>JAQHUG010000024.1:9785538-9847163 GCA_028555095.1 Dicrostonyx torquatus
TAATAAATATAGCTCTGTGTATGTTTATTTGGGACTGAATGGCTTCAGGACCAAGCAGGACAGAAACTACTGTCACCGCCTATAGGATGGTCATATCTTGTCTTTATGAAATGTAGAAGCTTTGCTTAGGACAGAATTGGAGAAGTAGGAAAGATAAATGAATTATTTAGTAAAGTTACACAGGGCCCAAAGGAAGTCTTCATGGATTTCTTACAAAGATTGACTTTAGCAATAAATAGAATGCTACCAAATTCAAAATATAGACAAATAATAATTGAATCTCTGGCTTTTAAAAATACTAGTTCTCAATGCCAAAGGATAATTAGGTCTTTAAAGGCAAGGTCAGCACCCTTGCAGGAATGGATTCAAGATAAAATCAATATTTAATCTCATGACCTAAGGATATTTAGATAAGGGAGGTGGTTTCCAGAGGTTTGTGGAAAATTGAAATGTCAAGTGCTACAATTGTAGCAAACAAGATCACCATATAAGGGATTTTTTAAACAAGGCATTCCTAAAAACAATGTTTTTTTCAAAGCACAATCTGAACAGAATGACCCTTCTTTCTGGATTACGCATAAGGTGTGGTAAAAGCAGGCATTGTACTAATTAAAACTCTATGCCACTTCCTAAGAGCTCTGCATCAGGACAAAGTTTCTAATGAGTGATGTTAGAGTAATTTACCTAGAAGGAGGAGAAGGTGATGTGTGTGTGTGTGTGTGTGTGTGTGTGTGTACATGTATGTGTATTTGTGGGTGTTAGAAGGAGAGAGAATATTATCTACCCATGCATTGAAGAAGATTGCATTATCTGATCGATAATTTTATAAAATTAATATTAAGCTTTTATTATATATCAGGTATATTTTGGTTGCTTGAAATATAACAGCAACAGTGGGGTAAAAACAGATAACACTGATAATCTTTGTAATGCTTAAATTGTTAAGAAGATTCAGGAAATAATAATGGCAAACAAAAGAATTGGAAAATTAGGGATGATAACTAATGAAGGAAATATAAGAAGGCAAGTCCATATGGATGGAACTTTGAAGTGAAGAACTGATGGTTGGAATCCAAATTAGATGCCATTTGCTGTAGGAGAAGCTTCTTTGATCAGGAGTGAGCTGGAGATTTAAAGATAAGAATTAGAATATAGTAAAGAATTATACTGGACTAACAAAGTTTGGTTATATTCCTTTCTAAAGTTCATGACTTCAGTTGCCCTGGAAAGCTGGTTAGGTTTCCAGTACCAGGCATGATTTTCCTCCTTTGAGTGGGTCTTAAGTAAAATTAGGCTGCTGTTATTGCCAATGACATACGGATGTCACTTATTGCTCTTTTGTGCACACTGTGTTGTTCGTAATTGTTGCAGCTGTTTAATTGCTCTTCTGCCTTAATAATGTACATACTATATTCTGAAACCATGAACATTAGACAGCAGGAAAGAGGCCTTCAGTCAGATCCAAGTCATGTGAATTGTGTGGTGTCTTTGGCAATTGGTGTCTACTCTCAATCTTAAAAAATAACCCAAGGATACATCAATTATGAGCTATATTATTTTGGAAGTCACTTGTGCTACCCTGACAAAGGGAGGTTTCTTGTGTTGGTACTGGGGGTTTTGTTAATGTGGAGTTCATGTGTGGAATGTATTCAGACCAACTAAAATCTTCCTTATGATGTGTTTGTGTGTGTGTGTACTCATACACTTACATGTATTGTGTATAATTATAGGTAAATATAAAATAATTCCTTAAATCAACCTTTGTGTTATTTCACCCCTTTTCTCCTGAATTAATGTTTTACTATCCCAGGCAGGGCCGTCTCATTATTTTCTTTTTTAGTTCATATCACCCCTTTCTGGTATTTATTAACTCTCAAAACTCCATGTAGAGCATCTTTTAACTTTCCAGGTTTCTGTGGTTACTCCATGCTGCATCTTTCTATTTAGATTTTACATTGCAAACATTCTGTCAGTACAATATAAATTTAAAAGCAAGCAGTAATATTTAAAACAAAACAAGAAAAATAGAGCCAAATTTTATATAGTAATAGCCACACTATAGGAAAGACTATTCTGAGTATTTTGCTGTGGTTGTTTGTCTGAATGTCACCACCCATCATTCTGAGTGACAGCACTGTTGTTATTCTGCTACTTGCTTTCTTCGGTGGAACAGAACAAATGAGAAAATATGTTGATAACTTTGAGAGTGGCATTTTGGCGCTGGAGAAAATTAGATACAGTGAAAGTCTAAGTAAAAAAAATTAGTAATAACAAAATTTGGAATAAAATAGGAAATCACATTGACTTTACCCTAAAAATCCTTCACTGAAATTATTTTTTCATATGCTAGTATAACCACATCATTTACTCCTTCCATTTCCTCTTTCCAACCCCCCACCCCTGCAAAAGACTTCAGACAGGAGGTAAGTTTGGGGACAAAAGTATGTCTAGAACATTTTCAGAAAATGAATAATAAAGAAAATGATACACTATTAGGCATCTGTGACACCAAAGCCACTGTTTCACACATGCAGATGAGATGAATTGCTACTTATTTTAAAGACTCCGAGAACTGAGCCAAGAGGCAGTGCTGCATACCCTTAATTCCAACACTGCAGAGGCAGAGGCAGACGGATCTCTGAGTTTGAGGCCAACCTGCTTTACAGAGTAAGTTCCAGGACAGTCTGGACTACACAGATAAACCCTCTCTCAAAAAGTGGGAAAAAAGTCTCCAAGAATTACGCTAATTCAAAAAATCCCAGATATTCAGAGGCAAGAAATGGGCAAAGGTGCATGCCACCTAGACTGAGGACCTGGTTTCAGTCTCTGGTGGTTCAATACACATGTTAGAAGAAGAAAATCAAGTCCAAAAGGTTGTCACATGCACCTTGACAAGTGTGTATCCACACAACATACATATGCACAGAAAGGCAATTAGCTAAATGTAAAGAATAAATACTGACATCTAGTTACTGACCATACAAAAGGCATAAGTACTGGAAAGAAATGTATTAAACAAGAAAATATATTGATAAAACGAAAGGAAATATTACATTGACCTCCTGGTTAAAAAAAATATCAGTTGATGTGCTGAATTTGATGAATTAAATTTGAAAAACAATGAATTTGCAATTGTTTTTAACCTACAATGAAATGATAGAAAACCTTTTGACATGTTGACAGTTTATGCCACGGTTAGTCCTCTGTTTTGTCTTTGAAAATATATTGTGTATATGAGACAATGAACACTTTGCTGATATGGGCTCAAATAGCTTTGTTATCTACAATAATATGGGTGATTCAGTTTGGGGAATGTATTCTTCAGTTATTCAGCAACGAAGTTTATGCAAAATTTTCTCTGCACAATCTGAGGTTACATGTGTCACAGGATGAACCATGATAGATGACTTTTCACTTACTTCATTATTTTGAATGGAATTGTGTGATAATGGAATAAAAAAAAATGCTTCTACCATTTCTGAACACAGAAAATCAAGCGTGAGACATTTTAGTGCCACCAATCCTAAATTGTTGGCATTGTTTTAGCAAACAACTACAAAGGTTAATAAGTACTTTCCCAGTGGAAAATCAGTTAAATTTCCAATTCACACAACAATTTCTCAGTTATCATTTTGCACAAAACGTAAAACCTTTTTCAACTATTTATATAACAGCTCTCATAAATCATCACAAAGTCATAGGCAAAAATAAAGTTGAAAACAAAACACAAATGGTTCCTGTTAGTGTTTAGGCCCGCCATAACCAATAGCATAGCAATGTATACTTTGAAGTTATTTTTGATATTCCTATCACTGCTCGTGTTTGGGTTGTTCTGAATTCTAGGCTCTATTATATGGGTTAGAAAGGTCCTGGGTGATGGGCGTGATGGAGGTAGGATGGAGGTTAACATTACCAAAACTTTAACAGTAATACAATTTCAATCGAGCTCTACTTTGTTTACATACTATTTGAGCACTTCCTTCCTCCACACCTAATGTAATTCTCATTTGCATTGGTAAAGAGACTCAAGAGTGATCAGGTATGAGAAAATATATCTCCAACTGGAGCTTAGGAAAAATGCAATGGGCAGATAGTGTTCCAAACTTTGGGATGTCTTTGCCCCCAACAAAATAAGTGTTCAACTAATTCCTCATGAGTGCATAAGATATTTAGAGGGAGTAGTAAGCTTATTGTTAGCAAGTGAAAGCCATTTAGATAAATCTAAGAGTAATTTGTGAAGTAATATCCTAAAACAACAAAGAAGTAATATTCTGCATTAATTTCTTAATTTCTCAGAGTGATGTTCAAATGGACTCAACCAAAGTAATCCCCCTTAACCTTTTATAGGGGACCCTTTCAGTGTCTCTTTAGGTTTTGAAGGACTTCTCAGAGTTTATGATGCATATTTATAAAAACATTGTAGAACTTTTGAAAGAGCACCATACAGCACTGAAAATACATTATATACATTACACCAAGCTGTCAATTAATTTCCTTCTGACTTCAGTAAATTATCTAGCTAATTGTCAACCTCCTGAAATCTATGATGTCTGAGTTATATGCTTACACACTATGAGAATTTAGTAAGTACTAAATTTGGTCATTATTCAAACTAAGTCAAGACAGATTCCCATAGCAGCAACCCTGGTGACTGGAGTAATGATACTTAGGAGACACAAAAAGGACTCGATTGGTATAATAGTTAATTACCTTTATGCAATGTACTAACAGGGAAAACAGACAGTGAAATATCTTCATTGGTATCTGTATATGTCTTTTCCACACATGAAGGACTCGCATGACCACACATCTGAGAACCAAAGAATACAAGGAACACTTAGATTCATGCAAGAGTAGAGCCTCTACAGTAACTTCATACATCACCATCATTTAAAGCTTACATACCAGTTCATGTTTTCTTTAGCACATTACCACAAAACACGAGGTACAAATTGCATGTTTCATTTGCCTAAAACTGTTTCTAAAGAAACTATTTTTTGCTGCTATAGCATTCTTTTTTATTAAATAAATTTATTCATTTATTTTATATTCTGACTGCAGTTTCCCCTCCTCTCTTCCAATCCCTTTCCTCACCTCCTCCTTGCTCCCGCAATCCACTCCTCCACTGTTTCTTTTCAGAAAGTGTCAGGCCTCCCATGGGTCTCAACAAAGCAAGGCATGCTGACTTGAGTTAAGACTAAGCTATTTCCCTTGTATTAAGACTGGGAAAGGCCATCCGTATAGGAAACAGGTTCTCAAAAATCTGCCAAAGCATTAGGGACAACTCTGCTCCCACTTCTAGGAGTTTAATATGCAGACCAAACTGCATGACTGACCCATGTATGTAGAGGGCCTAGGCTGTCCCTGTGCAGGCTTGTTGGCTGTCAGTCCGGACTCTATAAGCTCCTATGAGCACAGGGGAGGCATTTTTGTGGGTTTCCTGTTGATATCATTGACACACTGGCTCAATCAATCCTTTCTCTCCCTTTTAACTTAGGCTTGAGTCTCTGCATCTGTTTCATCAGTTACCAAATGACGGCTTTCTGATGACAATTGGAGGAGTCACCAATCTACAAGTGTAACAGAATATCATTAGGCATCAGTATGTTGACAGGTTTTTTTCCCCCAGATGTGCTTGTTTCTACCCTAACTATTTGGGCCATCCAGCTTCTGGGTCCTAAGGCTCCAGGCAATGTCAAGGGGTGGGGTCATGCTCATGGTGTGGGTCTAAGGCTGGACAAGCCATTGGTTGGCCACTCCCACAATCTCTTACTCCATTCTTACTCTAAAACCATGCACACTTTCCATAGGCAGGACAGACTGTAGGTCAAAATTGTGTGATTGTACAAGTGTTCTAATCTCTTCACTAGAAGTCCCAACTGACCACAGGAGATGGTCAGTCCATGCTATGCATTCACCATTGTTAGGAGTCTTAGCTGAGACCATTCTTGTATATTACTGGGAGTTCCCCTTAAACCAGGTTTTGCTCTGACCCTGAAATGGCCCTCAATTTCCAGCTATTTCCCCTGACACCCAATCCCTCCCACCTCACCATCCTCCCCATTGTCAGTCCTTTCACACACTCCAGGAGACTCCATAGGTCCAGTTACAGTCCACACCAGTCAGAAGAGCAACACCTCTTCTCCAAGATTCCATATTCTGGTCTACAACTTCAAAAGAAGACATTACCTTCTTTTGTGGAGGTCAGGCTGGCTCTAGGGACTCAAGGCCCCCAAATATCCCAGCAGATAGATCTTACTCGTTATGAACCCATGCCATTCATCATAACTTTTGGCTACTTAGGCCAAAAGACTAAGAGAGGAAAGGAAAAAATAAAGGAACAACCCTCACCTCCAACAAAGACAAACACACGGATCAGCAACTAGACCTATAATCAACCGAAATCCAGATACCTAAACACCAGTATAAGAACACAATCAATAGCAGATAGGGCAACATGGCATAGAACCAACAACCCTACAACAGCAAGACCTGAACATTCCAAAGCAGCTGAAGCACAAAAACACGATATTAAAATAACTTTATGAGGATGATAAAGGTCCTTAAAGAATAAATGAAAAATTCACTTGAAATTGAGGAAAAGACAAACAAAAAAAATTGTAGAAATAAATAAATTTCTTAAAGAATACCAAAAATCCAAGGATAAAAGCAAACTGGTGAAGTACATGGTTCAATAGCTAAAAATGGAAAGAAAATCAATATAAAAAAAACCTCCACGAACCAAGGGAATTCTGGAAATGGAATATCTGTGTAAGTGAACAAGAACTACAGATGAAATCATCACCAAAAAAAGAAATACATGGAGACTTATTCTTGTTCTTGCTTGGCTTGTTTTTAGCCAGCTTTTCTAACTAAAATCATCCCATTTCTGTTTAGCTACATTTTGCCTCTGGGCTTTCTACCTTTCTTTATTCTATACATCTTTATTTCCATCTTATTCCATGGCTGTGTGGCTGTGAGGGTGACCCTTGTCATTCTCCTCTCCTTCTTTCCTCACTCTTCACTCTCTTATTTGCTAGATTTCTTCTCTGATTAATTCTCTCTGCATGCCTGCCTCTCCTATTGGTCTTTCTAGTCTAGCTATTGGTTATTCAGCTCTTTATTAGACCAATCAGGTGTTTTAGACAGGCAAAGTAACACAGCTTTACAGAGTTAAACAAATGCAACATAAAAGAATGCAACACACCTTTGCATCATTAAACAAATATTCCACAGCATAAAAATGTAACACATCTTAAGCTAATATTCCACAACAAGAATCCCATCTCAAAAGCCCAGAAAATATATTCAAAAATCATAGGAGAAAAATTTCCCAATCTAAATAAGGACATGTCCATAGAGGTAAAGAAGTTTATGGAACACCAAATAGACTGGACCAAAAAACAAAACAAAACAAAAAAGCCCCCCGACACATAATAATCAAAACACCAAACAGAAAGAATAAAGAAATAATATTAAAAGATGTAGAGGAAAAAGGCCATATATATGTAGACCTATCAGAATTACACCATACTTCATAAAGAGAAAAAATTTAATCAGACCAAAATTGATGGTAACTTTTTGACTGACAATAGATTTCAATGTTATATTAGCAGGACAGACAGTATGAGTCAGTAACAGCCCTAATTTTCATAAATTTACAATGTAATACAATATAATAACCAATACTTACAGTGAAGTATAGAATTCAATCAGTGGCATGAGAGATGTCTAAGTCAAATTCTCAAACTTGTTTTGTCAAGGCAGAGTAGGTGTCATTAAATCATGTTGGAGAGGATAGCACTTTAGTGGAGCTGATCCAGATAGATAAATTTATCTGATTTCCATAGCACAATGAACATTTTCAGGAAGTCAAACATCATCAGAGAAAGGGCATTTTTAAATAAATGTGGAAAATAAATCAATATGGGAAAACTCCTTAGAGTGTGGTCTATTGAACAATTGTTAAATTTTAAAGTATTTTCAGTATTTATAAAGCATAATATGTTGAAAAATAATAAGTTTTACACAAAAATATTTAACATAAAATATTCATGGATCTAATGAGTTTCAGATGCTAGGTTAAATGATTTACTAGTGATGTAATAATTTCCTCCAAGTTATATGACATTGATATCCTTATATTCAGCTCAGTGGAGAACTCAAACACATGGTTATTAAACAATCAACTTGATATATCTAGTGTCTAGTGGAGGCAGGACACTAAATTTAAAAGGGATTAAATTTAAAATGGATTTTCCTACAACATGTTACAGTACTCTAAGTACATGTTGTGTAAAATGGCTAAACAAAGTAGGGAATATTAAGAAAAGGATAAAGTAGTGTCAGACAATAAGGACAGTACATAAAAAAGGACAGAATATTAGAAGGAGAGTTGGCAATTGTAAATGTACCCTGATTTATGCTAAGTTATTGGACAACTGAGATGAGGTGTAGAAATTTGGGAAAAAGATGGAATACATTTAATATCAGTTTAATTTCTAAAGCAGACAACTGTAAGTTAAAGCTGAAATAGAACATAAATATAAACCTAAAAGGAGACACCGTACATTGTACTCATTTATCAAGTCCTAGGCCAAGAAGTCAGATGATAACTAGGTCTTACAGCTAGACGTATGGAGGAGGTCACTGCATTTGAGTTCCCAGTGAGACCTGAGAGACCAAGATTTAGCATGAATAATAAAAACCCAGGCACAGAAATTGAGGTTCAACCTGAAAACCAGAAAAGCAAGGCAGCCGAGCCACTAGAGAAGTCTTACCTCTTCCAAGGCTGGTGACCGCAAAACTAAAACTGACAGCCTCTCTCACCTCTCATTTTATAGCCTCTTATACTGAGATTAAAGGTGTAGGCCACCACCAATTGGATTTATTTCTGCATTGATCGTGTGTAACCCAGGGTGGCCTTGAACTCACAGAGATCCATCTGTCTCTGTCTCCCAAATCCTGGTATTAAAGGTGTGGGTCACAATTACCTGACCTCTAGTAGCTTTAGCTTGGCCTCTGATATTCAGGCAAGATTTATTTATCAAAATACAAATAATATACCACTACAGCAAGGAACTTTAAATAGTTGCATTCTGGGTCATCTCTCTTAAGTTATACAGGAATGGGTATTAGGCCCTCATTTCAATTAATCACCAACTCTGGATAGAAAAGAGAAGAAGGAGTAGGTGAATGATGCAAACATAGAACTCAAAATTAAATTTCTAAACTACATCCTTCTTGGAAAAGGAAGAAATTAATCATTATGCTTTTTTGTGAATGAGTGCCTTAACTCTCTGCACTCAAGATATGGGAAACCCTTTCTTCTTTCATATACTCACTCATAGGTGGTTTTTAAACATAAAGCAAACAAAACCAGCCTACAAGCCACAATCCCAGAGAACTTAGACAACAATGAACACACTAAGAGAGACTTACATAGATCTAATCTACATGGGAAGTAGAAAAAGACAAGATCTCTTGAGTAAATTGAGAGCATGGGGACCTTGGGGGAGGGTTGAAGGAGAAGGAGAGAGACAGGGAGGGGAGCAGAGAAAAATGTAGAGCTCAATAAAAATCAATTAAAAAAGTAAGAAATGGCATTTGTCTGAATAGGGATAAAGATTCGATGCTGTTTTTTTCATGGAAGTTCTGGAGTTGAATTTCAAATCAATCTTATTCACAGTACAAAGAAAGCAGATATTCACTTGCAGCGACTGCTTAGAATAAAAGAGATTCTGTAAATTGTGAGTGACTGTTTATAATCCAAGTTTTCCTCTCTGTGAGAGAACAGGGCATATAGTTCTCAGTTGCAATAGGGAATCCAAGCGATTCATTAGAGTAGGATAAGAAATAGGGCTCATGGGAAGTAACTATGATTGTAGGAGGATGACCTTCAGTCCAGTATAAACTATAGAAAAATGACTATTTGTAAGAACTAGGATTTAATTATTAGAGCAAGACATTACTCGTAAAACACTTATGATTTCCATTATGAGTGAGAAGATGGTGTTCCACTAAAACTTTGGTATTTTAATGATATTATTACCATTATGCTATAGGTAATAAGATCAATCCCATAAGGCTTCCATTCTTCTGTAAGTCTCCTCTAACCCATGCTCCTGTAAGCAGCTCTGATCCACTCATTGGATCATTAAAACCAACCAAACAACATAAAGAAATGAATACAAAATAGGAACTACTTGGGAAGTGAAATGGACAAGATTAGCAGAAATGGGAGGGGAGCAATAGAAAGAAATATGGGGTGGGGACAAGACTGATCAATATATATTGTACACATGTATGAAAATATCATAATGTCACAATATGATATGATATACACATATACACATGGAAACTATACATGCTTGAAGATGTATATTTTCACTGAAATTTCTGCATATTATTTTGTATGTAAACTTTTGATTATGCATGGAATTTAATGGGCAATGGCTGTAGATATGCAGTTATAGTGTTTTATTGTTTCATCAAAAACATATTCTGATATTTTTTGATACTCTAGCAGGTCTCAAAGGGATATTTCAGAATGTGATTTTAAGATATTGCTGTGTTTGTAACCATGTTAGGATCATTTTAAAAGGCTCACAAACAAAATAAATGATGCTATTAAGGAGGCTAGTGAGTTAGCTCAGCAGGTTTCAGTTTCTATGTAAGCCTAGAGACCTGGATGTGGAGTAAGGGGAACACTCATCCATTGCTGGTGTGAATGCAAACTTGTGCAACCACTTTGGAAATCAGTGTGGCAGTTTCTCAGGAAACTGGGAGTCCACCTACCTCAGGATCCAGCAATACCACTCTTGGGAATATACCCAAGAGATGCCCAATATACTACAAAAGCATTTGTTCAACTATGTTCATAGCAGCACTATTTGTAATAGTCAGAACTTGGAAACAACCTAGATGCCCCTCAATGAAAGAATGGATAAATAAAGTGTGGCAATATACACATTAGAGTACTACTCAGGGGTAAAAAACAATGACATCTTGAATTTTGCATGGAAATAGAAAACACTATCCTGAGTGAGATAACTCAGATTCAAAAAGATGAATATGATATGTACTCACTCATTAGTGGCTTCTAGCCATACACAAAGGTCATTGAGCCTATAGTTTGTGATCCTAGAGAAGCTAAATAATAAGGTGAACCCAAAGAAAAACATATAAAGATCCTCCTGGAAATTGGAAGCAGACAAGCTTGCCAGGCAAAAGTTGGGAGCATGAGAGTGGGGAAGGGGGAAGGGGGAGAAAGAAGGGAAAAGGGGAGGATTAGGGAGAGCTTGGGGGAGTGGGATGGTTGAGATGGAGGAAGGGCAGATATGGGGCAGGGAAGAAGATATATTAATTAAGAGAGCCATTTTAAGGTTGGCAAGAGATTTGGCTCTAGAGGGGTTCCCAGGTGTCCAAGGGGATGTTCACAGCTAGGTCACTGGGCAGTAGAGAGGGTGCCTGAACTGGGCCTTATCCCATAGCCACTCTGATGAATATCTTGAATATCACCATAGAACCTTTGCCTGGTGATGGATGGAAGATAGAGATAGAGACTCACATTGGAGCACTGGGCTGAGCTCCCAAGGTCCAGTTGAAGAGCAGAAGGAAGGAGAAGTGAGCAAGGAAGTCAGGACCGCAAGGGGTTCATCCACCCTCTGAGACGGTGTGACTGATCTAATGGGAGCCCACCAAGGCAAGCTGGACTGGGACTGAAGGAGCATGTGATCAAACCGGACTAGAGACCTGAGTTCAATCCCTGAAACATAAAAACGTGAAAGAAGAGAAACAACTCCACAAAGATGTCCTCAAACCTTTTCTTATGTGCCTTGATTTGCACACATCCACTACTCTACCCCTACACTAATAACAAAACTTTTTAAGAAGATGACATTAGGAACACCTCTGTACTTCTGATTTCTCCTAGTTTCAGCGACACTGAAAATAGAAACCTGTAGTGTTCTATGATTCCCACAGCATGTTGACAGCCACTCTTGATTCTTATACCTATTTTTACAGGGGGACAAATATTCTCAGAGAAAAAGATGTGACTCAACCTCAGTCATACAGATGCAAAGGTCTGAAGAAGGAATTTGATCTGAGTTTTTCTCTTGGAAAATTTATGGACAACATATTTCATTATAAGACTCAACACAAAGAGAGTGCATTTATATAATGGAGATGGCATTGACTGATGTTCTTTAGACAAATTTGTTACTTTTTTCCAAACCAAAAGTTCAAATAATGGCAACTTTGCTTCATAAGAGATGGGATTAACCTTAAATTACAGAAGTTACAAGAAAGTACTCAAGAAGAGAGCTAATTATTATCTATTATTATCTAATTATTATTATCAATTATTATCTATTATTATCTAATTATTATCTATTATTATCCATGGTTACCTCTGGAGTGGGGCTACTAGTATTTTTGATAATTTTATACATATGTTAAAGCAATATAAAATATAGGGATATTTAATATTTTATTGTTTTCCATATTTGAATAGGGATAAGTACATAATTGCATTAATTTTATGGTTTGTTTTACACTAATATGCCAGTGCACTTAAATACATTCATAAACTCTAATATGTAGTTACGTCAGAGCAAAATCATTATACTGTGACTAGAGTTATTTAAATCAAGTCTAAAATAATTTAGACAGGAATGGAAAGAAATAAGAATGACTCAATAAAAACTATAAACAAATCATTGCTTTATTACATATATTTTGTAAAACATGTCATTGTGTCTATCATATATACTTATAAACAAAGAGTAGCTCCTAATGTATGCATCTATACAATCAACTCTATCTGAATATACCCGTGGAGCCTAAAGAACACGGAATGAAGTTGAGAAGCTTAGTATGAGACCCCTGTCATTTACTGTGATGTATCAGGAAATAACTTTTCCTTAGGAAAAGACAATACATTTTCAAATTCTCAAGTGCTGCCATCCAATTGGCTGTCTGTTCTAATTTAAATATTTGGGTTTCAGTTGTTAAAACAGCAGCTTTATGGAATAATTACTAAGATCATTTGTTTTCAATCTTGTTCTTTTTAAATATATGTAAAGGTCTGATTTTACTACCGATATCTGTGTCTGCATTTGCAGCCCACAAACTTGAGCATGTAATTCTTCTGTCTGTATTCAGACAGCGTGTTTGGTTAACCCCATGGTGTTAGAAGAGGATGAGAAGTGAGAGGGCTGTGTGGTTCCTCATACCCTATCAGACTGAGTCTCCTAGGTGTCCTGTTTCAGGGAGTTTTAACTGCTCCTGAAATGGATCCCGCTTGCCAGCTCTTCCCTCCACTTTGAGGATGCCATTTCTCCTACATTCTCCTCTTTGACTACATAAGTAGCTGGAACTGGAATTGTGACTGTCTTGATAGCCAAGATGTCTCCAGATTTTCTCTTCTTTAGGTGGGGGATTAAGGATTTTGATGCATCTGCCTTAGTTAATTTTCTGTTGCTGTGATAAAATGCTATTATAAAAGCAAAGAACAATGGCCAAATGCATTTTGTCATTCAGTTCATTTTGTGTTCATTCAGCCACTTTGTGTATAGTTCATTTTCTCCGTCTTATATATTCCAAAGTCCCCTTGCCCAGGAAATGGTACAGTCCACAATGGGCTTCACTTACCACTTCAAGTGAACTGCAGTCAAGATAAACTTCCATAGGCAAGTCCAGATGTGCATCTCTCAAGTGATTCTAGATTATGTCAAGTTGACAAGCATTACATAATCTCAAACAATTTTGTCATTTAGACATAGTTAGTAGTTACTGCTACTAAATCTATGTTTTAAAAACTGGTAAATTCCTTGATGAGTTCTTTTAAAAAATTTTGAGATACATCTATAATTACTTTCAAGTAATCTCAGTCAAGTCATGTCTAACATGACGCTTTATTTCTCTGGATGCTCATATAACTAAGAGGAAGGACCATTTGGCACTACCTAATGTCTTCAAGAATGTTCACATGTCCAGTTGATTTGCCTTTACTTTGGTTCATGTTTTCCTGTTGGCATTCAATAATTAACTCCTTTCTTTCTAGATATGTTTAAGAACATACATTTGCCCAGGCAAAACCATTTCTATATTCTGAAATCAAAACCTGTTTATTTTCTTTTTAATTTATCTTATTAATCACCTAAAGCTATTTAAAGCTCAACACTATATTATTTCATTTTAACAAACACAGATACCAATTGGCTAGCCTAAGCTCACACTTTCATCATTTCTTCAGATGTTCATCATTCAATGTACCCTGTGACAAAACTCTGTGGGCACCAGGTATGCATATGGTACACATAAATACATGTAAGCAAAACAATAATATACATAAAGTAAAATGAATAAATTCATGAAGAGAGGAAAAATTTGATTTGATAGTCAAAGACAATATAGGATCTTAGAATAATTTTATTAGCAGTTAAGTCACATTGTGGTTGAAAAAAATGTAATGGTAAGTCATTAAAATCAGGTGTATATAATTGTGCATTTTCTTCATTACCTTGCTGTTACCAGTAGTGTACTAAGGATATTGGTTTTTGCTCTCTATTTCTTGAACATTCAGAAGTTACCTTAGCCCCTCTCTTAAGGGGAGTGATAACTCGTGTGCCATACCTGTTGACAGAGGTTTTTGTCCCTCCTAGTCCCACAGCCGTTTGTCTCAAAGAATACACAGAGGTCTACTACATTAATTATAAACTGGTTGGCCTATTAGCTCAGGCTTCTTATTAACTAATACTTACAAATCTTTACAAAATACAAGAACATTGTCCTACAGTATGTCTTTTTTTTTTCAAAACAAGAATTCTGAACCTAATCTCCCTTGTTTAGCTTTCTTTCTGACCATTATCCATAACAAATTGTAACCAACATTCTAAACAAAGGAAAATATCCATAGTCCATTTTTTGGGAGGGGGGATGTGGGCATAGTTTCTAGTCTACTTCCTTCTGATTAGAGGTGCTGATAATCTTGTGGGGACCTAAAGAAAATTTAGAATTATTATCAAGTCCTGACTGGAGTTTCCTGTGAGGCTTGATCATCTCAGCCAGCAGTTTTTGAACTCTTCTGGAGGTAGTACTCAGACATCAGGGCCATTCCTCCTATGAGAGCTTTCTCAGGGGGTCTTCCTTGGTCAAACCTGATTTTTCTTAAAGTAGAATGAATCCACAACCCCTTATTTCCTGTGGAAACAAAAAAAAACCCTCTTCTCAAAAGTAACATATCTTTTGGCTTAAATTTTAAAGTCAAAGCATTTTCAATATATATATTGGATTCAGCCAGCAGTATTTATAATCAACGTCTTTTAGCAGCTGTTGCTCCTTCCTCAGCCTCAAACAATTCAAAAAGAACACAACATACAGTATCTAGACTCTTTGTGTATTTTCCATATTAATGTGACTTTATTTTAAACTCTATTTCTTTTATTTTTATTATTAATTTTTGTTTTTTTTAGGACTAGGCTTCTCTGTATATCTTTGACTGTCCCGGCACTCACTCTGTAGACCAGGTTGCCCTTGAACTCACAGAGATCAGCATGCCTCTGCCTTCCTAGTGTTGGGATTAAAGGTGTGTGCCACCACACCTAACTACTCTCTTTCTTTTATTTTTATTTTAAGGACTTCATCCTTTTTCTTTTCTCTCCCAAGCCTACATGATTTTTAAACATGCTGTTTAAAGGTTTTCTTCATCTTTAAATCTATCTTTACTGTATATCTCTTTTTCTGACCACATGAGTCTTTAATTTGCTAAGCAATATGGCTAAGATTAAAGCTGTGGCTTTGAAGTCTGCATTCACCCCATTCCTAGCTTTCTGAGAGTCTAGCTTCATGACGAAGGTACTGGCCAGAATCATGTTTATTGTCACAGCTCTATGGCATTTCAATGTCCTTGTGACCACTAAGAAGCATGCTTCTGGCTATTCATTAACACCATTTAAGTGTTTTGTGGCAGAGTACCCTTAAAAGAGCTGCAAGGTTTTTGTAGCTAAAGCTGAGTCAGGAAACCTGTCTTAAATGAGACGTGATTGCCTTTATCAAATGGAGAACACCCGAGAAAATGCTGCTACCAAGAAGCCATGTGTAACTCTATTCTTTATATCTAGAATTACTTTTCAAGCTCTCTAAGTTTTTATGTTGGCACAATTTGTTGCCAGAGGTTTCTGTCTTGCCATGTCCCACAGCCATTTGTTCCAGAGAAATACGCAGAGGTCTACTACATTAAATATAAACTGGTTGGTCTATTAGCTCAGGCTTATTAACTAATTCTCACAACTGAAATTGGCCCATTATTCTTGTCTGTGTTAGTCATGTGGCTTGGTACTTTTATCAGTGAGTCATTTTCATCTTGATTTTTCTGCATCTGAAAGATGACTGCAGACTGAGCATTCCTCTTCTCAGAATTCTCCTGTTCTTGTTGCTCCACCTCTACTTCCTGTCTGGTCATCCCACCAATATTTCCTGCCTGGCTGCTGGCCAATCAGTGTTTTATTAAAATACAAGTGACAAATCTTTATAAAGTACAAGACCATTGTCCCACAGCACATACCAACACCCAATGATGAACAGAGTTGACATTCTATATAAAACTACTAGTTCAGCTGAATTTAGCTTTCTTAAATATGATAAGTCCTCTGTTCTCACAATGTAGTTATGGTTGGTACTGTGAAATCATCCCAGCTGTTTCCATATCTGAGTAGTTTTGTCAAACTTAGGAATTCTTGCTCCTCAGTGTAGAATCCTTGGTGCTTACCAGTTTAAGTCCTGGTTTAATTCACTTTACTGAGAATGGGTAAAGAAGTTATAGCTAGTGTGTCACTCTTTTTCACCTTGAGTAAAATACCTGTGCCTATTTTATTTTAATTTCCATCCCTTGAAAATTTTTTATATTGAGCTGCCTGCAGGCTGTGAAGTGTGTTCCAGGTTCCCAGCTTCTGAGTTCTCACACATGCTGTATTGGGCTTTGGTGATATTGATATCTTTGAATAACTTTTATTCTTGTAACTAATCCCTCATGCATATTCCTATGAGTAACATCAATAACACTTATTGCTTCACCAGGTTGGACTCCGGATGTATCCATACTTTGGTCCATCATGATCTCCCTAGCTGGTTTAAGTAGACATGTTTGTATCATCTCTACAGTAACCATTTTCCACACAGCACAGGTGTTTTGTCCCAGCAATGACTAATCACTACAGACATTATCTTCTTCCTCAAGTAGAAATTCTTGAACGTCATCTGTTACTTCTTGGTAATTGTGTAGCATTCTAGTTCATTTGTGATGACTCTTGCCATGATTAAAGTAAATTAGTGACAGAAGGAATTTATTTCAGTGTAGGTGATAGTCCATCACAGAGGGAAGCCAAAGCAGGAACTCAGGGAAAGCCTGCTTGCTGTCCTACACAGCATTATATCTACAGAAGGATTCAGGTCACAGCCCAGAAATACAGCAGAATCATGCAGGGCAGGGCTCCCTAGCTGTCTCCTCACAGACCAAATCTTAACTAGATTTCTTATACAGTTCAACTGCTGGCCCAGGAAATGGTGCCACCATAGTGGGTTGGGCCCTCATAACCAAAACAATAATCTCACAAACATGCTTAGAGGATAATATGATATGGAAAGTTTCTCATTTGGGATTCCATTTTCAGGGAAGTGTAAATAGGCCATGTCAGCTTGGCAACTAAACCCCGTGGGGCATGTGATAATTAGTTTGTGAGTTTATTAAACATGGCCTCTAAGATATCCTCAGCAGTTATGTATATACTTATAGCTTATTGTCATATTTTGAATATTTATTAATTAAAGGAAGTTATTATATTAAAACATCCTGTATACTCAAAATAGAAGAAACAGAAAAATCATGACAAGACATCTGTCTGTAACAACATCTTGGATCCAGAAAACTCTGGATTAGGAATACTATTAGGAATGCTAAGATTTGAGCTTGGAAGCAGCTGAAGCAAAATGTCAACAGGATAATGCCATGGTGCCTTACCTAGAGTTGGGGGTGGCCAGGGTTTTTGTTTGTTTTGTTTTTATTTTTATTTTTGAGACTGTAATATAATTGCCACATTTCTCCCTCCCCTTTATTCCATCCAAGTCCTTTCATGTACTTTTTCCTACTATCTTTCAAATCCATGGCCTCTTTTTTCAGCAGTTGTTACTGCATGCATATATGTATATGCATATGTATTCCTAAATATAACCTGTGCAACCTGTATAATGTAACTTGTATGCATGTTTTGAGGATGGATCATGTGGCACTGAGCAACAAATTGGTGTGTTCTAATCTTAGCCCCTGCAGTAACTCGGTGAGACATTTCTATCTATTAATATGTATTTTGGAGGTTGCATAAAATAACTCACAATCAGGTTCTCAAAGTTTCATGCTCTGGCAGTGAATTCATCCTTTGATTTCTCCTGCTGCTCTTACATGTGTTCCTGTACATATCAATGATAGTTTGAACACTTAATATTCTTTAACTTTCTATTGTAAAATGTCTGCCATATATTGACTGATTTTATTAATTCAAGAAGATAAATAAATGAGTGCATGAAGTGAAAATAATATTATATTTCTCAAGTCTATTACAGTACCACTCATAAAGTAGAATCAATAAACATTTAAATGACTGATAGAAAAGCAAGTTGTATACATTACCTATAGGAAGGGGAGTGGTGTCATGTTTACCCCAGATAGAAATTATAAACTTAGACGACAATGGAAGATAGTAAATTATAAGTGAAAGTAAATTAACTATAGACAAAAAGGAAGCAGGTGGATGATCAGAAAGAAAAAATAATAAATACTAACTTATGAACTTCATATATTTTCTTTAGTTATTGACAAAAGAAAAAGAATTTCATAAGCCTTAAAACATGATTCCTAAACTGAGTTAGGAAAATGAAGGTGAAATTATAATGAAGTTATAAATGTCTAGAAATTTAGTTCTTAGTCTTGTAGTAAAGAAAATTAAGCAATAAAACAATAAAATAATGAATTAAACTGTCCACATAACACATTATTAGAATAATGCCTCATTGGCTGGACCCTCCTTTAACTGGGTGATAGAAAGTTAGTAGAGTTATTCTTGAAGCAAAAACAAAACAAATGACTCAACTCTAACGTCTTCCGTGCTAAGGATGGAAGGTCTAGTTAAGCAAATATGAAGAAGATATCTTGTTTTCATCAACTAACATCACATTATATCATGCTTTATTGGAACTTTAGGTTTTCTTTCTGTTTAATTTTTAGAGGAGGAATTATTCTACTTCTTGTGAAGTACTGCCAGTTAAAATTTGGAAGCTTACTTATTTGTGTACCCTAAGGGGGAAAATATGAATGTAAAGTTTTGTAAAACAGTAGAAATTAGTATGAAAATTTATAAAACAAACCTAAAAACTAAATTCCAATATGATACAGGTATAACTTTCCTGGAGGTATATCCAAAAGATTGTGAATCTTATTGAGATATTCTTATTTGTTGCTGCAGTATTTATAGTAGTCAAGAATATTCCCAGCTTAGAACTCCATCAATAGATGAATGAATAAAGATAATTTGGTACATCCATAAAATGGAATATTACTCTTTTGTAAAGAAAAATGAAATCATGCCCTCAACAGAAAAAACAGATGGAATTGGAAATTACGTGAAGCAAAGTAAGACAGGCTTAGGGAGACAAATAGTAATGTTTCTCTGATATGCAGCATCTAATGTTTAATTTATTAAAGAGCAAAGATAACTATATTAGAGTTTTAAAGAAAAATCCTAAGGAAGGCAACATACATATCAACATCTTCCTAGGAAGGATAATGTAAAATGGAAGGAAAATTTCAGTTGTAATAGCTGCCAATCTGCCACACAGAAGTTATGGAACCATATGGTAGATCTTATCTTTTGTATGCATGGATACATGTGGGTATATAGGTGTGTAGGTTATGAAATTCTAAGGGGTCCATGGATTAGGAAAAGAATCTTAAGGGAGGTGGGTAACAGAATCCAAGCAGCATGGAAACAGATGGGAGATTACCGTGGAGAGGAATTGGAGCAGCAAGAGTGGGAGAAGGTGTTAGGGGAGGAAAAGGAGGAAGAGTATTAATAAAAACAAAGCACATAGGAAAATGTGTCCAGGTGTGAAAGTACACCTCTTTAATGCCAGCACTAATGAGGCAGAGGTAGGGAGATCTCTGCAAGTTTGAGGGAAGCCTGTTCTATGTATCAAGTTCTAGATCAATTAGGCCTACAAAGTGAAATCTTGTTTTAAAAAAATTAAAATGTGCCTTAAAGAAGCTCAATAATTTGCATTGCAATTAAACATGCATTTTGAGTAGAAAAAATTATTCATAAATTAGAAATTTGCTTGAGTATTACTGTATTAAAATTACACTAATCTTTTGCAGCATATAAGATGTCAATAAGTTATAGTGCTATACAGTTTTAAAGCACAGAGATGTTGAATCACATAATTTTAAGGGTTAGAAAGACTTTGAAAGTCTCTTCATCTGTTTTCTACCATGTCTTGGGATGATGGGCAATTACTTTCTTAAATAAGCATTAGTGACAGGGAGCTCTCTATTCCTTAGATACACATTAATAACAGCTTACTCATCAAGATAATTTCTTATTATTTCACCTGATACAGTTACATTCCTATAAGCAGATATGCCAAATATTTTAGTGTTATCTTTCTTTTTTCTTTTTCTATATTGCTTTCATTACCTTTGTTATTTGAAAATTCCATTCATGTGTATAATATGCTATGATTACTCACTCATGCTCTCAATGCCTCCCTCCCATACCTATCAACACACTCTACTCTTAACAGTATCTTTCCCAATTAAATGGTTTTTCAATTTGTTTTGCAACTCAGCTAATTTACCTAAGGTTGTCTATGTGACTGTTGGATTAGGATTGCACACTGGAGCCTGACGGAGTCATTAGCATGTGTACAATGGAAGGCAATAATTTCCTTCTTCTTGAATCTATCAATAGTTAGTCATTCACACTGGCTTTTGTTGGATGCAACCTTATACAGTAGCAGTGTAGGTAACTGTAACTGCTGTTTGTTATTGAAATAGCTCTTTTTAATAACATGACATCTCTTTTTTATTGATTTTTTTGAGCTCTACATTTTACTCTGTTCCCCTCCCTGCCTCTCCCCTCCACCATCAACCCTCCCCCAAGGTCCCTATGCTCTCAATTTACTCAGGAGATCTTGTCTTTTTCTACTTTCCATGTAGGTTAGATCTATGTAAGTCTCTCTTATGTCCTCATTGTTGTCTAAGTTCTCTGGGATTGTGGTTTGTAGGCTGATTTTCTTTGCTTTATTTTTTAAAACCACCTATGAGTGAGTATATGATAATTGGTTTTTCTGTGTCTAGATTACCTCACTCAAAACATCTCAAGACTTTTCTCAATATTTTCTGACTCTTGCAGTTTCCCTAGCTTCCTCTTCCATGATGTTCACTGATCTATAGAAGGATGGTATAAATGACTTGAGGACTGAGTACTCACCTAATATTTATTCTCTTCATCTTGTGCAGTCAAGATCCCTCAATTCACAACTGTTCACTAGAAAGAAAGTATTTTCTAGTTAAGGCTCAGAGTAGCCTTTATATCGGGTATAAACAGATATTTACCAGGCAGTTTGATGCTGTCAATTCAGACAAACAAACATTGAGTTTTTCCTGTTAGGGCCTATGATCTCCTCCAACAGAGGATTTTGACCAAGTTTGTAGTTACAGATAGATATTTCCTTCTGTGTAACGTTTTGAATCCAATCAGAGGACACTTGTTTATCGTCATAATAGTTAGTGACTCTATTGCCCATGTGGACACATCTTTCTTGGCAAGTTGGCCTTATAGATTGTAATGTTCACAGCTGAGTAAGATCATTGATACCTTTTCTCCTCCAGTAGCCTACACAGCCCCTTCCAGTTCAGTTCCTGCTTGTTATCTTATTGTGCATCTCAGGTATGTGGCATCTTCCATAACAAGGTCTTATAATCTAGTTCTGGTTGGCAAACCCACATTTGTTTAGAGCCTGCTTATTTGGGGAGCTCTGGAGTCTTCCTACCAACAATTAATAAGATAATGTTCTAAACTTGACATTCTAGTTTTTGTTAATAATCCAAGGCTTATGAAAACAGTTTTTCCATCATTGCATGGTTAAAAAGTCATGCACAGTATTTCCATTGAAACTGTTGGTTTGGAATGTGTACTAGACACCTCTGCTCATAAAGAAACACAGAGATACAGAATCTAATAACAAAATCCTGTCATAAACTTCAAGGGCCCCTTAAGGATCCATGAGTAGTGATGATCAATAAATTTCAAACATTAGCTTTTGTAATGGATACTATGGAAATCTTTACATTGCTTTTCTTTTGCTAACATAGACTGGAAAAAATGGAGATATTCAAATTACTAAAGTGACAAAATTAGAGGCCATATTTTAAAAATTACTTTGGTTTACAGAAAAACCAATCATGTCAAAACAAGAGCTAACAACTAAGGTAATAATAATTTTTTAGTCTAGATGGCTTAATTGAGTGTTTAATTGCACTGTTTTTAAAAAGAGATAGGATGTTTTGTCCAGAAACAATTTTTTAAAATTAAAATTGAACATTTTGCTCCTTTGACAGTTGAGTTGACAGTCAATACAAGAGTAGTTTGCTCCCTGTTACCATTGTAAGTCTTCAAAGCTTGGCATAAATAAAATGTGTTTGACCCAGGCTATTCATTTCTTGATTTGTATTTGACTTCAGCTATACTTACTTTTCCCAATTGATTTTCATCACCAACTTTTAATTAGGGTGATAGCTCTGGGCATGGACTTAGTTTACTTAGTAAAATAGAAATAGCAGTCTTTTCTCCCACCAAACTACATGACAGTGAAAGACAATTTACATTTACCAACATGGTCTTTGTATGATTGTACTTCTTGTTGGTCTTTGCATGATTGTACTTCTTGGAGTGGATCTCTGTTTTAGCATCCAATCCTGGTTAAAGACATCCCCTTTGCTAAGCATATTCAATATTTATGAAGGATATGTTTTATAGGAGATTAGTGTGCCAGGAAGTATAGAAAAATACCATGTTGGGCATATTCCTTCTCTCTGATTGTATTCCACTCTCAGACAAGGCATTGTTTTTCCTGAAATCATGATTTCTAGGTACTTGAATTCAAAGGGTGAAGATTATTTATTGTTTGAAAATAGAACAGAGGAATTCATTGGAGAGATGTTGTTTTGACCTTGGAAAATCATGATTTTCTTATTATGATTTTCATGTATTGTATTGAAGAGTTTGCACTGTTCTGAGCCATTTTCTCTACCTGGAGACTGTGCTAGATAAAAACTGCTGGCTGTTAAACTGCCTTTCAGGTGCCTTTCTTCTTCTACTTGCTCATCTTTCTTCAGGCATTGTGGTGAGCAGAACAGTGCTCTCCCCCAAATGTGAGAATATGCACATCACCTCACACAGAGAAATGCAGTCACTGGTAGAATTAAGGGGGCTAATCAGTTAACTTTAAGGCAAGGTCTAGAATGTATCTTGTGGGTTGTCCCAGTTAATTACAAAGGTCCTCAATTATGGAAGGGAAATAGAAGAGTCAGTCTCATAATGATAGCATATGAGCTGTTTGCCTTTCCTGTTGCCAGCATCAAGACCAGTCTGGTAACAGTGGTCTACAAAGCCCTTCACTGTGGTTCCCTGTTACTTCTCTCATGTCTGTTATATGACTAGCCACTCTGGTTCTTGTCTGCCTAACTGTGTGGTTAAAATTTCAGGAGTTGAAATGGATCTTACTGCTCCAGAGATGTTTTCTTTCCACATGTCTGTGTGTCACAAACCCTTGGCCATCTGGTCATTGCTAAAATGTGATCTTCACTGAAAGACCTGAACTTGCCATCACACTGAAACTTGCACATCCCACTCTGGAATCCCTGATTCCTTGCTTTGCTTTATTTTCTTTCCAGTGCTAATAAATGCTGGCATACTACATTATTTATATGTAACTTTTTGCTAGGAAAATCTATGATAGATAAATTGATTTATTTATTTAATAAATAAATAAATGTGGATGCCTTGATGAGTAGCTTACACATAATGAAAATTGATCATGTGAATGAGTTAATATGCTGTTCAGTATATCAAGAAACTGGAAAATTAAGAGTGAACAGACTGCATGCATCTCGTACAGTACAGACCTCAAAGGCTACTGCATCCGTCATTTTCTTTAAAGAGCTATTTGAAATCTATGCATTCTAACTTTGACAGTTTACAAATCAAGATAATGATGCCCAGAGATATTTCATGATTTTTTTCAGTTCTGCATTACTACAATGAAGTGCCTGGCACAGGCTACTTAACAAAATAGAGAGGTTTTCAAAGTCGAAAGACCAATATTGAATGGCCTTGCAAACTTGGCCTCTGGTGAAGGCAGCATACCATAAAGGAAGGTCAAGAGAAGCAATGATCACAAAGAGAATAAGAGTAGAAAGAAGGAGAGGGAGTAGGTTCCCCCAGTCACCTCCAAACACACAAGCCAAACATCCCAAATGACCAAATTACCCTACGTCTTTCTTTTTAATGATTTCCAGATTATCCCAGTACTTTATTGTGGGGATAACCTTTATACATATGCTACTCTGGAGGCACTCAAGAGTGTTCATCAACACTGTAGGGTGGTTCTTCAGCAAAGTAACAACTGATCTGTTATTCACAATGCAGTAGTCTTCCTACTTGTAGAATTTCATCACGTGAGATACTAAGAGTCATCATTTACTACCATCATCAGAAGCAGCTACCCTCTCTTTTGCTCTGACCAGTAATCCTTCACAGAAGGAGGGGGTGAGGAGAATCATCAGACCTTCTCTTGAGCAAAAGAACTCAGCTTGTAGCTCCCTCTATTTGTATGCAATTTGGGGGGGTTATCTCAAAGTTAGAATGTGAATACCAATGTTTGTGTTGTGTGTGTGTTTGTATACACAATTGTATGTATTTATGTAATGACTTTAGTAAAGTTGTTTTTTGATACCTTGTACACAATATGAAGTTAAAAGGCCTCTACATTTGAGTCATTCTTAACTGGTTCAAAGAGATATATCGATTATTTCTGAATCAACAGATTTCAATACATAATGAGGTCTTTATTAAAGAGAGTGTGTCTCATAATATTTTATACATGTATTTTACATTATGTTAAAAATAAAATACATTTATGAAATGTGTGGCTAAAACTATACAGTGTGGCTATTTCTTACACAAGACGATTCAATTAAGGTCCTAAAATATCAGTAGAAACACTAGTTATAAACTTTTACTTTACTACTTTCACTTATGTGTTGACAAGGCATCTTTATAAGCATCATTTCATTTGACTATTATACATAGACAGAAAGGAACTGAGGTGTCTAATTTTAAAAATCAAGTATGCACTAATAATGTTATATCCTCCTTGCCTTGAAGCACCCTTATGTATGTATAATATTTAGAGGAAAATAGGGAGTAAGGAACAGGAAGGATTAAATGTGTAGAGAAAAGAAAAGCATGGCAGAAAAATTTATACTATCATTTTGACAATTGGAAAAAGTCATAAACTGCCTCCTACGTTCTCATCTTTGTGTACACTGATGCATCAATTTCTCAACATTCATCAGAATAACTTTTTTCAATAGACAGTGGTAATACAAAAAATATACAACTAGTCAACAAGCAGAGAATAACATTACTAGCTCTAAACAGAGAATACATAAGAAAGCCCTCCCAAGACTCAAGAGCAGGCAGAAAGATTGTTTGAACCAGAGGTAGTGGTGATCTGGGTGATCTGTAGTGAAACAGTATTTGTTGAACATGACAGAACTGCTGTACATATGACCTACACAAGAGCAAATCAGAGAAAATATGAAAATGGGTGAGAAAATGAGTTATGAAGTCTTGGATCTGCTGTCTTTGTGGGTTTCCCCATTATGATCTTGACCCACCTTACTCATGATCCCTCCTCCCGCTCTTCAACTGAACTCCAAGAGATCAGCCCAGTGTTGGGTGTGGATCACTGCATATACTTTCATAAATCACTGAATGAAGGTTCTATGATGCCAATTAGGGTAGTCACTAATCTGATTATATGGGAGGCCCATTCAGACACCCCCTCCACTATTGTTAGGTATCTTAGGGGGTCATCTTTGTTGATTCATGGGAATTTCCCTAGCACCAAGTTTCTTCCTAACCCCATAATGGCTCCCTCTATCAACACCAAACCTAAGAATAATAGGGATAGAAGGAAAATTCCAGCTCAAAGGCACAGAAAATATATTCAACAAAATCATAAAAGATAATTTTGTCTAATCTAGAATACAGAAACATTGATAGGAATAAATATAGAACCCTATGTTTAAAATAAAGTAGCCTTTTTTGATGTAAAAGATGATTATTGAAAAATATGTTCTTTCTTGGTTTTATATTTTTATATTTTAGCTGGCATATAAAATAGGAAAATTGTACATATAAATGAGGTTACACTGCTACTTTGGCACATCTTATGTTATATGATATTCAAATAACATTACATATATTGGTCTCCTCAAATATTTATCATATTTTATGGTCAAATGTTCAGATTCCCTCTACTATTTTTTGTAGTTATATAATATAACTACATATTATTGGTATCTGCAGTTACCATGCTGAGCAACTTCAAAGCAGAGTTTCTTGCTTTAAACTCTGTGCATCTTTTAGCCACTGCTTCACCAGTCTACTTTCTGTTTCAATATAATCAACTCTTTAGATTCTTCATCGTGAGAAAGGATAGGATTGTGTTTCTATGCTAAAGCCACTTCCTCGAAAATAATGATCCCAACTCTCTCCATGTTACTGCAAATGATGGAATTTCATTCTTTTATGGCTCAATACTGTCTCACTGTATATAGATTCCACAGAAAACACTTGGGTTTTTTTTTCTAATAATTCTTAAACATAAGTCTGGCATTGTGCAATCAAATAACTGCTGGATTTAGTTCAAAAAACATTTATTTTATAATTAACATTTTATATATTAATGAAAAGCTGCTTCATTTTCCAATAAAGCTGTTAAAAAATCTTAAATATTAGGTTGAATTGAAATTATTAAGCTAAAAAAAAACTTCATCTATTGTCTTTGACCATATGATGATGTCTGGTCTACTGTATCTAGTTTATTATGTGTTCCCTAAGGAATGATACTAAAAAATAAAAGAGACATTTTGAGATATATTTATATTCATTGAACCTTGATTGCCTTCCTTTCTTCCTTATTTATTGGTATTCTTTTAAAAATAAACTTTTTATAAGGCTTGTAAAATTAACAACAAAACCCAGTGCTGAAAATAACCAGACCCAAATCATAATATCCATGAACTTCTGCACAGTTAGAATAGTCATTCTGAATCTGTGGAGCTTCCCATTCGATTCGATTTTTTCACTTTCTAATACATTTTTACAATTTTATCCACTACCAAAGTCAATCCATAACACAGTTAGAAACTGAAAAACAATTTTCTTTCTATCCTCTTACATAATTTGTGCCCATTACCAGCACAGAGTCTTTCTACATATCCTGATATGTAATCATTTTTATCATCTCTATCTTCTACCTGTTAATCTGTTCTCATATGAACAGTTGTTTACATATATGTATGTATGTATTGTTGTCTGAATTCTGCATATGAGAAAGACCTTGCAGTTTTTATTTTCTGGGGTTGTGTGGCCTCTGTTAATTTTATACATTTTAAGTCCTTACCTTTTCCTGCAAACTTTTCTGGTTACATTATTCTTTAAAACTGAATAGTATTTAATTGTATAAATACCCAAAATTCTCATTATTCATTCTTTTGTGGATGCCTTTCTAGATTGAGCCAATTCTTTGTTATAGTGAACAAAGGAGCAATAAATATGGATGTGCCAGTGGGATTTAGAGTTTCTGGTTTGTGATTAGTAGTATAGTTGTTTTCACATTGCTTCTTCAGTATTAATTATTATTCTTTAAAAATAGTTTATTTAAATTTATTTTGTGTACGTTGGTGGGAAGGTGTCAGATCCACTGGGACTGGAGTTAGAGATAGTTGTGAGCTGCCATGCAGGTGTTGGAAGGAGCAGCCAGTTCAGTGCTCTTAACTACCAAATCATCTCCCCAGCCCCCTTGATTGTTGTTCTTAGTGTTACATAAAATGCTGTACATTTATTTTGGGAAAATAATGCAACAATAGACCACTCAGACCTAGATATGAATATCTCAAAATAAAGATTAAAAAAATCTGCTCAATTTGAATTCATAAAAAGTAAGGGGTGCTCAGCACTCAGAGTGACTCCTGAAGGACTGTCACCATGAAAGATTATCAATGAAACAAAAGAACAATACAAACAGAGCATGATATATCATCATTCTAAGATGATGTCAGGCTCATTATAATAGAGAGGCATCTACTTAGGGTTTCTAACTGTATGTGAACCTCATAGTATATATTTATCAGCATGTGCCGTCACAAAAATAAAGGAGGTATATTTAATATTAAGTTCTATTATCACTGAAGCGGGCACATAACATTTTCCAGTCAAGAGGTAAGAATGGGAGAGTGGCAAAAAATAGTAGGGCAACAGGAAGTAGTGGGAGAACAACACAGGAAGCAGAGGAAGAGCAATAGAAGCAGTGGGAAGACAGCAGGAAGCAGAGGAAGGATAACTGGAAGCAGTGGCAGGACAGCAGAAAGCAGAGGGAGAACAACAGGAAGCAGAGGGAGAACAAAAGGAAGCAGTAGGAAGATAACTGGAAGCAGAGGGAGGATAACAGGAAGCACTGCAACCATAGAAGAGCCTCATACCAGGGAAACCTTTTCCAGTCACCAGCTAAGAGTGGGAGGACAGCAGGAAACACTGCAACAGCAGAGCCTGACAGGGAAACTTGACTTACATGAAAAATTACACTGCTGCTCATCACGCTCCACTAGACTTCCAGACAACTCACTTCAGCTCTGATTTGTTGGGTATATAAACTTCAATTTCAGCTTTCAAAGTAGTTCCAAATGATGTGACGGGAACATCAGGTCTTCTGCCTTCCATTTGAAGATTATGATCAATGAAATAGTGTAAGGAGCTTTTGATATTTGCAACACTCTTTTCCTTGAGTACCTTTAACTTTGATCTCATGCATTTTCTTCTTCTGAGGAAGAAAATACCAAATGAATAGAAATATATTAAGTTGCACATGTAAGAGAAATGCCCATGTAAATACACAAATAACTCTCTGAATCGTTATGGATTTTAGCCATTGGAAAAGAATAAATGAATCAATGAAAATTGGTGTTCCCATAAATAGGCTAAGTTTGCTTTCACCAAGCATGAGCTCTTCCCATTGGAAAATATTTTAATTTTGGGCAGTTCATTACTCAATTACTAGCAGAAACCCCAAAGGAAAAAGAAATAAATATTTCCATCAGATTACTTTATTTGGGTCATATGATGTTTTGTCCTAAGAATTATAAAACATTATTTATATAGTTATCTGTCAACACTGTCATATTTACAACTGTTATATATCTACATCAGATAATTTTGCCTTAGGGGACTATTCAGAATTTATAAGTTAGGAATGTGGTTGCTGTAGAAAAACATCCCATTAAAAATATTCTCAATATATCTTCTTTATATAACTAAAAAAGACATTGATAATATCATCTGTAAAGAAAACAGTTCAGCATTCTGAGGTCCCTTCTGCCTTTAGATGTGATTGTCAGGCCTCTGCCCTCCAGAATAAGTATAGGTTATTGCAAAGCTTTCATGCACATTGGTTGATTTGCTGATTAAAAAACCTTTATATTACTCAGTTGTCTGGCTCAGCAATTTATTACCAAACAGCACAAATTAATATAATATTATTATAATGATTAGAATTGATAATTTTATCCAACTTTCAGAAGTGTAGGCTGACTTGATCTTCTAGATTACTGAAACTCACACTAACCAAAGCAATCAAAATAATGTTACACATTTGCACATGGACATAGCCTTAGGTCAGCAGCCTGAGTATTACACACTTACTTGTGGACATAGTCTCAGGTCAGTAGCCTGAGTAGCGTCTTGTAGGAAACACTAGCCTAAGTGAGAAAATAAGTCATCAGTTAAGTCTATACAAATAGATTCATGTAATTAAAGCAAAATTAAACATGAAATCAAAAGGTCTTCCATTAAGAGAATGCTGTGACAATGTCCCTATGAGGGAACATGGAAAGAGGGTTTAGGTGGTGCCTCTTTTAAAGGACCCTGCTACTAAATATGGAGTGTTGCATATGATTGAAGACAGAACGCTGACTCGGATGGAAAAGTGCAATATACATAATTTGCTGACTGAATAGAGAGAAAAGAAGAAAGCAGAGTCATGGGTAGCTACTGTGTCTGCTTGGAGGTATTACTTCTCAGTAAACATATACAGAAAGAGGAATTTGAGTTTCAGACTTCACAATGTCCTGTCTTTCACTTCACACACACATAGCACTGAATTAGAAGTGTTTTTCTTCTTACAGCAAATCCATAGTCATACTATTAGTACTCACAAATGAGTTTTCAATTTCATTAAATTTCCATTTACAAACTTAATGTAAAAATAGATAGATAGATTTAAGATTGGCAATGATAAATATTATGAATAAATTTAATAAATTAAATATTGATATTAACATTAATAAAAATCAAAAGTATAGCAATAACTTGAAAAATGACATTCAAGACATTTATCAGCAAATTATAAGCTAACAAAACACTATTTTATGGTAACAACTTTCAAAGGTTGATCATATTTTCTTTGCAATTGTGGGTAAATCCCCCTAGGGGTTTTAGTAAGTTAATGAGCTCTTTAAATATTTATGTGTAAATCCAAAGATCCAAGAATAGTCAAGTAAATTTTGTCCAGTAAAACTAGATAGATGCTATCAGATAACATAAACTATCCTAAAATTATATTAATAACATATTTTAAAATTATATTAGCACAAAAAATGACATACAGAATTACACAAATCAGTACAGACCTCCTAGGGAATGAAGCATATTAACACAATCACCTATTTTACACCTTACTACTGAATATCCATTGTAATAGTTTGGGAAAATAAAGTCTTTTAGTAAATGGTACTAAACAATTTAATATCAATATGGATAAAAGTGAATGAGTCTAATCTTGAACATTTCTCTCTTTCTCACATATACACAATACACACAAAGCAAAACAAAAATAATATAAAACAAAACAAAACAAAACCCCAAACTAAACAACCACTCAACAAAAACCAGTTCTAGTTGGATGGCAGAAGAAGAGGAAATTTTTAAACAACAAACCTTCTTTAACGTAACATATATTTCTTCACATTTTTATATCTTTAGACTTTAAAGAAAGACTTTAAAAAACGATTTACGTAAAGACTTTGTAAACAGAATACAGAAAGTGATAGTGATACAGGGAAAGACTGGCAAATTGTGTTCAGTGAAATTTTAATCGCCCTTCTTCTAAGGATGACTTTGAGATGTTAAATATGAAAAATAAAACACAGAGTCACAGAAGCACTTCCCAAATGCTTTAAAATGTTTGCATGAAGTATTTATGAATAATTCACACAAATCAGTAAACAATGAAAAGGCATCTCTCACTAGTTGTAAGTGAACAGAATTCCTTTAAAAATATAGAGAGAGGTTCAGTTCGTTGGAGACTTTCAATTTTATTTCAAAGTACTAGAAACCTTCAGTGAGTAGTCTGAAATGTTTGACTGCATTTTATTTCAGGGAATCACACAAAAACTGTAGTAATTACAGTCCTGTTTAGGCAATGCCTGGGGCATTCTTAGCTAGCTCTTACCCATTTCTATTGTTTTATGTATCACCATGAGGCTGTGGCTTACTGATGATGTTCTGGCATCTTTCTCCTTCTGTGTGGCATCTCTTGACACTGCTACTCTCTCTATACATCACTGTTCAGATTCCCACCTCGCTTTACTCTGCTAAGCCATTGGCCAAAACAGCTTTATTCATCAACCAATAAAAGCAACACATATACAAAAGGATATCCCACATCACTTAGGCCTAAAAGAAGGTCATAATTACTGACACAAAGTAGCATTGATAACGTTTGTAACAACAGGTTTTCTCCTTATTCATTACCAACAATACTAGTAACAATTACCATCATTAACAATACAAAATAATAGACATATTTGTTAATACCATATAGCAAATTCTCTCGAGACCTAGGTCTTTGTCTGACTCCATTCAATAATAAAAATCCAAGATTGATGTTCTTTATAATTCTGTCGTTTGACAGAGGTGAAATTATAACTGAGGATATTAAATACTTTGCTCTTTGTGCAGATCTTTTGAACTCAGTCAGAACAATTAAATGTTGATGTGTACAACAGTTCTTTCATGTCCAAAATCCTATTTTGCCTCCTTCATCTACTACCTCTGGCACTTACAATATTTTTATTCTTACCTTTTCAATGATCCCCAACTTTGGAAGGAAGGATTCCATGTGGATGTTTTATTTAGGGTTGAACACAACTCAGTCTCTTATTCTCTTTGTATTGAGCACCTGTCTGTCTCTGTATCAATACCATCAAATTCAAAAGGGAGAATGTCCTCTAAAGTTTGAAAAATACACTAAGTCCTGGGTAAAATGAGAAGAACTTTGAGTTTAGTTTCTAACAATTTCCATCTAGTGGGCTTTCTCCTAGGCTCTATGATTTACCAAGTCATGGAGTTTTCACACAGTTACTGGTAAAAGCCATCAGTTCTCTCATGTGTAGTGGGCTTTAAATTAGCTCAAATAATGATTGGTTAATCCTATATAATTCATGATGAACTGATATTTTCATGCTGGTCATTAGTGTACTTAACAGGATTCATATTTCGGTAAGAGTGTTGATTATTTTTCTACCTTGGGGGCATACATAGAACTATCCAGCACAGTGAAAATTAGCCAGTAGGAATGGCAGCAGGTTAAGTTTTCCATTTCCTATGACTCAAATAATTGGTGTCTTCAGCAATAGAATCTTATGAACAAATTATGGAGGGTAACCAAGTGCAATGACCATGATCTGTGAGTTTGGGGTGTTTGGTAAAGGTGTAGAACTCCATTTATCAATGGCCCAAAAAGAGGTACTGGCACTGGACTTTTTTATTTAGTGTCCTACTGATCTGGGAGAGCCATTTTCTTTCAATTATAGGCAACTCATTTAAACTCCTTCTATACATTCATATGTTGGTGTATATATTTAGAAACCATCTACACTAATAATATTCCATGCAGTTTTTTCAAAGGTTTTCATTGATAGTTTTCCCTCCCCATATTCATTCCTTTCCCCTGCTCCCCCATCTGCTGTCCCATTAACTCATTCTGTCCCATTGTTCACTCCCCCTCTATAAAACTATGCTCCATGCTCCTTCCCTCGAAATTCATCACCTTCATGAACCTAACTAGTTTCCTGACTTAGAATTGGCAATAGAATTTAAACACACACACATTTAAAGGTGCAGAGAGAGCATCTACATATGATACAGAAAATGAAGTTTTTGTCTTTCTGGGTCTTGATTAGCACAACCAGAAGGAGTAAGCAGAACCATGCACTTGCAAGTTTCATTTTTCTTTACAGCTCAGTAACAATTCATTTTGTATATTAACATTTTCATTGTCCATTCATCATTTGAAGGGTATCTTTAGGTCTTCCATTTCCTGGCTACAGTGAATAAAGCAATAATGAATGTGGATGAGCACTTCTCTCTGGAGGAGAACATAGAGTCCTCTGGGGATGTCACCATGCATGGCATTGCTGTTTCATGTGATATATCCTTTCCCAGGTTTGTGAGGAAATGCCATACCGATTTCTATGTGGCTGCCTTGGTTTGCACTCTCACCAGCAGTGATCAAGTTTTCCTCTTCTTCAAATCCAGATTTACTATCATTTACTTTTGTGGTTTTAGCCATTTTACTTGTGTAAAATGAAACCACAAAATAGTTTTAATTTGAAATTTTCCTGATTACTAAAGATACTGAGTGTTAGCCAGGCGGTGGTGGCGCATGCCTTTAATCCCCACACTCAGGAGGTAGAGGCAGGCGGATCTCTATGAATTCGAGGCCAGTCTGGTCTACAAGAGCTAGTTCCATTACAAGATTTAAAGCTACAGTGAAACCCTCTCTTGAAAAGAACAAAAACAAAAGCAAACAAAAATCCAAAATGATACTGAGTGTATAAAAAATATTTTACAATCGTTTATACTTCTTTTAAGAACTCTTTGTTTAGTTTCATTTCCTGTCTTTTTTCCTTTTATAAAAAATACTTTTTTCTCATATAATGTATCCTGATTTTTTTGGTGTTTAGTTTATGAGTTCTTTGTACATTCTAGGCAGTAGCCATATGAATTGCTGGTAAAGATTTTTTCCCCATTATGTAGGCTGCCTTTTAACTTGAATGATGGTGTTCTTTGCTATACAGGAAAACTTTAGTTCCTTGCTGTCCAATTTGGCAATTGTTGACTTTACTGTCTACATTGCCAAGCATGTGTTAAAAAAGCCCTTTCCTTTGTCTATACATTGAAGTGTATTCCCTGTGTTCTGTTCTAAAACACTCAGGCTATTATGTGTTATGTCAAAGTATTTGATTTATTTATTTTGAATTTGTCTTTGTGCAGAATGACAGATAACGATATAATTTCAGTCTTCCATGATTTGTTGAAGGCAGTCTCTTTTCTCTAATGTGTATTTTTGGCCTCTTTGTCAAAAATCAGTTGGCTGTAGGATCATGGGCTTTCATCTGGGACCTCACATGTATTCCATTGATTATTGTGTCTGTTTTTGTGCTACTTCCATGCTATTTATTACTATATCTTTGCAGTTTAATTGTAAATCTGCAATGGTGATATTGGTCTTCACTATGATATAGCTTGGCCAAAGTGAAGTAATCTGGGGCTCCTGTTCTTTGCATGGTTGTACTTCTGGCATAGGTACTTTTCTGGGCTTTCTACTTCATGCTAGTATTAATATTATAATGAAAACTTCCAACTAAGATACTCATTACAGTTTTATGAACTGTTTAAGTAGTTTTCTAGCTCATTAGCCACCCTCTAATTTAACTCTACATTCACTTCATGCAGATTGACTTCCTTTGGAAGGCATATTCCTGACGCTGTGTTGGTACAAAATCACAGCACCTTAGACTTGTCTCTGCCTTCTTTGCTACAGATGTTGGTGAAGGATTATTGTTTTAACTTATTTCTGCCTTTAAAAATTCTTTGTCTCTCATGAACACAAGGAGGTCTTTTTGCTTTTCTGTAATCTCATTCCCTCAGCAGTGTGTTAGAGATTTTTTTTTTGAATGGGGTTCACTGTGTCACACTACCAAGACCAAGAGAAGCCAGTTAAGGAAGGACAAGCTTAATTTGTAAAACAGATTAAGATTGTATAGTTCATCATCATTTGGGATTTTGTGGTAGCTCATGATCCTGAGTCTAGGACTCCTTAGGCCTCCGTGGATCAGGAACCAGTTTTATTTAACTATACTTATTTATGCTTTATTGGGAAGCATGTATCAAGTAAAGAGGAGCACAGTAAAGGAATGGATCAGCAGTTAAGAGTGTTTGTGTCTTACAGAGCACCTGGGTTGGTTTCCTAGCACCTACATGTTAGCTCACAATCATCTGTAACTTCAGTTCTAGGGAAAACAATGCCTCCTTCTGAACTCTGCAGGCAATCTGCACATGTGATGAGCAGACATTCTATACACAAACACACAAGATAAATGATGAAAAGATTGGCATAGTAAAGGCAGATATGCTTGTGAGCAATTTTCTCTAGTTTCAACAGTAGGGAAAAGACAGCATTGTGCATGAAGGACGAGAAATGGAAAACCTTTTAAAATACCTATTTTTAACCTGTGGGTCATGGCCCCTTTTGGGGAGTCAAATGACCATTCCACAGAGGTCACCTAAGACCATTAGAAAACACAGATATTTATGTTATGATTTATGACAGTACATAGAAAAATTACAGTTATGAAGTAGCAACAGAAATAATTTTATGGTTGGGAGTCACCACCATATTAAAGGGTTGTTGTGTTAGGAAGGTTGAGAACCACTGCCTTAAAAATTTCTCAGTGATTCTTCAAAAATGCATTTACCTCCTGGTATTTAGAAAATAGAAAAAAATCATATTGATTTTTGTGAGTTGTATACAATTTTTGAAAAACTGAGGATGTTCGATATAATAGGGATTCATTTAATAATAACAGAAGGTAAATAGAGATAACAGGACATAAATGATTAATGAGACTGCAGTTAATTTTAAAACTGTGAATTCAGGGGAAAGTCTTAAAGCTACAGAAAGTAATGAAGCCCGGGTTCAGTAAAGATGCTTGCTTTCATGCACCATAATTTGAAGCATGTTAGTTAACATTAGGTGGTTACAAAAAAGAGTGTACCTACATAATATAAATGATGATTCAGCTTCATGGAAAATCCTCACTTTTAAAAAAATAGTATTTTCCTAAATATTACGATTCAGGCAACATAGGCTTATTTTTCTTTTGACAGGTATTATAAACAGACATTTGTGTGAGAATCATTTCTTTAAGTGATTGAGGAACAAATTAGCGAATATAACAAAATAGGTCTTGGATGTCCTATTTACAGTGGTGCCAATAGACACTGTTGGTATCTTGGAGAAGGATAGCTGTTAGCAGGCAGCAAGGAAGGCAGGCTCAGGAAGTCCACTAAGGAATGGTTACAGCACACCTCCGAGGGAAGTGAAGGAAACCGCTTGTTTGTTAAATTGACAGTCAGAACGTATTACCAGACTCTCTTTACAGAGAACTATCATCCTGGAAATCAGAGGTTTGTGTCTAGGTGTTTAACCTTCATTTTACATAAGAGTCAGATTCTCAAACCATTTATCCTGTTGACTCTTTTTTTTATCTGCAAATTAAGCATAAAATATGAGCCTCACTGTACATGCAGAGACAAACAGCTTCACATTAAAAGCATGTATATTAGAATACATTCAGAATTACAGAAGTGTTGTAAAAATGGCTCAGAGAGGTTTCATGAATTTTATTCCCAGTTTCTCCTGTTATCTTTGATATTTACATATTTGCCACAATTAAGTAGTTGACATTAATTATTATTATTATTACCCTAGGCCCAGACTCTACATAGGTGTCTTTAAGTTCTTACTTCACACATACACTTCTGCCCAAAATTTCAGCACATGGCTACTACACTTCATTAACTTATTTTTTCCATGGTTTCTGTTGGTAGTGTCATTTTAGGAGAATTTTCTTGTTTTTCCTGGTTCTCCTACTCTTGGGAAGTAGTGATCAGTTATTTTGTAGAAAAGTTCTCAATGGGGAACCATCTGATCTTTTTCTAATGACTGAATTGGGATTATATATTAAAAGAAGGCAGATAGCAGCTGTGTAGTCCATTTTCATCATATTATAACATTATATCATTCCATCTCATACAGTATCAAAAATTACATATCCACAGAACCTGACTTATAAACATTTTAATGAGACATAATGTAGGCTGCTTGTAAATTTTCAGCTCATTTCTTTACCCCTGAATATTGAGAGTACAGTCCTGTACCATGATTCCCAGCTATGGTGTGTACACTTGTTTCTCACTTGGATCATCTGACAGAATCATTAATTAGATTTTTCAAAAGCTTTTGCATTTATGTTAATGTTTCTTAGAGATCAATGAATGTGTGCCACTTGAATTCACCTCCAAAGCCAGGAAACTACAACCGCTGGGTATGTATAATGTAAAACTATTTCTTTTTTGGTTCATAGAATCAAATTGCAGGAATTTCACAAAGCAATACAACTCTATTTAGGGGGAAAGGGGCTATTTCTGAGCTTGTTGCACTAAGATAACTTTTGTGGGAAGGACACAATTTCTACCTTATACTTATGTGTGGGTCTCTATAAGCATTTGGTCATATTTCCCTTTAATTCTATTTTATTGTCAAATGTGTAAAACACTTGTCTTTCAATGTCTAGCATTTCAATGTATTTGTTGCTTTGGACCTGGACTGTATGACTGTCCAGTATTTTCTGTTTGGGAAGAGAAAATGCTTTTCCCTTTTTACAAGAACGTATTTCTATTGAAGAGACAATTGGTTATAAGGCCCTAGGTTGTATTTCAGCAAATGAAAAGCAAACCAATCAAACAGAAGGGTAGAGAGGCCTCCGTGACCAGCCACAGCCTTCATTGCTTTCTAATTTTGCTTTCGTGACTCCCACAGAGTAAATTATATTGCTCACTCTGAAACAGCCCTGTACTTTCACTCACATGTACTCTGCTTGTCTTTCACAAGATGCCAGACCCAGATAAAGTTCAGGTTTTATAGTCTCCCTGTCAACAGCAGTGACAAAGCAATAGCATGGTACATTGCCATTTTTCTTTAAATGGATCTCATTCCTATGAAAAGTTGTCCTGCCAGGCACAGACTGGTGGCTTGGGGTGATTTATGATTTTGATCTGCAAGTGACTTTTGCAGCTGTCCTTCTACTGCAGGGTGCTAGTTTGCCCCCTGGGGAGAGTTCTGGTCTTTGCCTAAAAGAAAAACACATTTGTCTTTGTATTGTCCTTGTGACTTCTGGTGCTTGGGGTCTGTTCCGCCAAGATATTCTCTCCACTAATCTCTGATTTTGATTTGTTGAGCCAGAAGCCCCGAGGAGACACAAATTTAACATGACCTGGAAAGTAAAACATATTTTAGAGCAAAGAAGACAAAATTCTAATGCTGGAGTGTTAGAGAGTATCTTAGGGCATTTTCTTCTGCTCTGTGTGAATGACAGAATCTGAATAATTTATAAAGGAACAAGCATTGAACAGGTCATGCTCCTGGAAGCAGGAGTGTCTAAGGTCAAAAGGCCATATCTCATTGAAGGTCTGCTTGCTGGTGTGAACTCTGCAGAATTTCAAGGCAGAATAGATGACCCCCAATTAGACATTACAAATGTGCTACTTTGTACCTCTCTAGCCCCTTTAACAAAATATTCATCCAGTAATGGGGCGGGACACCTTCATGAGCATCTAGCCATCGATATTTCTCATTAGTACCACCCTCAAATGCCATCAGCATTGGGCATAAAACTTTAACACGTGTGTCAAACAGGACAGATACCTAGATCATAGATGAAAACATGGCTTTTCTGCCTCAGAGACTCTCCCTCTCTTCTCTCATCTAGTTAAACACAGCACAGCTCTCAGTCAATATGAGCAGTTTTCTACCTAGGAGCCTGTTATGCTCTGCTAACCCACTTACTCTCTCTTCCAAACTCAATCACCTTTCTCTTCACTGTAAACTTCATATCACATTATCTATAAAGCTAGTGATTAATACTTCTCAAATCTGACCACTCTGCTGGGATCCATGTTCTTTGTTTTTGCATCATATATTTACCGTGAACTCCACCGTCTTTCTTCACAAGTCCTTCTCCTTCAGTTAGCCCCTCTTGAAACTTTAAGTAATCTGTCTTCTTGTGAGTTGTGGAATAGTTTCCAGAAATAAGCTGCTGAAAAAATTGATCAGCAAAGTTCTTTTCATTCTTTGTTAGTGCCATGATTTTAATAAACATCGCTCATAATAACTTTATTTCCTGAGCTAGAGCCATTACTGACAAATAATAATAATAATAATAATAATAATAATAATAATTTCTGATGTGTCAATAAGGCAAGATCAATAGATAAATTAATTTTGACTTTCACATTAAGACATTTAATAATAGTGAGAGTCACCCTAAAATGTTTTGCAATAACTACTTATATGTATTGGAAATAATTTCCACATTTTGGTATAATTTCAGTTTTTCTTAGTATCTAGAAAGTTAATTCAAGTTGATAGCTTAAATAGGTAAATTTAAAGTGATTCAAATGACAATATATTTTATCAAGTAACAAGAAGTTTAGTGTTAAGCTCCAGTATGGCTGCAACCGCCCAAATTTATGGGCTGTTAAAGTTTTAGCTCAATCTATGTTTAATTTATTTGTTTTTAATTGATTGATTGTGCCATTTATTCTTATGATCACAAAATGGCTATAAGTGAGCTGTATCCATGTCCCTAAAATAAGAAGGCAAATCACAAAAAAGAAAAATATAAACATGTGTAGCAGCTGGATAAATTTCTTTCATAAAGAATTTCAGAATTTCCTCCCAAATTCTTCCTTTTTCACCTTATCATTTTGTTTTATTATTTGGCCATCTCTACAAGAACCACTGGTATGATTTAAGAATGTCTAACTTAATTTGTCATCTAAACTCATCTCTACTTCCATCATTCCTAAACTCTTAGTTAGATCTATTGTAGAATTGCTGATATTCACAACAGAAACATTGGCTTATATGAAGGGTGAAAAGATATAACGTGACCAATCAGAGTGTGAAATGGGGGGGATGATATTTTCTACTTACAAATGTACTCTAATGAATGCTTTGATTTTTGCCTGCTCAGTTTGTACTATTTGATAGATACTTTTTCTGTAAACTAGGAGAAAAGTGAAAATCAGAAGCAAATACCCATAATTTTCTTAGAAGCTATCATCAATTATTGTTGCTGGTTAGTCTAAGAAGGCATGTTCGTGACTGTGGCTTTACTTGAGTGTTAGCTAGCAGTACACCATACATAAGGGGACAGGAATGATAGTAAGATTAATGAAATGGTTCCTTTATCCAAGAAAACCCAAGCAGAGGTGTTCTTTTCTGTGGGTACTCATTGAATTAATTCATTAATTTTAATTAAAAGTACTTAAGCTAATATATATGCCCAGGTTATACCTAAACAATTGCATGGTAGAATTAAAACCCATTAAGTATTCTTCATACATATTTGAATTACAATTAGGAATAGCAGTTTTAAAACTAATTACATGTTATTGAGTCTTTCTTGGCACATAAATACATACATATAGACTGGAACTGTTCTCTGTGATCTAGATTAGAAGTTGGAAAATTATTTAGGTAGGCTAAAATGAAATATCTGTATTTTTGCTCTCCATTCCCTTCAAAACAGCTAAATTAAATTCCACTTTTGTACATGTGTATTTCAAAAATGTAAAAACAAGTTACGCTTGCCAGTTCATACTCGTGGAGAGTCTGGATAAGTTTTCATTATTCTCTGTGATGACAAATCTGTACAACCATATGTGAAAGCTGTAATTGCTGTGGTTTGATTGAAGGAGATTAGGGACACTGTTTTATTTTTGTGTTCTTTGCATTTACAGAATTTAAAATATTGAAAAGCAGCAAAAAATGTACTATTTAATTCAGACATTAAAATTCACTAAGTAATAAGGAAGCCTTTTGAGAAAATTCAAATGTTGATTATCAGTATTAATGAGCAATTATATTTTGATGGAGTCCTATCCTAAATATTTATCAAAACATTACAATTTCTTGTCATCTATTATTTTGCACAATCATTTTCACTTTTGAAGAATCCATAACATTGCTAACAAAGATCTCTTATATTTTGTTATTTTATTGTCAGTAGAAATTGTTCACTCATGGAAGCAAGGATATTCATGAGGGGATCAAAGATTTTATTATGAACATGCAACTATGAGTTTATTCACATATTAATAATTGATTTTGAAAAAAATCAAATGTTCTAAAATGCAGTACTGCATTTTAGTCATTCCAAATTCTCTATTGCACTTATGTGTTTAACGTTACAATAAAACACAAACTGAGCTGGTGAAGAAACCAAACACACCTCTCTAAAAACAGTTTGCTGCTGGTTCATGTACAGCTATAACTCATAGTCACAATGACCATTAGCATCTTCTTCTACAAAACAAATATCCATCTGTCTTACAAATAATATATATCTTCTTTTTAATTTGATTTACGGGTGTGTGTGTGTGTGTGTGTGTGTGTGTGTGCGAGACAGAGAGAGAGAGAGAGAGAGAGAGAAAGAGAGAGAGAGAGAAACAGAGACTATTGTTAAACATCATTTCATTATAAAGAGATAGAGATACATGGATATGGAGAGACACACAGAGACAGAGAGAGGGAGGGGGCCTTTTGAAGGTGACGCGGGCTGACTCCCTGTTTAGTTAGTGTTGCATATACTCTTAATCTTGTGATTTAGGATCATTGTTAAGCAACCTAAATGTTACCTAAGTAGGAATACTGCAATGCTGTGATAGTCAATCTTATAATTAAGGTAGAATGAAGCAGAATGGGCTGAGATGTGATAAATCTCCACAGGGTACTGCAGAAACTAAAACTTATAAATAATTGTTTTCATTTAATATATTCTGATCTTGGTTTGTCAGATAAGACTAAAGCTATAGAAACCTGAGTTAAAGCTGAGAGTGGATTTTTTAAAATATAGATAATGTGCTATATATTTATATTATAACTTCATACTCTGGTTTTCTATATTTTCATTTATAGATTCATACTACATTCTCATGTTTTATTATAGGTTAACCTAAGTATTATATATTGTAAAATATAATTTATATTATGTATTTATATAACTAGATATGGTTATATTATATATCTTAGTAGCTTTATTTAAGACAAGTCTTGGAAGGCTTTTCCCAAGAGAAAATTTTCTCCTTTCACTTGAAAAGGTCTACAGCTATAACAAAACTTCAAGTTTAAGATAACCTTTTGCTCTATGCCAAGACATTTTTTTTTTAAAAAAAGACAGATTTATTTTTTGCCTTTTTGGTCATTACTCTTCTTTTACGACCTTCTTGATTTCACATATTTTATTCAGTATCTACCAAATATTTGGATGCATGTGTACTAGTTATTTTAGAAATGAAAACTGAAGCAAAATGTGAAATACCAAAGCACGTAGAGTTCAGGAACGAGACAGAGAAGTAAATGACTTGTTCCTCAAAGACAGCGGTTTTCAAACTGTGGGTTGTGACCCTTTGGGGGTGGAAAGACCCTTTAATAGGGGTCACTTAGGACTATCAGGAAACAAATATTTATATTACAATTTATAACAGTAGAAAATTGCAGTTATGAAGTAGAGATGAAAATAATTTTATGACTGGGTGTCAGAGAGGGTTAGTTAGAATTAGAGTGGGTGACAACTAGTGTTCAGATGTCAACCCACCAGAGGAGTGGCTATCTGATGGAGATTAATGGACCTGCAGGGCCATTGACTCTGGAAACTGTTGCTCACTTTTGATAAAGCAGCTTGGTGTCTCCCCATTACCTGTCTTGTACTGTGTAACCTCATGTGATTGTTTCCTTTGTTTTTACAAATGCTTTGATAGATCTCATGAATGATGAAGCAATGTGTCCTAAGAACACACCTCCCCATGCTGCTTCTCCTTTTAGACAACTTTCATTTAGAAATTCATTAGTACTTCTAAAGCTACCATTTAACTAAATCAATGCAGAACTGCCAGAGGTCTGAGTTCAAGATGAGAAGGTACATTTTGAGGCATTTCTTTACTGTTCTACTGTGCATCTGTGAACACAGGAAAATAATCAGAAAAAATGCTAGTGTGTCTTCAAAGTTTCATGTCTTTCACTCTCAGAAACTGCTGCACAGATAGCAAGCTTTTCAGAGATATAAAAATCCAAGAGTTAAGTTAATTTCTTCTCTGGCATGCATTGCTTTTGAAACCAGTACTAAACTGTGCAGACATGTCTTCTGTCCAGGATAAATACCACTGAGATATATAAACAGAAATTCAAGGGGGGAAAAGTTTAATCATATTGCCTATTGCACCAGCTATCTTTAAGCATCTCTTGGGATAGGAGAGATATTCCAAGAAAATAATTCAGAGTGATAGTCACTAAACAACACCAGCAAACCTGAAGTAATAGCACACTTGTATATATTTCCATTGCTATAGAGAGCTGGAAAGGTTCCATTAGTATATAAGAGTTGAAAGGATGAGAGTTATCTGTATACATTAGGAAAGTCTTTTGACAAAGATGATTACTAAGCTACTGAAATATGCTGCAATTCCTGTTTATTTCCACAAAGATAAATATATTCACACACAATGTTTTACACCAAATCTAACTGTAGACCTTTCAAGTTAAACTTAGAGACAGCAATTTAAAATGTGAAAGCTGGTCCTTGTTATAGCAGGCTTATTATGTAAGGCTCAATTTAAGAATATTTAGAAGGTGGGCAGTGGTGGCACATATTGTTAATCCCAGCATTGAGGAGGCAGAGGCAGGAGGATCCCTGTGAGTTCAAGACCAGCCTGACCTACAGAGCTAGCTCTAGGATGACTAGGGCTGTTACATAGAGAAACCCAGTATCAAAAAAAAGAGTATCTGAAAATATTTTAAAATAGAAATCTATTTTAATAAAATAGATTAATAAATAAATTATTAAATAATAAAAAGATTTAATTAAATCTACAGCTTAATGGAGAAAACAACCTATCTTGGGAATATACAGATTAATATTTATGATTGTCTGTATTTACTGACTCTGTAACTCATGGTTGTCATAGTCCTTTAGAGTCTTTTAGAATTCATGTGGTATATATGATGACTGAGTTAATCACATAAAGCATTTGATGCAAATATCTATGGTAGCATTTACAATTAAGCTGGTATTGCATATAGATGGTACCAGATCTCATCATATAAGGCATTTGGACATAATCTTTTAATTCTTGTTTATGAATTACTTCGTGGGAATAAATTAGGTATATAAATTATTTTTTATCATAAAATACTATATATGAAGATAGTATTTTGAGATATTGCTAACAACATAATTTTCTGAAAGAAGAAATAGGTCTTATAATGTGGCTTTTGGGTCCATTTGGTTAGTTATATGGGATAAATGTATGAAGGATTTCTTTACTGTGTTTACACAAACAGAAAAGAAAAACAGGGCTGTCATAATCTTTCACATGCATAGCATTTAAATTATGGACCCTTTTGGAAACAATCACAAGAAATACCAGGTTCAGTCAGTAGACTGAATTCTGTATTAATGGGCTGAATCACCAGTTCAGCAGAAAGGAACATGATGAGGTTGTGACAGCTAAACCTTCATTAGAGTCCAGAACACCCGACCCTTCTGTAGAATTAATGGGATGAAAGTTAACACTTAGGCATTCCTTGCAATTACATCTGTTCACATTTCCATTTATGATAGCTGCTTCTTTTATTTCTGGATTCTTAGAATTCTATTAATACTTGTTAAACCTTGCTATTATCTTTTTGTCTTTGGTATAGTTTCTCCACATGGATGAGGTAGAAATAAGTTTATTACTCATTTATGGTGAGCCTTAATATCTAACATAGATTAACAGTTTATTCCAAGTTTATTCCACAGCATGCTGAAGTAATTATGTTAGTACTGATATTACCAAAACAGTCTGTGATATACTTTTGGATGGAATTAATCAGCTGGAAGATTAGACTGCCAGCTCAAATACACAATCTGACAGACAGTCAGTATTTATTTTTGTTTAATATTTGGAAAACTGCAAAGGCATAGTGTCTGAAATGTCCTATGGCACTGAGAGGGCAACATGAGCTTTGGGGAAGGTAACGTTGTGGTGTAACAGGGAGATTGCCGGAGAGCTTCTTGTGAACTACATGTAGAGCAGCAGAGGTGCTCATTTCAGATGGGACCTTTGAAATCCTATCAGTGATGAAGTGGGAGTGTTTTTTCAGAACTCAGCTGAAACAAAATGTGCTTCTTCTCATGAATAAACTATGAAATGAGTCTTTTAAATGTTTTTAAAATTATTATTTCTAAATCTAGCTCGAAGGTGCCAGTTAAACTGGAAGGCAGAATTGTTCATCACATTGTCCTAGTGCATATAATGGGAAAGAGTTTCTAACTTGCTCTAACCCAACTGAAAAACATTGAGGGAATACAATTTTTTATGGGCCTTCTGAGTAAAATGATGGATTAAAAGCTGCCTCTGTAGATACAATGAAGAAGACCAGTCGGGAGACTCTTCCAAAGAAAGGAAAAACATTGAAAATGTACAAAGTGTGCCAAAATTGGAAAGTGACAGCACAAAGAAACCAGGCAAGCCAATCACAAACCCAGAAGTGCACTTCTCCAATGTGTGTGGGAAGGTGGAGAGTAGTAGGTAATTGCAGGTGGCCCTGATCAAATAAGATGGTCACTCCTACTCGCAGAACAAGACCCCAGCTCTCACAGACCTCAATACTGCTTGTGCATCATTCGGGGCCAATGCCTCCTCCAGTGGAATGACCAACAGTGGGGGGGCTTTCCATGTTGTTGCTCTTCTCTGCTAAGAGACAATGGGCACCATCATGGGATAAACTCTTATTGAAAACTCAACTACTTGTAGCATACTGTGGATCATGGATGAGATTCCAGTGCTTGGGATGTGTGTGCAGGAGGATCAAAAGTTCAATGACCTCTGCCCCATACTGAAACTAGCCTGGAAACATTAGATATTCACTCAAGGACATAAAAAGGCATGGATCTAACCAACAGAGAGCCAGGGTGAAAGCCAGCAGCAAAACAAACATTTAAGGTTGAGTTCAAAATGAGAAAGAAAAATGTAGCTTGAATAGAGATCTATGCTTGGGCTTGTAAGAAAGATAACATCATCTTTAGAAGCCCTATCAACAATAAGTACCTCTAAAATTTGATGACCTTGGCCTGAAGTCAGTGGTAGATCAACTTCTGGTGCCACTTGTCTGCTACAAAGTAGATCTGATAACTATAAACTTATAGCATAGACTATTTCACATCTGTAGCCACATCTATCCAACAGAGTGATTTATACATAGATTCATTTTAAAGGAGTTGGGGGAGAGAGAGAGAGATCCTCCTATCAATACTGTGGTTATTTATTTAATTCTAAATGAACCTTGGAGGCACCCTGCAGCTAGAATACTAGCTTCCTTGGTAGTAGAAACTGGGATGTGATAGGAGGGTGGGAGGGAATGGTAAGACACATCCCATTTTTCTCATATGAGAGCCTGTGTTAATATATGTTAGATCCGTGGGAGGGTATAAGGCATGGAACTAGAAAGGAGACATCTGAGAGGGGAAGAAGTCTTAAGGTGTATGGCAAGATAATGGGGGGTAATAGAATTCATGTGGCATGAAGGAAGAGTGGAGGCCACTAGGAAAAGGGGTCCAGCTGGAGGTTGGGGTGTTGCATGGGCTGGTGGGGAAAGGATTAAACAAACACAAAAGCTCAAACCTATCACGTTGTATGCTAATTCATAACAAAAAGCTAAATGGTAAACTCAGTTTTCAAATGTTGAAACCTGTAGACTTCTCCATATCTGCTTTACTTGGAACTTTCATTTTCTTTGGAAACTAAGTCAATGTCAAAAGAAATCTCAAGTTAGGAATGAGATACTTGTCTAAAAATCAACACAAATTTATTGAAATAGTATGAAATCTTGAAAATGGCAATGATTCACTCTTCAATGTGATTTGATATGAATAATCCTCCAAGGGAAAGATAAACAGGAAGCTAAGCAAATAGATGGAGTTGAACCTAGTCTGTGTTCAGGACTGCACAGTACAGCTGTCAGAAGCTTCAAGTCCAGAAAGGTAGATGGGACTACAGTTTGACTACTATAGATGATTATCTAATAATCTGTATTTCTTACCTATACATTACATTTAAATGGGCTGCACAAACACAATACCTTAAAAAGAACAGAAATACACATACACAGTATACCGAAATAAACCTTAAATATGTATCAATAGACCAAGATTCACACCAATGAAAAGTATTCATCTCTATATCATATCTCCCCCCACTTTTATTTTTTTTGAGAAAAAGATTGACTGGGACCATTTAACCACTTTTAATCAACCACCTTTAAATGAAAAGAGCCATTATAAACAATCATTTTTTGGAATTTGGGCATAGTTTTTTTTTTCAAACTGCTTCCTGATTTTTGTTGGATGAAGTATTTTTAGAGTTCACGGAGAACTTTCAGGAGGGGGGGGTCTTATTGTACTAAACCATATTAGCCTATAAGAAATCCACAGGTTCTTGTCCTCTATGGAAACAAAAGCAGAACATCGTTTCCAAAGCAACATAGCTTTAGATCAAAATTTAGAAGTTAAGATACCTTGACCCCTTGGCTAGTACAATAACTTTTTTCTTTCTTCAGTAGGACTCCCAGAACTCAGTCCAGTGCTCAAATGTGGATCTCAGCATCCGTTTCCATCAGTTACTGGATAAAGGTCTCATGAAATTTAGTGTAGCTACCACCCTCTTCACTATTGTTAGCAGCCTTAGCTGGGGTCCACTTCTTTAAATTGAAGAAAAAAAAAGGATCCATAAACTTGGAGATCAGAGAGACTGAACTCACAAAATCTGGAACCTGGAGAGATAGAGAAGTTAAGAGCACTGGCTGCTCTTCCAGAGGTCCTGAGTTCAATTATGGTACATAGATGGCCGCTTGAAACTGTCTATAACTGTAGTCTCATGGGATCCACTGCTTTTTTCTGATATGTAGACACATTCATGCAAGAAAAAAAGGTAAGTAAATCTCTGAGTTCAAGGGAAGTTCCAGGGCACTCAGAGCTGTAGAGAGAAACCCTGTCTTAAGGGAAAAAAGTGACACTAATGAGCACGATAATGTGGAAGGGGAAAAGCTCAGAGGGATCCAAACCTAAACAAAAACCTATGGGCAACTAGGTAATTCTGGGAGCTGGAGAATTTGCCTTCCCCCATGAAAAAGTATCCCACCCAAACTGGTTATCCAGTACTAAGTGGTCATACTTGAGATCATATACATACATGTAACATTAGAAGGACTGAGACAGACGTGTATCAACAATTAAAGAAAAAGAGGCAATGGATTTGAGAAAGTGAAGAAGTTCATAGGGAAGTTAGAGGGAGGAAAGGATTGGGGGCAATATAAGAATATAATAATTTCAAAAAATCAAAAGATAATAAAAACAATTTAAAAATTGGATTCTTATATACCACCATTGTCATCTACCTGTCAGTCTGTCTTCAAGGACAGTGTGCACTATATCTAAAAACTGTAAATATCAACTGTTGCCTTCTCTCAGCTTAGTCTCTCACTAGGCAATGTTCTAAGTCACACACCAGGGTAGACCCCAGGTTCTGAGCCTTCTTCAGGGACTATGTACAACCAGTGGCTTTGTCAGAAATACAAAGTTCTCCTTCCTCCAGTTTTGCCCACCCAATGGCCATTCTAACAGCTCTCTTTTTATTGCAGAATCTTAGCAGAACTTTTTGTTATTGCCACACTGAGGAACAGCAACTTTGCCGAATTCTGCCTTACTGACCTACCCAAAGCTGTATCCTTGATGAACATTCCCTAGTGATCCCTGCAGACAACTGCTACATGAGAGTTAGCCTCCAGGAGGCCATATTTAAGGTGCTGTATTATGCTTTAAATAATGTCTATTTTTCATTGAAACTACAGTACCTCATATTAAAGTAAGAAAATTGGAAGCAATATTAGTAAAGGAGACTGGACATGGTTTATAAAGCCATAATAGGACAGATGATGATGTATATTATGGGATATTATTTTCTTTATTAAAACCCAACAGATTATATGTTGTGTATGGTGATTTGGTATTTATTTTTTGTGATACAGCTTTCTTATCCTTAGGGTATTATATGCCCAGGAACAAAATACTAAAAAGAAAATAATAATATTTATTACTATAGAATCATTTATTTTCTTGATAATTGGTGTCTTGAGTTCTTTGCCTATTCTAGATATCTATCTATTGGATATGCAGCTGGTGAAGATTTTGTCGCCATCTGTGTTTCCTCTTCAAAGAGTTAACTGTTTCTTTTTCTGTAACCCATACTAGTCAAAGTTCAGAAAACAAGTTACCCTGACATTTTCAGCCCTAAATATATTAAATTCTTTCCTGAAGATCTCAGAGAAGATGGTATGAGGAGTTTGTAAGAGTCAGAGGGTAGGAAAGATTGGTGCAAATAGTGTTTTCCAGAAATTAGAGGCTTGTGGTAACTATGGACTCATAGCCATTGTGGCAGCCTGCACAAGATCAAGACATTTCACATCCCAGTGTGGATACAGGAGAGTTCATGGCTAACTGTGAGCTATCAGCAGTTGATGGCTGCAGAGGGAGGGAGTAATATACATAAAAGAGAACAATGTGCTGGGATGAAGATAGCAGAGTTGGGGTTTGGAAGGAGTAGAAAATGTGGAGTGAAGTGGGGATTTACTCAAAATACATTGTATGTATGTATGGCACTCTCAAAAAGAAAATACATTTGAAAAATATGTAGTTTAAAATGAAAGAAATAAAACAAAGAAAGTGGGGAGAGTAGATAAGCCTTCTCAAACACTTTGGTTAAACAGTGTATGTGATATTTTAGTTAATGCTGTTTAAGGACCATAATGTCAACTTAATCCCAGGAAGAAAATGAAATTGATTTCAATAGCCTATTATTTTGTTTGATAAAAATGAAATAACTTTAAAATCCCAGATGCCTTTAGAATACATTCCTAACCAGCAGAATGCAAATGAATGTCCTCCCAAGAGGGGTCTATTAAATGTATATTTACACATTACTGCTCAAACATACTGAAATTAATGCAAATGAACCAGGCTTACTTTATGCAGAAGCTCACAGATGTACCAGTGTTTAATAGCTATACAGTATGTAATTTTGAAAATGTTGGAAAAGGCTCTAAATGTCATCTTCCTAATGTAAAGACAAGACAAACTTCTATCCTAACCTCCTGTTACTAGCTCCTCCCTTCCACACCTGAGAATTAGGAGTTTTTGGAATCTTCTAAGGAACTGTGTTTGAAGTTTAACAAAACTTTTATATGGTTCTGGAGATTGACAGATGACACTTTAATTGTAATAGGTAAATGATTAGTCAGTAAGGTATTGGAGATGAAGTAGCATTAAGGGAATTGTTCTTCCTGAAGACTGTGCTGTAAAATAATCAAACACTGTGGTACTACAATAGTTACTGACAGATAAAGTAACCTCTAGAACTGAGAGGCATACATAACAGGTACTTGAGAAAGTTTTTTAATGAGTGAACAGATTACTGTGAAAATTATAAATTTTACATAAGAATTATTGTATTCCATAGGAACTACAATATTTTAAATAAGGAATATAAGAATTATTTAGTAAGTATTGATAAAATATTATAATATATTCCTGGATAAATACAGCGTTTGTGGTATTATAAAAAATCATGTCCAATTCACCATAATTAATATTTTGTGTTTCCTAAATGAACAAAAATCACAGGCTATTAAAGAACTAGGAAAATTATTTTGTTCATCTTTGTCAGCTCACATTAGAAGGAGAAAGATCTTAGAAACGTTAGTTTCTGTCAAAATGCTAAAATAATTAAATAGTCTGTTGGTCAGTAATTGAATTGAAAGCTGTAACCTGAGGATCCAACTAGAACTTGTTCTCTCTATATTACACACTTCCTAGGAGAGCTAAATTCATGTAACATTTTCTATTAAGGCTCAGATTAAAATCTTAAACATTCATATATCCATGGAGACATAGTATGAGAATTAAATCAAAGGCTAATTAAACTTATCATCCTGAAAACAGCTATTTTCTGTTTTCAAAAGAAAATCCCCAACAACCACAATTCCACAACATTAGAATGAAAAAATTCTGGGCTTAAATATATACTCCAATTTCAAGATGTCAAACTAAAATCTCATTTGGTATAACTTAAACCTTTCCCAAATATTCCTCATAGGTCAGCATGAGAAAATCCCACAGAGATGAATTTTATAGAACTTTTTTCATGAATTTTCAGGTGGCAAAAGTGTACATTTTTCAAGGAACATTAAATTATCTTGACTCTTCATTCTTTTCATCCATAGTATCATGTATAATATATGCCAGTCAAAAGAAGAAATTGCACTCAGGAATTATAATGCTATCACAAAATTTTAATCATTTTTTGAATAAATGACATAGATCTGGAGCATTTCTTTCTGAGATGGACAGGTACCATGTGTTTGGTGTCCTGATCTCCATCCGACTGGTGAACTTGCATACCAGATGAGGCCAGTTCAGATTGCTGATTCACCTGTCTCCTAAGAAATCCTATCTGGCTTGCAATGATTCGAAATTGATCTTCTTTCTATATATTAGTAACTCACCATAGAAGATTAGCTTTCATCTTGGTGGGCACTGCACTGCCTTGGATGGTCACAACAGATTAGATAGGACCTGAACTTTAACTGAGCAGCTGTCTCCAGGTCCTATGTTTCACTTTCCCACTGGATGTTCTAGTCAATCCCCCCCTCCAATAAATTACTTGTATAACAATCCACTTGGCCTCGCGATGGAAACTATATTACTTTGAAGAGGAAACAAAGCTAAAACAGAAAGAAATGTGTTATTTTTGTATCTCAGTTTCTAACAAGATATCACATCAATCTTGGTCCTATTCCAGTCTTGAACAACAACCAAATTTCTCCTTTTTTCCTCTTATTATGCATCATAATGAAATATATACATATTCCTTACATTGAGTTATATTTTAAACTCTTTAATTCATGATATTAATTTTAGTGATAGGTATGATTTTCAACACCGGTTTCTTTACAGAAATAAATTATAGCCAAAGAATGACTACATGATCCACTTCCCTAGATAGCTAGATTAAATGACACAGAACATGGATAGCCAACCAAAGAGTGGGTTAATGACAGCCTCCTGAAACAAGAAGCTTGAATAATAAAGGCTACGTAAGAAAAAAATGACATTTAGACAGATAGTCATTCACTTTTCTATTCAATCATACACCCAACATCTCTTATATGCCAAGTGCAATACTAGGGTTGGAAATAGAATGTATTTCTGGCTTAGCAGAAGCAAGCTTTACAGTTAAAGAATATGATATCCACTAGATAGCAAAAGATGGTATTTACCTAGCAACTATCAAAATAATAGGTTTTGTAATATTAAAAGCAGGAGGTAGACAGTGAATCATAACAGAGTCATCTTTAATAAAGAGCAGCATGGGACTTAGCTCACTTTCTGTTGCTGTGATAAACACCATGACCAAAAACAACTTGGAGAAGAAAGGATTGATTCACTTTAAACTTTAAAGTCCAACATCAAGGGAAGCCAAGACAGGAACGCAGTGGGAAAAACTGAAACCAAGGGTACTTCAGCAAGCTACTCCTGTCTTACTCTTTCTCAGGTTCACCAACTATTATTATACAGCCCAAACATACCTCCCCAGAGATGGCATTGCCTACAGTGCGCTGGGTCTGCCTACATCAATTACTAATTAAGAAAATTCCTCACAGACCTGCCCACAAGCCAAAATAATGAAGATAATTTTATGTTGTTACTCCCTCTTTCCATACATATGGAGATGATCTGTCACTAGTCCACCCCTTATCAATTTGACATGTACACACATCATTGCTAAATCATACTGTTTCTTTGCTTTGTCCCCCAAATCTCAGTCTCTTACGGTCACAGTATGAAACACAACAAGATCGACAAACCCCTATCCAAACTAATCAAAGGACAGAGAGAGAAGACTCAAATCAACAAAATCAGAAATGAAAAGGGGGACATAACCACAGACAATGAGGAAATTCAGAGCATCATTAGGTCTTACTACAAAAACCTGTATGCCACAAAGCTGGAAAATGTAAAGGAAATGGACAGTTTTTTAGATAAATACCATATACCGAAATTAAATCAAGACCAAGTGAACAATCTGAAGAGACCCATAAGTCGCGAGGAAATAGAAACTGTCATCAAAAACCTCCCAACCAAAAAAAGCCCAGGACCGGATGGCTTTAACGCAGAATTCTATCAGAACTTTCAAGAAGAGCTAATACCTATACTCCTTAATGTATTTCACATAATAGAAACAGAAGGGTCATTGCCAAAGTCATTTTATGAAGCTACAGTTACCCTGATACCTAAACCACACAAAGATGCAACCAAGAAAGAGAATTACAGACCAATTTCACATACGAACATCGATGCAAAAATCCTCAATAAAATACTGTATTTGGTTTTAACCCTGCAGTCTGGGCGACTACAGTTAAGTGCAGCCTTCACTTTAACAGAAGCTGCACCTTCACCATTCCCTCTTCTGGTTTCTCTTCAGTGGGACTCAAACTGAGTCACACAGTGCCAAGGTTCTGCTGCTCTCCATGACACCTCTGTGCACATGAGGGAGATTCTCACCTTCTAGCCAATTTTACTTACACTTTAGATGCATCCCTGCATGTCTCTGGAAAAGAGATTCTGTGTGTTGACTCAAAGAAGAACTTTGAAGAAAATTTTACCTCAGTGATTCTGTTTTTGTTGTTGCTGTTGTTGTTAATCAAAGATCATTCTTTAGTTTCAGCTTCACAGAAATCAGAGACTTTTTATTTTTCATACTTCCCTCTGAAATTTCATAACCTGGTCCTTCATTATCGGGTCTGTTCTCAGCATTATCACCTAAGGTCCCACCAGAGGATGGTAAAGCCAGAGCACTTCCAGCCCAAAGTCCCAAATGCTTCTACAGTCTTCACCTCCCTACACATAAAATAACATAGTCACGTCCATCACATCAAGATCCAACCATCTGGCATCTATCTCCTTCTTTAGTAATTAAGAAAATACCTCATAGACACACCCACAGGACAATCTGATAGAGGCAATTTCTCAGTCAAGATTCCCTCTCTCCAGGTATCTGACTTTGCCAACCACAATTACCCATTAAAGAAGAAATGTCTGAACTGGGATAAAGTTTTAGACCCAGGAAGATAGAAAACATGATGGAAGTTTAGAAAGAATTTCAATAAAAGATTAATCCATGTAAGTGTCTAAAAACATGAGATGCCAGGAATATGTAATGAGTTATATATGTGAGTTCAGTAAAGTTAGACTGGAGAAAGGAGAATGAGAAATCAGAGGAGAAAAGAGAGGACAGCCCACAATGGGCCTTAGGTCTTTTGTAATTGAGATGAGATTCCCACCCCTACTCAGATCTGAGTCACCACAGATTAGGCTAGCAATAAATGTCATCATTTTCTTTGTTATGTAGTTTCTATAAAACAATAATATAGCATACCAGAAGGTATATATAAATATTGAATCGGTGATTAAGCTAGAGACATAAAATTAGGTGCATTTTGATAGTCTAGAGAACTAGAGTCACCTCTATTGTATGTTAATGTAAATTTGACAAATAGACTCCCACAGTAACCTGCAGCCTCATAACTCACACAGGTGAAACTCTCTGACATTTACAGATGTTTTCATTTATTTTTCTTGAACTAGCCTACACTTTTATTCTTAGCTGTTAATAGAAATGCTTGTTGATTCTAATGGCCTTTCCTATTAGGCTGGCCTGATAGGTATATTTATCACAGTCATGTAGGAAAGGAGACTGACCACCTTTAAGAGACCTTTGAAAATTAACAAGGAATAGGTTGAGTTTGAAATACCATTTCTGCCAGGATTTCATGCCATACCCTTTGAAGAATTTCTATTTCATTTATGTGTGTGTATGCATGTTATATATATACATGCACCTACGTGTGTAGATGACTATTTTGTCCACAGAGGCAGTTGGATCGCTTGAAGTCAGAGATATAGGAATCTATAGGAGTCTAGATATAGATGCTGGGATCTGAGCTCAGGACTAAATGACTGACCAGAAAAAGTACCTTAATCCATGAGCAATTTCTCTAGCCAACCACATTTTTTCTTAGGTCTGTCTCCATCTGTCTTGGTTAAGGTTTCTATTGTGATAAAACGCCATGACTCAAAGCAACTTAGGAAGCAAACTGTTTATTTCACTTTATGCTTCCCATCACCAAGGAAAGTCAAGGCAAGAACGAATGTGGAAGCCATGGAAAGTGAGCTTACTATTTTGATCTTTATTGGTTGCTCAGTCTGCTGTCTTATAGAATTCATTACCATCTGCCCAGAAGTGATACTACCCGCAGTGGGCTAATTCTCCTACATTAATCATGATTCACGGGAAGGCAGTCTGATGAGGGCTTTTTTTTTTCAATTGAGAATTCCACATTCCAAATAACTCTAGATTGTATAAAGTTGACATGAGACACTTACTCTCAATTCTTTAGACCTTCATAATGTAGAGGGCTCAATTAGTAAGTAAAACTAAAGCTAACATGGTAGATTTTGCATGCTAAACTATAGTATACTGTGGCTAGTATACCGTGGCCCGTTACTCCTACCACCCATCATAACTGAAGCAAATGTTTAATGGAAAGAATCACCGCCTTTGCCAAATAAACCAAGAAAAGAGACTGTTGCTACTTTGATAATTTAATATAGAACAGTTTGATTTTTGGTGAGTATCAATACATAAATTAAATTGAAAAATAAAAACAATCACTAAGGACTTTTCCCTATAGTATTTGACAAAAACACCTGACTAAAAGCAGGTTAAGGGAGAAGGGTCCTATTTTGGCTCATGATTTGATGGCCTAGTTTATTGTAGTGAGGGAGCATGATTTTAGGAGAGTAAGACAATCGGTCAATTTGCATTCACAATCAGGAATCAGAGAAAGATGAATGTCTTCTATGTCCTTTCTTCTAATTCAGTCTGCACCTTATGCCGATAGGATGATGCCAACCACATTTAGGGCACGTCTTTGTTCCTCAGAGAAAACCCAACATACATGACTTGGTGGCATTTTATCCAATCTAAATGCCACCAAGGTGAAAGTCAAGATTACCATCTCTTAGGATAATTTCAAATACAAAGACATCTTTTTAAATTAAAAATTGATTTTTTTCATACAATATATTCTGGTCATGATTTTCTTTTCCTTCCTCCCAAATCCCCCTCATTGTAGACTAAGGAGTTTGTAGCTGGTTGGTGTTTAGATTTCTTCTCTGGTAGTATTCAAAGTAACTTGCAGTACCATGATCATTAATCATTGGTGAAGGCTCTAGTAAGGCACCATCTCAAAGTTTCTGTGTTCAATGAGACATGTAGGTGTTGTCTTCAGTAACTGATTTCATCTTTAGTTTGTGGACAGGAAACAACAGTCTGGATTGTTTTGGGTAAGAGGCATCCAGCTGGGTCTTTATCTCTTCCTTATTATTGTGTGATTCCATGTATATTCCTTTCATTTATGTATTACCATACAAACACACACAGACACCTACACACACACAAACACACACAAAGAAACTACTCATGTGGTAAGTTTCCAGATGATCCCACAGATAGTCTTCAGTTAATAGAGAAAGGATGCATAATTTGTTATGTTATAATGGAAATAATGATTACATATCCACTGAAATGGAAATAATGATTAAATAGCAAAGCTGAATTATTAAGTATTACACGAAAAAGGCCCAGTTGCATTGAGGTTTCTGTTCAGTTGTGCTAGTTGCAATACTGGGAAGACTTCCCATTTTCTGTTGGAAAAATAGAATTTGTTTGTCTCCCTGATGCTGATAAAACCTTTGCTGTTATGCTGATTCATATTCTGCAGGAAACCAAAGATATTATTTAAAGAAATGCATTCAAAAAAAAAGAAATGCATTCAAAGGTGTCACATTTTCATCTGTTGATAAGAAGTTGTTTTTTTTTTTTCTCCACAATGTGAGGTATTTAGAACCTTTGATGCTGAAAATCTATTTCCTTTGAGGTAATCATATAAATTCAGGTTCTCTTTGCTGATCCATCCCCGAATTTTGATATGCTCTTTGATGACACTTTTCTTTCTACATAAAGAAAAGAATGAGCAGAGAAGATTAACTCAATATGGAATTCGAAGATATTCCTTTTCAATAGCTCACAGTGGAATAGGAAAGCATGTTTTTAAATTGTCCTTACTTGTTTGTTTCTCTCTCTCTCTCTCTCTCTCTCTCTCTCTCTCTCTCTCTCTCTCTCTCTCTCTGTGTGTGTGTGTGTGTGTGAGTGTACATTTGTGTACATTAGAGCTTGACCATATGTACCTTTGTGGAGGCTGCATTCAAGGGCAGGCATCCTCATACTTAAGAACTCTCTTCATTGAGCCAGATCCCCAACCAAAGAAGCCTTCCTTAATTGGTGATCAAATCTACTCCTATTCCTCATAGGCTCTAATTGACACCAATCTCCAATCCAGTATTTCTGTGCATATTGTAATGTAGCCTTTAGATATTTATTCATTGTTTTGGGTTACCATTTCCCCAGATATTGCTTGTTTTTCAGAAACACAGCTTTCTGTCTTACTTTCTACATACTGTTTGGCAATTTCATTAAGAATGAGTCTTATGAGAAAAAATGTGAATATTCCCATTTGAGAGAATAAGGAACTTGTGAGTGAACTTTCAAGACTGAAATGTAGAAAATATCAACACAAAAATTTATGGGGATGAATACTGTCTTTTTCTGACCTTTTCAAATCCATTCTCTATGTAGAATTAGGGACAGAAAATTATGAGATGAATATAGCATTGCTGATAAATCACACATGTAATGGAAGATTAAGAAACCAAAGACAGGGTGAAAGGATGCCATGCCTGAAGGAAACAGATGCTGCTGTGCTCTAAGTCTGATTCTGAATTACAATAGTTGCTTAGTCATCTAAGCTCATCGCTTCTTACTTTTTAGTTTTAGAAACATCTGACCATCTAGAAACACATAAAGAAACAGCCCCATAGCAGGCAACTCCGGAGGACAATGTGAAGTAGTAAAAGGGACAGGAAATGAGAAATCTCTCCAAGAGGTGGTGCAGCTACTGTAGGAAGGACACATATTCCAAGATGACATGAAGTAGATACCATTTTACCCTGTCCATTCCAGTAAAAATTTTCATGTCAAATTCTACTTAATATTGATGGAATTGGAGTTTGGAACATTCAGCTTGCAGGGATCAGATGATCTGTGTCATGGTAAAGAATGGATGAGTAATAAATATATAATGCTGGAAATATTGAGGCAAAACTTGTTACAGGGGGTCATTTTCAAGGAATTTATTTGATAAAAATTCTCTAAGATAGATTGAGGTACATATAATTTGTTAAATGAGTTAGAGAACAAGTAAACTAAAATGCAATGTGGATGCTTTCTTCTCTGATTCACCAGAGAAGGGTCAACACACACTTCCTCCAACCACAGCGCCCAGGAATCATTACTGTAAGCTTGGTCAGCCATGGGTTGGCTATGATTTGTGCAGGCGTTTCCTCTTTGAATGAGAGAAATTTCCAGAGAAAGGGAATTCTGTCAGCTGTCAATCCACGAGATAGCACAGAAAAGATGCATAGAAGAGGTTTACCCATAGGAAGGATTTGGACAGGACACCCGAAGCATGCCCAACAGAACTATGAGCAGACAGATAACCAGCACCATCAGAGTTGGAAATAACCAGGGAATGTTTAAAGTAAGGGGTTGGTTAAGGTTCTTTTTGACTAGAGTGCACAGTATTAGGAATGTATTAGAAATTAATTCTTACTAGAAAAATTTGGAAAGCCATTCAAAAGTAATAGCTAATAAGATGGTGACTCCTTTAAAATGGAGTTTGTAAAAGAAGACTTCAGTATCTTACTACGTTTCTGGAGAAGTTGTGCTGCATTTAGCAGAAATAAGGGTCCAGGTGAAAAACCAGTTAGATAAAGGAAAATGATCTAATGGTTATAGTTTTAGAAACCAATCAGGCATTTTTTAACATCATTACTGAAAGAGATACTATGTCTTTGTGCTTTGTCATTTTATCACATAAGAAACATCAAAATGAAAGTGTGCAAGCTGAGTAATCACATAGATTTAATGCTTAGCAATACTGGATAAAGTCATAGAAAATATGCAGAGAACAAAGACAAAAATAGTAAGAATCAGTCTTAAGAAATTCTAAACAAAGAAAGAGTTGAAAGAATAGATGAAGGCCGAGAAAACTTTCAAAGAGTCTCTGAAGTATATTGTTCATCTTAGATGCACTGTCTACAAAGTGATGTGCTTTATGAAGCATAAAAGAAGCAACTAACACAAATTTCTCTGAGAAAAAATTATAAATACATATCTCACTTTATCCTTTACAGGTTTGGCTATCATCAAGATACAGGCTAAAGTCACTTGAAAAGTGAGGCCTAACTGGGTGATAGGCTTAGGGGCATGTCTATGGAGGCTTGCCTTGACTGTTAATTGCAGTAGAAGAAACCAGCCTACCATGGGAAGCAACATCCTCTGGATGGGTGGTCCTAGGATATAGAAGAAAGGCAGCTAAACATGAGCCTGAAAGAAATTCATAAGTATCATTCCTCCATGGTCTCTGCCTCACATTCTTGCTTGAGTTTCTGCCCTGAAGTCCATTAATGATAGTCTGTCACCTGGGAGTATAAGCCTAGTAAATCCTTTCTTGCCCTATGTTGCCCTGTGTCAGAGAGTCTTAACACAGCAATGGAGGGGAAACTGGAACACACTTTAAAGAGAAAATATATCTGGTTACAACAAAACAGTGAATCAAACTATTTAGATACTAACATACTTCTAAAATGTTCATATAAGAATTATAATATCTTTTTATCCTCTGGGGAAAATTAATAATACAGAGTATTCATCAACCACTGAAATAAGCATACTTTTTGTAATGAATGTATATGAGTTTTAAGGTTAATTTTGTTCATACTCCATTTTAAAAAAGAATTAGTGGTTTTCTTTACATGTAGTTTATTCTACACCAAGATAAAGTTTCTACTGCAAATTTCCAATCTGAGCTTTCTTCTATTCAACCCAAAATGTAAATATCATTATATAAGCATCACTGCTCACAAAATATATTGTAGACAATTTTGGAAAGTCCTATACATATTATATTTGTTTTCTATAATTTTGATATATGGTAGATCAAAATAATACAAACCGATTAATAAGCCAAACTAAGGCACAGTCTGAAATGACTGATACTGTCATATCTGTTTCCTTTGGAAGTTTTTGGAGAGAATCCTTCAACTTGCTGTTCCTATAGGAAATCCTTGCTCCATCAGGTAAATGTATCCAATTTTCCTAAAGCCTTTTCCTATTATTCTTTCTTTTTTCATGACTGAGAAGGGTTTTTCTTTTAAGAATCCTTGTAAAGGTTTGAGGATTCATACCAATGGTAGACTGGTTTTCTCATAAACACAGTGCTCTTTGGTCAACCCCAGCTCAAAAATTAACTAATGACATAACATTGAGAGGTGACTTATTTAGGAAAAATGACTAACATGCTATGAATTCTGAGAAGTCTAGTAGCCCTCTAAAATCTGAAGAAATAAGGACACCAATGGCATGGTTGTTTTTATGCCCCAAATTCAGGAGCTAATGGCATAACAGTTTGAGGCTGAGGACCTAGCCTTTGTGATCCATTTCTAATGTTTATTAGTCAAGTTTCACAGCTTCAATAGCTTTTCAACAAATCACTTACATAAAATCCTAAATATACCCTTTTGATGGCGGCTGGTCCTTGGTGAGCCCCATTGCTTCAGATCCATCCCACTGAGGTGGTAAGAGCAACCCCTAATCCTGAAACACTCTGCTCAATTAGGAGGCTCCCTCTCCCCCCTCCCCCCTCCCCAGGCTTTTCTGTGTTCTACACCCCAGCTTGTCCCTTAGCAACACTCCCCTTTGGCAGGG
>JAQHUG010000024.1:9868196-9882650 GCA_028555095.1 Dicrostonyx torquatus
AAAAAAATGAAAAACAAGATTTAAGAATATATTTGTAAATTTAAAGACTTATCTATGAAATAACAGCCATATTTGGTACCATCATCAGGGCCAAGAATCTTTGGCTAGGTAAGTCATAGTCAAGGAATAATCTGCTACTCTTATGCTGCAAAATGAATGCAATATAAAAATAACTTCTAATGACTTGATGCCATGAACACAGATGAATGCATATCTCAGTTCTCCTCCTAGATGCGTCTTCTTACAGTAGATGGCACAGAGAACCACATCTAATCACATGCAGAGAAAGAGAAACTGAAGTTCTCAGTCCTAAATGGGAAGTCTGTATCCCACTGCCCCTACATGGTTCAGGGATCTTCTTAGAAGGGGGATGGAAAGGTTTTATGACGGAGAGATAGTGAAGGGCAAATAGCAATGATTTCTGAATGCAGCCGATCAATTGCATTTATGAACACAGAGTGATTATGATAGTGTTGACATAAACAGGGAAAAATACCAAATTAAAAGTGGGAAGTTGGTATGAAGTCTTACCACTAGCTGGGGGACTGTTTGATAACTTCAGGGAAAGGGAGAATAATTTTCTTTAAGGGTGTAACCACTCAGAGGTCAATCATGCCCAAGGTCAGGCAGCCCTAACCAATACAAATTAGACCCAAGCAGCTAAAAAAAAATAGCTGGAACAAGAAATGTAGAAGTGCTGGTGGATCTGGTAGGAGTTGAAGAAAGGAGGTAAATATGGTTAAAATATACTATATGAAACTTGCAATGAATTAATAAGATATCTCTAGACAGAAAATTTCAAAATTTTAAAATTAAAGTTAAAAATATATTATTGAAAACCACAATAAAGAAAGCAATGAGTGAAAATGTCAGAACTCTCTTACTTGCATAGAAAAATACAAATGATATAATTTGCACAATTAACTGCCAGGGAAAGAATGCAATTGTTTTAGATTTTCAAGTTTGAAAAGGGGGCATTATTAAATCAGATTTTTATACCCAGGAGAAAAATGGAAAACAAAATGCTTTCAAATGAGTAGGGACTAAAAGAATTTTAAATTCTTTTAAAGAATTAATAGGATTTCATAGAATGAGTCCAGAGCTAAAATAATGGATGAAGGAAATTGTGTGAATCTCAAGGAAATAATAAAGAGAGACAGTCTGGTGGGAGGGAATGGATTTTTCCATGTGTCTTGCTCTTGTAAATCCTAAGTAAATAGAATTATGTGAAATATAAATTACAGTCCTCTGTGATGGACTTAGTTCTCAGCATATGGGAGAAACAGTAAGAGAAGTGCATTAGGGAAAGTAAAAGAACTTGACCTCCCATGAAGTTGTAAAATGTTGATATAAGTCATTTAAAATGCGTTTTGTATTATTAATGGCTAATAACAGTGACTACTACAAAAACAGAAGAAAGATATACTCAAAATTTCTGTTGACAAATCAAGATGAAAATAAAGAATGCAGCTCAACCATGTAATGGAAAAAAAAAACAAGGAAACAAAGAAACAAAGTGGATTATAAAACAGCAGCAGGAAAGCATTGAAGGTGATGAATGTGTTTAATATCTTTATTATGATGAAGTCTATATAATAGCATAGTGCTCAAATGGCATCAAACCACATACATTAAAACATTCTATTTATTATGTGTCAGTCGTATTAATATCAGGGTATTCAAAGGAAATTAAACTGAAAATAGGAGATTTAATTTGTCAAGGAAATCTTCTTGCTCTTTAACAATTGTATAAATGTGGGTTCATTTTTTTAAAACATTGTTCATTAATGTATGCTATGTGTGAAGCCCTCTGAGTAAATGTTACACGGAGGGTTTTCTATCAATGTCTTGACATGCATGTCATGAAAGAATGCTGCTTCTGCTCAGTTCACAACCCAAAAGCAGTTGAAACAGTGATGCGAGGTGATGTAAGTGGCCCAGGCTAAAATAATAGCTATGTTCAGAGCCAGGATTCAGATGTATGCTATTTGATTGTTAGATCCGCACACCTTTCCACCTACTTTATCCTACCAAGACTGATACTTTCTCTAATTCTAATGCTAAAATCGGTTTAAAAGGCTAGGAACATAGTGTAATGATACAGTTTGTTCAGAATGTACAAAGCATTACAATCAATCCGTAGAAAACCAATGATCACTGTGAAGACTTAAAAAAATTATTAAATTTGCAAGTTGTGCTGATTTAGTTTTTTTTTTCTTGCAAACTCTATCTGCTTGACAGTGCATTTAATGGTGTAGAGAGGCCCGTGTCTGAGCAGTTTGCTGGCTCTAACTAGCTTCCATCCTCTCCACAAACACTTCCTGGCCATTCCTAGAGCAAGCACAGTGGACAGCCTGTTGCTCAGGTCAGCTGTGTAGTCAAGGCCTTAGAACAACCCTCCAATTCTAAATCCCATCAAAGCCTCACAAAACTCTTACACTTCATGTGAGCTACTCCTTGGAATTCTCACAGCACTTGTGTTTAGCATGTGACATACCTAGTCTCAGGTCACTGAACACTGTCAACATTCATCCCCAGTTGCAAGTATATAAACATTCAACCCCACTCCAGCATTTGTAAATAACCATCCACATTTTCAGAATTCTGACATTTGAATCCATTTCTACCCCTCTCTAGAATTTTTGGTTCTATCAGATTGATTAAGCTAACACATACACTGTCTACAAGGTTATAATGTATTTTCAAATGCTATTGTCAATACAAAGAATAAAAAAGCAATGTTCTGTCTCTAAATTACTTAAAAATACTCTGTAGTAGACTATGTTTGTAGTTTAAGAATGGCAAAAGAAATCTAAAAGGATGAGTAAACATTATGCATGCTACTAGATTGGGTCAAATTGCTTATATAGCATGATATTGATGTTCATATTTTTCATATTTTAATTGATTTTTCAGCAATAGCAAAAGATACCATTTTAAAGATACCTTGAGAAGTAGAAACATATTCAGTAATAATTTATTTCTCTCTTTGCTAAGATTTGATGTCAGACTCAAGCTTTGTTACATTATTTACAGGCCTTGCTGCATTTCTCCTCCTTCTTCTCTTGCTGAGAGCAGATTTAATTGATCTGGAATTGTTCTTAGACTATAAAAGTAGAGCCATAAAACAGCTCTTTTGGAGAATAGTTTTTTTTTAACATAGTTATATCAATGGGATAATATTAATATTTGTTAAGTCAAAGATTCAAACTAATCTGAGGTTACAAGTTACATAATTCCCAAGAAAAGTTCAAAGGTTATGAATAATATTCTGACTGGGTATGTTAACCATACCTAAGAGTAGGTGCCATGCCCAGCAGTAGTAAGCAAGCACAAACCAAACTCAGGGGTTTTTTGTAGATCTTTTACACTTATGGCTTTGTTTGGGCATTTTTTTTGTCTTACTGACCTTTTTTCTTGTGTGTTACTATTTCCAGTTTTGTACTTTTATGGGTTTTGGTTTGTGTGTGTATGTTTCTTTTCATTTATTCTTATTTGTTTGTTTTATTTTTGTCTATCTGTTTGTTTTCTTAAAAGACTGAGAAATAAAAGGCTTAGAGTTTAGGGAGTACCTGGGAGGAGTCAGGGTAGGTGAAAACATAAAGGGTAGGTGAAACCACAATCAGATTATATTGTATGGAAAAAAAACTCTTTTCAATAAAAAGACTAATTTTAAAACACTACAAATGGTTTGTGCAATGACTGACAACACTTCAAAGCATTCCTTGAGACTGTAGATATCGGAGGGGATTGGAAGCTGACAAACAGCCTGGAATATTTCGAGTGTTCAGTGGAGGGAGTCCAAGACTCTGGAGACATGATGCTGGGCAATACTGAACAGAAGCATACAGCTCTGGTGTATTCTCAGAGGCCTGGAGTGGAGACTCCCAGAACTCACATTAAATACCAAAGCTGGTTTTGTATTGTTCAATGCTATGTTTACTCTACTGGCAAACTTTAATAAAAAATGGATGAAAACATGCAAGAACAAACCTAAAGACCTAACTCGAATGTATTTCTTTATTAAATTTTCTCTAAGATAGACGCACATTCTTATGATGAATGGCCTGCAGCTGCATTAGATTTTACGTATGAGTTAAAGTGAACACATGTTCACAGAGGGGGCTTCCTCTGTGTTTTGTTTACATTTCTTTTTTAGAAACAGAACTGTCTAAGGCAAAATTTATTTCTTCTCATAAATAAATAATGACATGAAAAGTTAAGGAAAATGGGTTTTACCAAAGAGAAATGACTATGAAGTATAAATATTAGACAGGCTATTCAGTCAGACCTCTCACCATGATGTAGTACTGATCTGCTTAAACTGTAAGAAGAATAAAGGGTACACTTCTGAAGGTTCATCACTTTTATTATTGTTTATAGCCAATGAGAGGGAGTAGAAATGACTATCGGTTTGTATATTCCTTTATTTAATCTCTCTCTTCTAACTACAAATATAAACAAACTAGGAAGTTCAGAGTGTTTATCCATCCCTAAACCAAAATAGGACTGGAAAATTTCCTTACCAATCTGATTTAGAGCTAGGCAGTGGCATGCCAAGCACGCTCTGCTTCCTTATTCATATTACTTTATTCATAGCCCAATAGTGTCTTATTGAAAATTATTGATAGCACATATCTGTTTGTTTAAATGTCATCAAACAATACACAAAAGATATTTTCATCAATCTGTGTGATTTTATATATATTCTTTATACACAGATACATTCAGCCATATATACATTGCAAACACATATATACACACATACACACTTACATACATGAATATATATACATGCATGCAAGTATACATATGTGAATACACGCATACACACATACATAGACACAAACATACAAATATACATACATTTGCCCAAATATGTATACATACACACACAAGCATACAGGCATATATGCACATAATACATACACACATACATACATGGTTACATAGATACATGCAAGCATACATGTGTTCATACATATGTGCAAATATGTTCATGTACACACATACATGAATATATGTATAAATAGATGTATACACACATGCACATGCACCTGTATACACATACATGTATGCATACAAGCATGCATAAACACAAACATACATTCACATACATGTGTAAAACACATATGCATTTATACATTTACATATATATATATATACAAAAACAGATATCTAGATGTAAATATGGATATATGGCTACATTTGTACATTTATACTTATATATCAGTTTTATTTCTAAATCTGATTTAGAAGATCAAAGTTCAAATTTTAAACACAACTTCAAAATATTGATAATTAAATGTAACTTTAATAGATGCTTTAATGAAAATGTAAATGTTTCAAATTATTTTCAAAATCTAAAAAGAGACACACATGAAACATTTAAATATGAAAAAGTAGAATATGCATAAAAAGAAGCACTTCATAAATTATATCAAAAAGAAAGATTTTGAAGCTGTGGGGAATGTGTCATGCCATTATTCAGGGCAGAAAAGAACAAAGAAATGAGGCCTTCCTGATGAAAACAGTTTGCCATTCAAGAACTACTGAATATTAATATGTAACAAATATTGTGTCTCAGAATGTAAAAATAAACCAAAAGAGGTCTATGGGAAAATTTTGGCAACATTAATTATTGCAGGAAATTTGATCTAATCTCTGACAGTATTTTATAGGGAAGGTAGAAACAGCAATAATATGTGAATATAGTATGTAAAAACAAGTTGATATTACTAGTGGAGAAAATTCTCTCACAATTTTATGATGTAGTAGCTGCCTATGAATAAGAAATGATGCAATATATACTGTGTGTTATTAAGATCATGGTACAGAACAGACAGTATTCAGAAATGTCACATGTTAGATAACATCTGGTTTAGAGTAGTTATATATCACTCAGAAATATTATCTAGCAAGGTTTAAAAATCAATTATTTGAAACTTCTTTGCTATCTTTCCATACCTTTTTAACTCTGTGGGCATGGCTTTCAACATCCCTAAATCCTATTAGTAACTTGAAAAAGTCAGACCCATTAACTTGGCAGAGCCTTAGTAAAAGAACATTTGTTATTCCTTCCCCTACAGCATCTTCGGGCAAGATTTCATAAATGATGGACTATTCCATTTTCTAGTTCCCAGCTTTATTAGTTTCCAGCCAAAACTTAATCAAGATTTAAGGTCAATGAATAGAGAGTCCAGCCTGGTCCTTGAGGGAGTGATTGCATAAGATAAATGTAACTTGAGAAGATTCTTATCAAGGCCTTTAGGGCTGCAGAAAATAATGAGGAGCTGCTCATGACTTGTTTGCAACATTTCAATGGTCTGGTTTGCTTGTAATTTGGAAAAGTAAACCCAGCTAGGACCAGTCAATGCAATTACAACTACAAAGCAACATTTGCTTTTCCATGCATGAAAACATTAAGAAAATGAAGACTTTCCCCCTCTTTCCAAGTATTGCCTGCAATTATGGATAGCGAGATTCTTAGTTTCCATAAACCATGGACGTCTTCTATGTGGCTGCTTACTATACAGTTGATTATTAGAAGCATGCATAAAAATGGTCTTAATGAGTACAATTAACAATGCAACGGGAAAGAGACATTAGTTCCCATTACTTCTACTGAAGTGACTAATTGTCAACAAGTCAGTCATCAATATGTGCTCTTATTTAAAAGATGAGAAAATGTTGACGTTTACTGCTGTACTGACGCTCTGCTTAGATTATATTTTTCAAATCTTCCCATGCAAGATTCAAAATGGTCTCACCTCAGAACGCTAAGCAAAAATAAATTTGGGAACAGAATGGAAACCAGAGAATAAAAATGGAGACTAAATATTGGAGCAAAGCTAGAAAATATTAAGCAGATTACATTGTATGCTGTTCAAGTACCTGCCATGCTCTTGGTGATGTTGTGAGGAGTTTCATCGCAATCAGTCATAACACTGAACAAACAGAGCTGAGGTCATAGAAGAATATCCTGTCTTCACAGGGCATTCACATTTACTCCACAGGTCAATACTTTCTTCTACCCTGGGTGAAATCTGTGGTAGGTTCTTTCTGTTTTTCTGGTTAAGCTTCATTAGTACAAACTGTTCTCTGGTATCTTTAGTTCAACAACATAGCCTCCACTTAGGAATTGGCAGTTGAGGCCTTTGCAAATGCCAACGCTGATCCCCGTTTCAAGTCAAAACTCCTTCCCTGAATTTTTAACTCTACTTGAGATCTGGAACCTACAAAGGGGCTTGAACCTCCTTATCGCAGTTGGACCAATGCCTTGGCTTGTCATCTTGCTTATTGTATTTCTGCTGTCATAAATGGGAGCACTGGGAAACAGGAGTGGAAGCAGATGCAGGAAATTGCTAATGACTGGTGTCACTGTGGATATTAGAATGCTCTGGATTTGGCAGATGTTTCAACTCTGTCTCACAAAACTGCACCATAACTTTGATTATCCTACAAGGTTTCCATTAAGAATTCAATTAGGCTCCTTTTCTCTTTTCCCATTGATAGTCTTTATGAAGCCCCAGGTATCTTTCTGATGAGAACTTAGGTATGTTCAAGACATCCAAAGATGCAATGATTCTTGTTTTCTTCAAGTCTGCCTGTTTGTTTATGTACAAGTGCCAAAGGAAAACCTTATCTTCTAATACTCAGAATCTCATGAGCACTGACCAGGTCATGGAATAAGGTTTGTCATTCTGCTTCAGCAGTGGCAGATCTCAGTAACCACACGGTCCACCTCCATATTTCTCTACCGTATATTAGATACCTGATCACAAAGTTCAAGTTGACAGAAATGGGACATAAAAGATGATCTAAGGTTCTCAGCTAAAGCCCTATCTCCTAGTACTGAAATGGGGGAAATGATTTCCTACAGCTTGCTCTGGAGGAGTAGTGAGTGACACATATCACAAAAATGTCTTTTTGCCAAAATAATACCCAGAAACTCTCTTAAATCCTCAAAGGAGGTGATGAGTGTTACAATCATAATTGATTGATAAATGCAATAGAATAATCTCTTAGGAATCTTGGGAATATGGTGTATATTGCCACAGTACTTCAATATATTATCATTACAATTGCCTTTTTCCCCAGCACAGCTTTTATGTTTTATGAACTACACTATGTAAATGTTGACAATACTCAAATAAGGAGGCTTAGTAATAATATTTATCTTACAAATTCAGCAAATACAATTAAGCAAACTTTTGTCTAACCAATTACAAAACAGAATTATAGGAAAACATATAGATACTTACACCCAAGTGTATGTAGGTACATATAATATATATATATATATATATATATACATACATACACTATATATGCATATATTTGTGTGTATATAATATATATGCTATTATATATAATATTATGTGTGTCTATTTTATATACACCCAAGACATAGACATCATGAGAAAATAAGAACTTTTCCTGAAAAGTATGAGACTTGGTTCTGGTGAACTTGGAATCATCAAATCTCTAGGATGTTTTCTTTCTTCTTTCCTCTTTGTTTCCTGCAATAATTATGTCTTTTGTGCTCCCACAAAAATCTTCTCAAGTCTCCTTGGTTATGCATGCGCAGACTAGAAGAGTGAGAGTCTAGATGATTGTGGAACAATGTTCAGACCTTTGCTCAAGCTTAGTTTTGCTCCATAGACTAGGGAACTGCAGATAGCATAAGGTAAAAGTGTTCCTGAGTGACAGTTTTCAGTGCTCTCCCACAGCTTTATAAACGTATTTTCCAGGAGAGTTTGGTTAAAGGGTATCCAAATCATTTTTTAGTCAGAAAAAAAACCTAGCTAAATAAAATTACTGGCAGTAAAAATCGGAGGGCCTAGTCCAAAAACCCTGGATTTTCCACTTCACCAAAGTGATACCTCACACATGATATTTAATTTCCTTAGATTTCTTTCAAAGATTTTAATTCTAAATAAAGGACTAAATCACTTTGTTCATTTATTATTAATATCATTACCATTGTTTCTATGAACATTCCTTGGGAATTATTATCTAAAGTCTAATGTAGGATATTATCATTTAGGTCTACTCCATTACTACTAATGAAAAAATAATTATATAATAATTTTCTAAACTATTTCCTGAAATTGGTTTGTTTTTCTGATTGTGCCACTATCACCTTTCTCAGCAACATAAAGATATGTCCTCTAACAGCACATTGAGATGGGAGAGGATGAGAGAAATCATGTGATATACATGCAACAGTGATGAAGTTGCCAGCGTTCTGGTAGCAGCACCAGATTTTGTCATCTTCATTTTTGAAAGGTGTCGTGGAAACCTTACCTGTGCATGAGAGTCAAATATATATATATATTTTATATATATATATGATATATATATATATCATACTTTACCCATATTTATATATGATATATATATATATCATACTTTACCCATTTTGACAGTCAACTCAGTGCACTGAAAGAATGAGTTTGGATTAATCTAGAGCAGTGCTAAAATGAAGCCATAAATCAGCAACGCTCAATAAAGCAGGAAGGTTGAGCCATTTACTCCGGTTGTCACTCTCTGAAGTGAAAACAGCTGCAGCACTGGAAACAGGCCCTACTCCAGATGTGCAGGCAGTGCCCAAACCACAAAACCACGGAAGGTACCAAACCTCATCCTTCTAAATTGAGACTGCATGAGAGATGGGAGTAAAATATTGCCTTAGGATTTAGCTCACTGCTTCCCATAAGCCAGGAGGACAAACTGGCTCCAGATGTCCAGATGCTATGCGCATTTCCCTTTCTGATGTCTTCATGTAGTCTCCTGGTCAATTGTTCATAGCGGTGTTCACCACCAGATAATATATTTTAGAGACATTTTTTCAAAGATGGATGGTTTAGTATAAGTATCACACTTATCTCACTTCAGATTTGAACATAAAATTTTAAAGAGGTAGCCTCCCGGAGCCAGAAGGTGAAACTAATTTTTAAACCATTTCAAGGTGCTCCGTTACCTAGGAACCTGCCACTGTAATGACCAACCTTCAACTAAAGGATATACATAAGATAAATTTAGATCAAATAGCATGTCATGTCCTTCTATTGCTATTCTCAACCATATTTTTCTCTTAAGTTTACATTTTTTCACTCCTGAGAGATCTGACTTGAAGCAAATTAAGTGTAATGGTATAGTTAGTGAATAAAACTAGGAATATTTTATAAATATTTTGAATGTCACTTTTTAGAAGTCATTCACTAATCTTTGTTTTTACTCACATGTCTATCATTCTAAAAACATAAACATTGACTGATATTAAGATATATTAAAATAACATGAGAGTTCCTTTATATCTATGATGTTTACCTTCACTGAGCTATAAGGTGTCAGTATAAAATATAATTTAAAAAGCAGAGATTTTCTCTTGTTTCAGAACTTTGGAAAGTGTTATTTTCTAAAACACATAAAATCTAATTGGGACTTAGTCCTTACAATGTGTGTATATGAATGTATGTGAGTATGTATGTATGTGTGTGTATATATATATATATATATGTACATATAGTGTGTATGGTATATATATATGTGTGTGTGTGTGTGTGTGTATGTGTGTGTATATGCATGTGTTGTTGTTATATGAAGAAAAGTACTTTTCAAAACTGCATCTACCCAAGCTTGATTCTAGTTCTTTGAAAGAGTCTTTAAACCTGTCAGTTTGTAGTACCTTTTTAAGGTTGTTGTTTGAGGACTTAGTTTTCTTGTTGTTTGGCTTTGTTCCAGAAGGGCATCATTTCCAAAAATCATTATTACTTCCTGGAGAAAATTCAGCCATTGTTCTTATTTATTTTACCTCAAGAAAATTGCTGCTGGACTAAACTGTGTTAGATTTTTACTGATGTAATAAAGGTGACAAGCTTATTGACTTAACCAGTACATACATGTTTTCTTATAGTTATATCAGCTACAGTTCAAATTAAAGGGCAAATACCAATATGTGTCAATCTGAAGACTGAGATCTTTTCGAGATGATATAAAGATGAAGCAATATTGATGTGTTTATCTTCTACACAAGGAAGAAGCCATGTTGACATGTTCATCTTCTACATAAGGAAGAAGCCATGTTGACATGCTCATCTTCTACATAAGGATGAAACCATGTTGACATGCTCATCTTCTACAGAAGGAAGAAGCCATGTTGACATGCTCATCTTCTACATAAGGATGAAACCATGTTGACATGCTCATCTTATACATAAGGAAGAAGCCATGTTGTCATGTTCATCTTCTACATAAGGATGAAGCCATGTTGACATGTTCATCTTCTACATAAGGAAGAAGCCATATTGACATGTTCATCTCCTACATAAGGAAGAAGCCATGTTGACATGTTCATCTTCTACATAAGATGAATCCATATTGACATGCTCATCTTCTACACAAGGAAGAAGCCATGTTGACATGTTCATCTTCTACATAAGGAAGAAGCCATATTGACATGTTTACCTTCTACACAAGGAAGAAGCCATGTTGACATGTTCATCTTCTACGTAAGGATGAAGCCACCACAGTGCCTCTATCTTTCTAGTTGTAGGCCATCAATTCTTAATAAACATTATTATTATTGTTGTTGTTGTTGCTATTTTTATTATTATTAAAACTTTCAAAAAGGTAAAATAAAGTGAACAATTCTTTCAAATTTGACTTGTTTGAAGAGCCTTCCTTTTAACATGGTTGCTGTGATTTCAGTAACTATTTGGCAAGTTCAAGGTGGAGCATGCCAAAAGACTGTATTTCATGAGAAAATGCTTGCCTCTTGGGAAACCCTTCTGAAATGAATTTCACACAAGTCTAGAAGAGTTATTTGATGTGAAATTCCCTTTTTTGTGCTAACTTAGCTTGTGGATTGACATGCCTTTATTGCCCATTTTATGTATTATATTTTACAAGAAATCTTTTCTTTATTCTTCATAAATACCTCTGAAATGCCACCAAGAGGTATTAGAAAAGTTGAACAAGATAACACAGTGAGCATATGTGATAAAGATGAAATGAGAGTAAAATGTGTTTGAGTTTGGAGATAATCATTTAATCATAATTCACTACAGCAAGAACTGAAGATAACAAAATGAATGCAGAGGCTTGAGAGCCTCTCAGCTGTTAAGAGAGCTTAATGCTGTTTGAGAAGTCAAAGGTTTGGTTCCTGTATCAGGAGCTCATAAACACCTGTCAACTCAGTTCAAGAGGATTCAATGCTCTTTGGCCTCTGAGGGCATCCACATGAAGTACACTTAAACTCACAAGGACACACACAGACACAGGAAATAAAATAAATAAAACTTTAATTATAAACCTTTATGTAATCTTTGGAAGGAGAAAATTAAGAAATGACAATTGAATTTGGGGAGGGGACAATAAAATTCATTCAGGTAGTAAGTGACAGTGATGAATAAATGGAGGAGGGGTCAGATGAAGACTAGGGACAACCCTATTATTTTAAAATCCAAGTTTATAAAAACAGATACTGCAAGTATTATAGTAGAATATATGCAAAAAGAATGGGGAGATGGATACTGGAAGTTAAAGATTTTTGGAGGATGGAAGTAGGGGGTGGGGAAATGAAAACTAAGAATAAGAATGTATGAAGGAACCTAATGAGACCTCACTATACATACTGAACAAAAACATCCCACATCAGAAAAATGCTGCTCTCAGAAGACACAAGTTATTAATGAAAATTTCAGTGAAAAATACAGGCAATCTCCTCGTGAGTTATTGTCCAGACATTCCTCACAGTCACTCAAAACAGTACAGAGATAGGGAAAATGTACAGGAATTTACTGATGAGAAATGTGGATAGTTTCTGCGACAAACCTAACATATAGAATCTATTTGTGGAAGAAATGTGGGAGAGTTTGGAGCCTCGTGTCAGAAAAGCCCTTAGATGAGGGGGTGAGCAGAGTCAAATGGCTTTTTCACTCCAGGTATAGCAGACTAGGATGCAAATGGAGCTTCAGTAGGGGAACAGAGATGCTATCAGAAATTTAACAAGAGGTCATTCGCAGTACACTCTGGTGAATAATTTAGCTATATTTTCTTCAATAAGTACCTAAGTGAGATTAAATTTAAAAGTCATGCCCTGATTTATTTGGTGAAAGGAATATCATAATGCATAGTATTTGGGTTCTAGCATAGATATTGTTCAGTGTGTGTATCTGGGTTTACAGTGATAACTCTGAGTAAAAAGCAGAGCATGAAAACTTTTGAAAAATGTGAAATGTGCCAAAAAAGAAAACAATACATGTGAACTTGAACTTGTAGATAGGAAGACGTGGACAATCTGGCTACAGTTGTTTGGCATCCACATCATTTAAGGGAAATGGAGAGCTTTATTGTGTGGAGACTTTAGGGTAGGTACCTAGAGGGTAAGACTCTATCATATGCATTAATAATAATCATAGACAAGGAGACCATAAATTGAGAGAGGAGAAAAACACAGGAGGAGTTGGAGACTGGAGAGGGATGGGTTGAGATTGGGTAAATACAGTATTCATAAAAGAAAAACTTCAAAAATGAATTTTAAAAAGTAATTATAAATTAATGATATTTTAAGATTCCAGAACATATTAAATTCATACTAATCTGAAAAGAGAGTATTTCTTTGGGCGTTTCCCAAACAAGCAGGATCACCTAAGGAAGTCTTTTCCCTAGTTGGGTAAGATATGCCTTCAGAGGCCTCTCCTGCAGAAGTGCAAGGGACCATGCTACAGATCACATGAATTGGCATTGGAACTTGGCATTGAAGGCAATATGCTAACTTTCTGGCATGTGGAGTCTAAGAATTACAGATCATTGAGTCCAAGGTCCAGGTTCTTTGGCCTCAGGGGTCAGACAAAGGATAGCATTGATGGTCCTGCAGAGAGCAGGAAAAGCAATTACGTGAAGGTATGAAAGTAAAGCCTGACTTGCACTGGGGACACTGGAATGGTGGCAATGATAAGAAGATGCAGAACACTGGAAGTGGGGTCACCTGAGAGACCAGCTATGCTGTAGGACTAAGCACTTTAGAGGCAAGTTTCCCAGGACATTGTTGCCAAGATGATGTCTGCAACAGTTTCATGTGTTGAACATAGAGCTTCAGGACTTTTTGTTTTTGTTGCTTGGTGTCAGCCTTAATCTGATCTTTCCTTGCTAGCTTCTTGTTCCTCTTTTTTGGAATAAGAATTACAATTTTACGCTATGATGTACTTTATCTATCTATCATCTATCTATTTATCTATCTATCTATCCATCCATCCATCAATCAATTATCTATCTAGTCATCCATCATCAATCTATCATCTTCTTCATCATCTATGTTTTGTTTTTCCTGAATTTACAGTAGCCAACAGCTACTCAAGTTTGCCTTGAGTCTCAGAAGAAACTTTAGTTTCATACGATATGGGAACTGATATGATTTTGGGGACTTTTGAAGCACAATTAATGAAT
>JAQHUG010000024.1:9911868-9923857 GCA_028555095.1 Dicrostonyx torquatus
TACCAGGGCAGACGGCCAGATCAGGCTTAATCAGACGGGGAGCTAGGCACTGGGAATATAACCCACACCTCTCCCCCAATTACAACAGTGCCTGCACACACACACACACACACACACACACACACACACACACACACATGCAAATGATTCCAAATAAATGGATTCAGATTGAAGGGAAATCACTAGACTCCATAATATTAAGATCTCCATTTTCTCCAAGTTAGTATATATGTTTAATGGAATCTCAAATCATAGTGGTTATTTATTTAAAGACATTGATGAATTTATTGGAAAATGTCTAGCTAAATATAAAACTCCTAAACAGCATTTAAAAATATATAAAAGTCTTTTTTGCAACTGATTTATGATTTCAAGATGCCCAAAGTTAAAATAGAAAGTATGTTTTGAAGTTGCCTAGGAATAGACAGATTCATAAATTGAAAATATGTAACACAGGTACACAGATAGACATGCATGACTAGGATCCAAGACAATTGAATGGGGTATAGAAAGCATTTTAACAAATCAGGATCTAACATATAGATATCCACAGGAAATGATTAATTTTGTCATCTACTACTTCTGTGCAACAATTATATGGTGGGAATATTTAAGGAAATATTTAGTTGTCAATTATTGTTATTTTAAATTAAGCAGTGATTTTTTAAAATAAGACTTAACAAGTGCTAATATGAATTTATCACAGTCTTTAAAATAATGTTTGATTAATAAATTTATGACAATTGACAGTTTCAAGAAATAGTAGTGTATGGGGCATTTAAAAGAAGAGTTTGTAGCTTTCTACAAAGTTTATATAATATAGATCATATACTATCTATGCTACATATTTATACATATTTATAAAACACCACAAGCAATACTTCAATGTAAATACAGTATGTCACACTCATGACAGCACCTACTCAATGACTTGAGCAACTCTACTCTTAGAGAAATGATGACTTAGACAACTCTACTTTGAGTGAAAAAAATCCCAGTGGAAGTCCTACTCTGAAGATAAATGAAAACCTGTGTTCACAAAATGACAGACTGTGAAAAAACACTGACAGAAAACTCAATAACAATAAACATCAAAACTGGAAAAGAGCCATCTGCTCTTTGCTAGGATAAAAAGAGATGAAATTCTGACATATCCATGCATTGAACTACTGCTTAGCAATTTTGAAGAAAAACCCAAAGTACAGATCGTGAAACATTAAATAATTTGTTACCAACACTGTGTTGATTTAGAAATTGCAAAAAACAAAAAGGACCCAGCATTATTAAACTCTACTTAGAGGTTAAAAATCTCTGACAATACACATGAGAAATAATTGCATCTGTTAAGGTTTGTAGACTAATATAAAAAAATTATTTATTCTTGCTTTGAGCTGCAGTACAGAGTACACGTGACCAAAGCTCATTACACATTTATTCTCTTTCAATATTCAATATACTTATCAGACAAAGATATTTTCATTCTGCCCATGAGAAATTAAAAGTGACAAGAATTTGCCTTGTCACTCTAATTTGAAAGTTATTGTGTAGAAGTTGGACTTGAGTAATTTTATTGTTCTTGGACATCTAAGATTGCCATTGCAGTGCATAGTAGACTAGATGACTTGAAGAAACATTCATTTCTTGTTAGCCTGAGCTCAAAATTCCAAGATAAAAGACATTGACAGGTGTGAGGTCTTCCTAGGGCACTTTTTGATCTTCAGACAGCTGTTTCTCCTTGATTCACATGGAATCTACTTATGAAGACTTTGCTCTTATGAGCCTAATGTTCCATGAAGGTGTCTACAAATGCCAGTTCTTCAGGATCTTAGATTTTGCATGCAAGTTTGAGAAAAACACATGTACACTTGTAGCGGCATTGACTCTGAAACCATCCTGAGAGAGCTTCCAGGTGACTCGTGCTCTTAGGCAAAGGCTGCCACAGATCATAGGGTGAATTTACTCTGCTGACTAATTTATGTACTGTGGTGAGACAAAATATTTCTTCCTTACTGCTCCCCCAGTGACTTTAGTTTTTCTGTTTCAAAGACAAACAGAGTAGAATGGGAAGACATTCTACTAAATGAGTGTGTTTTACATTAAAATGAAACTAAAGCAAAGGAAATTGAGTTCTGAGGTGTGTTGAGAAACAAAACAAGTTGTTCTAGACAGTTCTATGAAGGAATGATAGCTGCAATATATTTCATCTAGATATCAGTCAGCTGGACTGATTGAATGATGTTTAGAAAGAGTCTACATTCAGAGTAGTTAAGAGTTTAATCTCTAAAATGTTATAGTATATGTGGTTAAAGAGCTAGAAAGTTAAAAATGCATGTGAGAAATGTCAGCCTGGTCAGTACAATCAACCTGAACAGATAACCATAGGACTCTGCAGTCCAATTTTCAGTTGCTTTATGGTCATTATCCTGACAGCCATGATGATGAACGATTCAGGATTCTGGGTGGACTTTCTGACAGTGTCCCTAAGCAGGCCAAGGTTTGAGAATGGGAATCTTCTTATCTTATTTCTTGACTATTGATAACATTAGAAGCTTTCCACTTTACAAAGACCGTTTTAGAAGGGCAGTCTTTTTTTTTTCATTATCCCAATATATTTCTCCATCTGTACATCACCAAAAACCAAATGGTTATTGAACAAATTTTAATATGGTCCAAACAAGAAGCTGCATAAAGATAGACAATATACATGGATGTGTAGTTACAAAAACAAGGCAGCACCAGTATGTGTCCTGTTCAGATAAAACAACCCATCATAGTCATAGTATCCATGTTACGCAGCATCATTTGTCTTATCACAAGCAAATCCCTTATTCTCTGCCCTAAATATAATCTGCTTATCCAGGATGCTGCCTATAATTTCTTCTTCACTCCACATAACAAATATTGATTAAAATACTGTTTTAGATCTACATAATATTCCATAATTTTATGACACTTTCAGTTTTTTCATTATCTTGAAACACTAAGTAATTTAATTAAGTTGGAAAAATTTATTCTGATTTGGTTATTTCAGGACTAGAAAGGAATAACTGAAAGATTAATTTTATTACATTCAGCTACCAAATTTTTATGTTAACAATTATTCCTAATGCAAGAGTATAAATATAAACAGAATATGATGATATAGTTTTTGGAAAAGGAGACTAACAGTAATGTCTAGAAACAAGCAGAAATGCACGCTGAATGTATTGGAGAAATTCAAAACAAGGATACCATGCAGTATTAAGTTCTGCCAAAAGATGCTATAATGGAATCTCTGAATGTTTATTTTGGGCAATGCACCTTAAATGAAACATGAGTCTTAATATACTTAGCACATGTGAAGGAAAGGTAATAGTTGTTCTGACAGTTCCCCATTGCACATAGAACAGGGGCAGCAGACTATCAGTACAGTCAGTCGAAGTACAGAACTGCTTCAAGCATTAAAGTACTGGTTGGGAGGATTTCAGACTTTTGGAATTAAAACTTTAGCTGATATGATTTTCGCAGCTCGAAGGGGAATGTTGTACATTCTGAATTTGACCCTGGATGGCGCCTTTGTAGTTAACTTTTCTGTAAAACGCAGCATTTCCAAGGCTTCCTTCCACAAAGTAGCAATTTAAGATAACTGTGTCAGCAGAAAAAATGGAAAATGATTCTATTTTCCATTTGGAATAAGTCATTTCTACACATAATGTCTCTCAGATGTTTTTATCAGAAGCCTATTTTTTAGTATTGGTTATTTTTTTTAGCACTTTTAAAACAGAAAATGAATAAAATGATATAAAAGTAGTGTTAGCCCATTTTCATGTTTGATTTTCATGCCATTGGAAATAATAAAAAGTACATACTGTTGCTATTTAATAAGGTTAAGTGATATATTGAATGGAAAATTACGCTGAAAATATGAGGAATGATCCCAAGCTGAGACTTGATTGCAGAATCCAAATTCAAACTGTTTCAAAACTCTCACAACAAATTCTAAGAGGGTAGAAAATGGGCATAATTATATGACAATATTTTTGTGAGTGAGTAATGTGGAATTCCCCTCTGTATGCTGTGAATATGTTTCATTACCATGGGTTAATTAAGAAGTTGCTTTGGGCCTATGGCAGTGCAGAATAGAGCAAGGTGGGATTTCCAAACAGATAGAGGAGAAAAGTAGGTGGACTCAGGGAGATGCTATGTAGCCATCGAAGGAGACAGACACTGGACAGAACCTTCCAGTAGGCCACAGCCACGTGACAATACACAGATTAATAGAAATGGGTTAATTTTAGATGTAAGAGTTATCTAATAAGAATCCTAAGCTAATATAACAAATAATGTTGCAATTAATATAGTTTCTGTGTGATTATTTTGGGGCTGGACAGCCAAGAAATGAACGAGTAGTCTCTGTCTACAGTTGTGCCTTTGTGATTCTTCATATTTGGATGGTACTTACTTGAGTCTAGCATTTCCCTAGATCTCTAAGTGGAGAAGGACACAATTCTTCCTTAGAGATTAAAAAGCTAAGAGGAGATAAGCATTATCCGAAATAGACTCGGTTTCAGAGTTCAGTTTACTTATATTTTTCTCACATGCCAAGCATGTTCTCAGACCTACAACATTAGTGGATGCCAAAGAATCAGAAGAAAACTTCAGTTTCCTACAATACATTGTTGCATGGATTTTAAGATTGTTTCTCATTTGTTTTTATTACATTGTCTTCTTTGACTATGGACCACCTGAACATAGTTAACATCTAAACACACACACACACACACACACACACACAGAGAGAGAGAGAGAGAGAGAGAGAGAGAGAGAGAGAGAGAGAGAGAGAGAGAGAGAGAGCTCTTTCTTTCAGGTCACATACACAGTTCTCATAAATACAGTCTTTGCATAATACTCAGAAACACAGTTCTTACACACAGTTCTTGCACACACAGCTCTTGCACTCACAGCTCTTGCCCTCACAGCTCTTTTATCCACATACAGATCTTGCACTCACACAGTATACACACAAACACAGCTCTTACACACATCTCATGCATATACACACTAGCTCTTGCACACACACACAGTCTTGTGCACACACAGTTCTTTCACACATAGCTCACGCTTGGGAGAAATCTGTGAGTGAGGTCTTGTCCTCTTCTGGAAGTCCATCACACAGTGTGGATGCTCCAAAAAAGCTTTCACTCAGCGACTTAGTGGGTTTTGTGAACATTCCATTGGAGTAAAAATATAAAAGGAATCTAGTCTCCTTCAGTTTTTCAGGTGACAAGGCTTGATCTTGCAAAGATACCACTTCATTTGCTTCATCAGGATTAAAACATGGCTCCTATTTAGAGCATAGACTAATAGACAGTGTATAGCTAAGTGTGCTGGTGTATCAACTTGGGAAAGAGAACTTTAACTGAGAAATCCCCTCATTCAGATTGTCTATAGGCAACTCTATATGACATTTTCTTGTTTACTGACTGATGTGGGAGGGCCCATTCCACAAAATGCAGTACCACAACAGGGGAAGGTGAACCTGACTTATAGAAGAAAGCAGGCTGAACAAGTGACTGAGAGTAAGCCAGTGATCAGTGTACCTCCATGGTTCCACTCCAGTTCCTGCTTTGAGTTCCTGCCCTGACTTCCCTTTGGACTATATGCTGAAACTTCCCTGAGAAGTTTTGGGGAAGTATTTATGTCAGCAAAAGAAAGTCACATATACACTGACTAATAACTGAGGATAAAATAATTGTCAAGATGATTATGGTAGAAGAAAAAGAGAAGAATGACAGAAGAAAGAAGGAAGGATGGACAAAGGGAGGGGAGAGAATTTATAAATATTTAAATATTGAAATGAGAAGTTCTTGATGGTTGTTAGACTTTTGAACTGATTGACAAGGGGAGTGAAAGTAGAAAGTTTTGGAGGACAGTACTTTAATTTCTTACTTAAGAAACCAGAATGGGCTGCATGGTGGTGGCACACACCTATAGTCTCAGCATTCAGGAGGCAGAAACTGTCAGATCTTTGTGAGTTTGAGTCCAGCCTGGTCTACAGAACTAGTTCTAGGACAGCCAGGACTACACAAAGAAACCCTGTCTTGAACAGCCTCCAAGTAAAATAAAATAAAATAAATATTTTTAGAAGAAAGAGGGTTTTGGCTTGCTTGCTTACTGTTTGAATATTCTAGATCAGAGGAAATAGAATGATGCATAGAAGAGAAATTTCCTCAGTTGAGATTAGAGTTAAGCAGGATTTCAACACTATGAACTCTGTCCTGTCTCACCGATGGCAAAATTACCATGCCTGTCATGTTGTGGCACGTCACGGAGCCAGTCAACTGGCAGAGGTTTGTTCTATTTACCAAAAGTATTTGTAGCTTGAAATTGATTTGTTAACTTAATTCAGAGGCTTCCAGGCATGCTAGAAGTCAGAAGGGAAGGAGAATTTAGAACCCTGGATGATGGGCCAAAAATATGGATTTCCTTTAGGCTGGACCATGTAGCTTTATACATGCAGCCTAAGTGATCTGAATGCAAGTGCCTCCTCTCTTCAACTGTGAAATGAGGGCAGCTGCAACAACGAAATTTCCTGCTGTGGTTGTCCTCTCTATGAGGCACGAAGCCAGCATTGTGCAATATCTTAGAATTTTGGGACCCTAGGGCTTGAATGGAAGCAATCTCATATTATGTATATTTTGGGAAAAAATAATTGTTTAGCTTCATTATTTGTTTTGGATTCATTCAATGTCCATTTAATACATCCCTTTTGTTATAGGAAATACAAATGTGGATTTCATTAATAAAAAGTGTGTCTTTATTAGGATTCCTATTTTTTAATCATCACTTCCACTGTAAGGCGTTAAAAGTAATAGACTCATTATTGAAGACAAGAGTCTTGGTGACATTCCCCAGAGTAATTTCAAAGCAGGTACCAGCTTCATTAAACTGCAACGCTGATGGCTCACTGCAGCAAATAGAATGGAGTCGCATATTTTGTGATGTCTGAAGGAGTTTGATTATCAGTGACTATTGGCGTCTAGCTGAAAATCCCATGTGCACAGGGATATCACAAACCACAAAGAATGATTCAGCCCCGAGGTTCTTAATGCAGGGGCTTTGAATTCAGTAGGATGACTTACACGGTGTTCCAATCTCACTCTCAAAAAAAGCTATGAAACATGAAAAGACAAGATTTCAAATATCTATTTCAGCAAGCAATTGAATGCAAAATTCCTATTTCAATATTGCAGGAGAACATGTAAGTTCAATGTTCTAGGGTTTTTTATAATTTTTAATGAATTTCATCTACCCTTATTAAGATAATAAGTTATCATAAGAAATAAAAAGGAAACAATAAATCTGTGAAAATGATTGAGTCTAAGTGACACAGAGCAGCAAACTGCATATTCGTACTAAGATGGGCACATTTATCATACATACACATTATAGTTATAAATGTACTTGAACCCATATATATGAGTATATATACACATACATATATGCCTATTTCTATACACAAATATAACCACATTTTTTAAATTTTGTACAGATAGCAAGCAACTCTTTGCCTAGACAGTTATTGCTTTATTTAAGGCTTTTTCAGTTATCTTGAGGTTGTACCATATACCAAACAATTTATAAACTTTTAACATCAATAAGCAAGATATATTCATAATCTCTGAAATCATAGAGCATGACATTTGCTACTTCATGTCCTAAAGAAGATACCAACATGCCAAAATCAGTTACTTGTGGAATCTATCAACAATATTATACTGTAAATTCGTATGAGTATCATATTAAAGCATAGATAGCATAATGAGAGATCAAATATTCAAACTATAAATCTTTATTTGGAAGTCTATTGGTTCCCTATCTTATAGATATTTTTAGAAGTGATAATTTTAACTTCAAGTCATCAAGTGTATAAATTGATAATTCCATAGTGTCCAGAGAGTAAGTGTATTCACATCATTGACGTTGTCATATGTGGAAAGGGATGTAGAAGAAGGAGAAATGGGAAAGAACAATACATATTTCCTACAATCAATTGAGAGGATTTATCAAAGAGCTTTTGAGTATTACTTCAAAGAAATGGTGAGGAGTGGGCATAGGAGAGAATCCATAGAAGTTCATTGATTCTGGGTACTGCTGTGTTAGATAGCAATTTTCTCTGAGTTGGAATTGATACATTCCATCCTTAAGGGAAGTTCATTAGTATTTATGATATTTCTAAAGGAGGATCAGTACTGAAGACACTGTACATTTAGACACAGGGCCTGCAGGCCCCTGAGCCAAGGCTGACTTGAAAGATTCTTCTCTGAGGATTGGCTTTCATGCTACTAGAAGGTGCCACGAAAGCATCCAAAGAAGGGAGGCAACCAAAATTCTACTCAGCTATGAAATGGATGATCAACAGCAACGACCAGCACAACATGATAACACTAAGGGTACAGAACCGTCATATATTTTGGCTATAACCAACATCTCTGTAATGGACTCAAATCCTACTCACCAATAAAGAAATTACCCTGGTACTGGAAAGCTAGTCAACTACCTAGAGCTAGTGAAGGCATGGATCTTGGAGAACAGCTAGTGAAGGCATGGATCCTGGAGAACTGCCACTGAACTAAACTAGCCTAACCCCCAACTACCTTCACAATATTTGTCCTTGTACCCCTACTCCTTATAAAGAAACTTCTCTTCTAACATGGGGAAACCATTATAGAAAACCACAACCAATCAAAATGCAGAGTTGTGGAGCTCAGTTCCAGTGGATGCATCTACAGGACAATTTCAGCAGCTAGGATTCAGGGAACATTGGAGAAGAGGAAGTGGAATGACTGTAAGAGCCAGAGAATCAAGGAGTTTGTTATGACATTGTATCTCCCAAGAGTTTCAGAAGATATATCCATAAAGTCTCACCAATATCACTGCCTAAATATGAAACGAACAAGGACAACAATAGACACAACAAAGTGGATAGGGAAATCCCTGCAGCATCAATGACCTGCACAAAGTACTGCAGGGAACTATGGAATCCTGAGAGAAGGAGAAATACCAAATGATCAGCACTGAAAACATATGAATAAGTAACATTGTACAAAATTAGAAGGTTATATTTATGAATTAAGGGACATGTACATATGCATAAATGTATACATATATGTGTATATATTCACACACATACATAAACATATATACATATATGTTTATATATGAAACAATAATTAATAAAAAAGAGAGGCCATTAATTTGAAAAACAGCATATGGGAGTATTAGGATAAAAAATGGAAGAAGGATAGTGTAATTATATTAATAATCTTAAATCTAAAAAGATAATAAAAATGTTTTGCAAGCAAACATCTCAGAAGCTTTGGGTAGTGCCTGAAACTGACCAGATACACTAGGTCCCTCTATCCCGAAACTTAATGTAAGCAGTAAGGACTGTTTGGACACTGTCAGACTAGCTAAGTTGCCTGAAAGAGGCTCAGAGAAGCAAATTTACCTGGAAGAGATAGTTTCCCCATGCAGAGCTTCATGCAAGCTGTAAAGCAGGCTCCTTGACTGGCTCTAGGTTTCCTGAGTCTTCATCCATCTTGGGGAGGGCTTTTGGTGACAGCAGTCTCTTATTCATTTTTATTCTTGTTAGTAACCTTGCTTCCATTACTCTGTAAGTAACCCCAATGAAAGTCCATTATTTGGAAAGTTGAATTTTCTACTGACCTTACCTATGTGGAGTAAGTAGATGTCTGTTCATATCTTCCCAAAAATATGTCATCCAAGAATGTACTAAAGGACCATGGAGGAGACAGATTTATGACACATAGCTCCCACCAAAATTAAACCTCATATGGTGGAAACCTTCTGGAACCTATGAGGAAACTTCTTGGAATCAAGTAAGGACTCCTAGTAATGGAGAATAAATAGTCTGAACTGGCCATCTTTAGTAGCCACACAAGACCTCCAGTGGTGGGACTGGGTTACATTTGATTGATTTGTTGGTTGGGATCTCCTATGGAGCACAACCTAGGGCAGGGGGTCATTCTCCAAAATTAACAGCAGAACCCCATTCCTATAGACAACCTCCACACACACCGCTCACTGACTGTAGGGAGGTTGAGTAGCTGCTGGTATGGAGCTTTCACCCCTACATCTCTTGGGCATGGGAAGGTACTTTGCAAGCAATGGGAAGGTCAATTGGAAACCATTCTAGCCACAGACCAATAGTATGTCCTGTCTGTAATGTGCTGAGGTATGGTGGTGCAGAACTTGTGGAAGGAGGGGGCCAACCAATGTCTGGTTTAATTTGAGACCATTCTCACAAGAGGGAGTCCATATTCCACACTGCTTAGATGGACAGAAACTGGACTGTGTATAGCACAGAGACCTAGAATAGAAAAAGGTAATGAAATAATTCCTAAGGATATTCCATTATACTTATAGATTTGTTCCTTGTCCTGCTGTCATCATAGAGGCTTCATTAGCGGCAGATTGGAGCGGGTGCAGAGATCCATAGCCACACATTATACAGAGAGAGAGTCTAAACTGGAGATCTCAATCAGGTCCCTCCCCTCCTAGTTCAGGAACCCCATGAGATAGGGAAAGGAAAGACTGCAGGAGTCAGAGGCAATAAAAACAACAGGAGAACATGGCCCACTGAATCACTAAGCAAGCTCATAGAAACTGAAACAGAAAACACAGGCCCTACATGAACCTGTACCAGGTCCTCAGTGTATAAGTGTATATGTTTTGGCTTGGTATTTCTGTAGGACTCCTAACCAAGGGAGCAGATTGTCTCTGAACTTTTTTGCCTGCTGTTGGTACTCTATTCTCCCTGTTGGGTTGCCTTGTCCAACCTCAATATGAGGGCTTTGCCTTGTCTCATTGTATCCTGCTTCTAAGGATATAGTATTTGATATTTTATTTTATTTGAATCTAGAAATTATTATTGCATTTTGGAATAAATAATGAAACTAAGGAAACTATGAAAGTGTGGTATGTGTTAGGTTCCTGGTGATTAGTGCTCATCCTTGTGGGACTTTCTACAAATTTTAACCTTCAATGTACACACCCCCTTCACATTTAACATTAAACTCCTTTAAGGCAGAAAAATGACATTTTGCACCTTTTATATTCCACGTTTATTAAAAGCAGAGTACAGGGTAGATGGTCTAAAACCAAAGTTTCAAATTATAGATATGAAAGTGAAGTCCAACCTCTGAACACTTTTGTTTGTTTCATCTTTTAAAGATAGGTACAGATCTTCTTTACCTCTTACAAGAAAAATGCGACACAAAGTTAACACTAATGGCAGAAACTTTATTCTGACTCCAAGCACAAAGGAACTGTGCAGAAGGACTCAGCTTTAGGAAAACATTTGTTTGTTAAAGAGTGAACAGAGGTCCTGTCTGAGCACAGCCAACCCTCTTGCTCAGTATAAATGCTCTTGGGTTCTGTGAAGTGAGGTATGGAAATTTTGATAGACTAGGAAGCATATGTGATAATTCATCTGCTTTGAAATTTTCCTATTCAGTAGTATCATATTGACCTTCTGCTCTGGGTAATTATACAATTTGAGAGTTCTGCAAAAGCAAATATTAAGGAAAAATTATTTCTTGCCATTTATCGACAAGAATGTGAATTCCTCCCTCCAACTGGAATCCAATACACATATAAGACTTATCCACAACCCCTCCCCAGACTTTTCTGTGTTCCACACCCCAGAGTGTCCCTGGGCAACTCTCCCCTTTAACGGGTCCCGGTTTTCCATGAGAATTGGCCTGCCTGCAGCAGGGCTGGGACCTTGGACAAGGGTGGGTCCAGCATAAACCTGCAGGGCTCCAGCAGAGAAGCCCGCCCTTTTGATGGCGGCGGGTGCTTGGTGAGTGCCACAGCTTCAGATCCACCTGGCCAACTGGGGTGGTAAGACCAAACTATAGCCCCCAGGAACTCTGCTTGATTGGGAGGCCCCCTCTCCCCTCAGGCGGCTTTTCTGTGTCCCACA
>JAQHUG010000024.1:9930218-9965626 GCA_028555095.1 Dicrostonyx torquatus
TTTTTTCTTGTTTTTTGTTTGTTTGTTTTTGGAATTTTTCCTTCTTTAACACATGGCTTTTGAAAACATGTTACCTTCATGTAGAGAGAGCTCTTTTCCTACAGATTTTGCAAAAATAGTAGTTTTTTTTTTAAAAAAATGACTAAAGCTATAGTTTATATACTTTAATTTGTTTATGCATTACCCAATTAACATTCTAGTGTTGTTTTCATGTACAAATAGGTCTATAAACATTCCCTTATAAGATCATGACAGCCATAGTTGAGTTTCACATATATAAACACCTCTGTTCCTTAGAAGATATTTCCCAAAATAAAATTACCAATTTGAAGGTAAATAACTGGTGAGAACTAATGTCTCTAGACATTGGGTCATGGGGCCTAAAAGTCATGCAAAAGTATATTGCTTTGGTTGTATATAACAATTCATTGGATCTGGCATAAAAATAAGCATGTAAGTGACCAAAGTAAACCTAGGAAAATTTTGTATTTCCTGTACTTTTAACTCTGAGTTGACTTTAAAGCTAAGAACAAGGCCTAATGATATGTAGCACAGACAGAAATTCCATTAATCATTATGTATGGCTTTGTTTATATACAAACTTATTTCCACCACTGTAGTAGAGTTTTTAAGGATTGGAATAGACAAAGCACACTTGATTGGCTGCTGATCAATGAGCTTGCCAGCTAGTGATTATAACAAGGAGTTAAAAAAAAAAATGGGCAGAGACCTCTGCACAAGGCTGTAGTATGCAGACCATCAAGAGCACAAAAATACCCTGTGGGCATGTGAACTAAATTGTATTTCCATTGAAATAATTTCAGTATTTTCTATCAAATAAATGTCAAGGAAGAGCATCCTAGCAATATTTTCATGAACTGCCCATCTTTTAATTACTTTAATATTTTAAGTAGCTTTTGATGACAGATTTCTTACATACAGCACTCTTTTTTTCAAGTTAACAAAAATACAACTGCATTTGTTAGCCAAGCCCTTTTGTTTGCAGGATGTTTCCTTAAAAACTATTCATCTATGTGAAAAGTTGTAGTTTTTTGTTTTTGTTTATTGTTTATAGAGACAGGGTTTCTCTGTATCTTTGAATCCTGTCCTGGAACTAGCTCTTATAGACCAGGATGGGCTGGAACTCACAGAGATCTGCCTGCCTCTGCCTCCCGAGTGCTGGGATTAAACTCATGTAGCATCACTGCCCAGCTTATAGATGTCTTTTTGTTTTGTTTTGGTTTTACTTTCTTTTTTCCTCTTTGGTCTTTTGTGGACCCGTCACTCAGCACCCAAATAAACCACATAATACATTTTTCATTCTTACATGCCCAGACTTAGTTTGGCTTGTTTTTTTATTAACTTTTCCTAACTTAAATTGTGCCTTGTACCTTTGGACTCTGAGCTTTTAGTCTTTATACGTCTTACTACATGTCTTGCTGTGTAGCTGAGTGGCTGGCCCCTGGAGTCTTCCTCCTTCTCATGCTCCTCAGTCCCCTCCCAGATTCCTCCTGTTTATTCTGTCTGCCAGCCCCATCTATCCTTTCTCCTGCCTTGCTATTGGCTGTTCAGTTCTTCATTAGACCAATGAGCTGCTTAGACAGGCAATGTAACACAGTTTCAGAGAGTTAAAAAATACAACATAAAAGAATGCAACACATTTTCACATCATTAAACAAATGTTTCACAGAATAAACAAATATAACACATCTTAAAATTTTATTTTGCAGTTCAAATATTAGCCGTTCTAGATGTTAGTCACTGTGGAAAATTTTAAAGTTATGATTCATCCAAGCTCTAGCACATAACCTATCATTTCTCGTGCTCGCACTCTCCTCCACGTAGTGTGGAGGGTAGTTAGTGGTAGGTTCCTGCTTAGACTCCATAGTCCAGAAATTGGGGGAATAAAGTTGCTATCTCAAAAGATTAAAGAGAAATAAAAAGCAATTTATGTGACAGAGATTAACTGTCTTTGTAACTTCGGAGACTTAGTTAATATCATATTCCTCCCTTATATCATGGTGTATATTATGTTATTACACTGTTGTGAGCAAAATTTTGGTTTGTCCTCAGCAGCATCAAACATTAGCAGGATGAATGACAGTTTGCATCAGTTTGATGGCTAAGAATGGCATCTGTACAGGCTGTGCCATACATAATTTATACCAATATTCATATTCAATTTCTCAAATAATTTAAACAGTTTAGTTTTTCTGGTTTATTCTCTAAGAGGGGTAGAATGAAACCGTCTACTTCTCTATAATTTAAAATATTTAAATTCTAATACAATGTAATACTGCAACCTCCTGTGATTTGTTGAAGGTTGCTTGAGAGGATGAATTTAGTTTTCAAATTCAAATTTACTAAGATGAATGAAATAACTTCAAGAAAATCCCATTAGACTTATGATCCTACCAGACTACAGTAGGGAAATAGTATATTTCCAAGATAATAATCTTCATGATTTTAAGACAGGGTCTCAATTTGTTAGACTGGCCTCAGACTTTCCATTTTCCTGCTTCTAATGTCTAGGTGCTAGGTTTTAAAATTATTTTATCATCAAGAAGTTACACTATAGAAAATGTCAATGGGAAAACAAATCTAACTCAGTGAAAAAAGAGAATGAATTAGAAAAGACTATAGCAAGGAAGATGAAGTTTTAATTCTTTTGGGAGCATACTCAGCCTCAGTGTCTGCAGGCATCTCAGAGACCATGCATAAAAGACCTGTCAGCATCTGGTGTCTGGCAGTTAATTATAGAATGTATGCATGACCAGCAAGTTGAAGGAAGGATGACAAAGAAAGGTGTTTCTCATAATTTTGGCTCAGGGTTGAGGTTAGACCTCCAACCTCACTATCCCTTATGAGAGAGAGAGAAAGCATAAATGAAGTTGTAAATCAAGACTTTGTATGGATCTATTTGTGGAGATAAAAAAGTTCAGCTATTCTCTCATGAGGCAAAGAATGGCATTCATAAGATCTGTATGTAGGTTCACTACAGGTCAAAATGGGTGCCCTGAGTCCTAGTACTTCCCTGTTGAAAGGTGGTTCTTTGTATTTCTCTGGATTACAGGGCAGAATGCAATATGATCAGAACTAGCAGTGTCTGTGAAGTACCACTATTGATAGTCAAGTACCAATAGGGAATGTCTGTTCTGAATAGTAGTTGTTTTATATTTGTATCCCAAATTCACAAAGAAACCAACATTCAACATCCAGGGCTTTCCACATTATTTCCAGATTCAATGAACTCTTAAATGAATTAGTGTTAGTGGCCTCCTGCAGTTTCTAAAAGACAGTATCTTAGTCACTCCTTTAATTACAATCCTTTAATTATAGAATATCAGCGACATGTGTAGGCTTTCTATTGCATACTGATTGAACTGTAATAGTTTACATTTACTTAATAATTTCTAAGAAAGTAACATCACACTTATCATTTAATTACCTTGTTATATGAATGCACTCTAGCATGTTAGAGATATTACCTATTACCTCCTTCACAGTTTTAAGAAAAGTCCCCTAGTAAGTGAAAATAATACACTTTCATTTAAGGAGACATAGTATGATACAAAAAATGATGAAAATCTAGTAGATCTGTTGCAACGTGGGCCCGCTTGTTCGTCCCTGCTGTCCACACAGAAACTGTATTAATTAAATCACTGCTTGGCCCATTAGCTTTAGTTTCTTTTTGGCTAATTCTTACATCTTATAATTTAACCCATTTCTTTTCATCTGTGTATCGCCACATTGCAGTGGCTTACTGGGTTAAATTCCCAGAATCTGTCTCTGGCAGATCCATGGTGTATCTCTCCTACTCTGCCTTTCTTCCTCCCAGCATTCAGTTCTGTCTTCACCACTTATCTAAGTTCCACCCTATCAATTAGGTAAGGCAGTTTCTTTATTCATTAACCAATGGAAGCAACACACAAACAGAAGGAACTCCTACACCATAGATCTGGGTTCAGATTTGCTTCTATAAGAAAAATAAATGACCCACTCTACTTTGTGTTATTGCAATGTTGCTTTGAAACAATCTTCAGAAGATTAGCAATAATACATATTATCAAATCTCATATATATGCATAACTCTTTTCAAGTTTTCTAGTAGAATTCATAGATACCCATATTCATGGCAAGTATAAGTGAAGAAAAGAACATCAGTGTCCACAGTCATGGCTGATGGTGAGGTGGCTGAGCTCTGTCCTGGCTCTGGTCACAGTTTAATCTTTTTGTTGGTAGCATTTTGTTTTTGTGTTAATATCAAAGTATTAAGAATATAAATGAAATAATTTCGCTGACAAAATTTTTGTGCCAGACATTATAACATAGCTCAGCATTTTTCTTAAGAATGTTTTGGCACTACTTACCCCAATATTTATAGGTTTTAATATTTTATCTACTCCCTGACAATTTTATATATGTTTATAGTATATGTTAATATCCTCCCTTACTCCATCCTCATATTCACCCAGACACTCCCTATAGCTCATATCTATATTATTTTAAAACCCAATTGAGTCTAGTTAGTGCTCACAGGTGTGACGCCTTCCACTGAGCATAGAAAACCTACAAGAGCAGTATCTAGGATTGAGTATAGCCCTCCCATTCCCCAGCAGCAATAGGTTGTCAAAACTCTTCACTTAGGGTAGGACTTCATCAACCCCCTCCTCCATCTATGATTAAATGTTTACTGTTCTGTGCAGATATCCACAGTTGCAGTGAGGCCACGAGCACACAGACCAGGTCTTAACATTAAAAACAGCCTTTAGGATCCACCATCCCCATGCTTCAGCTCTTATATCCTTTCCATCCCTTATTATTCTACGATGTTCCCTGAGCCTTGAGGTGAAAGATGATATAGTTTTCCCATTTTTGGCTGAGCACTAAACCATTACATATTTTTGTTTTGCCTTTTACAAATTATACAATAATTATAAGGATTGTGTGAATATTAGTATCCTCCAACACTAAGAATTAACTTTATGTCATATGTGTACATATGTCTACTGTCTCAAACATTATAGTGACAAAGAAGAATCTGTTTATACCCGCGATCCAGGAACTGGCCTGCCTTTCATGTAGCTTACAACATGAATTCTACTTGTTCTTAATAAAAAACAAATCTGGTGTCTGATATCAAGGTGTGAAAACTGAAGATCAGAGAAGCAGAGTGGCCAGTCTCTAAAAAGTTCTTACTTCTACCAATGCTCAGATCAAAGGGGCCATTTTGTTCTCAGACTGCTTCCTCAGACTGACTGCTTCATACTGGTGTTGTAGACTGCACTGATCTTTTGCCTTATATTCCTCTCTTCCTCTGGCCATATCACTCCTGTTTCAACCCTCCCTAGTGTTGAGATTAAAGGTGTGGGATCCCAAGTGCTGGGATCACGTTTGTGTGAGCAATCTTTCTCTTTTAGACAGATTCAATCTCGTGTAGCCCAAGGTAGCCTTGAACTAACATAGAACTCTTTTCCTCTGTCCTGGAACTAAGAGTGTGTGCCACTACTGATTGGCCTCTAGTGACTTAGCTTTGCACTCTGATCTGCAGGCAAGCTTTACTTGTTAAAACACAAACAAAATATATCACTACAGCAGCTAGTAGTTACATATCCTTAACTGAAGCATTTCTTTCTGGAGGGGAGAGGGTCATAAGACGTAGAGCAGTAAGAAACAACTGTGTTAAGGGCACCATTATTTTTAATAGTCAGAACTTAGAAACAACCTAGATGACCCTCAACCAAAGAATTGATAAATAAAATGTGGTACATTTAAATAATGGAGTACTACTCAGCGGTAAAAAATGATGACATCTTGAAATTTGCAGGCAAATGAATGTATCTAGAGAAAAACACATTTAGTGAGGTAACGCAGATACAGAAAGACAAATATATGTACTCACTCATAAGTGGCTTTTAGACATAAAACAAAGATAAACTAGTCTACAGGAACAACCCCAGAGAAACTAGACAGCAAAGAGGATCCTAAGAGAGGTATACATGGATCTACATAGGAAGATGAAGAAAATAAGATCTCCTGAGTAAATTGGGAGCATGGGGATCACAGGAGAGGGCAGAAGGATAGAAGGGAGGAAGGGAGAGTGGCGGGGAAAATGTATAGTTCAATAAAAACAGTAAAAAGGAAATTATTGAGGGTCAAAATCCTTCCTCACAGTTAAAAAGTCAGAATCAGTTGCAGGGGAAGAAATTCTTCTGAGCTTCCTGAAACTTGAGGAGACAGCTTCAGAGATGCAACTTTCATGGGTTTTCACCCATGATAGTATAGGTTTTGCCATCATATAGCTTCCTTTGAGTCACACATGGTCCTGTGGGTAAACTCTTCCCTGTACTCCTATAAGCAACCTCATTAAATTCATTGATTCTCTAAGCAATCATGGGATGGTATAGTTTCTTTGGTGTATTGTTATTACTCAATCTCGGTCGGACAGATGATATTTTTTTGTGACAAACAACACATGCAAATGGTTCATTACTACCTAAGGAAACTTTGTGACAAGGAGGGATCCCCAAAATTATAGTACCGTTTTGTGGTTATGGTTAGATACAGACAAATATTTACATTATGTAAGTCCTGGAAAGCCACATGAAGCATCTCTCTCCCACAGTGGATGAGTGTGGCCACTGCTTCTTCCCATGTTTGCAATACTCTGATCACCTGTTTTACAGATAAAAACAGTCATGGAGATACACTGTTGTAGATTTGATACTATTTTAGGACAGCACCAAACTCATACCAGCTGCCACAGTTTTGCACTTAATCAAAGCAAGCCCAGCTGCTACAATTAGTTCTCTTCAGTACCCTCTCACAATGATAAGCCACAGTTTTAACCCTTTCTGTGGTGATACAACAGTCATTTGTTCACCTTCATGTGTATTCTTGGTGGTTTTGTGGTTGGGAATGGGGCACTAATATAAGAAGTGTGTAGTAGTAGTTTTCTTGACAGGTACAGATTTGCTAATCCCCAGAGCCACCAAATTTAAGAATATTTTTATTCTACATTTCCATGAAAACACATTAAAGATCTAGCCACAGTTCACCTCATCTCTTCTCATTCTTTATGTCCCTTCAGATCTCATGGCTTACTATGGTACAGTGTGCTCTCTTCTCTGGAAGACCATTTGTAGAACAAACTGTTCTGTAACGGCAAATGCCCCCTGATTTGTTGGCCTCTTCATATATAAACAAAAATAAACCCTGTGATTTGAAACACTTAACCTTTATCATAAAAGGATTTAGAGCTCAAAATTGGAGACTAGAAAAGTGATGTCACTGCACAGAGGAAACAATCAGACACAAATGGTCAGCAAGGATAAACCTGGATAAAGCTAAGCTGTACTTAGAGAATGGCAGATACTGTGAGCACTGAACTGGAAGGGACCCAAAGGAAAAGGAAGATTCTGGAGCTTGGAAGAGTAAGATGTCTTTGTAGATAAGAAGAGGCAGAAAGTCTGTGCGGGAGTTAATGGGTGAAGCAGTGAGTTTGAAGTACTCTGTTCTGTGAAATTACATGTCTAAAGTGAGCTATTATCATTTTCAATTCAAGTTGCCTTTGTTTAATTAACTTGATTAAGTAATGGATTAAATTTGGGTCTGGACGACGTTCACTCTTAAAAATAAATCTCCTCAGTCAACATGAAAGTCAGCCTTTTATTTTAATTTCTAAACAGAATCTTCTGGAGAAATATATGAATCTTCTAGAGAAAATATGTTATGATACCTCTGGACACACACTTCTGTATCTAGGTAACATCATCTTGAGGTGTGAATCAGATGATTGACATTTTGTGGCTATCGTTTAAAGAACACCAAAGAAAGGCCAGTTCCAAGCAGAAATGGCCCACAAGTCAGGGATCCTGGAAAATTGAGATAATTACTGAAATCAATTCTAGCTTACAAAGAACATAAAAGCCGAATACACACTGTTAAATTGCATTCTGTTTACCTGCAGGCTGCACACTGCTCCACTTATTTTTTCCTTAATGCTCAGATTTTGTAAAGGCCAAGGAGAGTTTCCAGCAGATCTTTAATGAGAATTATGTGTGGCAGTCCAAGTAGAATACAAACCAACATAGCTTCAAAATCTGTACTTTGTATGAACTTGAAATTGGTCAAATGGAATAAAAGAACTATTGATTTTAGCAAATGGCATTTATGTTCAATATGTATATGAAAGTGATTTTCAAGGTTTGAATGCCTGATTCAATTTATTCATGCTGTTTGAATTTGCAAAGTTCTATCTATATGAATAATCTCATGAATCTCCAGTAATTGTGCACTCATTACTGTTCATTACTCATTATGATTCACCGGTCATGTAGCTGACTTTCCAGGGGCAGGGATAGCTGTAGTCATAAGTTCTGTGGGAGTGATTTTTTAAAGCACCAAGAACAAGTGACCCCTATGCATTGGATTCACACTCAATGAGCAGAAGACCAGGAGGCAGATGGTGTTTCCTGCTTATGAGAAAAATACACGTGGCTCAACCAAAGAAATGGTGTTAATAGGGCTTCACACTGTGAATAAAGGTCCCTGGTAAGAAGCCAGTCAAATCTTATAAAATGCACACTGAATGATTAGAACCTCAATGATCCTGAAGGTCCAGAGGCTCATTACAAACTATCGAGGGCTGCTGTAAGCCTTAAAAGGGAATTTATAATTCATGTATAAAATAATTAGTATATGAGACTAACAGCCTATTAGGCAAATACCTTTGGAATGCAGGAACAAACTGCCTAGCTCCCATGAACCCAAAACTAGAATGCTGTCAGATTTCCTGCTTGGATGTACCCACCTACCTAATGTTTCTATCAATATGTTTCAAAGATGTTTTGACATATATTTCTTTGTTCTGTTCCTACAATAGCTTACTGAAATTATTGTCATGTTGGAACATAGTTTTAATTTTTAGAACAAAGTATATTTGTGTTTCTGGGCCACAGTCACTTATATTTGGCTCTAGAATAAATTATGTCTTAACCTCTTTTACCTCAGAGTAGTGTTTTTAATCAGAAAGACTATATAGAACATAAGAAAACCAGAAAAAACAGTTCAGCACAACCTACTGCATACAGTCAACTGACAGTGAGTTAAAGAAGTGACAGTGATATTTATAGATTTCCAAATTACTTAACTCATACTTAATGCCGTCTGCATAGTGGATTACAAGTGACACAGAAATAGTAAATGTGTTTGGACAGGCGGAGTGAGTTTGAGTCTGTCTTATCTCTTCCAAGTTGAAAAATCCTAAAAATGGCTGCACTTCAGGATGTCTGCTTCAGACGTCCACGTCAGAATAGCACCCCACCTTAAAGATCACTGTACTTCAGGGGTGTCGACTTCAGACATCCACATCAGGATGATTCTGACTCCTTAAAAACCTCTGGAAACTAAATAAAAAATTTATTTAAAGAACAAAATTCATACTGAGGACTCAAAACACTGATTTCTCCTTAATTAACTAATTCCAAAATAAACTGGAAACATTGGAAAGAATGACTACAAATCATTCCTGTTCTCTTCTTAAAATGAGCAGCTAATCTGCCATTGTCCAGTTCTCCGCTGCACCATACGGTCTTTATCAGATGCAACAAAGTTCACCAATATCTCTGCCTGCATAAAGCAAAATGGTTACAATTTGTCCACACTGATTGATATTTCTAACAAATCCTCACAATCAAATATGAAAAGATTTCAAACTAGGCACATAAACAGTTTAGCTGTAAATGAGAGATTTTAGCTACTGAATGCATATTTTATGGAGGTAAAGAGGGACACTCAGAAGTAATTGGGAGTACTGAGTTTTGAACTGGAGACATTGTAGTGATAACCAGCACAATAATTTACTAAATTTAAACAATATGTTTAATAACCAGGCAAAATTAAATTTTTTGGGGGGGTTTCAAGATAGGGTTTCTCTGTGGCTTTGTAGCCTGCGTTGGAACTAGCTCTTGTAGACCAGGCTGGTCTCGAACTCACAAAGATCCGCCTGCCTCTGCCTCCCGAGTGCTGGGATTAAAGGCGTGTGTCACCACCGCCCGGCAAGGGCAAAATTAAATTCTTTAAAGAAGTTTGTATTCTATTAAAACTACAAGAGACTCGTGATTGCATTAAAATTCTTCTCCATGGACAGAATTTCAATCCAAAGTATTAAAATGGATTTTGAGCTTGGCAGTGGTGGCGCACATGCCTTTAATCCCAGCACTCAGGAGGAAGATGCCAGCCTGGTCTACAGAGCGAGTTCCAGGACAGCCAGGACAGTTACATAGAGAAACCCTGTCTTGACAAACCAAATAAAATGGATTTTGTGTTTTACTCTTAAGAACAAGAACAGTTTGGTGATGGTGAGCATGAATTGTCAGTCTCGCCGACTCTAGAGTGACCTAGAAGTCAGTTTTTAGGCACACCCATAAGGGTTAGGTTACCTCTAGGAATTCCTGTTGAGCATTAACTTGGTTACATTAATTTAAACAGGATGACTTGCCCCCTGTGTATGGTTCATTTCCCAGCTGGTATCCTGGATTGTGTCAGCAAGGAAAGGGAGCCAAGCAGCAGTGCCTTCATTGCTCTCTGCTTCCCAATTGTGAATGCAATGTGGACAGATTCAAGCTTCTGCCATGATAGACTGAACCCTTGAATCATGAGCCGGGATAAAACCCTTTCTTCGTTAAGTTGATTTTTTTTTTAAAGATATGTTGTCCCAGAAATAGGACACCATCCAAAAGCAACTCTTACAAACAGGGACTTTTGAAGTGCTACCTTGAAACTCATCCCCTTATAAGATGTTAAGTGGTCCTTTATCTTGTCATATAACTTTTTTATCCATTTGCATTTGTCTTCCCAAGGTGACTGTATCTCGTTGCTTATTAATGTATTGAGCAAAAACAATTAACTAAATGTCTGAAACCATTGTTTGGAGTAGGCATTGCTCTGTCCTTTTAATATGTAAATCTCTATCCATCTATCTATCTATCTATCTATCTATCTATTTATCTATCTATCTATTTATCTTTTTATCCATACCCACAAGCACACTTGGGTATTTATATAAGCATGGCTGAATATTTTTCTGTACTAAACGCAAAATGTATAATTGGAAAATTGATTTGTGGAGACAAATGAGAATATTTAATAGTGCACTATTCAATGTATCTTCCTACTGAATGTTTCAAATAATTGCATGATTAGAATGTGGCCTTATGTTCCATGGAGCCTAAAACATTTCCCTGTGGGAAGAACAATACACCTTTAAAACTAAGTTTTATATGGAGAAAAAGCTACCCACATGAGAGTGGTAAATTGCAAAGATGCACCTGGAGACTCAAAATAAAGTACATTATTGAATTAAAATAAAATTTGTCTTAAAGCTCAGATATGAAGAATGTGTAGTGTTGATTATTTTATATAGTTAACGGTGCCATTTGAAATGATTGCTTTTCAGAGTCTAAATTTTTACCTTCCTCTTATGGTGTGGTGGAACTGATTACACAAAAATGAAATCTAATCTTCTTCCAAGTCATATGTTTTACAAATGCAGTTTAACTCCAAGCGATTTCATGGAAAATTAAAGGATTTCATCTGAAAGAAAATGGAATTAGTGGCAGTGTGACTTTCAAGACACATCTAATCAAACAGGCACACAAAACCTAAAAGATTTTCATTTTCCCTCATATTTCTTGTCTCCTTTCTATTGAAACAAAGTAAAGAAATAATACTGAATGCTCATAGCATATTGGCCACATGCTGCTGTTAACAGAATCTCTCACTTTTGTTCTAAATTACTTCTAGATTTTAAATAAGTACTTTGAATGATTCAGAGCTTCAAATTTTAGGGATAGATCGTGCTTAAAAGGAAGTATAGGAGAGATAAAGTTCCTGTCTATCTCCACCTTCCCCATATAAATGTAATTTATAGAAAACATAGAACAAAATCTAGGAAATATGACTATGTACAGTGAGCAATGTCCCCAGTCACTGGAGCTGAAAGAGGCATCTTCTTCCTGGTCTTAGTAGCCTGAAATTTCTGGGAGCAAGTGGTCTATTACTGCTTTAGGCAATTTATACTGATTTATGGAACTGAAAATAATACTCAAAATAAAAATCCCAAATTTTGAAGGGCTCTATAATGGATGGATGGATAGATAGTTAGATAGACAGACAGATGTTAGATAGAAGATAGATCATATATGTAAATGAAAGAGAGACTATAGAAAAATAGATGATAGAAAGATGAAAATGTCAATGTCTATTGGTTGTCATCTGCTAGTAAAGCTAAACATTCAGGGCTTATATCTGATCTCGTTCTTGTATTCCACTGATTTAGGTGTCTACTTTTATGCAATGACATGCCATGTTTGCTACTCTGCCTTAGTATCTAAATTCAAATTGAGTATGGCAGTACATCCACCATTCTATTTGCTCAGGACTACTGTGGCTGTCAGGGTTCTCTCTTTCTCTATGATGGTCCTCTCTCTCTCTTTCCCTCTCTCCTTCCCCCCCCCTCTGTGCGGTGTGTTTGGTTCCATGTGAAATTTAACATTTTTTCTGTTTTTGTGGAGAATGGTATTTGGTATTTTCATGAGAATTGCGCATGGAGAAATAAAGCTCGTACTCCCCTGGAAGCTTCATCTTTCTGACTAGTGTTCATGGAAGGTACTAAGCATTATGCAAGAGGGAAATATAACCTTTCTGTCCCACCCAGATATGAATGTTGAAGGTAACAAAACACTACCCTGATGAATTTGCCTACTGGTTCAGTAGTGGAACAAATGTTAAGAGAGTAACCAAAAACATTCTGATTGGGTCTAAAGTCTACCCCATGAGATGGAGCTTATACATGGCATTGTTAAAGGAGCCAAGAACCTATGTCTAAATAGGCTCTAGTCCATAAGGAGGGATGTAATAATGAAAATGATACCTAATGAGTTATTTTTGTACCTGTAGATCAGAGTATCTCTCATCTGTCAACAGAGAACTTTCTCCTTCCAGTAGACAGCAATTAATACTGAGGCCACTGATTGACATGCAGAGAATAAAAAACTGTGGAATACTCAGCCCTAGCTGGGATATTAATATCACACTTCTCCTTCCAAAGCAAAGGGATCTTTGTGGATGAAGAATGGAGAGATTGTAAAAGCCAGAAGTGGTTGACAACATCAAGGAAACAGTGTTTTCCATACACAAGGCAAAATGAACAACAATATCAACAACAATGCACATATGAACTCAGAGAATGTATAGCATGTATATGGGCTTGAATGCAAATGCTGCCATAGATTTTTCAAAATTCTAGAACACATTCTCATATTCTTTTTATCTAGGTATGATTATAAAACCTAATTATTACCAAAATTATTTAATAATATATTTTAATTCCACTAGCCAGATTTCAAATGTAAAATATAGAAAATTACCCCAAAGTTTTCATTACACAAGCAGAAGCAAACATAAAAGAAAGCAGTGTAGGAGGGTAGGATCTAATAATATTATCCAAAAGCCTAAATGATTTGTAGCAGATTTTGGAAAAGATCAACTTAATCATCTATATTCCACATTAATACAAAACATCTATTTTTCACAATCAACAATTGGCAACATATTATTTGATTTTTCTAATGTATCACATTTTCTTTGTTGGATAGTGAGAAGTAGCCAAATGTTATTATAGACGTGCCTATATAAATCCAAAACACTAATCAGTAATTATGACAACTTTAAATCATGGATAGTTTTTCCCCTTGTAACACTTACTTATAAGTCAATTTTTCACCCTTACTTCTATATAAATGTTATAGTCATCTAAGACCACCCTCCACCACCTGTCTTGATGGCTTCTGTGGTATAAGATTTAATATGTTGTGTGGCATATAGTAAATAAATTAGTTAAATTTAAATTGAAAACATATAGAACAATGATGTAGGAGTCCCCTCTGTGTGCTGTGATTACCATTAATGAATAAAGAAACTGCTTTGGGCCTATAGCAAGGCAAAACATAGGGAGGGAGGGAAAGCTATGCTGAATGCTGAGAAAAAGAAGGGCAGTCAGAGAAATGCCAGGTAGCCTTGCTGGAACATACGCTGGAACTTTAGCCGGTAAGTCACAGCCACATGATCGTACACAGATGAATAGAAACGGGTTAAATTAATATGTAAGAGTTAGCCAATAAGAAGCTAGAGCTAATGGGCCAAACAGTGATTTAATTAATACAGTTTCTGTGCGATTATTTCAGGTCTAAGCTAGCCGGGTGGTCAGGAACCAAAAAGCGACCTCGCTTCACCAACCGAACAATATTAATGAGATGACTTTTTGCAGTGAGGTAATTGAAGCAAAACCACAATGCATTATTTTAAGTCCCAGTGTGTTGTCTCTCACTTCCTGACTGGCTCAATGAGAAGATAAAGCTCCTGCTGTCAGGTGTCCCTGTACACTTGGACACTGCAAACAAACAAACAAACAAACAAAACCCTGAAATTACTAGTCATAGTAATGAAGCTGATGAAGACCTGAAGTATTTCAATGTACATGCAAGTATTATCCAGACAGGTGTTTTGAAGATTTGTAATTGTATTAGCTCTGAATTGCTGTAAAAATTATTTGATGAGAATGGCTTAAAGGATGAAAGATTGAATTGAGATTTTGGCTTTTGACTTGGCAGCAAGTCATTATAAGCAAGTTACTATAGATAAGCCTATAGTGAGGCAGAGCATAGCAGTGGCTGGCAGGCAGGCATGGCGAATCAAACTTGATCACCTCATGTCTCTAAGAAGCTACAAGAAAGATAATAAAGGGGACAGCTGCAGAATATGTCCTTCAAATTGCATATCAGATGACTACTTCTTCCAATAAATCTCATTTTTCCATAACTTATTCGTTATGAAATGAGTGAAGGGTTTATCTGTTCATTAACTAAGTCCCTTCTGGTCATATGTCCATAGCAACCCAAACAGGGCCAAGTCTTCAACACATAAGTTTCTTTATGGAAGAATTCACATTCAAACCTTAACAATTAAGGTTGGTGCTAACTGAGGCCCTGACTGACAACTTCAAGGTGAAACATTTGTAATCCTGAGATTAATAACAGCCAGATAAATATAGCATTCAGATAAATGGCCAAATTTATGATCTCTAGATATGTTTGCTATTTGAAGCCACCAAGAATTTGTTATTCATTTATTAGTTTTGATGGTTTTCCACCTTTCTAATGAGTATTTTAATTTATGAAAAACTTATAAACTGTAATAATTTTCTTAAATTCAATTATATTCTCTGGGTGTCTAAATTAAATATCTCTAGTGTAGACAAAAGATTTAACATTACAATTGAGGTCCTATTAAATTAATAGAAAATTGAGATTCCAGCCTAGCACAGTTTCTAGTTGTATTTTCTTGGAGAGATAAGTTTCTCTAGGTAAATTTCAATTTAGTAAGTACATATATTTCTCTTAAGTGGATAAATCATGTAAGACATCTGCATAAAGAATAACTTTCCTTTACAGAAAAAATCAATAAGGAAATCAAGCAATTAATTTAAAAAGAGACTTTAATTAGAAAAATAATCTAAGAAAATTATGTGTTAACAAATAAAAAAATTAATTTAGATTAAAAAATACTGAGTAGGTTCCAAGTCACTATTAAACCTTTTCCACAGTTAAAAATTAAAGAGACATGGCTAAAATATTATTGAAATGACTAGCTTGTGGAAAGTTTTAAACTTCAATATAATCAATTCTGGTCAGTCCTTTCTAATTCTGTCTCAGTAAGAGGCAGAGCAACTACTTATGGCAACAATTATACATAAAAATGTTAAGTCTGAAGCACATTTGAAATTTACCTAACATAAATATTCCAGGAAAACATTTATTTATTGCTTATATCAGTCACAGAATGATGTCAAAGCAGAGCACAAAGTCTCTAGTTTCTCTGCACTTCTTTCAAGGAATGGAGATTAAAGGTAAGTAGATTCACCAGAGAGACTAAGGTTTAATTAGCCAGGTGTTTCCTTGATTTCCAAGTTCTGAGTTTACAAGTGTCTCTTGTAGTGTGGTGATAGTTACACATCTGGCCACAAATCTGACAAGTGTGCTGTCTCCCAGTCAGAGGGGATTTTTTTCTTTTCACTGTAAAGCACATTATAAATAAAAAAATAGTATTAAAGGAAAGATAGATATTTAGGGAGAGACAGGAAAACAATTATTCTCATTATTCATACTGTAAGAATGTATCATATTATGGAAAATTCCCTGAATGTTCAGTTTCTTCCCTATGAATGTAAGAAGAATTAAAAATATTATATATCTTTTAAAAACTTTTATGTTTAAAGAATACTACAACACTTATTGCAAATTATATTGCAAAATATTTTTGTTTGTTTTGTTTTGCTTTTCGAGGCAGGTTTTCTCTGTAGCTTTAGAGACTGTCCTGGATCTAGCTCTTGTAGATCTGGCTGGCCTTGAATTCACAGAGCTCTGCCTGCCTCTGCCTCCTGAGTGCTGGGATTAAAAGAATGAGCCACCATCGCCCAGCTATTGCAAAAATATTTTACTTAAAGAAATCATTTATAACATATTCTATGACCATGTATTTAATTAAAAATAATATTTCATGTTAAATAATATTTAAATACTGATCTTGTTCTTTCTTTTTCTGTTTTCCTTTCTGTTAATTATTTTTAATTTTACATACGACCAATGTTTCTCCTCTCTCCTGTCCTTCCATCCCTCATCCCTAATCCACTCCTCGTCCTCTGTTTCTCTTCATGAATATCAGCCATGGCATATCAAGTTGCAGTGAGTCTAAGCACTTCCTCTTCTATTAAGGCTGGGTGAAGCAATCTGGTAAGAAGAATGGGTACAAAAAACAGACAACAGAGTGAGAGACAGCCCTTGCTCTCACTGTTAGTAGTCCCACAAGAGAATTAAGCTACACAACTGTAATATATATGCAGAGTACCTAGGTCAGTCCCATGTAGGCTCCCTGGTTGTCAATTTAGTCTCTGTGAGAGCTCTTGTTCTTTCTTATAGAGATGTTTAGTGTATGAGAGCTAGAATTACACAAGTGTTCATATATAAATGGGAACATATACACACAACTGATATATATATATATCATATATATGTTTAAAATTTGAAAATATGCATTATGAGCTTGGGTATAACAACATTAACTTAAATAGTTTGCTGTATAGTTTTTAACATCCAGATCGATGTGAAATTTGCAAGAAAATTACATATCCAAAAAGTTTGAAAGAACAATTGTATTGAAAACACAGTCAATAATAAGTTCTTAAGAATATTTTGGGACTCGTCATAGTTCTTTTACACCAGAAGCACAAATGGCTTTGCTTTAACAATACAACATTTAGACTAGTTAAAAGAATAAGATTTAAAACAATGAAAAATAAAACAAAGAAAATATTTAAAAATACACATTCACAGCATTTTAATGCAAATCAGTATTCCTTTTTTTAAAAAAATAAGAGAATGCTTCTAATTCAATACTCTTGGCAAAGACTAATTTTTCCTTGAGGTTTAAATGTCAAAATGAACCTTCCTTTAAATTGATCTGTTTTTCAGTCTGAAGCTTTCTCCTGAATGAATAGTTGTGATTACATATTCAATAGTTATAAGAATACTCTAGTATTTAGAAAAAAAGAAGTAAGAAACAATCAAGGCATTTGATAGCAAGTCATTTACTATATTTTTTTAACCAAAATAATGACTCAGTAAATGTATGTGAAGTGTTCACTGGACAATGTGTGCCCAACAGGGATTAAAATCACAAGCTATAAGCTTTAAGAAAAGCTGCCATTTTGGACAAGTGAAAGAAATAGCATCACTGAGAACAAAATTTATGTACGTAATCAACATTAACCTCTAAATTGCAAAGTTTTACATCTTCTGGGGGAAATTTTGTAATTTTAATATAGAGCCCTCACTTAATCTGAATGATAAGTTGTTTATCGTGATCAGCTGATGTAGTTACTCCAGCGCCGCATATGCGGCTCTGATTTAAAAAAAGGCGTAATTTTGAGCCAACATTATGCTATTTAAAAACAACTTTATTAGGAAGATTATTTCACACAAGCTGGAGATCATTTCCATGGAAGAGAGCAATCACTGATTGCACTGAAGTTACAGACTTATCATCATTATATACCACTCCGCTTTAAGTAATGTTCATTAGAAAATTAACAAGGACTGGTTTTGATAAGAAACTCTTAAATTTAGAGATTTTTGTCAAAATGCCTCTTTTGATAGACTAAAGTCATGGGATATTTGCCATGTATATATTTTTTCTTATCAATATGTATCATCAAAACTTTAAATCAAAGCAAGAAAGCAATGGCTTCAAGGAAAGGTGTCTGACTAACTTAGGCAATTTAAACATTGTGTGAAACACAGATGCAGATAGATATGTGTAACATTAAGGAATGGATAAATTGTGGTGGGAAAAGTAATAGAGAAAGCATTGCAATGACCATCTAAAAGTATCAGGAATTTTAAAATTTTTTTATTAGACTCATTTGTTTTATTTTATGTGTGTGTTTTGCCTGCATGAATGTATGTGCACCACATGCATACTTGTTGCCTATGATGGCCGGAAAAGAGGACATCAAAACCCCCAAGAACTGGACTTTTTAGAGGGCTGTGAATCACCATGTAAATGTTAGAAATTAGATCTGAAGTCTCTGAAAGTGTAATATGAGTCTTAACTGTAAACCTTCTCTTCAGCCTCAATATCAAGCATTTTTATACCCTCTCTATTTTCACAATACAATGAATAAACAGTTATCACCATTGTTTTAAAAATGAGTAAATTCTAGATGGTTTTTAGCCAAGAACACATACTGTAGATATTTTACATCCAGTTACATGTAGTATCTTACTTAAATTGTTCATGTAAAGCTATTCAGGGATTCATAGAGCCTTGTCATTTTCTAAACACATATGTATGTCATCAAAACTCAATTTTATCCTATCTGTATATTTAGATGATGAAAGCCACAGTAATACGTGAAATTTAGGCCACAAACATGAGGTAGAAGCTTGTGTTACTGAGTTTGGATGTGAAAGGGATCCTGTAAATTAGCTGCCACCTAGCAAAGATCAAATATATATATCTTAAATTAATCTCTGGTGAGTCATTAAATATTTGGAAAAAACATATATCCAGGCCAAGTTTATGGGAAAGATGCATGAATTATTTCAGTTTATCTAGGATAGAATTTCTCATGTAGCGTAATTTCTTTGTTTTGTCCCGAGTAAATATTTATTCCCTAACAAATAATTATTTCCCAATAATTTTAGAAGATATTCTAAAAGAGGTTATTGACTTTAAGTTGAGATGTTTATAATACACTCACATATATGGTCCTCAGGATATTTAATATATTATTTAATAGTATCATTTTGAAATTGATTTAGTGAACTACAGAACACAATGCATACTGTTTATTAAACAAACATCAGAGTACATATTTCCCCCTTTATTAAAAACATATTCTGATCTCAAACAATATATCCTGATAGCAGTTCCCCACCCTCTCATCCTCCTAGCTTCTTCCCACCTCCCCTTTCGTCTCCCATCTCCCACTTCCTTTCTTTCTCTCATTAGTAAAGAACAGGCTTCTAAGAAATAACAGCCAAACATAACAAAATAAAATATTACAAGATAAAACAAAATCTATCATGTTGTAGTAGGACAAGGCAAACCAGCAAAAATAAAAGAAAATCCACTCATTAATGCAGTCGGAAGTTACAGGAAAATACTCAAGTGAAAGCTATCATATATCTACAGAAGACCTGGTGCAGACTTGTGTCAACCCTGTACTTGCAATTTCAGTCTCTATGAGTTCATATGAGTTTTTTGAAGCCCTGCTCTCCTGGTGTCATACATCCCCTCTGGCTCTTACACTCTTTCTGCCTCCTTCCTGACCGAGTTCACTGAACTCTGGGAGAAGAGATTTGATGGAGACATCCCATGTATAACTGTGTGTCCCAAGGTCTCTTTTGCAGTGTCTGGCTGTGGGTCTCTGTATTTGTTCCCATCTCTCTGAGGAGCAAGCTTCTCTGATGATAATTGAATATGGCACTGATCTATGAGTATAGCAGAATATCATGAGGACTCATTTTTATTGTTCTTTATTTTCTTTTTTGAACTAATAGTGTTTGGTTTTCCCAAGGTCTCTGGGTTAGTGAGTCTCTACTTCTTGGTCACCCAAGAATCAGATCCATCTCATAGAGTGGGTCTCACATCAGTTCAGACATTCGTTGGTTACTTTGTGCCACCATAGCTTTAGCGTATTTTGTCAGCAGGACAAAGTGTAGTTCGAAGGTTTTGTGACTGGGTTGGTGTTACATTTCTCTTTTGGTAGCCTGCAGAGTACCTTCCCATAACAAAGACACTAGAATGTAGGGATGAAGGTTCTATGTAGGCACCAGTTCTACCTCCCTAGGTCAATGAGTTATATGGGTGTTGTCTTCAGCAATGGGTCTTTGCTGTCACTTTGTGGAGAGCAACCTATTGTCTTGAATATAGCTTGGGTTATTTGAGGATTTCTTGGTACAACTTTGGCTAACAACTCAATTGGATGTAACCTGGTCCCAGTACTAGAAGCTTCATTTGGTCATAAGAGATGGCCTTTGGTGCTCTTTCTCCATCATTAATTAGAGACTTCTTTAGGATCACCTTCATATGTTTTAGGAAGGTTCTACTGAACAGTTTTCTATACCACTGTTTTAATTTCCCTTAATTCTAGCTGTCTCTACCCACATTCCCTCCTTCAACCCCTTCTTTCCTCCCCTTCCTTCCTGACCATCTCATTTCTGTTCTATCCTGCCAACCCCTTTCACCATTAAATCTCTTCTGTTTCCTCCTTTCAGGGAGATCCATGTGCCCCCTCTAGTTCTTTCCTTTATACCTAACCTCTCTAGGTCTAAGGATTTTATCTTGACTATCATTTATTTAATAGCTAATAACTGAAATGTAATGTTGAAAATACAAGAGGTGTGGTTTTAGGTAGAGGTTGTGTGAAAATCAGTGTCTTGGAGGAAATCATTGTTCATTTAGAATAATATTTTAAGGCGATTTTAAGGCTATGAATACCCACCTTTACTTAAAATCATTCTCTTATATTGTGACCCCCATTTTGGAAAGAAGGGGAAATTGAGATGATTAACTTCTTCTTCCCTCCAAAACTCATGTAAAAAGAGGAGATTGAAGCAAAGCTTACTTTTCTTAACTTTTAATGGAATTCTGCTATTTTATGTAATTACATAATTATATACTTTTTAAAGCTCCTGAGATGATTGCAAGATTCATCTGTGAGAAGAAAAAGGTTAGTTTGCATCCTTTTGCCTTGAACATCATGTCAGTTCTGGCTCTTTGATCATAACCAACACAAACTGGTTTCTCATGGTAGGGTTAGAGACATTAGATTGTAACAAACTTTTTGAAGTTTTGAGTAAAAAAAGGAGTTTTCCCAACAGAATATTATTCCATAATCTTCATTATTTTTTAATCATCTTGGGAAAATACGTGTGGAGTAGGAATAACTTGAGATTTTAGCAAATGAAATGGCCTTAGAATTGGCTTAGCTATAATATATGAATATCTAAGTATGCACTTAAAAATCTTGTCTGGTCATTCCAAGACAATGGATTCTGGTCAATCCTATTATCATTAATGGTTTTAATTTAATTTTATTATTATTCTATCTAAAACAGCAACAAAGATTATTATAATATATGCCCAATATTTATATTATAGATAACTTACTGATTCCTTTGTCAAAATTTTCTGGAAGGGAAAAAACTTCTGCAATCAACAAAATCTAACACATGGAGATGACTTTGAGTCAAAATGATACACTGATGGACTTCAAAATATGTCTATATAGACCAAAGTGATAACAGTCTCCTTTCATGATAGCTACAGGGTAGTAATGCCCTGCCAGCATTCAGATGTGGAAACTAAACACCAGAGGGGATAGAATGAGGAAGCCAAATTACTGTAAATCTTAAATAACACCCTCCTCGCATGAATTGTGACTGTGTGTTTTTTTGAATCCAGATCTTTGCATTATAGCCTAGAATATCTTCTACTTGGGGAACACTTCTATCTTAGCCTGTCAAATTCTGGGATTATAGTTGTCTGACATCATGTCCCAGTGACACATGTTGTCTGTTCTCAACTAAACAGTCTACTCAAAAAAAAAAACCTGTAATCTTTGAGAATAATGCATTTTTAATTATTTTATTCATGTTACATACCAACCACGGTTTGTTCTTCTTCATTTCTTCCCTCTCTTCCAGCTCCTCATCCCCAACCACTCTTCAGAGAGGGTATGACCTCCTACGGGGAGTCAACATAACCCGAACATATCAAGTTGAGGCAGAACCAAACACTTCCCACCCTGTATCAAGACTGATCACGGTATCTCATCATAGGGAATGGGTTCCAAAACTCCAGTTCATCACCAAGGATAAATCTTGGTCCTAGTTCTTCAATTTCTTAAGCATTGCTAAATCTCAGCCACAAGCTAATATAATATTTAAGAGGGACATTTTTTCATAACCTGCATATTTACTATCTAGTTAACATTACAAATGAGGGGACAACAACTTACTTGATTTTAATTACTTAGTTTAAGAGTATACATGAAGTATTGTTTTTAAATAACACATATCTATATATTATGTTTAGGTACTATGCTCACTGTCATTGTTAACTGCTGTCATTCTAAAAGCCAAGGGATGCGTTATTCAGAATAATAACGTTACATCAGAAAATGGGTTAAAGCCCTGCCAGATGAAAAGGCAAGGCTATCAGACCCCAGAAGAGTTTTTTTTTTCTTTTTGAATGATACTCTTAACTTTTCACTAGCATGAACCTCCTTTCTATCACCTAGCCTTTCAGAAGAGGCAGTTCTAGCATGTGCAACAAAATGTAATGGAAATCTGTACTTCACCCCTTCACAGAAAGAAGCAACTGATACTTAAGTTGTTGCATTTGCTCTTCTGCAGGTTTACAAAGAATCCATGCATATCCTTTAAAGTTCTGCACTGGATCATTGTTGCAATGTAACACAAAAGAATTATTTGCTGAAATGTTAGATTATTTTTTAACAAGGAAATGAAAGCACGTTACTTTTTAAATCGATTCACAGTTCATTTTAAGAAGTGTGTATGTTCTTAGCAGGAACTTTGACTAACATGAAGTTATCATATAAGATACTGACTTCTGTGATTACTGGTATAAACTACTATGTCCTTTTCTTGGTTTTGCTTATTTGTTTCCAACTAAATAGTATAATCAGAAATGTGCTCTTTAAGAATACTGAATTTTTTTTAGTTATTTAATTTCTTAAGAATTGTTTTTATTTTTGTAGAATTGTTACTGGCAGGTAACAAAAACAAATTCACTTTATTTGTTATAGGAGGATGTACAATATCTAAGTTTTTTACTAGTGTATCCAAGTATGTATATACACACATGCACACACACCTGTATGTATGTATGCATTAATCCAGAACACTGGAAGAAATTATGTTTGCCAAAACCAATTTGTTTTTAAGCAATATTGTTCAAGGACAAGGAATCCTAAAGCTGAAAACTCTGTAACAATATTTAAAATTAAGCACAAGAATAAACCACCTTATAGATATGACAACAAGCATGTATCAAAGATGTATGAAGAACAGCTTTTCACAATCTTCGTAGTTCTATGTGTTGATAATTCTGTCACATGTAATTTGCAATAAAAGTACCAAGTATTGTTAGAATAACTGTCTATGGCATCACATATTTCAAAAAGATGAGTCTAAACCCCAGTCCCATAGTTTCTTAGGTTGCTAATATCATGTACAGTCTAACTATGATTATCTAATTTGACATGATGCCTGAAACACCAAACACATTCACGGTTTTAGAATCACTCTTCCCAAAATGTTTTCTTGTTTCTGTACAAACCTAAAACATGAAGAGAACAAATAAAGTCAGATTCTTAATTCAAGTAAAGTCATCTAAAATTACAATTACCTCCTGAAATCAAAGATGCCTTAAAGATTAAATGTTGTTATAAATTTCAAAAATAGGAGTCGTGTTATAGATGTAAAACCTTGAAACTGTTCCCTACAATTCTCAATTTGTTTGTAGTTTTCTATAATGGTTTTTAACTTATGCAAAGAGAATTTTTCTTGATGAGAGGTGAGACTGGACTTAACAATATATAAAAATACATATTTAGAATATAGTTAGTAATCATGCTAGTTTAGTAAAGTGCAGTTATAGGTTTTCCTCCAAGACCAAGACTTCAGTAGTCTTGGATAGTTAGCTAGGTTTCCAGTACCAGTCGTGATGTCCCTCTTATTGGGAAGACCTTATACCTAGACAGAGAGTTGTGGTTTCTATCAAGGTATGTGTCCCACTATTGCACTCATAGGGGTATTATCCCATGCTACTCCTGGTTCACAGATAACATAACTGGGTAGGACTATTGGTTCCTTCCCTATGTTGAAAGAATGCATGTCACCTTACCAGGAGAGCAAGTCTTTTTTAAAAGCCATATGAAATTATAAAAAAAAAGAGAGAGAGAAAAAAAGGAAGGAGTTGAGGGGAGTAAGGTACTTGGGCAGCAGAGGAGTAGGTGCGTTAACTGAACTTGTCCCATAGTTACTTTGTTGAATATCTCAATCGTCACCATAGAAATTTCGCATGATGGATGGAGATAGAGCCAGAGACCCACATTCACACCAGAGCAAGGGATTGTGCTACCAAGGTCCAGTGGAAGAGCAGAAGGAGGGAGAAGATGAGCAAGAATGTCAGGACTGTGAGGGACTGGCCTATCAACAGAGACAGTGGGCTTGATCTATTGGGAGCTCACCAAATCCAGCTGGACCAGGACTGAATGAGCATATGACCTAATCGGACTCTCTGAATGTGACTGCCAATGGGAACTGACTGAGAAGCCAATGATAATGGCACTGGGTCCTAACTCTTCTGCATGTATTGGCCTTTTGGGAACTTATTCTATATGGATGCACATCTTCTTAGACTGAGAGGGAGGGGGAGGGCCTTGGGCTTCCCATAGGGCAGGGTACCCTGCCCCATCTTAAGGAAGCAGGGGGAGGGCGGTGGGGTAGTGGGGGAGTGGGAGGGCCTGGAACAAGGGGAGTAAATGTAAATTTTTCTTGTAATAATAAAAAAGGAGAATGGGTGGGTTTAAAACACACTATCGCATATCCATAATTATCAAACAACAAAATGAACAACATTGCAAATCATGAGAAATCCTCTGACCAGTGTACACATTGTAATCATTAATTGAATGTTAAAATGAAATTAAAACTGAAGAAATTATTTATTTTCACTGTGACTCCTTGTAAAGTAAAATGGTATCTATTAAAATAGAAATATTTGGAATCTGCTTTTAAATATATTCATACTAAAATAGACAGTTTGTAGCTTCTATTTTGGATGTACTGTCAATTTTAAATGGAGCTGATCTTGTGTCTATATGCCAGGCACCAGAATTCAAATACAAGGAAATGAGCTAGATAGAAGTAACTAAAAGTCCAGGCTATAAATAATTCTGAACTATACTATGCAAGGAATTTAGAACTGTTTCTAATTTCAAAATATGGGACTTCATATTTTTTCAGTACTTTCAATACATAATTAGAATTTCCATTTTCATGAAGGCTTTTACCTAGAGGATCAGAATACCCCACTGATAAATTATCAAGCCTCCTATTATTGAGTAATGTAGATTACACTCCTACATTTAAGTTTCATAGTTCTATTGTAAAGTCACTGTTCCCAGATAGACTCATATTTCTAGTTAAAATGAGAAGTTTTCAAGTAAATATTCTGTCATAAATGTATCTCTTTATTTTGCTTTGAGACTTCTGGATTTATCTGTTTTAACATATAAATTTCACAGACTTCTTTACTGTGAGATAATTGAACAAATATGAAAATGATGAAAAAAGAGATTGATGCTTTTTAAATCATATTTTGAAAACTAAGTGCTTCATTTGTAAAGGTTATGTAAAATTTTGCCACCAGAGGAAATCTTTGTTTCAACAGTGTCTTATATGACAGGAAACTTTTACAAAGCCTCATGCCTTGTAAGCCGCAAAGTCAAGCAATTTGTGGTTGCTAAGAAAAGAAAACTCAGTTTTCGCTGATAGATTTCTCTATCCCAAGTATTTATCTTTGAAGTATATATACGTATGGGCAACATCAGGTAGACTTAGCATGTTGTGTTTATTTACCTATGTGTGTGCATGTATGTACACATGAGGGTGTGCATCTAGCAGTGAGAATTAAAGAAGTTATGAATTTAGGAGTACTTCAAGAAGACACAGAAATAGTCAGAGGGGAAGAAGATAGTGTGGAAGTAACATAAAAACACATTATTCATGTGTGAAATTCTCAAAAGAAATTTTCTTGTCACAGAAAAATCATTACTAAATAGATATTACACATAAATATATTTAATTTTACAGTTTCACATTTAATAAAACTGACATATCATTTTATTGCATGCCTTTTTCCAAAAGGAAGAAAAATATATATATATATATATATATATAAAATATTCTACGCTGTAAATTGGAATGACTTTATTAGCAAAGAAAACAAATTATTCTCTGCAAGACTTCTGTCATCATTTACTCCCTGAGAAATAAGGCATCATCATTTTTTTTACCTTATTACCCCAGGAGCACCCATCAGATTTGCTAGAACATTCTATTTGGAAAATAAAAGCATCATGATGAAAATGCTTCCATATAAACAAATACAGGAAAAAATGACAATAATATGTTCCAACAATATGAAAGCAAATGATTTCTTTATACCTGTCAATGTTAACTTAAACAGCAGTTACAGCCCCTTATAGCAGGCTGAGATTCTCATGTCTCTAGAGTACCTGTCAATGAATTGGCTGACAAAGGCACATATTGACAACAATCTCAAACACAGCTATTTTCAGGATCCAGTGTTAGTAGATGCACAACAGAGATCCCTCCATGCAGAGTCAAGCTAGGTAGTTGAGAACAAGAAACAACCTAGGGATACTCACACTCTACATGAAGCTCTAAACTTATGAAGAGCTCTAAATCTATGAGAGGATTTTCCTCACATGGGTTTCCAGCAAATGTGACCTGGTTGATAGTGGAGCAAAGCAGGTCAGCAGCTGTGTAGGCTGAGGGGATATGGGTAGGAAAGGCTGTAAGGATGCAAAAGAAATCCACTCAGTTAGCAGGGATGCTATGCACCTTCTTTGTGGTACATTCGCAGGTGTATGAGTTGGTTGACACTCACTGAAGGACTGGAAAATAGCTGTCACTACAATGCTTTCTTTGAAAGCAGGAGATCTGACTTCCATCCATAAACTCACATTTAAAATAGGCAGGGTTAAATGTCCTTTTTTGTAACCCCTGCTTTGGAGAACTGGAAACAGAACAGTGGGATTTCACACACACACATACACACAGACACACAGACACACACATGCACGCACACACACACAAACACACACACAAACATACACACACCTCATTAAAGTGGATACTTGATAGGTATAACACAATGCCTATAAGTTATATCACAATAAATGTATTAAAATATGCATGTTTGATATGCCAAGACATTCAGCCAAGAAAATCTGAAACCTTAGAGATATTCTTTGAATTTTACACATTTTCTACAAAATTTTTTAACTTATATATCTTCAATTCTAATTAGACCTTAAAAAGTCAGAGTTAAGAATTTTTCCCACACTCGTTATAGTCACTCAGGGAAAATTAACTATTACCAGTATTACTAGTATTACTAGTTGATTATTAGTATTACCCTGCTGATGGGATACAAACTGATTTATAAAGCCTTCTAGTTTATCAATAGAATAGTTCATGTCTCAAACTCATCAGAGACATTTCTTTAAATTTTGTAATTGATTTTGGTTAACACAGAAGTCCTAAACTGACCAAAGGGTAGAGAATAAGTCACCATAAATTGCTTGTCTTAAATATGACACCGATATCACATTTCTCCTTACAAGGCTCAGGAATAATTGTAGAATAAGGGACAGAAATATTGTATGAGTCAGAGACAGTAGATAAGCAGGAGAGATCAATGTTTTCAGACACAATATGACAGTTGCACATTTGAAGTCATAGTCACAATGACAACATGCACAAGACTTGCATAAACTCAAGCCAGAGAAGATCCTAGCAAGGGGAGGAGATGTGAGCATAAAGTCCAACCCATAATTGCAAAGCTATTGTAATTGATAGCTGTCAGTAGAGGAAGAGTTTGTGGTCTTCACGATCTGACCCTGGTTGGTCTAACACATCCGAGTGGATGCTCACACACCTAAGAGTATATAGGCATCATGGGATTTGTTGGGTTAAAAACAAGATCACACACAACTGGATGGGTATGGAATGTATCTTACAAGGCATAATGTAGAGGATGAAAATAGTCAAAACATAAAATATTAATCTTTAAAAGAGTTAGTAACATTTTAAAAGATATATCAAATTTTGGAAAATATAGAAAACATATCATTCTGACATAAAAAACAGATAACATTGAAAATGAGAAGAGACTTTAAAAGGCCTTTTAGGTGCTGATATTTAAATATATACTAAAATTGGATATATAACAGTTATTACTAAAGGTTCAAAAAAGGAGAATGAAAAATATAAAGGCAGTAGATAATAGATACCATACTTCAGTGAGAGAAGAGGGCTATATTTTGGATTCTGTGGAACAAAGTAGTTATTGATTATAATAGTTTATTATATTTTTGCTAAAAATCAGAATAGAGAAGACTGAAAGCTTCAAGCAAAAAAAAAGAAAGTGAGATAAAATGCTAATTGCTATGTTTTGATCATTATACACTGAAAAGGTGCATTAAATTTTTACACTTTAACTATGCAAGAATATCTAACTAAAAATAAAGTAAGAAAAAAATAAACATGAGTAAACATATTGAGAAGTTATGAAAAAAATTATTTCTAAAAGTAATATATTTCCAGTAAAGATTAGTAAGAATATTATTCACACAAAACTGCACTTAAAAATTCCTTAAGGAACAGCATCATATTTAGAGCACTTAGCACTATTTTTACTACTTAAAGACAAAAATTTTAGAAATTTTATATTTCTTTAGTTTTATAAGTTACTGGAATAGACTTGTTAGAAAGAAACTTATTGCATATGCTGAAATGTTGAATGAATTTTCAGATTGAAATTGACATATACTGCTTAGGTGGTTTCAGGATCTCCACTGGAGCCCCTCAGCCCACAACTCAGCCAGACAAATCTTCCCAAAATCTAAAGCCTAGCTAACAGTCTCCTATAATCCACTAAAACTAATCTAACAAGCAACTTTGAAGCAATTTGAGGATTTTATTCATGAAGTCTTAACTCAGAATTACCATAGAATTTGCTGTAACCTGAACTAATGCATTCTGAATTATAGTCAAATGCAAACTAAGAATGTGTGTTTCAGAAAATGGTTAAATTAGTTAAAATAATGATACTTTAGTTTCTTTTAAAAAGTAAAATTGAAAATTAAGACAAACAACATTTGGAATCTTAAATATCTTGGCAAATTGAATAAATAATTCTAGCAACAAAAAAATTCCAAAAACAAATACAGGAGAAAAATTATTTTTACATCCAAATGCAAGTATAAAACTTGCAAATTTATATCCATATAAATTCATTTTAAATATTATTTAAAAAGCTAAATATTAGAAATGTCAGATACCTTTATTTAATTAATATGTATTTTTATAAAAATATTGCCTGTAGGTGACAAGCAAACCAGATTAACATAGAAGACACTTCTTATTTTTCTCATGCCTAATCTCAAGAAAGACCTAAAATAGTCATGGTAAACATTCTTCTGTTTAATTTTATTATGGTTGATTGCCTTAAACTTTGTATGTATAGGATTAAAGAGTGCATATTTTTGAGCGGCCATTTCTATGTCAATTTATTGATGTGATATTTAGCCATGCTGATACTATAACAGTAGTTAATTTTATTTATTTATTAACACATACATGTGGTTTTGATAAACATATAGAATATAATAGCATTTAAGTCAGATTAAGCAAATCTAACCAATTCTTTGTAAATTTCCTGACTGAAAGAGATTATATAAAATGCCTTCTTGTGACTTTTGAAATGTTTAGTTCATAATTGATATTTGCAATTTCAATTATGTGATTACTAGGAATTAATAGATTGCTTTTATTGATGATCTCCTTTTAATAATTGTCTTTAATTGATGATGCTATGTAATTCCCAACAAAATTATAAAAAGAAAACCCAGTATCTGAATACAGACTATCAATACTGTATCAACTGTACTCTTGTCCACTCTAAATTTATTGCCTTAGGGGATATGATTTGCAAATTGCTTGCTGTTGAGAAAGAATTCTTAAATTCATAAATGCATTTTCCAATATGCATAGTACACTGCAAGAAGTGCATCATATAATACCACATTTGAATGATACATCCCTAGAGACGGTAGATGCAGGGCTTGCTAACAGTGTGAAGAGCTGTCTCTTATGACTGCTATTGACCTGTCAATATATGATCCACAGCTTAGGGAAATGAGAGAGAACTCACAGTTATCAAATTTACATGTGACTTGAAACCTGAAAGGTTAATTAACGTAAAAACAAAATGCATGAAACTGATAGGCTCAAATCAACATGATGAATGTTGACAGGTGCAAATGTAAATTATGAAATCCTCTTTAAGATATATAGGAAAGAACCAGTTTAAATCAGATTAATAATGTGTGTTTATGCATGACTATCTGGTTTTATTTGCAGATAAATATTGTATTAATTCAGCAATAGATCCTAGAAACCCCTGACAACTTGCTTTTCATTAGAAGAAAAGTACTGTTTTGACTATTTGACAAGAGAAAATACCAGCTTCCTTTTGCTTGATTAGATTTTACTGCAACATAAAATTCAGTTTTGGGGATCATATTTTAATATCAACAGTGTTAAACAAAGTAACTTACAGCAGCGATTTGCTTTAAAAATTTTTTATTACATTTATATTGTGTGTGTATGTGTTTGTGCTTGTGGAGGCTAAGCATTCCCCAAATCAGTTCTTTCCTTCCACCATGTGGGTCTCTCAGATCAAACTCATGCTAGCAGGCATGGAAGTCAGCACTTTTACCTGCTGAGCCACAATGTGTCCCCAGTTCTTATTCTTTAAGCTATTTCAGACACTCTCCCAGTAGGAGATAAAAGCAAACAATAACATTTCCTCTAGTGTTCAATACACACTGACAAAACTCCACATAAAACTGCAAAACTTTGTCATTCCCTGAAACCCTTTAACATATTCCCTTAGAACGTCCATTGATGTCAGCTCCAGGGTGTCTGTTCTAAGTCCAAGTGGCAAGCAGAGGCAGCCATCCTCCTGGGTATATCCCTCCCAATAAATCTCCTGTATGAGGTTTGGTGTGCAGTATGACTTTGTGATTGGTATTCCTTGGCACCCTCCTGCCAGGACACCTTCCCATTTAAGTCATAACACACAGTCTTCTTAGTATGTGTTGGAATTATTGTTGTTGTAAAATGAAGAAGAAATAAAATTATTCAAGTTGGCATTGAATTACAAAATAAACACCACAAATTAAACACAGACTTTTCCTTTTCTTGCTTGCTTATCAAAGTTGGAGTACTGATAGGAACTGAAAAGAAAGTGATACCTTATATCTTAGTTACATTTCTAGTTGTTGTGATTGAATACTCTAACTAAAGGAGTTTAGGGGAGGATTGGCTTAATTTTGCTCACGATTGAAGATACAGTTTATCATTATGGAGAAACTACATCAGCAGAGGCTGAAGCAGCTCATCACAATCATCGACAGTCAAAAGCATACAACAAAGAATGCTTTTTGCCACCCACTTTTAAACTATCCAGAACCCTAGGCCAGGAAAAGCTGCCACTCACAGTATGAAAGGGCTTTACTAATGTCAAGTAACCTGATCATGTTAATCTTTCCTAGAAGTACTCAGTGTCTTACCTTAAGATAGGTAATAACGCACAGGTCTTGCACTAAAAAAGGTCATTGAAGATCTCATGAATTTGGTAACAACAATTAACCATTGCACCTGATTTCCTTAAAGTCTAAAAATTATACTAAAAGAAAGAAAAACTGATTATTTCATATGATGCATTGCCTCACTGAAACAATGCTTCTCAAATAGAAAGAATAGTCTTTCTAAACTCCATTGTATTAATATGAAAACATGAATTCTGGAGTCATTATTCATTGAAAAAGTAATATTATCAAGGTGACCTTGACACATCCTACACTAATTAAATATGAATCTATAGATTTGTTGTCTCTGTATTTCTTTACATTTGTAAGTAAACATAAATCAGTTGATACAATGTGAAACCAGAATAGAGAAACTTTTCAATGAGAGAATAGTACTGTGTTCCTATAGCAACAAGAGTATAATAGGAACTTGAAACTCAGCATTTTCTCATTTGACTCTGAACAATAGAATCAGAGTGTGTAGGTCCTACAGTTAGTTTCATTAACCCTCTATGTGATTTTTATTAATATTCACATTTGTGAACAAAGTTGTGAGATTAGAGTGAGTTATAGTTTCATGTTCAATTAGCAAAATTCAGAATATTTTCTTAACCACATACAAACACAAGAATAAGAACCACATTTTATGTCTCTTGTACCTACTAGATAAATAAAAATTACATTATCAGCTAATGAGTGTTGATTAATTTGTTCTTTTGTATTTAAAGATAGCCTTTAATGCTTAAAATGAAAAAACAACAACAACAACAATGAAGCCCCACCAAAATCAAACCAACCAACCAATTAAAGAAACATAAAAACTCGTGTCTACAGATTGAATGTTTGCATTCCCTCTTGACACTTATTGAAACTCAAGTCTTGGATGGATGATATTTGGAAGTAAATAGCATGGGAATCAATTGAATTTGGATGTGCTCCTACTGGTGGTGATTTCATGGGACTGCAGTAATAAATTGATGACTCATCTTTCTCAAATACATGCTAAAGCTGTTTGTAAAGCAACAACGAGTCTACCTCAACTTCGATGGGTAACTTCCCATGTTTCCAAAGACATTTTTTGTTTAAGTTACCTCGTTTGTAATACTTGTTACAGTGATCAAGCTAAGACATTAATGATGTTTATTCTGTACAAAACTGTCATCATTCATTATTCAGCACAACCCACTAAGTACGTAACTACACAAAAGGTAGTATTATAGTTTATATCAATACTTCAGTAAGAAAAATAGTGTGCTGGCTCATTTTATATCTACTTGGCACAAGCTAGAGTCATTTGAGAGATAATAAAATCAGTATGTAGGAAAACTTATAAGGCATTTTTTTAAATTAATTTTATTGAACTATACATTTTTCTCTTCCCTCACTTCTTTTTCCCTCCCCTTCAACTCACTCCCATGGTGCTCATGCTCCCAGTTTACTCAGGAGATCTTGTCTTTTTCTACTTCCCATGTAAATTAGATACATGTATGTCTCTCTTAGGGGCCTCATTGTTTTCTAAGTTCTCTGGAATTATTAATTGTAGGCTGGTTTTCTTTGCTTTATGTTTAAAACTACTTATGAGTAAGTACTTATGATAACTGTCTTTCTGGGTCTGGGTTACTTCACTCAATATGATATTTTCTAGCTCTATCTGTTTGCCTGCAGATTTCAAGATGTCATTTTTTTTTGCTGTGTAGTATTCCATTGTGTAAATGTACCTCATTTTCTTTATCCATTCTCTGGTCAAGGGGTGTTTTAGGTTGTTTTCAGGTTCTGGCTAGGACAAACAACGCTGCTATGAATATAGTTGAGCACATGTCCTTGTGGTATGATTGAGCATCCATTGGTTATATACCCAAAAGTGGTATTGCTGGGTCTTGAGGAAGGTTATTTCCTAATTTTCTGAGAAATTACCATACTAAAATCCAAAGGGGCTATACCAGCTTGTACTTCCACCAGCAATGCAGAAGTGTTCCCTTAACCCCACAACCTCTCCAGCATAAGTTGTCATCAGTGTTTGATCTTGGCCATTCTTACAGATAGAAGATGGAACCTCAGAGTTTTTTTATTTGCATTTTTCAGATAACTAAAGATTCTGTGCATTTCCTTAAGTGTCTTTCGGCCATTTTAGATTCCTCTGTTGAGAGTTCTCTGTTTAGGTCTGTACTCCATTTTTTTTACTGGATTATTTGTTCTTTTGATGACCAATTTCTTGAATTCATTATATATTTTGGAGTTCAGACCTTTGTCTGATGTGGGACTGGTGAAGATCTTTTCCCATTCTGTAGGCTGGTAAAGCACATTCACAATTAGTGATTGGTGTGTGAGGGCTTAGATCATTGTGGATATTGCCACCCTGGACTGGTGGTCTCAGGTTCAATAATAAAGAAGGCTGGCCAAGGAAAACCATTAAGTAGCCACCCCCTCATGACATTTATATCAGTTCCTGCCTCTAGATTCCTGGCCTGTTTGAGTTCCTGTCCTGATTTTTTTCCAGTGATTAACAGGGATGTGGAAGAGTAAGTAAAATAAACCCTTCCCACACCAACTTGCTTTAGCTCATGTTGTTTTATCATAGCAATATTAACCCAAAGATGAATATTGAGAGAAGAAATGTGATACAAGGTCAGCACAAGTAGAAAAGAATCTTTGCCCTAGAAATGATAACTTCTTGGTAGATATATAAGAAAATAAGTAGTAACTATAGGGTGAAAGTATTATAGAGTATCTTGGAGTAAAACCTTGTAGAAAAATGAGTGGACACATAAAAATATGTGAAAGAAGAAAAAGAGAACTGACTGATTCACCTAATGAGAATACAATCTTCAAAATAAGTGAGATTTGTGCATTGCTTAGAATGAGAAGAAAACTCTGGAAGTAGAAGCAATCCTGGAATATTCAAGGACATGATGACGGTCTCGGTAGATCACTATTTACAAGTGGTGAGTAGAAGAGGAGAAATGACCTGGAAATAAGGCTCAGTTGGTAATGACCACAAATATTAATGAACACCATTGGAATGACCTGAATTGCTCTACTGTGCACATTCTTGTTAGGATAGGCTGATAGTACACTAGATCACACTAGAGTGAAATTGGCAAGGGAAAGGATTACTTTGAGTTAGAGTGGCAGCAGAATACCCAGGGTCATGATCCTAGATATTCTTTTTTTTATTGTTAAAGAAAAATTTACATTTACTCCCCTTGTTCCAGGCCCTCCCGCTCTCCCACTACCTCACCACCCTCCCCCTGCTTCCTTAAGATGGGGCAGGGTACCCTGCCCTGTGGAAAGC
>JAQHUG010000024.1:9990627-10008991 GCA_028555095.1 Dicrostonyx torquatus
CACTTCCTCTCTCTTCTCAGAACTTCCGTTCTGTCTACTCCACCCACCTAAGGGCTGACCTATCTTACAAGCCAGGCAGAATCTTTATTTAACCAATCAAAGCACAGAAATACAGATGAACCCTCCTACTCCAAACCTGAAAATTATAAAAGCAAAATAACCAGTAATAGTCACTGGCTATTACTTCTAACTCAGAGCAAAAATGGGTAATCCTGACTCCACAAATCCTCAGATTGAGACTGAGAATGAGACCTGTCTTCTCCTGCTTTACATTTCTTTCTAGTGCTGGGATTAAAGGCATGATGCACCACCATCACAAGTTCTTTATGACTAACTAGTGGTGGTGGCTGCTGGGATTACAGGTGTGTGCAACCACTGCCTGGCCTGAAAGGTTGACTAGTCTGACTGCTTTGCACTGACCTTCAGGCAAGCTTTATTTGTTAAAACACAAATATACCACTATATTCTACCTTCCTCAAATGAGGATTCTGTAAGTGACCTGTTGTAGGAGGTCACTTTAAGTTATTTGGTTATATAGGTCCCATAGCCACCAAAGAGGAAGTAGACAGAGATCACATGCAAACATTAGTCAAAGGCAGAAGCAGCAACTTCTACAAGGGTATTAAGCGGGTTGTAATATATGTATATGTGTGTGTGACATGTGATATATATATATATGTGCTGTGTAAGTGTTTGTATATATATATGTGTGTGTGTGTATACATACATATATAAATATATAAATGCTATTGGGTCTCATCCTATGAGTTCTCTACATTCCTCTTATAGTCATTTATTTTCATGTCATTTTATCATCTCAAGTTATAATTCCCTAATAACTAATGAGACTAATCCTTGCTCTAGCATTCATTATTTTTGTTTTCTTTCTTGAACATTAGAGTCATCCTGATTAATTAAAGAGTAAACAGAAAAGTGTTTGTATTTTACAAAGGTCATGCTTCAACTATAAAATAACTTAAAATAGACATCTGTATTTTTAAAACTTTGTGTAGAATATGGTTTGAATTTCTGTTTTTTAATTTCTTTGTTCTTTTATTTCATGGGTTTTTAAAATATTTATTCAAATTGATTCTGTATTTTTCTTATCAAGTTTTATAGAGCAGAATATATTTTAGTTTGCATTATATTAGTCTTTCTAACTTATATGCAAACACAAATTTTGTGTATTTTTCCTAAGCAATTTTGACGATGTCATAGGCTGGGGTGTCAATGTGATTGTGGAAGGAGGGCTCTAGGAAAATCATTTCAACTGAAATAATGCATACTCATGCAAATAACAGTACAGAAGTTAGCAGAATATTGTTTTTTGTTCAGAATTAATAAACTTTATGGAGTGTTTGCAATGTTGCACATTGTTTGTTTGCATTTATTCCATGATAGGAAGAAAGTTCAATGGCAGGATGGTGAGGAGTGAAGAAAGATAAAGAAAAGCATAGTTAAGCAAACAGCTCAGATATAGGGCTTACCTCTGCACATGGAGGAACACTGGAATTCAACAGAGTTCACAAGACTGGCGTGTAGAGCTAATATTGCCACTGAACTTTCTTTATGATGAAATAGAAAACCAGAAAGGTCATTCACTCACCAGGAGCAGAAAACAAACAGGCCTGTTAGCTTCCTGCATTATCTCTCTCCTCACACAGCTCAGTCTGCTTGATGCAGAACACAGGAATACAGAAAGAAATGAGACAAGGAGCACTGTGTTTGGTACGTTCTTCATTAAGACTGTAAAGGTCAAACAGTGACAGGAAGCATTTTTGCATCTTTGAGAATGATTGTGTAAGAACCACATAGAGAGAAAACTCTTTAGCTGCAGTCATTATGAAAGGATACAGCACACATTCCTTGGGTTACAGATGACTTTCCCCATCCCTTCTTTCTCCTTCCTCATTCTTCCTTCATTGCTTGCTATCATCTTCTGTCATTCCTTTTTATATTATCCATACTCTGCTTTCCCATAAAATGTACTATTTATAAATACAATTATGCTATACAATATAATTGCACACTATACAATATAATAATCTTAAAGGAATGATTGTGGGATCACACTGAAAATAAAGATCAGTCCTTTAAATAAAATATTTTATTTTATTCCACAACAGTTATTAGGGCATAATACTGAACATATCTCTTAAAAATGCTCAGCATGATACTTCTAGACCTCAGTGTTTTAATTGGCGACTTTCTCCCTCTGGAGCTTTGAATAAAGATGCTAATCTTATTTTCCAGACATGTTAACACTATTTGGCATTTTCCTAATAAAGCCACAATGCTCCTAGCCTTTCATCTTGGCTTTCCAGTTAGCTCTCCAAACCATTCTGCCATAATTGCTCTTCCATGGAAACAGCACTTCCTACCCTTTGCGTTTAACTGTGCAATTCTCTGAAAGTGGTGACGAGCTTGTGATGGATCTCAGACCTTCATGCAGTCAGATTTTTCTTAAAAAACTTTATGCTTAGCCTTTGAGAGATGGCAGTAGGGTTTTCATCTCTAATTCTCAGAGAATAATTGGGAATAAAAAGGATAGAAGTGCAGTCTTTGAGAAAAGAGTTCTTGACCTCTGGATCAAGTCTTAACTAGAAATGGGATTAGTGAGTGGTTGGTAGGGTTGAATGCTATCTCAGGTAAGCCTGCCAACATACAATGGTTCTGGTACAGTTTATTCATGAATTTGTTTTTATCTTAATCAACATAAAAAATAAGTATATCAGGAATTAAAGTACCTGCTTGTGACTGTGTCCCTTACAAATTATTTTCTTTTATTCTTCCATATTAACTATCCATCTTTTAAACATGCATGCACATGCAAACACACACAAAGACTGCACACAAAGTAAGGTACTCTCTATCTTGTATTTTATCTTTGAACACCAAATGACAAGACCAAGGTTAAGGGCACCAAAATAAAATAATTATTTTCTTATTTTTGAAAGAATTATTATTGCTAACTTTCTAAAGTCATAAAAGCAGAGATGGAGAAAAATGAAAATTTGAGTCTCAAAATTAAAGCAATGCATTAAACAAGAAATTTTAATCATATATTCAAAATGTGAGGGAGGCATATGGTGCCAGGCCCATGAATGTGTTTGCTTAAATATTGACAAATACAAGTGATTCATATCTTAGAAGATAAGCAACATTAACACAATGCCAGTGTTCACCAGATAAACTTGTATTTGAAAGTAAAAAGGACTTATTAGAAATTGTTGATCATCTAGTGTTTTTTAAAATTGTTTTGTGGAATATCTCATGTGATTTTTCAGCACAACCCTTGAATGCACATGGTTTGTATTTTATAAGGTTAACATTAGGAAAATCAAGGCATGTGTCCAAAATCAGGTAGCAAGAGGTTACATGACTAATTTGTTGGGCCCTCAACACAACTCTTCCACAGCAGTCTTTAACTAAAAAGCAGTGATGTGTAAAAACAAAAAAGACATTTAGTGTTACTATAAAACTTCTTAAAGCAGAAAAATTAAAATCTTTTCTAAGCTTTCTAGTTGTTGATTTAGTATATATTTACCAGGAATACTGGAGTCCTGAGGATATAGCAACAAGAAGGCAAAATATGGCTTTAAGAAAATCAGTATAGAAGGTATCTTGTTGCTATGGTAAAATATCCCTAATGAAAAGCATTTAAGGAAGGAAGACATTATTTGGTTTCAAAGTTCAAGGTTACATCTCATATAGTCAAGTATGTTGCTATATCATCAAATGATAATCACTTAACACAGTGGAAATATTGAAAAGAAATGCAACAAAATAGTATCTAAGAACCATGAAAACAAAATAAATCGATACCCAAAGCTAGGGGACAAATCATACAAACCAGAAAAGATTCTACCAAACAGGTATTTAGAAAACAAAACCAAAATGAAATGAAAAGGCTATTATGGTAATTCTTTGAGGAAAAAGGGGAACAACTTAGAATTACAAACATTTTAAGATAATCAGAAGGTGAGTCACATGTTTCTGGCTGGAAAAAAGTTAATCTATAGCATCAACATTTTAACTAATTATAATAAAAAATGACAGTGAATCGCTTTGGAAATTAATATGAGATTCCTCATAAACAGAAAATAGAACCACTATATAATCTAACTTTACCACTTTCGCATGTATGTCCAAAGGAAACCAGGTCAGGATAACACAGGGATACCTCCTGTTCATCCATGCCTATTGTATCACTGCCCAAAGGTGAATTATAAAAACAATTTAGGTTTTCATCAATCAATATATGAACGTATAAACAAACCCTGACACAAACATGCAAGGTATTTTATGGCTTAATAAAATTCTCCTTTATTAATCTTATTTTAAGAGTGACAATAACATTAATAGTTCTAATAAAATATTGTACTTTGTTAAGCCATAAAAGACAATAAAGTCACATCTCTCGCAGGAACATGGATGTCAGGCCCACAACACAAATGTTTTCTATCATAATCAGAATCTATACTTTGAAAGCTAGAATCACGGGGGTGGGGATGGGGGTGGTGGTAGGGATGGGGGGAGGGGGTAAGCGAAAGGGAGGGAGGTAGAAGGGAGAAAGGAAGAAACGGGGAGAGCCTGGGGTTGTGAGAGGGTGGAGATGGAGGAAGGGTGGATATTGGAGAAGGGAATAAGATATCTACATTAACGGGAGTCATTTTAAGATTTGCAAGAGACTTGTCTCTGGAGGGGATCCCAGGTATTCACAGGGATGTCCCAGCTAGGTACTTGGGCAGCAGAGGAGTGGGTGCCTGAACTGAACTTGTCCCATAGTTACTTTGTTGAATATCTCAATCGTCACCGTAGAAATTTTGCATGATGGATGGAGATAGAGCCAGAGACCCACATTCACACCAGAGCAAGGGATCGTGCTACCAAGGTCCAGTGGAAGGGCAGAAGGAAGGAGAAGATGAGCAAGGATGCCAGGATCGTGAGGGACTGGCCTATCAACAGAGACAGAGGGCTTGATCTATTGGGAGCTCATCAAATCCAGTTGGACCAGGACTGAATGAGCATATGACCTAACCAGACTCTCTGAATGTGATTGCCAATGGGGACTGACTGAGAAGCCAATGATAATGGCACTGGGACCTATCTCTTCTGCATGTATTGGCTTTTTGGGAACTTATTCTATATGGATGCACATCTTCTTAGACCGAGTTGGAGGGGGGAGGGCCTTGGGCTTCCCATAGGGCATGGTATCCTGCCCCATCCTTAAGGAAGCAGGAGGAGGGCGGTGGGGTAGTGGGGGAGCGGGAGGGCCGGGAACAAGGGGAGTAAATGTAAATTTTTCTTTTAACAATAAAAAAAAAGAAAAAAAATAAATTGAGCATGAAGATGAAGTGGGAACTGTTTGCAAAGAGGTGGGGCAGGTAGAGTAGAGAGAGATAGACGAGTTTGAAAATTATAAATCAAAGTACAAGACATGCAGATATGAATGAAATGCATCATTTCACAATGAATGTATGCTCAAATAGTGTTTTGAAGAATAAACCAACTAAATTACATATTTATTTTAATAAGGTGATATAAAAATGCTATTAAAAAACAAGTTGTCACTGAACTCTTAAGTCACTAACTAACCAAGTAGAAATTTAAACATTATTCATATTAAGTAGTAATTTGCTCACCATTACAAAGAAGAATGCTCGGACTTTAATGGAACTAAAGGACTGTATACAACATGCTGAAATGAAGAGAAATAAACATGCTTCAGGGCTGAGGAGATGCGGAGTGAGTAGAGGATGGAGCAAGATGGCTGAATGAAGTAAGTGCAAGCATAGATCTCAAAGGAGTGAGAACTGATCCTTGATAGCTGCCCATTGACCTTCACACACACACACACACAGCATGACACACAAGTAGCTGCACCAGTACACACACACACACACACACACACACACACACCTATCTCTGTCTCTGTTCCCCTTTAAAGAAAGCATGTTCAATATAACTATTAATGTTATTATAGGTTGTACAAAGAATATACAACTTTATAATTAATTTGGGCATTCAAAATGCACAAGGTAATGTATATGTATAATTTCCTTCTACTGTGAACATTAACTTTAAATAGCTTAAAGAAAATTTATTTCAGATGTTATATTTTGTGAAATATTTTGGTAGAATCCAGGCACAAATGCTGAAGAAAAATTATGCTTCTTTATAATTTACTAAACTTAAAAGAAATAACTGAGAAACAGTAACTGGAGAATAAACTGAAATTCAGAGAAGAAAATTAAAACATCTGAAGACATCAACCACCCTTGAAACTAGGAGGAAACATATTGAAGTTACCAAGAAATGGTTGTAATCTCTGCCAGGTGTATTAGAAAATGAGACACTAACTAAAACTGCAACTATTAAAGATTATCTCTGCCTTGTCCTGAGCTTGGGTGAATAAAATTTTCCTGCAAAAAATTGCTAGTACTTACACTGAAAATATAAATGAGCTCATTTGTTCCGAGTACTTCAAGCCAGAACCCTTAATCAACAATTGAAGTAAGGAAGCCAGTCTCCTCAATAATTACTTGAATGTATTCTTTTCCATAAGATAAACAAAATTGTCTCCAAGGAGACAGTGCATGGTTAGCAGAGTAAAATAGCAAGAGATTCATAAAATATCAAATGCTCTTAGAAGGTGCTATGTATCACTGAAACTATGAAAACACTGAATTATTCTATAATCTTTCTGTAGATGAGAAAGGGGAAAGATTGTTATTAAGGTAACTTTCTGTAGCAGCAGAGATTGACAGCATGGGAAAATAGAATAGATAGATATGTCAGTTCTTAACAAAACTTATCCATGTTTGGTATGATATTAATATCTCTTCCAGACCTTCATTTCTTGAAAGATAGATCTTCAATTAAAATGGCAGAGCAGCCAAGGGAATATGAGGTGACATAAGGGTTTGACCCTCAGAACTGGCTAATGTTGTCATAGGAGTTCAGTCAATCTCCTTAGGATTAGTTGGTTATAGAAAGAAGGAGGCTCCAAGGAGCTGGCTCATTGGTGATATGCTTGCTTTGCAAGCATGAGGAAGAAAGTTCAGAGCTCAGAACCAACATAAATGTTGGACATGCATGGCATTCCCCTTGTATTCCCAGCACTGAGAAGGCAGAGAGAGGACATCCCCAGAACAAACTGGCATAATAGGTTAGCAGAACCAACATTCTTGATTCAACTGTAGGACTCTATCACAAGACATGACATGAGGAATGATTGGAGACTCCCAATCGCAACCTTTAGCTTCTGTAGTCACAAGTATGCATGTCTACATGCATCTACATGCATGTGTTCTTCCATGAATGCAGGCATTCATGCATACAAGCACACCTACATAACACATGCAAGCAATTGTAAAAGTGGTATATTTATTTTTAAATCAACAGCAATATGATAGTTTAATAATTATACCTGAGTATGCAGACTGTGAAGACTAACTTTATTTTTTTAAGTGAACGGGAAAAATTAAAAAGAGAACAAATTGTAATCAGATGGTTAATCTCAACATTAAGCCTGACTTTCTTGCAGAAAACCAAAGAAAATCACCTTTTAAACTCAGCAGTTGGTTGTCTTTAAGAAAGAGGTGATTGCTTTTCTACTTTAAAAGATTTAGGTAAAGCCTTATTTAATGGCAGAAGCTGAGATTAGATGACTTCCCACCCTTCAGTTCCAATCCTGGTGTGTGTGATTAGAAATCACAGCCTTTAATATGCAATTTGCAATTTCTATTGCTGAAGCCAAGCTGACCCAGCTGGAAAGTGATAGGTCTTTGAACTGTGGCAGAGCAGAGTGCAGCAATGTTTTAAGGATTATGTAGGATTTTCAGAATGACTCCCACCTTTCCTAGGTCCTTATCGAACCAACTAAGCTAACTAAAAATAATGTATACACGAATAGGTAAATATATGCACAACAATTCAAAAATAATTTTCATTATGTGCTCCAAAATATACATTATAAAATCAATGACTTTATACAGTAGTGTGTCATTTTTACCTTATTTTTATAAACTATAAAGACATTAGAAATTTGTCACTCTCATAATAGCAACAAACACACATCTTTAACATATCCCCCCAAAAAAGAAGCACAAATTGTAAACATATGATATGTAGCTTGAACTCACACATGTATTTTCATTTCAAGTACAAGTATTTGAAACAACAGGAACATTGTATTATCTATCATCTATCTATGATCTGTCTATTTATTTATTTGTGAATGTCTGAATGTCTGTTAACAAAGCCCACTGTTTTTATTAAGCAATATCAATGCTACTTTTCATAGGAGACAGTGAAAATGTTGTCCCTAATGGTGTGAATTTTTGCTTCTTCTAAATATCATAGGTCAAGTGCTTAAATGTAGTATGTGAGACGTCAGTGACATTTGCTTAACTACAACCTAATTCTTGTTTGCTTTAATACTAAGATGCTTTATGGCAGGTCTCTCATCCCACATCTGTAACTCTTTTATGATTTCAAGTGGCTGTGTTTTTATAATTCTCCTGTTTTAACTGGTATGATGTACATTCGAAGAATGTGCTCCACCTGAGTTATATCCCCCATCAAAGTGACTACATTTCCAAGAAATCAGATGTTTCCAATGTATTTCATGATCCAGTTTTGTTATTCTTAGGCTCGTATATAATTACTTTTGATCCAATATGTAATAATCACTTAATTTTTTATCTCCTGTTGAGATTATTTTATGATGGAAGAGGAAAGGAAGGTTACTAAAACTAAGATATGGAAAATCACTAGTTTGTAATCACATCAAATAGAAGTTTTAAAGAGGGAAATTTCGAGGGTTATCCTGAGTGCCTCAATATTGCTTCTGAAAGCTAAGAGATAATAAACACAGAAACAGAAGTACCAGGTACAAAATGTGATTTTTATCATTGGACAGAGAGGCTCCAGAACTACCCAGTGAAAAAAAAACAAAATGAAACAAACAAACAAAGTGAAACAAATCATCAGGAACAAAAACTCAGTCAACCAGCCAAATAAAAACAACCAAAAATAACAAACAAAAAAACAGGCTCTTGCCATTCTTCTGGTAGGCAGAAAAGTCACCAATGGTCCTATATGACTATGAATTCTATAAACTGCAATATTAACCTTCCAGGCAAGATGCCACAGGTAAAACACTGGCATGGCTGTTTGGCGGCAGCTAATTGCTCTGTGATTGGACTTGAAACCCACTCCACGGGCGGATATGATTTGCAAATTTTGACAGAAAATCATGACTGAAAAGGTAGGTTTTAGGCCTCTAAGTGTGAGATTACTACTATGATTTTGCTAAATAGTCGTGATGCCATGCTGCTTTCTAAACATAGATGTTTATAGTTATAGACAATACTACTCTCAGCCTTAAATAGAGAAACCTTATTGAAACAAAGAGCAGTAGATACAAAGAGGTGTGGCTTTTCCATGTAATTGAGAATAAGGGACAGTTGAATGCTCCAATAAACAAATGACAAAAATATAGGATAGGGACATGTTTGGAGGAGGGGTTAAAAACTGATTTTCACACAGCAAATATCAATTGCAAACAGCTTCTTGGTTAGGATAGGAACTTGGCATCTACATCCTATTTTTGGTGCTAAGATTCTGTCTAGCCTTGTACATGCCTGTCAAATCATAGTAGTTTCCTCTTAATCCAGGAATGTGATCAAAGTACTTCTCTCAGGCTCTCTTCTTCCATCTTTGAACTTGGTCTCCTACAAAATGCAAAGCAGAGCAGTTAAATGTTAGTCTCGACTTCTTAGACAGGTCTTTGCAACCATCCTCAAGGCCTCCTAAAACTGTATCTTATCTTTCTAATGGGTCCAAATTTTTTAATCTTTTTTTTATTTTTTATTGTTAAAAGAAAAATTTACATTTACTCCCCTTGTTCCCGGCCCTCCCACTCCCCCACTACCCCACCGCCCTCCCCCTGCTTCCTTAAGATGGGGCAGGATACCCTGCCCTATGGGGAGCCCAAGGCCCTCCCCCCTCCATCTCGGTCTAAGAAGATGTGCGTCCATATAGAATAAGTTCCCAAAAAGCCAATACATGCAGAAGAGATAGGTCCTAGTGCCATTATCATTGGCTTCTCAGTCAGTCCCCATCAGCTCATCAAATCCAGCTGGACCAGGACTGAATGAGCATATGACCTATCTGGACTCTCTGAATGTGACTGCCAATGGGTCCAAATTTTTAACACATAACTTGGAGAACTTTGATATTTGTCTCAGCAAAATATCTAATATATATACATAGTCAGATTTATATTTTATATGATTTCATAACACATATGTAATGTGTAATGAGTTATACTGGAATCACAAGGACTAGTTAGGGAGAATTTGAGATGATTAATTTTAAACACCATTTGTCTGAGCCTGGTTCTTATAGTTTTGGTTAAATATTATCTTCAGTGTTTATGAGAAAATGTTATTTGCCTGAAATTATCATGTTTTATTCATTCATCTATTTATTTATATGCTGCAGCATCCCCCCATCCTCCCCTCTCAGTCCCTCTCCCCTCCCCTGCAATTTCTCCCAATTTTCCTCCATAATGTGGGCTGATATTATCCAATCAGTTGAAGGCATTAAGAGAACTAAGATCGACATTTTATAAAACAAGAACAAATTCTGTTTGCCAAATGCCACTATTACCTGATTGATGAAACTGTTGTTTTGTCTGGTAGATTGGGGCTTCCACCTTTTCACATTTACACGTAACATATTTGTGAAATGTACATATTCAGATTTACAACGTATAATGAAGATAAATAACCACCAATATCTTTATATCCTACATGTCAAAAAACTAGGATTCTTACTACATTTGGTAGTTTTTATGCTTTGTCTTTTCATTAAAAGAATAATGATAATGCAGGATGAATTCCAGGTGCATGAGTTCTTAGAGTTCAATTAGAAAGCTAATTGCCCTTCTAATCTCAACTCTGTCATTAATTTTTTTAAATTTTCTTTATGTGGTGAAGAAGTGCATAAAAATAATTGATGTTAAAAGTGTGAAATCCAATTGGAAGCCTCCAAACTTTAGAATGATTATTGTAACTGTAAAGAAAATTTCATTAAGCTGTATAGGCACTGGGTCTGGATAATCTTTGTGTTTAATGTTTTCTATTTGTAAGTTCTCTATGATAAAGTTTTAATTATTGAAGAGTAAATAAGCTTAGCTTATTCTTATAAATTTCCTAAGTATGGAATAGTCCATTTTTCTGGTATTCAGTTTCATATAAATAAAAAACATATGTATTTCTTTATGAATGCACAATTTATTTTGCCTCATATTTTTAAATGCATTTAGTGAAGCAATTATTCATTTAATTTAATGTCATATGATGCTATCATAAATGCAATTAATTTTTACATATTATTGTATAAGATCTTTTACTCAAGTTGTATTTTTTTCCAATCCCAATTCAAGTTCCTGGAATATTGGATGCAATTTTTTATGGATTTTATTGTAAGACTTGATTCAAGAAAAGTACCAAAGTGTTGCATTTCTACGATTAAACTGCAACTACTGTTTTCACCCTTACAAACAAACCCAAATTGTTTTTAAATGTGATTCCTCCAGGAAAGTATAATCATATGCTACTTTAATAATGTATAGATATTCCCAAAGATTTTGATATTCAAATCACCATAAGAATCAGATATTTGTATTTTCACAAAACCCATAATATTACCTTCTCATTATCAAAGTTATGAATGTGTTTCATATGTTGATTTACATAATAGTCCTTCCTAATTGTTGAGATTCCTGAGTTAATTTTTCTCTTGTGTTTTCTTGTTATATTGCTTATTATGGGCTTTATGGATTTTGCACACTAAGAATTTGCCAGTCATTTGGTTTGTTTGCTTGTTTTTGCTTTTTGTTTGGTTTGGTTTGGTTTTCGAGACAGGGTTTCTCTGTAGCTTTGGAACCTGTCCTGAGACTAGCTCTTGTAGACCAGGCTGGCCTCCAACTCACAGAGATCTGCCTACCTCTGCCTCCCAAATTAAATGTGTGGGATTAAAGGTGTGCGCCACCCCCGCCTGGTCAGTTATTTGTTTCATAAACATTTTCTCAAAAAAAAATGTGTGTACATTTATATTTAATATTTTATGTTTTCAAAAAATGTTCAAGTATTTTCTTTCCTTCCTCCCTTTTCCTTGGAGATTTCCATTCTCTCTTTGCTTCTTTTAGTCTTTGTTTGCTTAGTGCTATTGATTTTATCCCACGGCATTATCCATGCTAGAAAATAAATACATTATTTAAAAATATATTTCACTGTTTATAATTTTTATAAATTTCTACATATTTTAAGGTTAGAGAAAATTGCTGGTATATTGCCATTTTATTCTGGGGGAGATTTTGAGTAAAATGAGATTTAATTTTCTTTGTCTTTGGCAGATCCCAGTGTTAAAAACTCATGGGTAGTAGGCCATTTTCAAATGGCTCAATGTTCTAGTTATTCAGGAAATTGTAACTCTTCACCTGTCAGAAGCTGAGTCAGCTATTTTTCAAATTATTATTTTAGTAATATATGATATTTCAACTATTTAACCCTTTTGTGTAACTTAGCATTTTTAATTTGTGTTTGAATATTTCTAGTGTACTTCATACATTTTCTGCTTTGTTAGAGAAAGAAATTTTTCACTCTGACAGTTTTCTGATTATTGTAACTAATTTGGCACCATTTATCTATTGTCCTTTTCATCCTCAGTATGCATTGCTAAAAATCTAGAATTACAATTCACAAGTACCACACTGATACTTAGATGTAACTAGAGAAATGATGTACCATATAATTATCATTATGATAAATTGAGAAAATTCCTAATACAGAAGAAAGATGATAGATGCTCCAATATATTCGTCTTAGAAAAATTATTTTGCCTCATCCAATATTTAAGAAATGAGTACCAGAGAAAGAAATTTAATTCTGGAATTCACATTTAACTGGGCATCTAAATTTTTTTATGCTAAATCTGCTAAACATAATTTGTACCCTTCCTAAGAAATCCTTTCCCACAGCCCACAGACCTGGGTAAACATTAATCTGTTTTCTGCCAGTCTAGTTTAATCTACATTAAAGAGCCAGGTCTATAGGACCTTACAAAATGTTATTGTTTGCATTTGTGTTCTTAGATATTTCTCAGCCTAAGATTATGTGGCTAAAGGATCATAGCAATAAAATGACTCCTAATTTGATATACCCACAGATCAGCGCCTTGCTCAGCCATCATCAGAAAAGCTTCCTTCTGCAGCAGATGGGAGCAAATACAGAGACCCATGAATGGGCAACATGTAAAGAGTAAGAGACTTTGGGACATTCGGGCCTAAATGGAAAATCTTCATCAAATTCATTTTCACAGAGCTCAGAAAGTACTGTGGAAGAGAGAAAGGATTTTAAGAGCCAGAGGGGATGGAGGACAATCCGGAAGCAAAGCCTTCTAACTACAGCAGAGCGGAGGCACAAAAGAACTCAGGGAGACTATGGCATCATCCAGAGGGTGTGCCTGGGTTCCAACAGTAAGAAGAGGAGTGGAACCTATTCCCCATCCCTAACCCAGGAACTATTTCTAATTAGCAAAAGCTTGGAAAAGAAAGATTGGTTTTCTGCAGTGGAGTCTCAGTGGAGATACGAACCATTTTAAGGGAAGGCTCTATGCCCAGCAGCAAACAGCTTAAAATGAACTCAAAAGTGTTTTTGGAGATTCATTGTCTCATAACACTTTTTAGGGGTCATTTGTTTATTTATTTAAACTTACAAGTTCTTTGCATATACAATTTGGTTGCCAGTTCTGTACTTTATGGGTTCTGTGTAAAAATAGGTGTGTCTCTGTGTCTGTATGTGTTTCTTGTGCTTTTTATTCGACTCTTGTTTTCTGTTTGCTTGTTTGATTTGTCCTGTTCTTGTTTGTTTGTTTTAATTTTGCCTATTGCTATCACATGCCTCATTTGTAATGATCGAACAAAGGGTGGGGAGATAGGGAGAAATTAAAAGGAGTTGGTGGAGGGAAGCATAAATCAGAATATAGTGCCTGAAACAAAATCTGTTTGGATTCACGGGCAACAAATTATGCTGTAGAGTTTCATTTCCATTTATTTTTGAATCATTATCTATAATGAATGCTATAATCAAATATTCAGCTACTGAGGATTGCTAAGATTTTTGTTGTTATTACTGTCATTTTGTCTCTTAGCTTGTTTCAAGCATCTCACCATGCATCTCTCACTGCCCTGGAACTTACTACATAGAACAGGCTGATTTCCTAAGAACAAAATTTGAATTCATGTTAACTTTTAGTTCCATTCTACATGCCATCAGTTTAACTTTGTCCAGTGCCATTCCTTACTTTTCCACAGTCTGTGTTATTACATCAAGAGTGGAACACAAACAGGTACTGTGCTCATTCCTTCCAATAATCACTTATCCTGTTTTAAAACATGGTGAATAAATAATAAGAGGGCAAATTAAATATTCTAGAGATCCTACCAGAGCAAATAACTCCATCACTTCAGGATGTCATCTCCTACCGCAAGCTTCTTCCCTGATGTCCACATAGTAACGTCCTTATGGTGGCTCAGTAGCTCACCAGGGATTCTACTTGCTTGGCATCTGGGTGCTTGCTTTGTTTTCTCTCTGGTAACCCATCTGAATCTCAGTTTGTTCTCAGGTAGAAATATTAATTCCATACTTGCTACCTGATTAGTGATATACCCTACCTTCCAACTCCTGAATTTCTCTTTCAATGGGTATTTTCTGGATGCACAGAAGTGACAGATGATTAGCTAGGAAATAAGCAAGGAAGACAGTAACTCCCCCACTAATTGGGCTCAGTAAATAACCTAGATATAACTGACCATTTCCAAATTTCAGAGGCTATATATGAACTTGGGGCATGTTTCTGGAAGTTTATGACCCCAATAGCTGGTTTTAACTCTTTTTCTACCACAAACCAATTTAAATGTCCTGGTTGAAGATTCCGACCCTCAGGTATTTAGTTTCCTCTTTATCAATTAAGTATGGTAACAATAAACCATCTATAGAACTACTTAAGCTTTTGGTAAGTTTCTATGTTTAAAACATTTGAACTTAACACAAGCATCTTGTCAATTATCAATAAATAATTAATAAACTATGTCATAATGTTGTTATTATCAACAGCATATTCTTAACACACCCAATATTTCATTTTAATGAAATTTAAAGCAGATTTTCAAATATACTAGTACCTTTGGTACTACCCATAATAGAAATATTTCCATCACATGCAGTACAGAAGTGGTATACATATGAGAGACAAAAGGAGGGAGCCAGGGAAAGAATGAAGAGAATTAGAGTTAAAAAAGAAATAGGGAGTTAGAAAATTAAAAAAGGAGTGGGGAAAGTCTGGTTTACAATTACAAACCTGTCATCCCAGAACTCAGAATGATAAAGCAGGAATGGTCTGAATTTGAGGTCATTCCAGACTAGGTACTGGAGTTAAGAAGAGCTTAGACTACAGAGTGAGGCTCTGACTTCAACAGAACAGATAGATAGATAGATAGATAGATAGATAGATAGATAGATAGATAGATAGATAGACAGACATAGATACATACAAAGATACGCAGAATGGATAGGAAACAGGGACAGAGGCAGAGAGACAGAAAGACAGAGAGGGGGAGCAGAGCCAAGATGAGAATAAGAGAAAGGAGGAGGAAGGGTATGGGCAGAGAGGGAGAGAGGGAGAAAGGGGGAGAACAAGAGAGAGGGTCAGGGAACAGAGACAGGAATACATGGAGAGGAGAGAGAAAGAGAGAGACAGAGAGATAGAGGGAGAGAAGTGCCCTAGCCTGTTCTGAGTAATTATCAATGAGCCTAAATCCAGTTTCTTTGCTCCATCAATTTGTTCCCTGATTCCAAAGCAGTAAGATGCAGTGCTGCTAGTTTTGAATGTGTTTAGGGCATAAATTGGTCCATAGAAATGTGTCTGCAGTTACTATTGAGTTGTTACAGAGGTAAATTTGATTTGGCATCCTGGGAAGCTCTGCTTTCCAAATTAGATCTGCTCTCTTATTTTGGTCTTCTTAAAAGGTTAAAAATCAAATAAAACTTGCTTAATTAATTTAGACTGGTTTAGTAATCATATGTGCCTCCGAGTGAACAAGGACAAGCATATGAATACTATTTATAATGCCAGGCCATCACATAGCAGAAAGAAGACAGATATAATTTAATCTGGCCCAATTTGGGGGAAGTGAAACTTCAATCTTGGTTCTATGTTCAAACTCTTAAGAAACTGAAACAAGAACCCATCCTTTAAAAGTAAAGTTCTGTTTGTAAGCTAGGAATGATTTCTTACATGTCAAGCATGTTAGGAGTCAAAAATAAAATAAAGCTTTTTTTTTTGTATTTATGGGCCCCAAGCACACTATCCACCTAACTCAAATGTGGTCTGCTATCAGTCTTGGGGTTGGAAGTAACCCACATTAAATAGATCTGAAGCTGTTCCCTAAGCTTCCAGACATAGAAACAAATCATTCCTAAAAGTATTCTCTATATTTCTCAGTGAAACATCATGGAGGGGATGTAATCTGCAAACTACTGCATCAGGTGCAGTAAGTTCAGTCTTCATTATATTCTTACTCCCTTACTTGAATTCCCTGTTTTATGAGATTCCTCCTAGGATCTTGACTGCTGCAAGTGTTGGTATGAAAAGAGTGGCATTTCAAGGGCACTGTCTTTAGACCTGTCTATAATTACCACCCCTGAAGTTCTAGAGCACACAGGATAAAAAGGCTCTCCTAATTTTGTGTGAACATCTTCTTACCTTTGTTACCCAGGTACCACAGGAAAATCTTTTGGGTGATCAGGACTTTATTCAGTAACTCCTAAATACTTTAAACAATTTCTGAATATAAATCTTTTACTAGTATGTATTTCATCTTAATCTAAGGGGATAGGTGATTAGCAAATTCTTCTCATTATTTTCTTGCTTTTTAAAATTTGGGAATAAAATAAAAGTTCTTGTACATATTAGGCAATTTGCTACAACTTAGATCTCCATTCCTAAACTTCTTTTAACTATTTTATTTTTGAGGCAGAATTTTAATAAGCTACCAGGATGACTAGAACTTGTAATCCTCCATCTGCTGCCCCACCCCAACTATCTGAGATGACAGACTTTGCCACAGGTCTATTTCTTCTCATTCTGTCTATTCACAACTGAGATGGTGACCATACTCATCTTCTCCATGAGAATACATACTTCAATGCACGTTAAAGGAAAATAACTAACTTTTCTAAGATGTTATGATTACTATCTCAGGAAATGCAAAAGATCCATTTTATGTGTTTTTCTTGCTTTCTTAAATATCATTTGAGACTATTTTATTAGTTCATGCAAGAAATAATATGTGGCAAAGAAATTATTACAAAGTGTATTTGACATATTGTCCTTGCATTGTTACCCACACATTCCCATTTTAATTTATGTCATCTTGGAAAAAGTAATTTTGTGGTATTACTCAAATTATCCTGATTTATTTTCACTGTCAATGCAGTTTGGAGAATGTCTCATGTGTTTTTTGCAGGGACAACACAATTGCAATAGACAACAAATTCAGAGTCTTGCACTATGGTCACCACATATCAGGTGTTAAAAAAGATCTCAGGAAAGTCTTCATAGCCTCCTAAATGGATTGGGTAGTGTGTGGGGTTAGCAGTGGAACCAGTATTTATCCCTAGTGCATGAACTGACTCTTTGGAACCCATTCCCTATGGAGGGAAACCTTGCTCAGCATAAATACAGGAGAGAGAACCTTGATCCTGCCTCAATTGATGTGACAGACTTTGTTGACTCTCTGAGGAGTGGATGGGGGGAGGTGGGAAGAAGGTCAGGAGAGTAAGAGGACAGGAGAGAAAGGGAACTGGGACTGGTGTGTAAAACAAATTGTTTTAAAAAGAAAAAGAAATTTAAGAGTAGTTTCAGGAATGAAGAGCAGGAGATGAATAAGTCTGTACAGGTATTACGTAATTTCTTCCTAATGAAACATTCCTTTCTTAAGAGATCCTTAGGCCTCAGAAAGTAAACACATCTCACAAGGCTCAGTTAGTTTTTGAAACTCACAAAATTCTCAAGGCCTTGCTCCAGAGTTATGCAAGCAGCAACAATTGCTGAGAAGAAGCATGCGTATCAGCGAGACTGTCTGAACATGTGTAGGCAATTTGGCCAGATTGTCTGCACATGTGTAGGCACCACGGCCAGACTGTCTGCACATGTGTAGGCACCGCGGCCAGACTGTCTGCACATGTGTAGGCACCGCGGCCAGACTGTCTGCACATGTGTAGGCACC
>JAQHUG010000024.1:10034125-10044616 GCA_028555095.1 Dicrostonyx torquatus
CCAGACACCACGAGCCACCGTCGCAGATGGATGCAGGTTAGACCTTTCCGGTACGTCACCACGTGGTGACTTACAGACTTTTATAATGGGTTAGTTTATGAGGTGAGGGCTAGCCAAGAAAAGGGTGGAGATAGTGAGCCAGGCAGAATTTAAATGAATCCAGTTTGTCATGTGGTTATTTCGGGTGCAGGCAGCCAGCCGCTGAGCGGGCCAGCGGCTGGGGGCTGGGGGCTGGGGGCTGGGTGCTGGGAACATACAACCCACACACCTCTCCTCTCCCCTCATTTACAACTTTATGTAAATTGTTGAAAGTAGAGCCAGGGCAACAATGCACATGTTGTACTTTCCTGATTAGAATCTGCTTTATAGTATCATGGCAGTTTCTAATTTAATTTTGATATAATTGTCACAGATAAAAAAGAGATGCATCATCATGGTGGCACTTATATATAAAATGTGATGTGTAATTGAGAAATTCTTTTCAACACAGTCAGACAGAATATACATCTTACTATCTGCAAAATTTGCCAAGTACTTATTAAAACATGAGCTAAAGACACAAAGTCTAGAATGATGGTACAGTATTGCTAATACAGCAAGCAAAAGTGGGGAAGAATAATATCTTCCTAAGTCACGTTGACAAAATAGAACAAGAATGTCAGACATGGTATTTTGTTTATTTATTTTAAGTATATGCATGTGTTATCTGCATGCATGTGTACTACATGAGTGAAAAGAGTCCATTGGATAATATGGAACTGGAATCATGGAAAATGTGAGCCACAGTTTGAGTGCTGGAAACCAAATCTGTCTCCTCTGGAAGAGCAACAAGTGCTCCCAACTATTGAGTCACCTCTTCAGGCCTTTGCTTCCTTCTATAATGTGTTCTTTTGATTGGAATATGTTATTTTAATGTCATATAGATATTAATTTAAATGAGTTAATAGAAATAATTAATAGAAATAAAAACAATAAACTCTTGAGAGAAGAATAAATTATATGTATATACATATATATATATATATATATATACTTGATTGGGTATTATAATAAAAATGAAATTTAAATGATTTAAGTTTAAATGCTATTTGAACTTAATAATTTAGTATATTTACAATTCCATAGTCATTAAATTTTAATCTGAGTAAGGCAGCTCCTAAAATATGCCTTTAGGAATCTGAAAGTAAATAAAATATAGCCTTCATTACTTTGGATTGACAATGATATCTGATGCAAAGAAGTGTACTGCATTCTGTGTTCTCTGGGGTGATAGTCACAGGATTACATTGGTGGATACAGCTATTCAGCATGAGAACATCATGTGCATATCTGTGCTACTTCTCGTAAAAGATGCCCATCATGTGTTTATCATTCATAACACTGCAATTGATCTTCAAGTCTTAGGTTTCTTGAAGATCTATCTATTCTGGATGGTCCCTTGACAATCATTCAATGAAACCTCATGTGCTAGGGGAAACAGGCTTATATATTAAAATATATATTTTTTCAAACAGCAGGCTTGGAGAGGCTGTTTCAAAAACAAGATGAATGGTATTTGAGCAAGGCCAAGCAAGATTTCCCATCGCTTCTACACATACTTTCATGCACACTCACACATACTAATAAATCTACATAAGCAGGAAAATGCACACAGGCACATGAACATAAATTTGTATATATTATGATATTTAGGAGACATCAAAATTAAAATTATTCTTTTATTTGGTTTTTTGAGACAGGGTTTCTCTGTGGCTTTGGAACCTGTCCTGGAACTAGCTCTTGTAGACCAAGCTGACCTCGAACTCACAGAGATCCTCCTGCCTCTGCCTTCCAAGTGCTGGGATTAAAATTGTATGCCATCACAGACAGACTCAAAATTTAAAATGTTGTTGTTTTTGGATGTGAGCCTAGACTTTAATGACTGATCCATCTCTTCAGTCTTGAAAAAGCCTTTGACGATGTTCAAAACCCATTCATGATAAATATACCCAAATGATGATCAATGATATCACAAGGACACTTGCTCAACTGTGTTCATAGAAGATTTATTCATAATAACTTGAACCTGTATACAACTTAGATATCCCTCAAATGAAGAATGGATAAAGAAAATGTACATTTACACAATGGAGTACTGCTCAGTTGTTAAAAACAAGGACACCAGGAAATTTGAAGGTAAATGGATGGAATTAATAAAATCATCCCATGTGAGATAATCCAGACCAAGAGAGACTCACATGGTATATACTCATTCACAAGTGGATATTAGTTATAAAATTAAAGATAACTATGCTAGAAGTCATAGACCCAGAGATACTAGGTAACAAGGAGGGCTCATTGAGGGACAGCCAGATAACCCTAAGAAGAGAAAATAGAAGAGAGTGGACCAAAAGTGGATGAGGATGAGAACATGAGCAATCAGGTTAGGGGGGATGTAGGCAAGTACTAAAACAGACTACTGGAAAGGGAGGGCATTTTGGGGTCAGGTTAAACACCTGACTCAATGAGTATTCCAGGAAATTGCAAGGATCACCCTGGCTGAGATTCCTAGCAATAACATATGTCTAGCTTGAACTGGCCATCTCCCATGACCAGATAAGTTTTCAAGTAGAGCAAGTGATAAACCAACCCAATCACATAACCTTTGACCTACAGTCTGTCCTGCCTATGGGATGTGCTGGGATTGGTGCTTGGCCCAATGTGTTCAGAGAGGCTTCATCCAGTGACTGAAGGAAACAGATGCAGACCCATGGCCAAACATTATCTGGAGCTCTGAGAATCCTGCAGAAGAGGGGGAGAAAAGATTGCAGGAGCCAGACTGGTCAAGGACACAACAAAACTATCCAACTGGCCTGGGCTTATAGTGACTGACAAAGATTGACCAACGATCAGGGTGTCTGTTTGGGACTGAAATATACCCTCTGCATATATGTTACAGTTGTATAGCTTAGGCCTCTTGTGAGACTCCTAACAGTGGGAACAGGGGCTGTATCCAACTCTTTTACTGACTTTCGGTCCTACTCCTCATACTGGGTTGCTTTGCCCAGCTTTAATACATGGGTAGATAACTTAAGTCTTATTGCAACTTGATATGGCATGTTTAGTTGATACTCATGGGAGACCTGCCCTTTTTTAAACAGAAGTGGAGGAGTGTATTGGGGGTTAGGAAGAAAGAGGGGGTGTCGGGGGAAGGAATGGGAGGAGAGGAGGGAGTAGAAGCTGTGACTGGGATGTAAAGACTGGGGTGTGAAATAAATAAATTAATTAAAATGAAAATTAAAAACACTAAAATTATTTTGAAATTTTAATTAAGGAAATGGCTAACTAGGCCACAATTTTAAGCATGCATTATTCACACCAAAATAAACAATTCTGTGCATAGATTTTAAATTGAGAAGCCATAAAATTCTTAAAGTAAATTTAATATGATCAAATTTTTAAAATGACATTTAAAGATATTTTACACAAGAGGAAAAATAGCTCATTAAAATTTCTCAAGTTTATTAGTCACCAAAGGAATGAAGTTTGAAAAGATAATCTATCTCACACCTACCATACTGATTACAAATGTTTTACTTTAAACGTTTAAGTGAGTAAATGAGTAATAAACTTCTATATCCTCCTGGTAGGAGTGATTTTAATTGGTAGCATCAATTTGTATATCGATTTGATGAAATGTAACCAGTCATTATACATCAATGAAAAGGATGGAACTGTAGCTATAGCAACACACACAAACATTGATAGGTCTCAGTTAATGTACTAAGAAACTCAACTAAGTCCCTAAATAATAAACATGTTTTATGCTTTTTAAGGAATTTATATAAAAGCAAAATTAGTTTGATCCATTGACACGAAGTTGGCAGTCCTTTTGTACTGTCAAACCACAGCCAACATGACAGATAGAAGGGAGAAATGTATTTAATACAATTCCAAAGGCCACAGCTAAAGGCTCTGGCATTTTACGTCTGCTAAGTGCTGTATCTTCTAAGGCAGAGGAACACCCTGTCCTCCCATGGCAGAGATACAAGACAAAAGGACCTCCAGCAAATGCCAGTATCAGGAGGGACAGTTACTTGTACTTATGAAGGAGGCCGCCCCCTGGCCTAATCATTCCTTAAGGTTACCTCTGCTTATGTCTCATGGGCAGCAATCAAATTGAGGGGCACAAATTCAAATGGCAAAGATGAAAGCAAAATAACAAGTAAGGATGTGATAAAATTTCAAATAAATGTATTTTAGTTGAGATTTCAATGCAGACACTTAAAGGAGTTCACAGACTACAAAATAATTGAGTTGGCAAAGGAATATGCCATTTCATGAATGGGGAGTAGCTGAGATTCCCAAGTGTGAATTTTTTTTGGTGTTGTCATAAAACACCAACCCTTGACAGGTTCCCATCATCTATAGGACTGCCCATGGTTTATAAGCAGATTATTTACCACTTAAATAATATTATAAGTTCTCAGATGAAAAGATGCCATGATAAAGCTTGTTAATCACACACAAACCTGTGTCCATTACTCCTCAGTTGGCCTTTACTGAGTCTTTCTTTGTAGGAAGAACTTTTTGATGAATTTACATTTCTCTAGATCCTCAAATAAAGCCTCAGCACTGGATATTCTTGTTCACTATGTATGCTTTATACCAAGGAATTCCTTCTCTCCCTGACCCCCTTTTACTAAAAGGGCACAAAGTTTAATGGATATGAAGTTATGTGTAGATTTGAGGAAGGACAGTTAATAGGATCAAAATACCTTGTATGTAATATTCAATGAGTTAATAAAAATATTGATAGAAAAAAAGTATTTATTATTTGAGAATTTCATCCACTATATTTGATCAACCTCCCCATTCCTCCCAAATTCCTTCACCCATCTCCCTATCTACCCAACTTCATTTTCATGTTGTTGCAGAGGTTGTGGTTCAGAGTTGTTTTTCATATGTGGGCTGGGTTTTGCCCCTTTGCATGTCCAGTCTCTCCATACATAGGATGCATTAATGAAATAAAAACTGCAAATATCCACCTAAAATCAGGAAATGACAGCTTTGGGTCAAACAGATAAAACACAGCTAATTGAAGTACCAAAAGCAACTAGGAACAAACAGGAAATGAAAATGAAAAGCCAGAAAATAAGATAGAAGTGAGGCTGAAACCTGAGTGCTTAGCTGTGTGTGAGTTAACAGTTACAATAAAACTTCATGACCACAGAGACTGAGGGCAGAAATGCTCTATCAACAACATTTATTGGTTTCTTTTAAGGAACACCCCCTGTTAGGAGCAGAAGAAATATTAAAATAAAATGGCATTGTGGTTGTTCTCCATTGTTTCCAAGATGTGGGTTTCTCTCTTTATGAACCAACCAGCATTCACTGTATCATTTACCTCCCACAGAGTGGGGTGAGGCTCCTGTGATGTCAGCTGCCAAGACAGAAGTTTTTGATCTTTCTGAATGCACCTCTGCTAAGGATGATTCTAAAAATTGCCTTCTGATGATGGATGCTATAAAATAATCCCACACTAGCTCATAATTGAGTATAATAAATGGCTATTTATTTATTAGGGGTATACTCATAGATCACAGTTCTCTGCACAAACATGGAATGGGGTGCAGGAACCGAATCCAGAAGCCGGGAGAGAGCACGAGAACGTGCTTTATGTTGGCATTTATAGAGTAAGAGGCCATGCCCAATTGGGCTGGTATCTTAAAAGCTGAAGAAATTCCCACGACAGCTTTCCATTTTTAATGAGGCTTTAACTTGGCCCTCTGATGCTTCCGAGTAAGAGGTTATGTGTGCACATGAGTGTTCCGTGGTCTATAACCAAAACCATAAGTAATACACTTTGTAGTCATTTAAATTTTGATAGCATTGTTTCAGATAGATGCAACTTAGCTGAGATTTCAGTGCAGAGGCTTAGGGAATTAGCAATAAGAATTGAATGTATTGCACACAGAGGTTTTAATTTAGCAGTCTACAGAAAATTTAGCTCTGGCCAGAGACTATGCAATGATATGTGTGGTTGAAGTGTGGTAAGTGGCTCAGGGTGTTCTTGTGTCATCAATCATTAATTTTCCAAGATATTTATATGAAAATTGAGAGAATAAGATGAGAAAAATGTGACCAGATCTGGGCAGGAAAACTCTACATAATTTAGTAAGACATTTTTAGTTCAAATGATAGAGGGCATACACAGTAGGGAATATGTCTTATTTTCTTGATTTCTTAATTAAGTAGTCAGGGAACAAAATTCAGCTAAAATGTCATAACCATTTCTAAAATGACTAATCATCTTCTGGTGCCTCCTCCTACTTATCAAACTTATTTTATTATTTCTATAAAAATATATCAATAACAATTAAATCAGCTATTCATTTTTACATAAGAAATTGAGCTGCATTTAAGAATTAGACCTATTACATTAACCATTTTCTTTTCCTTAGAGAAAAGTATCCTTTTCTTTTTTAGTATCTGCAATCTTCACTTCCAACAAACCATTTTTGTATATGCCTCAGTGCTGGGCAATATTTACTGGGTGATTTATCTCTCAATATCTGACAATTGGCACCCATTAAGAAGAATGCTTGTGGAAAAGAAAGGTATTTATGACTAACACTTCTTAAACACAAGTCAATTTTCACTTTTCAGACTGCAACTAAGGAGATGAATTGTCTGTGTTCACTAAAGCTCGTTACATTATTCAGTTATAATCCCTCTTTTTGCAACTGAACAAATATGAAATTTGAAGTTAAACTAAAACAAAAAAGGAAGAAAAGTTCTCAAATACATCCAGCTTTAAAAGAAATGGAATCATCTTAGGCAAGTCACTGCAGTAACAATGATTATCTTACAATTCCCCCCGGAAGCTTCATAACTCTATAGAAATATTTGTTCTCACTTTATTGACAAGTTGAATTAATTAATGCTTAGTTTGACAGTCATCATATTGTTTTTTACTATAATGGTGTTGTCTTAGTTAATATATTTCCATTTTTCTAAATAAACTGCAATGAAAAGATTTGAGCCTTTAAGAACATTAAATACATTTGAAGTTTTATTTGTTGTACTCTTGTTCTTAAATTCCCAAGAGGCATTTTACATGTTAACTTCTCTGGACTGAGCTTAATAATGGTGTTGCAGAGAAGTTAACATGTGACATGCCTCTTGGAAATTTAAGAATACTTTGAGAATTTAACACAGGAGTACTGTAGCTACATCATTTCTATTCTTTTTTCCTTACCCAGCTTCCTTACCCAGCTTCTGCATGCCCCTACTCTCTTACATCCATGATCTCTTATTTAATTATTGTTGCATAAATATATGTTACTGAACCCATTTAGTATTGCTCCTATGAGCATGTCTTTAAGAGCTGACATCTTGGAATTGATTGGATAATAATGGTTTTATCTGTAGAGAAGACTGAGTCTCCCTCTTCCAGTATCCACTAATCATTTAACTCCTCATCTAAAAGTAAGGCCTTGTGAGATTTCCCCTATTCAGGATGAACTTTCACCGACTGTTGGAACTTTCATATTTAAATGACAATTTTGAGACTTCATGGGTACATCTTTCCTGTTACGTAGAGAAGAAAGCATTTCACAGCAGACATCTTGTCCTCGGACTCTTACATTTTCCTCTTCCACACTACAAACTGAGTGTTAGGTTCTGGGGTTTCACTGTAGATGTATCAACTGTAACAGCATCCTGCAATCCTTTGTTCCTTTCATTTTGACAAGTCGTGGATTTCTGTAATGTTTTCAGTCTTTTGAAAGCTTGTGTTTAAGAGCTGTTCTTCCCTGTGGCTATAAGAATAAGTATTTACAATGCAGGTAGAGATTATACAGGCTTAGAAAGTCAGTATTGCTTCAATACCCAAGCCAGATAATGACACAATGTGAAAGAAAGCTGAAGGGCAATATCACTGGATAATAGAGAAGCAAAAAAAAAAAAAAACAATACAGGCATATATCAAAGAGATCACTTACCAGGATCAAGTTAGGTTACATAACTTAAGAAAAGACATAAACCATATAAACACACTTAACTGTCATGATTACATAATCATTACAAGAGATGCAGAAAAGGACTTTGGAAAGCCGAATATACCTTCATATGATGAATGTCTCAGAGAGAATAAGACTGGAAGAAACATGCTTCAACAAAAGCTACCTATGACAAACCCACCAACAAAATCTTCCTGGAGAAAAAATGTTAAGCAATCCTAATAAAATTCGAGTGAGACAGGTATGTCCTGAATCCATACTCCTTTTCAATATAGTGTGTGAAGTCCTAGCTGTAGCAATAAGATAAGAAAGACTTTAAAAGAATACAAATAGGAAAGGAAAACCTTAAAATATCTCCATTGGCAGAATATACAATATTGTATAAAATTGATTCCAAAAATCCAACCAGAGATTTTCTAAAAGTGATTAACAATTTTAGTAAAGTGATAAATTCAAAGTAACTTAGAAAAAATGTAACGTTTCTATATACCACTAAGAAACAAATGGGAAAGAGATTATAGAAGCACATTTTTCAGAGTTTCTAAAAAAGAAAACAAACAAAAACCAAGGACTTGAAAGACCTCTGTAAAGAAAATTTTAAGTCTCTGAGAAAGGAGGCTGAGGAAACATTAGAAGATGGGAAGACTGTCCATGCTCTCAGATAGATAGTAGTAACATTGTAAAAATGACCATTCTTCCAAAAGCAATTTGTAGATTCAAATCAATGCCATAAACCATAAAATACAGAATGACAAAAAACTCTTAATTAGTCAAAGTTGTTCTAAACAAAAGAACAATGCTGGGGGTTACAATGCCAGTCTACATGCGCATGGCACAGATACCGGTAAATCAGCATGACTCTGTCACATACACACACATTAGAAAACATTTAGAGCAATGGAACAAAACAGAAAACCTAAACATGAACATATGTAACTGCAGTCATTTGATATTTAACAAAGATGTTAAAAAATAAAAACACACACTGAAGACAAATGATATGGGGACAAATGTATGTCTCTAAGAAATTTTAAGAAAGATAAATTAGAATTTTTAACTAGGTAAAATAATATGTGAAATGCATATATGAATACAACAATGCTATGTTCTCTTAGAATTTCCAATATGACTACAAAACAAAGAGAAGAGGTGATGCCATAAGATGGGTAGCAAAATGAAGAAGACCATGACTAAGAGCTCTATCTTAAGTACCTAGTATCTTACTAAAAGGGATTTGGAAGCTTAAAATAGAACTTCCTAGTACTCACATCTGAAGTCAGCAGTAGCAGGAGACAGGTCAATGATGTTGCTTTTTAAACCTACACAGTGATGAGAAATTAATAAAAAAAGACTCTAAAGAAATAGGAAATATAAGAATGCTTGACAAATGATTGGATAAAGCATATGTCCATAGCCCACACACAAGCAGAATCTTAAAGATAATGAGCAACCTAATTGTCATCTCAGAAGCCTCTTCAGTACTGGATGTACAATTAAATTACTGTTTAAAGGCCACAATGAATAATTCTTCATTTAAAAAAAATCAAGCATAAAACTTGACAAGGAAACTATGCCAATAATTTTTGTGCTTTCCATGTGAAACTTTACATCTAGTTGTTCCTGCGTCATTCCATTTTGATACAATGTGCTTTGTACTCAGTGTCTACATGAGCTTGAGGAAGGTGTGACATTTTAGAGAATTGCATTCCTCTTCCTCGGGAACAAATGGAAATGCAGGTAGGCAGCAAGCATTTGTGAGCATATGTGACATGACAAAAAGTCTTCATGCTTCATTTCTGTGGGATTCACTTTGGAAAGTAGGAAATGAGAAGCTGTGGGATGAATGAAATGAGCATTTGGCCTTGGGCTGAGATTGAAAGCTTGAGCGCATCTTTGTTGATAGCATACTTGATAACTTAAACCCTCTTCAATCCTCTAAGCAAAAGAGGTTAACACAAATATTCCCTAGAAAAGTGTTGAGCACAGTGTCTCTGACACATATGAGTTAAATGAGTGATAGCAGGTAATATTGACATTCTGTATAATGTTATATTTGGGGTTATAAGGTATTTAAGGCCACTTTGATCACTTATAGGGACTGTTAATGGAGGTGAAATAAATACTGAATATGAGGGCACTTATTCCTCATATCTGGTGGATATTCTTATTTTTTTATAGTGTTGATGATTCTGGTCATTATATGAGCTTGAAACAGAATTTTCTTTACCATGGTTTGGGAACTCTTTAATTATTGCTTTTAGATCATCTTGAGAGAATATCAAATGCTTAATGACACTCATTCAGAAAAAAAAAAAGATTTGAGAGACTTAAAAAATAGAGTCTCCAAGTGCACAGGAGACCACTTCCTATGTAAAACCCCAGTGACACAGACAATAAGAACAACAATAAATAAATGGGACCTCCTGAAACTGAGAAGCTTCTGTAAAGCAAAGAACACAGTCATTAAGACAAAAAGGCATCCTACTGA
>JAQHUG010000024.1:10096345-10106537 GCA_028555095.1 Dicrostonyx torquatus
GCATCCTCTCATCTTCACATCCTTTCCAGCTTAAGTTATCTTTTTTTATTCTGACTGTTGTAACATAGTATCTCAGAGTCATTTTGATTTGCATTTATTTGATGTCTGAGGATGTTCAGCAATTATTTAAGTGCCTTTCTGCCATTTGAGATTCCTTTGTAGAGATTTCTCTGTTTAGATCTGTATCCCATTTTTTAATTGATTATTTGGTATTTTGACATCTAGTTTCTTGAGTTCTTTATATATTTTGGAGATCAGTTCTCTGTCAGATGTGGGGTTTCCCATTCTGTACACTGTTGTTTTGTCTTATTGACTGTGTCCTTTGCCTTCCAAAAGTTTCTCAGTTTCAGGAGGTCCCATTTATTAATTGTTGATCTCAGTGTCTGTGCTACTGGTGTTGTATTCAGGAAGCGGTATTCTGTGCCAGTGTTTTCAAGGTTACTTCCCACTTTCTCTTCTATGAGATTCACTTGGTTGAATTTATGTTGAGGACTTTGATACACTTAAACTTGAATTTTGTACATGTGAATAGATATGGATCTATTTGCATTTTTCTACATGCTTACATCCAGTTATGCCAACTCCATTTATTGAATGTATTTCTTTTTTCCATTGTATAATACTAGCTTCTTGTCAAATCTCAGGTGTTCATTTGGCGTATGAATTAATATCTCCATTTTATCATACTTTCTTACCATTGTTAACCTTTGTCTTCATTCATTATCAAATCATGCCTGGAAATAAATACATCTTCACAATGATTATCTTATCTGATATTTTTGTCTCAAATTTCATGACTTCTCTAAATTATCAACAATACTCGTACCAAATAAGTTTCATAAAACTATGATAAACCTAATACTAGACTATTCTTAACAACCACTATATCTATTATAATAAAATATCTGATCAATTATGACCCTGTATGATGCAGCTGTTGCCTAGTGTCTTACATTCATCTTTATTTCTTTAAGGATTTTTTTTATCCCTTTCTATAAAATAATGTAAACTCATAAGTTGCTTTTATGGTGCTACATTTTTTCTTTTGCTGATCTCTTATTCTACTTTTTCTTTCTCAGTTCATCATTTAGCTAGCATCATACTACAGATCCAAGTTCAAGAATACTATTTCTCAAATCTTCTTCCATTTGAATTGAAAAGCCTGGTGGCAAAGCATATTCCTTCACTGAGCATCTCTGTTTTAGAATGTACTGCACTTGACATTCTTTAACATCTGTCACTCAGAATACTAAACACATTAAGGCAAAAGCAGTAGATTATTCATTTCTGTATTTACTAACATTCAAAAAATACCACACATAGAGAAGTTTCTCAATCTGTATGTTGAAATAAAAGAATAGCCTTCTGGTGAATTTTATTGATTGCATACTGCTAACATACTTACGTAAATTGTGATCCAATAAACAAACTTAGAATCCAGGATAAGAGCAGGCTAAAAGAATCATCACTTGAATTAGTAATGAGGGGTGTCTTAACAGGACATTCATTCTGACATTTGAAAATCTGTGTAGAAAATGGATTTAACGGCTTACTGATTTCTCACTTCTATATTGCTTGGATTTGTGTGCACAATGGCACTTGCATTTTGACTGGCACAGCATCTTGATTGACATGATACCCTTTCCTAGCAGTTGAGCCTGTGGTTGATTTGCAAACATCATGTAGGCTTTCAAGATTCTGCTCAATACTTCTATTCTTATGCTATTTCTATTCTTATGCTGTGAAGATGTGCACTGGGTGCCTGATGCTCCGTTCTCATACTGTTCCCATGATACAATGCAAGGTGACTTTGTGTGAGACATTCCCAAGAAAGCTATCCTCCAAAAGCACCTTTTAACTTAAACCTCTCTGACTTCTTGAAACTGAGAAAATATCTCAATGAGTCTATAGCAACGCATACCACAAAAGCTAAAAGTTCACTTATCATGTAAATGCTGTTCATTAATGCTCTGACACCAAAACCTGGGATCTCTAGCTATAAAGCTAGAAACACCACAAAATGTATAGGGATTGCATGAAAAGTGTCACAAGCATGTGGTTATAAACACTGCTTTACTTAGTGATTCAAAGCTCTGAGTAACTTCCTCTGACAGTTCTGACCCAGAGAGAAGTGAGGTGTGGAGGCAGCTCAAGGATAGGTTGAAGATAATTTGTGTTACAGGTGAATCTGGCACTAAAGTTGCAGCAGGGGGACTAAGCAAAATAGATGCAATCTTGTTCTGTAGGCATTCCTCTAATACAATTTGTAGTTTCCCTAAGAGTGTACTTAAAACATTTTTTTAACATATAGGGCCAGCTTGGTCACATGATTGTAGACAGCCAGCATTGAGAGACACTGTTGAGGGCCTTAATGCATTTACATTAACATGTTTGACTTTTAGCATTTTCCTCCTTAATGCCCAAATAACTTGTCTCTGACTAAGAGACTTCAGCTAGGATGGAACCCATCACTGGCAATCATGAGAGGCCACCATCGACACAACTTTTTAAATGGCAGTTTATATAGAATCAATAATTATTCACCTAGAAGAAGAGACATGAGATGGTATTGATTAAGAGCATAATCTTTGGGACTAATCATACTTGGACTCAAATAATAGACTTGTCACCTAAGCATTGTAACATGAAAATGTGCACCTAATATCTTATTCCTCAATTATCCTATTATACACCTGCAATAATATTAACCTCATTATGTTTTCAAGGAACTTCAGCGATATCCTGCATAAAGAGTACTTAATATAAAACTTAAATTATAGAAGATGAGTAAAAGAATGTTAATTTTTAATAGCAAATCTTAAAGAACAAAAGGGACATGCTAGACTGCATTATGTTGTGTGCCTACCACTCATGGTCTTTTGAGGTTCTAATGATATTGTATGACAATATTTTAAGGAACTATTATAACAGGATGATTATGGGTACAATCAAAAACAAAAGAACTTCTATGTTGTGTGCCTTCTCTGTGGTAGGTACCAAAATGATTTTTACTAATTTTACTGATCAGGAAGCCTAGTCCAACAAAAAATGTTAAGTATACTTAAAAAATTTAAGAGAGTTGGAATGATTTATCTTCAAAAGAATGAAAGAGTGCTTCTGGTACTCTGCATCATCTGTGCTGTCCTTCTTTTTGCATATATTCACATAGGCATTTAATCTTGGAGAGGAACTGAAACATTAATGTAATCCTCTATTAGGTTTTCAAGCTGATGATGCAAACCCTTTGTAAAGGTCTTTGTCCTGCATACCAGTAACTTAGTAGATGCAATATCCTCGTTCACCTCTTAGTGTAGTTCAAATGAAATTATTGAAGGCAGAAGTTTAGTATTGAAATTTTCAAAACTGTTTTTAGAGCTCTCTAACTTGAAGAGTCTAGCATGTATAGTGCTTCAGAAAGCTTTGGAAGCATGTTTTGATTATATAGTGAATGACAAGTGAATCAAGGGTGAGAGAAGTAACTAGAATCTAAATAGTCCATCCCCAAAGAAAATATCATTACTTTTCATCTCTTAAATATTATACTTTGAAAAAGTCCCTTTGGTAAGAATTAGACCAGTTTTATTTTCTAGATAGCACAAAGTCTCTGTAAACTATTTTAAGATTCTGTTTTACTACCGGTGATGTAGCAATATTTATTATGTACCATACCAGTGGAAACAAAGTTGGGGGAACACAAGTCTATATAAACAAAGCAGCAATTGAATTAATACTAGAGTTTGAAATATGAATTTGTTGGAAAACACAGACCAAAACAAGTAGCTTTTAAGTTCCAGGCACAAAGTGACATGTAGCTCTTATAACAGGAAAATAAGGTGTAGTTTGACCTGCATTTTCATTATTGCCTGTTCTCTAAAGCTATTCAAAACACATTCACTTACACTGATATAGTCAGATCTCATTGTAGCAATAAGAACACCCAAGGTCCTCCACTTAAAATTTCACCAATTTCTCATTTGTAATATGGATGATCTAAAGAACTAATCAAGTACTATAAGTTATGCTGAGATTTTAACTATACCTTCATTGTTTTATTCAAAGAAAATATGAAGCAAATATGGTAATGAGTCAGGATTTATGGCATCCAACTGGTACCAGATTAACTTTTTTACAGTTTTAGTTAGAAAAACATATGATTTTAATATACCAAGAAGCATTTTATTAAATTTAACAAATTTTCGTTGAAAATATAAAATTTCAACAAATTCAGTACTTAAGAGGATTTTTTTTTATCTTAATAAACATGGCTATAAGGAGTTAAAACCTGCACTGGAGCTTGTAATTAAGCATGGAAAACAGTGTCATTAAAGCTGTTAATCAACATGAATTTCTAATGTTATTGTTTTCAACACTATGGGATATCAAGATAAACTAATAATATTATGAGATCAAATGATGTAGACATTTTCCAAATTTTACCTTGTGCCTTATTTATTGAGCCAGTGAACTATCTTGTAATATCTGAGAAGCAATGTGAAATATAAAAACTAAAGATGAGAAAAGGCTCTAGATGAGATTAAGAACAAAAATTAATAAAAAATTCTTATGTATCTAGTGAGTAATATCTATAATGGCATGGCCAATAATAATGCTTTATATATCTGTGGACTAAGTTGCTTCCATGCAGTGGTTCTCAGCCTTCCTAATGCTGTGTCTCTTTAATACAGTTCCTCATGTTGCAGGTGATCCCTCAACCATGATATTACTTCGCTGCTACTTCATAACTGTAATTTTGCTACTTTTATGAGCCACATTATAAATATCTGATATGTAACCCCAAAGGGGTCGTGACCTAAAGATTGAGAACCAGGGGAGGACAGTTAGCTTTTCCAATGCTGTGGAACTGTTGGAACCATGGAATTCCTACAGTTTGCTTAGTTTTGAAGCTGCTGCTGAGTTTTATTTCATATGGACTTGCCACTCAGCCTGAAATTTGCGACACAGAATGAAACAAATAAAAATAACAGACAGGTGGTAAGTCTTGATGCTTTTGTTCCAGTATTGAGTTCAGATTCTACAAACAATTCATATTTTTTTCCTTAGGATTTTTGAGGAGAATTCTACCCCAGGCAACTGTAAGATTCGCTTTATCGTACAACAGCAGCAACAAATCAAAATTAAACACAAGCAAAATAGCTCCATTTACATTACAAACCACTATTTACGAGACTGGATGACTAGCAATGTGTGCATTTATGTATAATTATAAATATGAATGTAGGAAGAAAACAAAGTGTTTTACTTAAATTAACAATGTGGGAAGACTTAAGAAAGGTTATAGGAGACAGTCAAGAGCTATCAGGACAGTCATTGTCACTAATTGGTAAAATGTTCTGTTCCACATTGGTATACAGAAAGAATTTAAATTAGAATGAATTTAAGGAGGAAGGTAAATAAATCAAAATATATAGACTATACTATATACTGAATCTCCAGATCGACTCAGAAAGCTACACTCTAGGGCTATCTCAGAGGATAAGTTTTGTTGCAACCGATGGCCAATTATTTGAGAAAGTACTTCACTGGCCGCTGGCTCAAGAACTTACTTTGGATACCTCCTGCTCATCTTGTCATCCTGCTTCTTTTTTTCCTAATTTGGGTATTGTGTGACTATGTTGAATAGAAAATTAATTTTCACTGGCAATCTAGTGATCACTAGGAGTGTGCCAGTTTACCATACTCTGTTTTACCTTGAGGTTCCTGAAAGCTATGGTACAATCAGTCCTGGGATGGAGACTCTACAGCATATGAAAGAGCAAGCCTTTATTTAAGATAAGCTTCTTGCTCCAGCATTTGCTACAGAAGTTGAAATGCTGCTAATTCTGTATGTATAATTTTATAGTAAGAAACATTCATTTAAATTATTAATTGATTATATGGATTTCTTATGTAAGTTAATTATGTATTTTTATCACCTATATTTAAATTATTCTGGATACTCAAGACCTAATATAGAAATTCCACAGATTACAAACCAATATCATTCCATTATTTAAAATCAATTTAAAAAATTATTTTCCCCTTGGGTACAAAATTGTAGAAAACATTCTAGAAGGAAACAACACATTTTAACTATGGTAAACCTCTGGTGAGCAGAATTATGGTGTTAGTTGTAGCAGAAATTAACTTACATGCTATGATTTATCTCTCCAAGGTGACTGTGTTAATCTAATAGTCACCGATTCTCTAATCTCGCAAGTGAAACTTTAAAGTTGCGGAACTTCAAAACCAACGAGGTCTAGCTTGGGACACAGCATGACAAGTAAGCAATGGTGAACTATCAAATGACAGGAAAAGAATGCAGCAAATGAGTTTAAGAAAGATGTTGCCTAAGACAGAAACTTCCCCACAGTCCCTCACTCTCTAGTTTCAGAGCCACGCAAAGTATTGGTGTATGTGTCTATATTCATACTTACTCACAGTCATTTCACAATTACTAATATCTCAATATTTTTGTAATGTCTCTCTCTCTGCCTGTGTGTTTCTCTGTGATGACAGAAAAATGTTGTTTATCACTATGAGCTATGTGAGCTACTGAACTATGGATTTTCCTTTAATATGCTATCAATCAGGGTTGCATTAGTTCCAATCATCCTTCAAAGAGAAGCATAGCCATCATTCTTAATCATTTGGGCTATTTTATGAGTATTTCCTCCTAAGTTTTTTAATTAGGTGTCATGTCACGTCATGTCAGGACTGGTGCAGATATCAGTGGAGCTTACAAATACAGCCCAGAAGATAACAAAGCTGCTCTGGGTGCATCCTGGAGAGGCAAAGCCCCAGGAATCCCCCTTGCTTTTGCCATGCTTTCTCCTGCTTGCTGCTGCCATATTCCTACTGTGTTTGGCATGGCATAATTACTGTGTGAAAGGATCCTACTGTACCTAGTATAATGTGTCTGTTTCCTGGGAAAATCCCACTCCTCACTGGGCAGTTTACTTGCAAATCATAATGAATATGATTCTTATAATAAGGATGATTAGTTAGAAACTTTCTGAGTTAGCCTAAAAGTTAAGACAGTTAGTAAAGATGATTAAGGGAATGGTTTAAGTTATTCTGCCAATTGCTCCAATAAGAGATACCAAAAAGGTGACTAAAAGACACCTTCCCCTTTGTTAGATGTGAAATCTGAAAAAGATTAAGAAATAAGAGCAAGGAAGTTTCATGCATTGCAGACCCATGAATTCTGCCTGTGAGAAAACAGACTGATGACTAAAGAGAATAATTATGTCCCTACTCCCCCAGTATGCAGTTTGAAAAACAAAGCTATAAAAGGAAATTAAATGACCCTATTGTGTGTAAAGGAAAATATATGCTGAACTGGCCAGTTGTTTAAAATTTCTCTAGAAAGTCAACAGAAATCTGCTACACTGAAGCAGCAAACAGCTGCCTGCCAATACAAAAGAGCTGGCTGAAATATACTTGGCTTGCTGAAAATTTTGTTAATCAGTTATTTGGGGTGAAGATGTTATGGCAGGAAGATTAATACAAAGAAAATGTTTAACTACTTTTGTGATTCTAAGGAAAACATGTAACTTGTGCTCTTAATGTGATTCTCCTTGTGTAAAGATATTGATATGTTTTTGGAAAATAAATAACTTGTGGTTATAAGGTAAACTTTTCTTGAATAGAAATCTTTGTATTAGGAAGTATAAAAGGAATGGGAGGAAAGAGAAAAGAAGGAAATATGGAGAAGGGAAAAACATCAGGAAAGAAATAGAAAGGTACCATCAGGGAAAAAAATAGAAGAAAAACATCAGGAAAGAAATAGATGGAGAACGACTGTGGGGGGAGTAGAAGGAGCCCAGTGGGGTAAAAGAACAGACCAGACAAAGACTCAAGTAAGAACAGCCAGCATTGAGAAAAATAAAATGAAGAAGCAAGCTCTGACCCTCAGATAAAGTTCCCCCGTGTGTTTGTGTGTCTGTCAAGTAGTTTGCTTACTCTACATCTCTCCAGTTTCTCTGATCTGCTGGCAATTAGAGAAGATATAAAGCTTGCACACCAAGCCCTGATAAGATAGCAGAGGAAGCCAGAGCCAGGGCACGGCATCCTCAGGTGCTGCATGCAGTTGCCTCTGTGTCATTGGATCCTTTGGATTTTAAATCTCACCTTACATTGAGCTTTGCTTAAGTGGTTTGTTCCTTCCATACATTATGTCAGGGTGCTGTAGGGAAATTTTATAATTATTAGTACTTCCATTTTTTAACAAAGAAAAATTGGCCTAGAAGGCCATCTTAAGCTCCTGAGTCCCACACTATCACATAGTGTCACCGATTATCCAGGGTAAGAGAGTAAGAGACACATTTCTACAGGCTGTCTACCGTTGCACATGAATTGGGAAAGTGGAGAGTCAGTGTGTATTTTTGTCACTTTTTCTGTTTCACCAGTCTTGGCAGCCTGTTGTCATCTAGAGCAATACAATTCAAATATTTTTCAAGATGATATGAATTCACTAGAGTGTGCGTTACTGATTCAATATTGAAAAAGCAAAGTGTGTTTGTCAGACAGCATAGATTTCAGAGCTGGCCAGCAGCAAGGCCTTCTTCAGCAGCTGGGCAGCATAAGCAGTGGCTGGTGAGCATGCACAGAAACACATGTCGTCCACTAACCCAATTCACTGTCCTGTGGTTCAGCAAGGTACGAAGAAAAGATTCACTAGTCATGACTGTAAAACAGCAGTTGTACCAGCTATTCATGCTTGTTATTAGGGGCAACATTCACTCTGCGAGGAAAGAAATGTGATGGGAAGCCCCCACTGCCTGCCCTTTAAAGAAAAATGAACGCATCTAGGTATTAGTGTGAAGAAATAAAAACTAAAAAACAAAACAAAACATGCTTAGTATTTCTTTCTGGTATTGTTTTTTGAGATTCGTAATTGGTGGCAGTTTGGTCTGGTGCTGGAGTTGAGACAGATCCCAGGGCCCCTGTCATGTGGGCAGCTCTTCTCTGCATGGAGATTTTCCTCTTTTCATCACCTTTAAACTAAATACTCTGTGCTCAATTGGGAGCGAAACAAATCTAAAGTAGGACTCTCAAGATATGGAGATATTAACAAATAAATAACAGTTAAGGAATTGAATCAAACACAATTCATTGTATTCCATTGATAATAAAATAGGCAAAATAATTTACAAATCTCCCAGTCTCTTTGGACTAGTCGGAATTCCTACACTAATGAACTTTATAGTTTATTTTAAACAAAAATGAAATGGAATTTTTGCTTCTTAAACAGACTGTTAATATCATCAAAGAGAAAGTAAAAAGGAGAGAGATGTTATTTTTTCAACCTGACATTTGGAATCACCTGGGGAGAGAGGTTCAGTGAGGATTGCCTAGATCTGGTTGGCTTATGAACATGCCAATGAGGGTTTGTCTTGGTAACTCATATATTAACATGGAAAAAATGCAGTCTGCTATGGGCCACATCACTCCTTAGGCTTTGGGGTTTTGACTATGTCCAGTGACAAATAGTCAGCCCTGAAACTACACACACATATGCATATATGCATGAAATAGCCATCAGTAAGGGAAATAAGATATGAATTTGAAGAACAAGGAGGGGCATGGGAAGATTTGGAGTAAGGAAAGGTAAGTGAGAAATATTGTAAGTATATTATAATCTTGAAAAAGAGAGAAAGAGCAGAAGGCTAGCTGAGTATTAAGCATGGGTCCAGTTATTTCTCTCTGCTCTAGACTGTAGATATGGTGTGATTAGCTTCCTGAAGTCGCTTCAGTTGTCACAATGAGGTATTACAACCTGGAATTGTAAACTAGAATAAACCCATTCTCCCCTAGCCTCTTTTTGTCAGGGTATTGCATCACAGCAAAATACATGCAACTAGGACGGGATGTCTGTGGTTCAATACAAGGACGACAGCTTGGTGAGCTGTTGCCTGGTCCTGTTCACAGGTTAGTTGTTGTAATTAGAGGAGAGGTGCGTGTTGTGTTCCCCAGCCGCCAGCCGCTGGCCCGCTCAGCCACTGGTTGCTTTCTTATGTCCGAAATAACCACAGGAGAACTGTATTAATTCAAATACTGCCTTGCCCATTATCTCTAGCCTTTTCTTGGCTACCACTCACATCTAAACTAACCCATTATAAAAGTCTGTATGTCACCACAAGGTGGTGATCTTACCGGACTGCTCTAAGATACATCCATCTGCGGCGGGAGC
>JAQHUG010000024.1:10134210-10159454 GCA_028555095.1 Dicrostonyx torquatus
TCTGCATGTATTGGCCTTTTGGGAACCTATTCTATATGGATGCACACCTTCTTAAGCTGAGACGGAGGGGGAGGGCCTTGGGCTTTCCAGAGGGCAGGGTATCCTGTCCCATCTCAAGGAAGCAAGGGGAGGCCGGTGGGGTAATGAGGGAGCGGGAGGGCCTGGAACAAGGGGAATAAATATAAATTTTTCTTTTAACAATAAAAAAACAGAAAAAACAATACAGGTCTAAGCATTCAAGTGTCTAGGCTGGATCTCCAGAGAACCTGCCTCTTGGAACACATCCCTTGAAACCACTCATGAGTGGCTCCTGCATGCTGTAAAGCTTCTTATGAACAATTTGGGAAACTTTAAATGAATACCTCCTCAGCAATTATAACAAGAGATCTTGGAAGATACATCTTTCTGGGTTATTCTTGGGAAGCCTTGGATTAATATGAACTTGCTCAATACGGCATTTCATACAAGAAAAAAATGTAAGTAATGCTTTTCAACTCATCAACCAGCTTCATCATCTTATGAGATTCATCCCTTATACTCCAACAAATATATATCTCAGAGTTGAGGTTGTTTAACGTTCTGACCTCTTTTTAAAGCACAATTTGAAGGTCTCTCTGAACAAGAGATAGATGAAGTCTAGTTCTGATGAAGCTTTGATAAATAATCAGAATATTTGCAGAACAATTTATATTAAGTCATTGTGTTTGTCTCCTTGACACACTTGCACGGTGGACTCACAGGCTATTGTTTGCTTGCTTATCCCCACCAAGAGCCAATAACTTTTACCCTTTATATCTAGGAAACAAATTGTATACTCTAATTTTATACAGCTTCTTTCAATTATCACCTCTCTTAGAATATTTTAAAGCTTTTTAATCCCTTAAATATCTAAAACTTAATGAGTAAGAAAAATAAACTTTTTACTTTGATAGATGCTTTATACTTTCTGATAAGAATTTGTGGGTCTAGTACACTGGGACAGTTCTATTCTTTTATTGAATTATGTACTGCCACCACTTTTCCAAACTTCTATAATTGTTAGTGCCAGCAATTTTGAATTACAGTTTCAGAAATTCCCATGCAAGTGACATAAGGTTTAACTGTTATTGTTAGGATTCTCGGAGCTAGCTCAAGATAGACAGACATTTAGGCATTAGCAATTTCTGTCTCACATTCAGTTGGCCTGTGTAGAAAGAGTTCACAGAGTAAGAGATGAGCATAGAAGAGTGACAGTAGCGACAGCACACTGGAGAGCAGTTACAGAGTTAGAACTTGGGAGGTTTTTTGTGGGACTGCTCAAGAATTTTAACAATGGGAACCTATTGAGATGCACTAGCAATACAGAAGACAATGTGTACCTATTTCTGGAGGACAAACTTCTCCTTGAGTGAACTAAGAATTTGAGACATCTGTAGAATGAGAAGAAATATTGACAGAGAGATATGTACAAAATCATCCATCCTCTTTCTTTTTCTCCACATTATCTTTCAGGTCACTTTTCATTTAGCAAATCAATTTCTGAGAAACTAATGACAGTTATGTAATAAAATCACTTCTTACAATACAGATTTACCTGTATCAAGTTTTCCCCAGGTTATGTAAAATTATATTTCAAACACAAATCAGAAGTATTTATTTCATTTTTATTATTACATTTATTATTTTTATTTATTTTATCAATACATTCTGATCACAGTTTCTCCTAGTATATGCCTTCCTTCCCCTTTCCCCACATCCACTCTTTTTCTGTTTCCCTTCAATAAAGAGCAGTCATTCCAGGGATATTACAGGCTTAACTTAAAGTTTTTTAAATTAGACACTTTTAATCTATTTCTCCAATAGAGAAGATAATACTAATTATAATCTATATCTTTAAGTGCCTTTTAAAATGTCTTAACAGCACATGAATGCACAGATAAATTAAGCCCCTCCCATGTAACTAAATTTGGGGACTTTAGACAAAGAAAGACTTTTTAAGTGAAAAGGATTCAGAGGGAGACCGAGAAATAGTCTTTATCCCTGGTCTTTTTTCTCTTTATTATTTGCTCAAGGATGAAGAGCGCTGGGCATTTAATATGTGATCCCTGATGTTTTCCCTTGTATCATCACTGACTCCCTGTTTATTTTTCTGCTCTTAAAAGTCTCTTTGTGCTTCCTAGTTACTTATTATTCTTTTAGTATCCTTGTTCTTTGAAGATGTATATCAAGGTCCAACTACTTTTTAAGTTCTCACAGTTTTGGACAGCAGTGGTCTCTACTTAGCCAGCAACCTTTGATGACTGAATGACTCACTTATCATTGGAGCCTATCTGTTCAATGATGGACCCTAAGGTCTTTGCTTTCTTTGTGCTCATCTACACAAAATTATCTCTCCTGTTGTGTCTGAGATACCTCACTGCAGACAATATGTTATATATGTTCTTTATTCATTTGATAGTATTAAACAGAGAAATGAAGATGGATTAGTTTTGATCTGCTCCACTCCCGCTTTCTCCGATTCCTTTCAACCCTCTCCCATGGTCCCCATGCTACCAATTTACCCAGGAGATCATGTCTTTTTATACTCCCCATGTAGATTAGATCTATGTTTGTCTCTCTTAGAGTCTTTTCTGTCATCTAGGTTCCCTGGGATTGTGAACTGTAGGCTGGTTTTCTTTGCTTTATCTCTAACAGTTTGTGAGTGAGTACATATGATATTTGCCTTTCTGAGTCTGGGTTACCTCACCCAATATGATGTTTTCTTGCCTGCAAAATTCAAGATGCCATTATTTTTTTCTGCTGTGTAGTAAGTACTCCATTGTGTAAATGTACCACATTTTCCTCATCATTCTTCTGTTGAGGGGCATTTAGGTTGTTTCCAGGTTCTGACTAAGACAAACAATTCTGCTGTGTACATAGTTGAGCACGTGTTCTTATGGTACAATTGAGCATCCTTTGGATATATACCCAAAAGTGGTATTGCTGGGTCTTGAGGTAGGTTGTTTTCTGATTTTCTGAGAAATCACCATACTGATATCCAAAGGGGCTGTACCAGTTTTCACTCCCACCAGCAATGTAGGAGTGTTACACCACATCCTTTCGAGCATAAGTTGTCATCAGTGCTTTTGATAATAGCCATTCTTACAGGTATAAGATGGAATCTCAAAGTTGTTTTGATTTACATTTCTCTGATGGCTAAGGATGTTGAACATTTCTTTGAGTGTCTTTCAGCCATTTTAGATTCTTCTGTTGAGAGTTTCTGAAAATCATATATTCATAAAACTGTAGACTTACACTAAAATATACATTCTCTCTCTGTTTCTGGACTTCTGTGATACACACACACACACACACACATATATATATACATATACTAACATATCCTACATTATCATCCACAAGAATGCTCATCCTTTCTTCTCAAATCTCAATACCTGACATAGAACTGACTTTGGGTCTAAAATAGAGATGCTTCTACAGTGGTGCTTTGGCAATGGTTCAGAGTATAAATAAGCCATGAAAATGAACTCTTAGATTTTCTATTTGCCATTCACCTGCCTCAAGTCACTTCCCTTGTTTTCTTTCTTCCATTCTAGATAGTCACAATTGTAGGTATTATGAACAAAGATTTTCATTAGGAAATCATGATATAAAATCAATATAAGAGAAATTTTTAAGTGAATAACAGGAATATGGACTGCTTATTAAAGTCACACCAAGTTAAGGATTAATTAATAGTGTCATAATGGCTTTGTATCTGAGAACATAATCTATTTGGTGGACTTATTTTGCAACTCTTTTGAAAGATCTGCTATATAACAGTGCACATGTACAGACACACAGTTCTTTCTTTAGATATAAGAATATTAGTAATGGCTATATCATTATTTGCAGAAAATTATTTTCTAGCTTCAAAGTTGATTAATATAGGAAAATTTTAACAAATAAATAAAACTAACAAAACATGTGACTCAGATATTTTTTAAAGGTCAACTCTTAATACATGGTAATTTAAAACCTTAGCACTAGAAGACATTAAAAATAAAGTCAAAATTATGCAACTATTACTCAGGGAATGCTTATATATTAAATACAAACATATTTCTAACACATTCAGTTTTCCTCTAAATCAGCAAAGTTCCTTTTATGGTACTCTAAATATCTGCCCATGTCTTTGAAGAAAAGAAGAGCAAATGTAAATAGTACCAAAATATATATAATAGATCTACAGAAATTTAAAGTAAAAGACAGTTATTTGTATAACTAGACACAAACTGAAATACTATGATGCTAATGGCTTTATGGATTGCTAGCACACCCATTTGCCAATATTACTGGCATAATTTAGAGGCTCTTAGAGGCTTATTTTGGGAATGTAAACAAAATTAAAGTTCACATATTCTCTTACAATGAAATTCTAGTAATTACTACTGAAAACCATATTGTGCAAGAACCTTCAACAGGAGAAGACTGGATGAGATATGCATATAATGGGGAATATGACAGTGGGGGAGATGGCTCATTAGTTAAGGACACCTGCTGTGCTTGCAGAGTTTCCTTGTTACTAATCACATCAGGAGGCTTACAACCATCTTTAAACTCAAACCCAGAGGTCTGATACCTCTAATCTCTGGGAACTACAACATTCAAGTTCACACTCACACTCACACACACACACACACACATACAAAGAACTAAAACAAAAATAATATTTGTGTGTGTGTGTGTGTGCACATGTTCATTCTCTGGAGTACTATGCTAGCTTTTATAAGAGAAGTATCATGTTTGTTTTCATATGTAGAATTTAAAGGAGAAGAACACAGAAGGATTATCAGAGAAGAAGAGATGAGGAACACAGCGAAGAAGGTTGAGAAAGATGGTTAGGGACAGCTATGATCAAAGAACATGTATGTGTTAAAATGTCACAATAAAATAATCAATTTATGCAAATATGTAATAAAGCAAGCAAAAAAGAAATGTAGTTATTTGTTTAAAAATGAAGACATTAATCTGGGTAACAGGGCACTGGTGTAGGAGGCCCTTCTGTCTATGTGTTGCTTTCATTGGTTAATAAAGGAACTACTTTGGGCCTACAGCAGAGCTATAGGGGAACAGAGCTAGGTGAGAAAAACTAAATGGAATGCTGGGAAGAAGAGGCAGAGAGAGAAGCCATGGATCCTCCACATGAGACAGATGCCAGTTAGAATCTTTGCTGGTAAGCCACTGTCACATGGCAATATACAAATTAATAGAAATGGGTTAAATTAATATAAGAGTTATCCAATAAGAAGCTAGAGCTAATGGGCTAAGCAGTGATTTAATTAATACAGTTTCTGTGTGGTTATTTCAGTTCTGGGCAGCCTGGACAAACAAGCAGTTCCTTGCAACAGGGCACAGAATTTGCCAATATCTTCCTTTACATCCAAACAACAAAGAAATTCAGCAGAAGCCTTTATTCAGTCCTTTTAATTTTGATTTTGATTTTTGAGACAAGGTCTCACTGTGTAACCATGACTTGCCTGCAACATGTTAGGTAACTCAGACAGGTTTTGAACTCATGAATATTAGGCTGTCTTTGCTTCCTGATTGCAAGACTTAAAGCATATACCACCAAATTGGCTTTATGATTGTGAGTACATGTGTTTGCTATGTGTATGGGGCTTGGAGAGAAGGGGCATATAAAGACTCAGAGGATAACTGAACACTTTTGGAAGATCTCTTGTTTTTCACACTGTTTCATTTTGGTTTGAACAGTTACAAAGGCCCTTTTTAATTTAATCTGATCTTCTCTAACATGAATGACATAGATATTTATATTCTCTCTAATTTGCTGCACACTTAGCAAACACATAATCTTAGACTTCTAGGTTGAGATTACAGTTAATAGAACAATTGATTCAGAGTAAAAAGACGAAGACTTCCATAATATTCACAGCTGTAGTTAAGAATGAGATCTTTGAAGCATTCATTCCTTGTCTAGTCTCTGCTCTATCACCTACCTCTCTGTAGTGTGCCAATTATAAGTACATAAAGGAAAGAGAAACAAGCTATTAATGAGATACATACTTAACGATGAGTTATGTCTACATAATGTCTTTAATTCTCATTTCATCTCGGTGAGGAAAGTTGTACTATCTTCATGCTCAGATGGACCAGTTGACAGAGACTAAATAATGTTCATCTGGTTAAATAGCTGGTACATCCTGAATCCAGAATTTTAGGTGAATCTTGATACAAGAGCAGTCTTATCCCTCATAGACTTCTTTGGGCAGGAACACTCACTCAAATAGGATTTATAAAACATCTAGGTTTATGTAGGCAATGACAGTGACTGCCTTTCTCGGGATTGACAGTTCCAGACCAAGAATGACAAAATAGCTGAGCTGTTAGGGTTGGGAGGAGAAGATTAGAGGCCTGAGAATTTTTCAAGCAGTAAGTTTCATCTTCATTCTAAAACAGTAGCCCTTACAGGGAACACTCCTCATCTAGAGAAATACAACTTCAATATGTCAAATAATCCTCTTGTATTTTGTCTGACTTGCCAGAGGCACATTTTAAGGATATCCCAGTAAACTAGATATGAACTGTCATGGCACCATGCTGGATTCCTAGTCAATCTGTAAATATTATTTAGGAAGCACTCACTTCTCTTGCACTTCATTGCACAAGACAATGCAAAATTCTTTTCAGATGGTTTCTTTTGGTAAATCTCCATGGTGATGTTTTAAATGCCTCAGAGAGTGAGCCTGATCTCCAGAATCATTATCCAGTGATTGGATTAACCAAGATACTTGCTCTGAGGCTCTTTTTTTCTGTGACCTGGTTGAGACAGCTCACTCTTCATTATGAGCTCCTCAGGAGGTGAAGTTCACAGAGAAATAATTAGACACTCACCTACCGAGTTGACTCCTGCTGTAAAGTGGCTGCTTGGGTCATTAGGAACTAAGGAAAGATAATGTTAAAGTAAGAGAAAGTCCTTTTAAATCACTAGGGCACTGTTTGAATAAGGGTCAATTGTACTGAGATCTATAAGTAGCAAAAGGATTTTTTTAACCAATAAAAAGATGTTTGAGAAGATTTATTCAGATAAAATGTTGCTTTTTATTTAATTATTTTATTTTACATACCAACCCCAACCTCCCACCTTTCCCACCCCCACGCACTCCTCAGTGTGGGGTAACATCTTCCTTGGGGAGTCAACAACGTCTGACACACCAACTTCAGGCAGAACCAAGCCCCACCTGTATCATGGCTTAGTGAGGAGGTATCCTACCATAGGGAAAGGGTTCCAAAAAGCCAGTTAATGCACCCAGGATAAGTTCTGGTCCCACTGTCACCCCCCCAACAGATCAAACCACATAACTGTCACCCATAATAAGAAGGCCTAGTTCAGCCACATGCAGATTCCCTAGAGTCCAGAGTCCTTGAGTTCCCTCTGTGGTTTTCCCAATCATGATCTTGACTGCCATTGCTTATATGATCCCTCATCCCTCTTTTCAACTGAACTCCAGGAGCTCAGCCCAGTTCTTGGCTGTTCGATGAGTTTACTTCTATCAGTTACTGGATGTACATTCTATGATGACAATTAAGGTAGTTACTAATCTGATAAAGAGGAAGGCCCTTTCAGACTCCCTCTCCACTATTGCAAGAAGTCTTAGCTGGGGTCATCCTACTGGATTCCTGGGAATTTCTCTAGTGAAAGGTTTCTCCCAAACCATAATATATCAAGATACCTATTTCATTGCTCTCCCCCACCATCCCTTCCTCACCTCAGCCTTCTGGATCCCTAGCTCCTCTCTTCTACACCCCTCCCAGTTTGCCCAGGAGACCTTAACTATTTTCCCTTCTGGAAGCTTTCTATGTGTGGCTCTCTTAGGGTCCTTCTTTTTAAGTAGTTTTCCTGGGGTTGTGGATTGTAGCTTGGTTATCCTTTGTTTTATGTCTAATATATCCGAATGTGTACATACTGTGTTTATCTCTCTGGGGCTGGATTACCTCACTCAAAATGTTTTTTTTTCTAGCTCCATCCACTTGCCTGCAAATTTCAAGATGTCATTGTTTTTTGTTTTTGTTTTTACCACTGAGTAATATTCCATTGTGTAAATGCACCACATTTTCTTTATCCATTTTTTGGTTGAGCATCTAGTTTGTTTGCAAATTCTGGATTTTACAAATAATGTTACTATGAACATAGTTGAGCAAATGTCCTTGTGATATGATTGTGCCCATTAGTGGTATTGTTGGATCTTGAGGTAGTGGGAGTACAAACTTTACAGTCACTTTGGAAATCACTATGGCATTTTCGAAGAAAATTGGGAAAACATTTAAAGCCAGTTCTTGATTTTTATGTTTTATCATGAATTAGATTATGTAGGTAAGATGAAATTCTTGTGTTGAAAAAAGTATATAGAGTTTGAAAGGAAGGAAAGATGGAGGTTATGTGGTAAGACAGGAATACAGTTAACAAATCAGACTGGTCTCAAACTCGTCATCCCCCTTTCTCAACCTTTTGAGTACTGAGACCACATGCCTGAACTAACTCCCAGCCAGAAGAGTAAAAGAAATGAGTCTCTATCTCCCTCCCCTTCTCTCCTTCTCTCTCTTCATTGTCTTTTTCCCTCCTTCCCTCTCTGTATATCTCTCCATCTCCCTCACCTTCTGTCTGCCTCTCCTAAATTAGGAAAGAAAAACAGAGAAGTAAAAAATGCCAAATGTTGGCAGGTACATATTACACGAAAAACTTCAAACATCTAGCACTTTGAAAATTTAGAGATGGTGGCAATGTCAACGAACTCAAAGATATCAATATATAGCATTGTTCTAACAAGGAAGCTAATGCAAAATCTGGCAAGACAAGATTCTCACATTCTAATTCTAAATCTACGTGAATTGCAAACATGGTTTCCCACCACATATGAACACACTGTAGAATAGAGATGGTGTTAAATGAAACCTCACGAAGTCGTTGCTTGTTTCACAGTAAGTAAATGAGACAATCAATCGACTCTCTTTACATATGCCTTGAAGAATATCCTCAGATCTCTGATAGACTTGTTATTCTCTCATAAGAAACAGAATGAACACCCTGCTCTTTCATTCCTAGAGGACAGACAAGACATTTACAATGATTGTCATCATCAGAATTTGTTTTAATATCAAAGGTTAAATCTAGGCCTTGAATTATTATGGCAAGTTTGTGCATTTCCCATCATCATTTCATTTAGGAAGGCAACTATGTACTATTCATATAAATGGATATCTAATCTCTCTCTTAATAGTTGTGTGACTATTGGAAACTTACTGAAGCTCTTCAATTCCTATTTCCACATCCTTAATAAATGGAATAATAACTACCAGTCACATAAGAGTCTCTCAGGCAACAAGACTGCTGTATTTGGTCACACAGGCTGTACACTACACAACAGAAGTTGTCATGATGCAGTCTTAACATACATTTACATAAAACTGCTCTAGATATTTTATACATTCTCTCTGTTGGTTTTTTGGTACTAGCATTGCTGTCACTTCACCGATGAGGAAACTGAGACATGGATGTCAATTATATTTTCTTGGTGCATATTCATTGTAAAAAACTAGATTTCATAAGATGATTTTTATGCACCTCTACAAAATACTTGGATCACATTCCTTTCCATATCTCCGCCTCATATTTTTCACTTCCTCCATTGGTCCTCTCATTCATCCAGGCAGTTTCACTTTGCTTTCATGTCGTACCGGCATCATTTTTCATATGTGTATAAAATCTAGGCTCCTGAAATGAGAGAAAACATTTATCTTTCAGATGTTAACTTAGTTTGTTTGATTTGGCAATTACCAGTGACATGTATTTTTCTGAAATCGACATACTTTCTTACCAGCAGCATTTAAAAGTTTGTCTTTGTGTTTTCACCAGAATTTTGTTTATTTGTTTGTGTTTTTATAAATAATGTCCTGATGAGGTGGGATCTCAATGAAGTTTTAATCTATAGTTTTCTGATGGCTAGTGATTTGGAACACTTTTTATATTTATTGGACATTTGTACTTAATCCTTTGAGAAATGTCTGTTCAGTAATCCATTTATTGACTGGAAAATTTGACTTCTTGTTATTTGAGTTTTTAATTTAATTCTTTTCATATTTGAAACATTAATCTTCTTTTGGCTGAAAAACTAGCAAGGATTTCCATTCTGTAGGTTATCTCTTCACTCAACTGTATATTTTGTACAAATACATTTTAATTTTATAAAAATCAAATCTTATTGTTGCTTTTCTGATGTTTTGGATAACTTGAATAATTTTCAGAATAGAACCTCTATCATGAAATGTTTATCTACTTTTCCCCTTCCAACAATGCCAGAATTTTAAGTCTTACATTAAAGTCTTTGAACCATGTGGAGTGAATATTTGTACAAGTAAAAGATATCTAGTTTCATTTTTATACATGTGAATATTTAATTTTCTGCATGCCATTTTTCTATAATGTGTATTTTTGGCAGCCTAGTGAAAAGTCGGCTGTCTGAAGCTGAAATTAAGGCTACTAAAGAAACGTTTATATCTCCCATTCTAAGAGTGAGGGGATGTTGTTGTGGGGAGAAAAGTGGGCCTGTGGGAGCCAGAAGAAGGGGAGGACTATAACTGGTTGTTCTGGATAGGATATGACAATGAGTTGAGATGTCCTACACAAGACAGCCACAAAAGAAAAAATATGAAAATATAAGAATTTGTTGGGGTCCGAGAGATACCCCCAAAGAAGACAAAAAGTATACAATAAGAGCGCTTTGTTAATTCCAACATTGGGGTGGCACTAAGCAACCCCCAAAGAAAGTAACAAGCTCCTTTTAAGAGAAGGAGGGAATTCCAGAGAAGAAAGATTAATCTGGGCCTGATGCCTGACTGGTGGAGGAAAGATTAGTAGATTAGTATGGGGCCTGATTGGTGGGAGGTCCCAGTGGCTAGGGACCTTCCAGCAGCAGGGTAGGGAAAGCTATCTTTAGGTATCAGGAGACTAGAGGGCACCTCCTGAGCCAGTAAAGGTGCTTTGGGCACCGGCACCTGCTGAGCCAGCAGAAGGGGCCATGGGATGTCTGATGAGCTAGCAGAAGGCTGTGGTTTTTCTGAGGACTGTCTGTTTAGCTTTCTCCCATTTTAGTGAATGAAAACTAAGGTTTAGATTTCCGACAGGCCTACTAGGAGAGCCTGGTCTACCACAGCCCCTGCACTTCCCCCCTCCCTCAGCTCTCAGATGGCTAGTTAAGAAATGATACATCAATGAGCAATAATGGGTGAGGGATAAGAGAAGGTAAATGAAAGAGGAAAACTTGCATATATATGTATGTATACACACACACACACACATATATATATATATATATATATGATGGATGTTTAGAAAATCAAACGTTTTAAAGCAAATATCTAAAAAAAGACATTTGCATGAGCTATAAATTTATCTCTCTCATATATACATAAGAACATATATGTGAATTATATATATATATATGTAAATACATGTGAACTGTTAAGAACTGCTTCAAGAATCACTATTAAAGATATAGAAAACATATTCTTTGTGGTGTTAGGGAAATGCCCTCCCTGCTTTATATTTTAAAGACATGTATAAGACAGGAATTAGTTCCCCCCCCTAGTATTTTCTATTTCCAAATACAGATAATTGGACTAGCCACTTAAAAAGTAGTCTAACATTTGATCTATGGCAGTCTCTCAAAAACTTTCCAATCTGTTTTGCCAAATAATGTTTTCAATGGAAACTTCTGTTTTTTTTTTTTTTAATGTGGAAAACCTATCAAGGAAAATACTTCTGCATGGGAGGTATTTACTCACTATGTCTGCTTAAAATAAAGTCATGTTTTAACACTATATCTTCATGTAATTATTAATCTTCATTGTACCTAGGGTAATATTTTGCCTTAAACATGATTTCAATTTGAGAGTGATTATTTCTTATTGTATAGTCCTGACCATATTTATGTCTTTCACAGATATGCAGTGAAAGGATCAGCTTGTCTTCATAGGACAGAATAATAGAATTGTCAGTGATAGGACATTTTGAGGACAGAATGTTGTCCCAATTTGTTCTACATCAAGGTTCTCACACTGTCCACACTGAAACTACATGTAATATTGTCTGGACTTTTATCTATTCCAACATGACCAGGTATTTGGTTACATTTTTATTTTCAGAAAGTTTTTCTTTCAAATGTGAAGGAAATGTAAGCAGTACCTACGATGTAGCCATTTATTTCTGTTTATCTCTTTCAGGAAAAACATAAGGAATGCAGTGCATGTCAAAGTCAGTGTACGGAAGACGGAGAAATAGCATAGATAGAGCAATAGTCACTCAGCTATGTAAGCAGAGTCTTGACTGCAAGCAGTAAAAGCTAACTTTGCCTATGCACAAATATTATAAGTTCTAAAACTATCAAGAAGCCACAAAACACATATGCTGCTTGGAAAATCAAGGCCAGGAGCAAACAGAGAGGCTAGGTGTTGAACATGTGTTTACTTACCACAACCTCCTCCTCCTTGTGTTCCCATCCGTGAAGGCCTGTGTAACTCCTGAAATTTTAATTCCATCACTGTGGTTGGATTTGAAATACAACAAATATGCCCTTCAATATGCTTTATATGCTTTTAAATTTTATACTAGTTTCAGTCCTTTAAGGGGCATTTTGATTGATACCACCTAGGGAATTTGTCTAGGATCCTGATTAGGAGTGTGTGATTCCCTGAGACTGTAGTTTCCATGACAATTTATTTTTCTCGAGATACTTTCTAAACAAGAAAAAGGTTAATATGACTAAGTTAGTGGAATCTTTTTGTGATTTGGACTCCATCTCTTGGAAACTTTGGCTCAGAGGATTAAAGAATAGAGAGCCATTAGGGCATCATGAAAACTCAAACCAAATCATCCCTCATAAAATCTGTCTTCTTCTTTTGCAATTTATAAGTTTTAAAATGCATGGCACAGTTCTTTTTGTGTCACTGTTTTCTGTAGAAATAACCTTGTTCAGATCTGGAGCATCCCCATAGAAAAATAATTGTCCTGCTGTGAAGAGTTCCTTGTTATCAAAAGTGTTCTCTGCATGGCCACGTTAGCATTTATACTTCAGACGACTGAGTGCAGCAAGTGCTAGGGGCTGGTTGTTTCCTGTTAGTGAATAAAGGCAGTCCTTAATCCTGTGTTCCTGAGCATTTTAAAGGGCTTTAACATAGTTTAAGGGGCTTCTATTAGAGGAATTACGATTATGCTACAAGTCAGGGACCTGTGCAGAAAGCAGTCTGAGTTGAAAATATCAAGCACCTAAAGCTAGAAGTAGTAAAACTTTATTTCTGAAGAAAGACATAATTTATGTTAAATTGTAAAGGAGAAGAGGAAGAGAAAAAAAATAAAAGGAGAAAGCCCCAGATGGTATAAGAAGTGAAAATGAGGAGGAACAAGAGAAAAGAAACTTATATTTACTTTATATAATGTTATTAAATTCTTGAAGCAACAATCTATGGCAGAATAGATAATATTACATGTTTATAAACAAACCACAGGATTGATAAAATTAAAATGAGTCTGCAAGTTTATTACTTTGCAATTATTTAATAAAACATCAAGGTGATTGTAAGAGTATAATACAACATACACAAATCATAGAGAATTTAAAAACTAAAATTTCTGCTCCCTTTGGGAATAAGCTGAAATTTTTTAGGAAATCAGAGATTTCAATGTGTATATTGGATGATAAATTCTGAATTTACCAAAAAGTGAGTAACAATCATTATTGAATGATGTCTTTCAGCATACTAGTCAAAGACAAATCTATGAGGTCTTAACACAAAAGGGTTATGATTGTCTGTGTATGGATTGAAGCGTTTCATAGTATAACTGTGAAGGCTCCCAAGATTGTTAATAAAAGTCTCTGCAAGAACAGCTTACTATGCATTGCATTGTCAAATTAATCTGCACGATGCTTTGGAAAGTTAACTTCAGAAAACATTCTCATTTTAGACAGAGAAATTGGAATATCAAAGTAATTGATAGTCTTGTGACAGTAATTAGAGTTCAGCAGAAATATGAATGTTCTGCAGTAGCTTTCCAAAGTTTACCATGGGGAAATGAGCAATTGCTTACTCTTGAGGTTCATGGAGTAAAACTCCAATTTTGTGTCTATGAAAAGAACCAAAGTGGCTATGATGTATTGTTTTGGAGCAGCACAATTCTTGATGGCCAAAAGAACCTAATGTAGATATTTCTAGGAAGGTTAACACATAGCTATTTAAAGACATGCTGTTTAGAGGAAACTGACATTCTCTGGGCTGGTCAATCAGTAATGGGACTGAAAATATTATGTTCAGAATACCAACTCATGTATACTGGAGATACATCCGAAGATCTGTTTGATGTGATGTTGGAGTACCATTAATCTCTCAAGTGGTTAATAATAAAATGAAAAATAACTAAGAGTTGGGATTAGACAGTTATGCAAAGGAGTATGGTCATGACCAATCCATAATAAATACTTGAGCCCTACATGGAAATACAGTGTACAGTTCCTTATGTACTATTTGCTTTCTTGATATGTGTAATTATGACTGTGGTATATACCTTATATACTGAATTTCTACATTACTGGAGTTAAAAAGTGTCAATTTAAATTATTAACTTTATTTTTACAAACATCATAAAATAACAAAAAATACAAAGTCTTTGGACTTAAGAATCATAAGAACTATAGAATTCCTTCCCTTTATCCTTCATCTTACAGTATTACACCTTCCAAATGACAAAAATGGTTCTGATAAATGCAATTATCTTACTCACAGTTGTTGTCTATTCCATTTTTAAGTAACTCTTCTATTTGCAAAGTAAAACTTAATTTGAAGAAAGACAAAGAGACTGTTTTAAGAGTTGCAATTTTAAATACTTAACCAAGTACTAACAGGACAAAAGTGAAGACATTTAGCTATATGAAATTTCTGAATTTGTCACTAAAATGCTAGTTCAAAGAGCCTAATAGTATCATCACACTATAAACTTTCTCCAAATATAAACATACAAATATAAATGGTTTAGGAAGTACTATTGGCTATCCTAGTTGAAAAGTTAGGTAAATTACCTCTAATTGATTTTTTCATTTATAGTAAAGACAAATCTTCCTTCACCACTTACAACCCTTTTCTTCATTAAATGGCAAAGGCAGTGTACACAATCAAGCTGTAAGGCTTAAAGAGACAATAAGCAGTATTTGTATATATTTTGCTTCATTAAAATACATATGCTATCCTTTAAGATAATCATTACAACATAGATGATAGAATCTTGCAAAATTTACTTTCCTTCCTCCTCTGTTTTCTCCTCCTCCTTTTCTTCTTTTTCCTTCTTCTTCTTCTTCTTCTTCTTCTTCTTCTTCTTCTTCTTCTTCTTCTTCTTCTTCTTCTTCTTCTTCTTCTTCAAATTCCAATTGATTAGAAGCATTGAACAGCTCCAACACAAACCCCAAGGCTATAGACAAATATGTCTTTATAGTTAAAAATTTGGTACATAAATTTGTGAGGTGTTTAGGAAAATTATGTAAAATACATGTTTAGGCCCTCCCTACCCATTATGAATGTCAACAGGCATATGTGATTATTTTGATTTAGATTTAAATCAACAATAATTTAGAGAAAAAAGGCATTGCTTCGTTAGAATCTCTGAAAGTCACTCTGGAAATAGCGTATAATACAAATTGCTGTACCTGATCTTTGATGCACATATAATGTTAGAAATCCAGTTGCCTATCTCAGCTGACTAATGTCAACAATAACAAGGTGACTTAGTAGAAGTAGAATAAAAAGTCCAGTTCCATAGCATGTGTTAATAATTCACCTTTTTATGTAGAAAGTGATGTCAAAATTCAAGGAGATGTAGATGGGTCATTCTAGAGCAAAGAGTATGTTCTTTTGGCCTCCCTAGTGATCTAGCTGTGTTATTACATTGTCCACTGTGGGTTCCCCTTGTAGACTGTAGGGCATGTACAGGGTGATCATAAGCTGGTGAAAGTTCTAAGGTCATGACAAAGAAACATCTCTGGCTTTTTGTTGTCATGTAAAAGCAAATAGACCAAGGGACCACATATCTTTAAGAAGTTTTTTACTAAAGTTCAGCTAAATTTACTAAATCAGGGTCACAGAGGAACCTCAGATGACAGCAAAAGAAACAGTGCAGCAACAGTCAACCCTGAGATTCTCATGAGTTCCTTTGCAATCAAACCCTTTCTGTCAACTTTAACTAAAGGATACAGCTTGTCCAAATCGCTCTTAGTCTTTATCCAAGGGCAAATAGACATTCCCTTCTTACTATATTTTCCTTGTGAATCAGTTTCTGAAAAGTCTGTGAGTTTCCTTTAACTGAATACAATAAAGTGTCAAATGGATTATCAGTTCACATATCTTAAGCCAGGCTGACCTTTCATTTAGTGATTTGTTCTGAGAACTAGAATCAGAAGGATAATGTGTATTTGGCTCAATGAAAGAGAAAGTGAAGGCAGAGCACTTACCAAATTGGTATATCGAAGATAGGGATAAAACATGACAGAATGTCCATAAGAGAAAACCATACATTTTTTTCACGGGCATTTCACATAAGCAGCTCCAAAGACGCCAGGATAATGCTCGGACCTGTGTCTTGATCCACTCATAATTTTGTCTTATATGAACTGCATCTTTCGAACTCTTCATCTTTGAGGGGTCTCAGGGGTGAGAATTCACATGAATGAAACATCTTACAGACAAAAAGAACTAGGTAGAAAAAGAGCCCACTACTCTTAGGAAAACTATTTAGGATTCTTGTGGAAAAGAACTTTGAATAAAACTTATCATGTTATATTAAGTAAAGAAAATGTGACCCTGGGGACTCTTATAATTTACCTTTTGCAACAGAGCAAATTGGCAGTAACACAATTAAAATTAATTATTGTCTTTGAAATTAAACTTGTAAATATCCGTGAAAAGCTGTTCTTTAAATTGCAACATGTTGCAGTGCAGCATTGCCTTAAGTCGGTTTTGTAAGAGCACCAGAATTGGGGTGAATTCATTGTAACAGCAAATTTTTCTAATTGATATTTGTCACTGAATACAACAAAGCTGCTTTTAATTCTCTGTTTAAGAAGTTTACTCAGGGTCCACAAGATAGCTCAGTGGGTAATGATGCTTGCTGTTAAAACCAGTGATTGGAGACCAATCCCCAAAACCTCCTACAAGTTGTCTTCTGCCCTCAAACCTTCATAAGCATGCTATTCACATGCACACACTCATGCACGCACGCGCACACACACACACACACACACACACACACACACGTTAAATAGGTTTTGTCAGATGGAAACAGATTGCAGCAATATTGAAAGTATCTCCACTGGCAGGACCAGAACTGAACTTAGCGAATGGTCTCCTGCGTATAAGATCTTTCTTTCCCTTCCTCTCCTCCTTTACCCCTCTGTCCTCCACTCATCTTTCACCTCCCCTCCCTCATTTTCTCTACTTCTTTTCCTGTCTCTCTAGATCACTCTGTCTCTACATTTTTTTGGTTTTGTTTCTCGATTTATCTCAGTTTCTATCTGTCCCTTTCTCTCCTTTTGTCTCTCTCCCTCCCTTTCCTCCTTTCTGTCTGTCAGGCTGTCTGTCTCTCACCCTCTCTCTCCCATCAGCTCTCTTGCAGTAGTTCCACCTGCAGCTTGCTCTGAATGTGACAGTTCTCAGACTGAAGGTCAAATGACCGTTTCACAGGAGTCTCATATCAGACATCCTACATATCAAATATTTACATTACAATTTATAACAGTAGCAAAATTACAGTTTATGCAGTAACAATAAACATAATTTATGGTTGGGGATCACATGAGGAACTATAGTAAAGGGTCACAGCTTTATAAAGGTTGAGAATCACTTTTTCTAGGAGAGAGACAGAGAACACTTGATTCTGATTTGAGCCAAGTTCTGTCATCAGAAAATATTGCCATGTAACTGAGATGTAGTATGTAGCCATACATAAATAGGCCTCCAGAAGGGCTTCCCTCCTAGAGAATATGTAGCAATTTCTGAATTTCTCCAGTAATGAAATGAAAGAGGATGCACAGCTGTGGGGAGCAGAGGACCCAGGTTTCCTGAAAGACAAATCTTCTGACTGGAAAAGTGATATCAAACTTTGGGCTAGCACAAGAAAGAGAACTGCTTTCTGTGCCAATAACCAAAAGTTACAAGTTACAGGCCAGGGAGCTGTTTCCCACTTTAAGAGACCAGAAGCTTCTGTGCTTGTGGGATAGGGGATTGCTTCAGGAGCACTTTGGGATGCTGTTGAATTCATTAAAATTATTTAGTAATATTAAACCTCATTTCCAACTTTTCTGACAAACTCTTTTGAAAAGTCAGAGTACTGAAGGTTTGAAATTATTCTCTCTTTGTAGAAAAGAACCAAAACACTTGGACATGGATTATGCCAACATGATTAGGCCACCAGGTTCCCAGACACAATACAATATCATTGTATGCGTTTCTGTTATGCCATTATTTGAATGATATTCAAATCTCATTCATTTCACTGTGAATGAAATCTGTCTCCTCGATAATGGAGATTTTTTGCACCATATGGGTGAGCCTCAAAATATCAGTTAATGACCTAGATAGATTGAAAGGCTTGCCCTGGGAGTGCAGAGAGTCCTTTTGCCTGATTCCCTAATAATGAGAGCCTTATCCTTCAACCATTTCCACATTCAAGTCTACCCATGTTTAAACTGGCCTGATGTTAGTGCCTCTCCTCTACCCTCACCTCACTGTTCTACCCTACACATCTCAGGACTTTCCAGACTCCATCAATTTCCTGAGTCAATTTGTGAGTCAATTCTTGAAAGCAGTGTGCAACCTCCATTTTGATTTGTAATGAAGGTAGACACTAATTATTAGAGGAAGACGGGATTAAATGAAACTCTAAACAACTTAAACTAGACAGGTATAAGGTTATCAAATCCTCTATTACACTAGCTGAACTTCTTCACAGAGACTGTTCCTCCAGTGCGAGTATGACTTTCAAATTCCTGCCCTCATCTTCACTTACCACTTCAATCCAGATTTTCTAAGTGTTTTAACATTATTAAAAGAAATGGCTGTTATAAATAAGAATACAAACAATCTTCAAACAAAAGTATGTGGGGCTTTTGTGTGCATGTGTGAGTGTGCATATGAGTTGTTATTTTTCATTTGTTTCTCAGACTATGCAGAAAAAACCCTGAGGAGAGTAAGTAGAGATTAAGGGTTTAATTGTTTTTCAAGGTAACATGGTTTGTTATATATTAAACAAGGAATAGTGGGTAGGAAAGAACACAGCACTGATGTCCAAGATATTACTAGAGATCTTTGACAAGCTAAGGCTTGCTACCCAGTAAATCCAATTTCAACAAAAGGTGTTAAGCTGTATCTGTTGTTATGGCTGACTAAGATGACATCCTATGATCTGTGTGGATATTCTGTGAAGCCAGCCATAATAATTTCTCCTGGCCACAATAATTACCTAGAACTGGACACAAGGCTCCTTTATGCCCACTGCAATGTCTTATATATGGAATCTGGATAAGAGAGAATGTTTCTTCTGTCAGGAAGATATAGAGATTTATCAGGCTGAGGGTGATCAGCAGGCGAAATTCTGTTTCATGGCTCTTTGTCTTGAGAAGCAAACTCTTACACAAGACTCAACAAACAGAAGTCCTCCCGAAAAATATTTAAGGCCCTGATGTCCCAGCACTCAAGGCCATCTTTAGGATTCAAGGTGATCTTGATATTTTTTTCTAAAACTAAGTTTTTGTTCTTTTGTGGCAAACAAAAACCCAACACATTTAACTTTGAGATTGAAAGGGCTATTGTCTACAGAGGGATATTGCATTCATTTTTAAAAACACTTAATTGTTGGTAAAAATGATTGACAATGACTATTTGTAGATCATTATTATGAAACTACCATGGAACACTAAAGACTGTGCATATTTGTCAATAATAATATACATATATATGTGTATGTATAAAGTTACATATGACTCATGTGTTAAACAGCATAGGAATACATTGCAACAATTGTCAATAGTTTTGTACATATAATTGTCAATACATATATGTTTAAGTACATATATACATATATATGTTTGTACAAAGATTATTATGACTCATGTGTGTAAAACATCATAGGAGTGCACTGCAGCAATATTGGAATTAGAGTATTACCTCAACAGTACTATACCAATCATAAGACGGCAATTTTATTAAAAGAAGAGAATGAAAGCAAAACCCTATGACCTCAACAGCTTAGAGTTTATTTAGTTCTTAATGTAACTTTCAGTTGCAATTTGCAGATTGGAGGCATGTATATCCTACTGAATACTGTCTGTAACAATTGTTATTTTGTAGCAATCAACATAACCCTTTGATGCAAAAAAGTTACTTGTATACAAATACATAAATTTTATGATCTCTGTCTTACTTTGAATCAGATAATTGTTGAGACAGGCAGTCTCTGTCTCCCTCCCTTGTACCCTGTATATAATTTGGAATGGGACTGGCTATCAACCCTGCCATCTACCAGAGGCATGTCGGGGAAGCAATGTATGAACCCCAGAGGAAGTCCTGACTGAATAAATTTATGCTCCCATCTGAATAATGAGGTGAGAGTAATTGGTAGGAAGAAATGTGCTAGACAGTGTTAAAATGAGGCTAAAATTGTAGATATCTTCTTTATTTCTGTTCTTTCTTAGGAATTTTTAAATACAAAATAGGTAAATGCAGTACAAATTGTTGCAGAGGTTAAACTGAATCATACGTAGTGGAACATTTGTCTGAAACTTCAGCTATAGATTTAATAAAGGTGACTTTTGTCACTGTTGCTGTTGCTAATAATAAGCAGTTTATAAAAATACCTTGGAAGAGTGTTTTCTTTCAATATTATGTCCTTAACTTTGTGATTTTCTTTGTCTTCTCTTCTTTCTCTCGTGACAATGCTGGCTAGAGCCTAAGTATGTCTTCCTTGGTACGCTGGGTTTCCTTATGTTTCTCTAAGACTTCCCCTCAGCCGACTGGCTGCTTGTCCACCATGCTTCAGATCTCCATGCCGGCTTCACTCAGACAACACAACATTCTCCCTTCTCTTGTCCACTCTCTTCCTCCAGGCAGCTGCTGAGCTTACAGCTTGTATGCTGTGCATTTTTCTACTGAAATCCACTTAAATTTTTCTCAAGCTTCAATACAAATCAAAACATCTCTGAGATTTGATCTTACAATTGTAAGAATAACCAAGATCAAAAACACTAAAGACAACGTATACTGGAGAAATTGTGGGGTAAAAGGAACACTTTTGCATTGCTGGTGGGAGTGCAAGCTGGTACAGCCCTTTGGATGTTAGTGTGGTGATTTCTCAAAAAAAAATTAGGAAATAACCTTTCTCAAGACCCAGTAATAGCACTTTTGGGTTTATATCCAAAGGATGCTCAATTGTGCCACAAGGACATGTGCTCAACTATGTTCATAGCAGCTTTGTTTCTCATAGCCAGAACCTGGAAACAACCTAAATGCCCCTTGACCAAAGAATGGATAAGAAAAGTGTGGTCCGTTTACACGATGGAGTACTACACAGTAGAAAAAATAACAACATCTTGAATTTTGCAGGCTAATGGATGGAGCTAAACCATTGATAATCACCATAGAAATTTCACTCGATAGATGGAGATAGAAAACCATTATTTTGAGTGAGGTAACCCAGACACAGAAAAACAATTATCACATTTTTCACATGTTTTTTATTCATAGGTGGTTTTTAAACATAAAGCAAAGAAAACCAGCTTACAAACCACAATCCCAGAGAACTTAGACAACAATGAGGACACTAAGAGAGACTTACATAGATCTATTCTACATGGGAAGTAGAAAAAGACTGAGTAAATTGGGAGCATGGGGACCTTGGCAGAGTGTTGAAGAGGGGGAGAGACAGGGTAGGGAGCAGAGAAAAATGTCGAGCTCAATAAAAATCAATAAAAAACATCAAAAAATTTTCTCAAGCTTCAAAAAAAATAACAATTTCATTCATGAGTTGTCTTGGGCAGAGCAAAAAACTGTCAAATATTGACTTCTTTGGGGTAACATTTCAGTATTCCATAACAGGAGTAGAAATATAATCTATGTCAAATTGAAATAGAAATTTATCTTAAATAACCCCATATCTTTAGCTGTCAATACAAAGGTTGCTGCTCAGAAAGTTAAGATTTTTTTTTAATTTTTGATATAACACCAATAATGAGCAAATTTATATACAAATGAAGTTATCTGTCACATTTATATTTAAGATTTAATATTTTGTGTGTTTGTATCTATGTAAGTGAAATATATATGTATGTGTGTATCCATGTGGAAACCAGAGGACAACCTAGGATGTCATTCCTCCTCAGGTGGCATCCACCATGGTTTTTTAAGAATCTCTTACAGATCTGAGTCTTTCCAGGTTATATTAATCTATCTGGCCAGGAAGCCTTGAGAATATTGCTATTTCTACCTTGTCATCAGTGGGATTACAAAGACATGCCATTAAGCCTGGTTTTTACGTGTGTGCTGGTTATTAAATTCAGGTCCTTGGGTGTGACAGTATGTACTTTACTGACTGAATTATCTCCTCAGGCCAGTGAGAGAAATATTTTTGATCCATGAGAATATTTTAGCCTTGATAGTGAAATAAGAAGTTGAAGTATGTTACAGATATCAGGGTCATATTATCTGTTGAACAAAGCTGTTGGCAACTAGAGAGGTGGTGGGAAGGAAAGCCAAAGCCAAAGGGCAGCAAAAGGCCTACCCCAGACGATAGCTGTGGGGTTTCAGGGTGTGATGCTTCTCTGATGGTTTTCAGTCTTGCTGTGGCCTTTACTGTGTTCCTATTCCTTCCTCTGGGGCGGGATATGTTCTGCGCCATAGTATACTGAAAGTATTTAATTTTAAATAGAAGCTTATCATTAAGATGTTGTCTTGAATTTTAGAAGAGAAATAAAGGGAAGTGATAGATTGATTAATAGATTCTGATAGGCTGAAGAGGTATATATAAAGATTTTGAATAATATTAAGACTATTAAAAATGTGAGGATGAGCCACAAGATTGCTAAGTGGTTAAAGCCATGTGCCACTTTATTTATTGCATCAATTTGTTGATGGAGTGCAATTTCAGTCAGAAAATGTTAACAAACATGCAAGAGTAGAAAGGGAGAAATGTTTGAATGACCAAGATTACAATGAATTCTTCAGATTTGAATAATGTCTCAGGAATTTGATACCCTCATTCAAAACAATTTAACATCAAACATAGTATCTTAAATATTCTGTCTTGCATTATCTTACCCTTATGTTCTCTGTTAGAAAAGTTAATGATAAAAAGAGTTCTGCCATATGGAAACATCGACTCATATTCTACTGTCAACAGTTTTTGGTGGTAACGTTATGAGTGTGTACCTGTTGCATTTATGGAGCTGTTCCATGAGAAACTTTGGTTGGAACTGTTTCTTCATTAAGAAAAGGAATGCAATCAGCACACTGCCTTGGAAACTTCATAGGCACTGGGGTTTCCTTACAGCATTTTCTAGTCTCTGACTTCATGGTTGCTTAGTTTAAGAATGTTTTAGCAGGGGGAGGGCAGTGGGGTAGGAGGGGAGCGGGAGGGCTGGGAACAAGGGGAGTAAATGTAAATTTTGCTTGTAATAATAATAATAATAATAAATAATGAAGACCAAAAAAGGAATGTTTTAGGCATCTACAATAGTTCTGGGCATTCACATAGATAAGAAAGTCTGAACAAGGTACAACAGAGTGCATTTATTTGAAATGTTTATTTTATTTATTTTTGTACTTATCTAAAACAGTAGTACTAAAGTAGGTATCTTTTATTTGGATATTTTTCTTCTGTTTGTTTGGTTTGTTCTATTACTCTTAGTTTATTTTGTTCTATTAAAATTTGTTTTGTTTTATCTTATTTTAATTTATTATTACTCTTTAGATAACTGTTTATTATCTAAGGAGAGCCAGAAGCAGTATGGATCTGGATGTGCAGAAAGGTGGGAAAGATCTCAGGTTGTTGAGGGAAGGGAAATGGTTATCAGAATATAGTGTATAAAAATGACACCTATTTTCAATAAAGGAAAAATATATACAAGAACTAGGCATGACTTCAGTTTCTGATGATTCCTTGAGATTGCAAGCTAATTTCATTTCTCCAGCCTTACTAGCCCATGATCATTCCTATCCATAGCCAGCACCATGACACTCAGAAATACCATGTGCTTCACCACACTCCCATCTGCTTCTCTGCTTGTTTGTGTTATAAAGTAAGAAACAGAATAATTCTTCAAAAGTTGTCTTCAAATAAAATGGTCCCAGTTTTTGCTAGAAGAAAAGGGCAGAGCCTAAGATTAGAGACCTATTTCTAAAGAATAAAGGTGAACCTAAAACTGCAAGTGATGGGATTCAGAGCAGATAAGATTTTGAACAAAAGAACAGAATATTTCAACACAGATCACAGAAACAAATGACTTATACATACAAAATGGATATAAAAGCAATGAAAAAACTAGGGAATTTAAGTGAACAGACTTAAAAACATCATCAAGAAGTAACATAAGCATTAAAAGATTGCTCGAAGAACAGAGAAAGGAACTTAAAACATATTAAAGGGTGGACAGAAGGGCAGGGGCAATGATTCAGTGGGAAATGCCCACCTTCTCTTCTACAGAATTTGAGTTTGATTCCAAATAATCACATCAGGCAGTTGTGAGCTCAAGATGCAAGGAATCTGCTCCCTCTCTCTTGGCCTGTACGGACTAGAAATAAAATAATTAAAGAAAAATTAATATTTAAAAATATGAAGAATATCTGTGATTTGAAACATCATTTACAAAGCATGGAGATAAGGTGACTGAAGTAAGTCACAAAAAGGCAAAAACACACTACAAGGTCTTATATGCATAATATAAAATATAAAATAAAATACACAAAAGCAAACAGTGAAATGGTAGTTACCAATGGTAAGAACATGAGAAATAAAAGTTTGATAAAAAGATGAAGTTATAATTTAATAAATGGGACCTCCTGAAAGTGAGAAGCTTCTGTAAAGCAAAGGACATGGTAATAAGACAAAATAGCAGCCTACAGAATGGGAAAAGAACTTCACCAACCCCACATCAGACAGAGGACTGATCTCTAAAATATACAAA
>JAQHUG010000024.1:10192741-10208068 GCA_028555095.1 Dicrostonyx torquatus
CTGCACATTTCTTATCAGGCTCTGAAAACTAATTTTTATGGTCTACTTTCCAGTCTAGAATTGCCTGGGCATAGATTTTCAATGAGGGAATGCCTAGATTAGAATGGCCTGTGAGCATATCTGTGAGAATGTTTCTTAACTAGGCCAGCTGAGGTGTGAAGTCCCAGTCCATTATGGGTGGTACCATTCTCTGACTTTGGATCCTTGACTGTGTAATAAAGACTAACAAAAACTGAGTCCAAAGTATGAATAGTGAAAACTAAGTCCAAGGCACACCATCCATGTGTTTAGTTTCTCTTAGGTCATGCATGAGATGGTATTTGTGTTTGAAATTATTGCCTTGGCTTCCCCACAATGATGAATTACAACCTATAAAGTCACAGTTTGATAAATTTTTTCTGGATTTTTTCCCTTTGATCCTAGAATAGTGGTTTTCAACCTGGGGGTTGCAAACTTCAAAAATTCATATTTCCAATGGTCTTAGGAACTCAGTAGCAAAATTACAGTTACAAAGTAGCAACAAAATAAATTTATGGTTAGGGGTTCCTAAAACTATCAGAAATGTGTTTTTCAATACTCATGACTCACAACTTGAGAACCGCTGTTCTAGAAAAAGGTGAGTGTTCTTTCAGATTTTAGCATATGAGACAAAAGCAATCCTTCCCTTCCTCATTTTTATTTCTATTTAGATATCATATTTTATTCTATTACTTATTCTATTACATATTATATATATATATTTATACCTTATGTGCATTCATTCCAAAGTGTATACATTAACTTCTTTCCTGGGATGTGTTGAATTTATACTTTCTCTCTACTTCTAGGATTTAATCATTGACATTTATTATAAATTCTATGCTTGGAAAATTTTCCACTTCATTTATACAGTAACTCAGAATGATTTACTTTCTCTTGAATTTTTATCCTTTTTGAATGCATTAACTTTTAAAAACTGAATTTTCCAATTTTTAGAAATAAATTTAAAAATTTAAACTATATGATTTAAGACTTTCTGTTAAGTATATATTATAAAAATAAAGAAGTGTGAACTGTATCAATCAGAAATTCCCAGATTTGAAGGGAAATATAATTTGCTTTATTCACATTAATAATGTTTCACTCTATCTTGGGTTTACTGGTTGAAGCTATGCATTGCAGAGAAGAGAGCCTTCATTTGCTGCTTTCAGAGTAACAGGATTTTTAGGCGTGTTTTGGTAGGTGCTTTTCCTCATTGAATTCTGAGCTGGAGTCTTGAAGGAATGAATCTTATTGACCAGCTTCATTATATCAAAGTTCTGTGGATTCTGACAATTTTGGCTTTTAAGAAGTATTTCCCAATTTCTGGAAATAAAAAATACAAGCTTGCTAAAAAGAAAAAAAAAGTTATCAGAAAAATTAGTAAGGAAACCACTCCAGTGGATCTGTCCAGAGAGAAGATGAGACAGAATAAGAGAGGAACAGAGGATGGAAGGGAGGAGACATGAAGATCAGGGAAACTAGGATAACAGAAACAAATGACAGACATTAACTTACAAAGCCCTTTAAAAATACGAACTAGATGAGGCCAAGCAACAGAGTTCTAGCAACGGAACTCTATGGAAAATATTTTAGGTAATTTCATGATAAATGAGAAGAACTGGTCAGGTAGAAGGGCTCCTTTATCCTTTGCTGCACTTTCTACTTCCATTGGTCCAAATGCAGATGGGAAGACTGCAGCTCCCAAAGTCATCCTGGTATGTGAGGTGAATATGCACGGGCTTAGAATGGCAGAGAAGAAAGTACTTTGCTGCTCCTTTCTTGGTAGTGTGGATTCCTCTGCAAGACCCAGAACTTCACCCTTCCAGGTTCCTTTGTTTTAAATGGAAATTGTCTCCTTTAGTTTAAACCATGTTAAAACGCCCATTCTCACTGACAAGAGATCCTACTCACTCCTTAATCATACAATCATTTTGTTCCACTCTTGGGAAATAGAATGTGGTATTACAGAGAATTAAAGGGGAAACTAAAGCAGAATTATACAAGAAGAATGGGAGAGAAAGGTAAAGATGGAATATGGAGAGGGCAACTGACTGTTGTGTGATATTTTGATTGTGTTCTGACAAAGCTTGCTTGGAGTAGGTGGGTGGAGCTAGTCACTAGCCAACCTAAGCTAACCATAGAGATCTGGATGACTGTAGACACAGAGGGGAAAGGAAGTAGTAAGGCAGGGCAGAGAGAGAGCATCTGGGCCCTTTTGCACATGGGAATAGTAGAGGTAGGGGGGTGAGTGGTGACTGCACCCTGCTTCTTTTATGGTTCAGCTTTTTACCCTGATATCTAACTATATATTTTTTATTGATAAAGATTAATTAGATTAACGCTTCAACCGACACTAAGGGTCTGTTGAAAAACTACACGGAAACCCAGTACAGCAGAAGCTTCCTAAAAAAATACAATCCTTTGAAATGCTTATGACATAGCAAAAGTTGTATACAAAGGCTTTATTTTTTACAGCCTGCCACAGTAGGAGCACCAGGGCTGTGAACAGTGGGCTTTCTCAAAGCCAAACATGTGAGGTGATGCTTAGCAGTGTTTTAGATGCCTTTTTAAATTTACTGAATCCATACCTAATAAAAATCCCTCTATTTCATGCTAGTCTCTATACCAACGTAAAGACTTTTTTTTCTAAGAAAATGGTGAGGGTTTCAACACACTGGTTGGACTGCAACTGTACTGTGAATTCTCTAAAGTACTGGTTCATACAGGCATGTATACATATGTGGCATACACATGTATACATATGTGGCATACACATATATACATGTACATATGCATGCCACATATGTATACAATACGTTTTATAGCTCCACAGCCATTTGTTGAGCAGCTGTGATATACTGCATGTAGAATATTAGCATTTAAATTTTCTTCGTAATCCTTAATATGTTTCTGTTTAACTCAACGAAATTAAAATGTAAGCTGACTAAAAAGACTTGAGCATGATATGAGAAGGAAAATCATGCTACAGCAGAGAATGAATGTATTTCAGACCTGGTGGGATGTGATTCTAGAACCATGATTACTGAATAAAATGAGCTTATCTGAAATTCTCACTTGAAATGAAGAAGAATGAGAAACTCCTGCTATGTTAGAATGCTTTGTTCATGTTCCTTTAGTTGTTCCTTAAAGTCAGAGAAGCCCAATAAAATTAAATATTGGAGTGCAATTACCCCAATTAAATTAAAACTTAGACTTTTTGGAGTTACAATTATGATTTTATCTCAACGTTCTGTTTTTAGATAGTATCTTAACAATTGTAAAATACATTTTATTAGATTTTCTAAAAAGATATAATTTAGGTCTTTGCTTGTCTTTTAAATTATTTTATAAAACAATGTAGACTCCATTGGTTTCTATATTGTTTCCTATAATGATCATGTATTTAATTCTATTATCTTCTTTTATTCTTTTTTATATAACCTCTTTCTTTCCTTTCGTGATCCCCTTTCTAGTATGATGACCTATCCCCAACTTACCTCACACACACATATTATTTTAATCTATGCTATACATATGAGAGAAAACATAGAATAGAATATTCTCTCACTGAGTTTGACTTATTTCACTTAACATGATGATTTCCAGTTCCATCCATTTTCTGGCAATTTCCATGATTTCATTTTGCATCATGGCAGAGTAAAATACCATTATGTATATGTACCACAAGTGTAGACATATACTTATGTACCTAGGCTAGTTCTGTGTTCACTCTATTGTGAATAGTGCTGTAATAAATATGGGTGTGAAAATATTTCTGTTGTGTGTTGACTGGATGTTACTTCTGTAAAATTTAGACTTTTAATTAGGTAGTTACAGTTATAATTTGTGTTACTTTCCTTCAACATTGGTAAGCAGTGAATTCATGTTTAGAATAACATTAGCACCTATGTGGGAAAAACACAATCCAGAGCCCAATGTGTGATCTAATTCAACTGCTGGTGAGCCTCAAGGAATGTTACCATGATGGATTGTGTTTGCAAGTGTTTTTGTGCATGGCCATATAAAACCACAAATCACAAATTTCAGGGAACACAAGTTGACCAAATACTCTATTTTAGTGAGACACATCTATGTTGTATCTGTGTGTACCCACCCATTAACTCCTTGAAAGAAAAATGAATTTAGAATCAGAGTAGTTCATGAACATACATGATTTAAAACATTTTGAATGAACAAAAAAATAATTTAACCAATCTCAGCTGGTATTCCAGATCTGCTAGTCAACAAATCAGTGCCTGCCCTTCTCATGGCCCATGAAGCAGAATAGCCTTGTTTCACTGCTAACTGTGTCCCTAAAGTCCTTCCGAGCCCTGGGTGCACTTGTTTGTGCTGTTCTTCAGGTCACATGTAAAGGTCAGCGTTAGAACAAATATCTCATTGCTCTGTAGTTCTTTGGTCATTGCTAACTTTATTGGAAAATTATATCAACTTACAGAAAAATTAATTATTCATAGTAAAAATATCTTCCATATACCTTCCCTAAGCCTTTATAACTCTCACCATTGCTTCATTCTTCTCTCTTACAAAGAGAGAAATGTTTATCTTTCATTTGGATAAATTACTATTTATGTATCATTTGAAAATGATATATACACAATTTCAGCTTACTCATTCATATATTGTATATTTCTTAATATATACTTATTTGACAGTAACTATGATATTCGATTTGAAATTTTACTTCACAATACAAAGAATACACACCAAATATTGTGAAGTCTAAAGAACTAATAAAATTGTAAATTGTTTTCCTTATTGAGCTAACCAAAAACAAGTTATAAAAGCAATTATGACTATATTTTCATAAAATTTTAAAGAGATAAAAATGTCATCATTCCTAATTTTTATTTTTTAAGGTGTTATACACATTTACAATTGTCAGTAATGTTAGAAAATGTATTTTGGCTTACTCAATAGGTAGTATATTTCACCCATTAAATTGATGTAATAAGACCAAATTGATTTGTTAAAGTACATTTTAATTATCAAATTAACATCTCCATTAAAATAAATACAGCATGTTCCAAGTATGTACTTGTGAGGGTTTGATATTCCCAGCAAATACCATTTTGCTTTTAGGCATGTTTCATTACATTATACATCAAATGTAAAATTTCCATTTTAAGCAGAATATTACTATTTGAGAAGTATATTCATTTATAATATTATAGAATGACTAATAAAGAGATTGTACAAGCTATCCCTTGATGTGGGACAATCAGACACATGTAGCCAGGTTAATGGTAATGCAAGGATGTTGCTTTGAATAGAAGACATGCTTGAGGCAGAGCTATGTGATGCGAGATGACCCCTTCCAATTTTAATGCATATGTAACAAACTCATTAAAGGCAGAGCCAGGTAAAGAAAGATCACCTCCTACAATTTTAATATTTGTGCAACAAATGTATTGAAAGGGGACAATACCTGGACTAGCTATTTAGGAGTCCCACTCTGTAAGGAAGGAATGTGAGCCCCTACCTCTTTATCACCACAGGATGCCAATTCTGCTGATGGCTATTATTTCCGTTCAGTTGCCATGGTGAATGCAAGCATTTTTATTTTTGAGATCCTAGTAGAAAGGTTTCTTTCTTTTAATTTAATGCCACAAAACAAACCCACACCAGTTTGATTAAAAGGGGTTATTTATTGGAGGGGAAAAAACTTACAGAACACCGTCCTACACCACAGTCCTCTGGTCGCAAACAGGAAACAGAGAGTCTAGCAGTCAGAACAGGAGCCAGAAGCAAGGAGAGGGAGCAGAGGGTTGCCGCTTTTTTAAAAATGAATGAAACCATGCCCCAGTGGGATGGTATCTTTAAGGCTATTGGCTGAAAAAGCAGAAAGAGCTCCCGCAGCACCTCACCCTCTTCTTTAAATAATAGAGTTCTAAACCTACTACAAAATTATATACAGTAAAAACAAGTATCCTATTCTAACTGGCTTAAGTCTTGTATAATAAGTAACTTGGCCAAGTCATGAGAGGAAAGTAACTACATTTATCTAGTCTTCAACCCAATTGAAGATCTGAGAAGGGAAATAACATTACCTGAGTATTTAGGAAGTGCAATCAAACAACTTCCAAATTATGCAACAAATCACAGAGACAACTGGTTACCTGGGCAATCACCCAAAGTAACGTTTGCAGCGTTGAAGCAACCAACTTTGGCTAAGGCCTAGAATAACAGATTATTATTAAAGACAAGAATTTTTTCAAAACCGTTTTACTCTGTCTTGGCAGGATTTGACAGTTCTGCTTATCCATTTCTGGATACTATGTATTTTGTCAGTAGTTGAGGTATGGGTAGTTCCTTGTCCAGAGGCTGGTTTTGCCAAGAAGATAAGCTCCAAGTGGAGTGCCTTTGTGCTCAACAATCTCTCGGGAATAGATCAGTGTAGCCAGGAGCATTTGTGTCTCCCTACCACAAAACTCTAGGTTAGATTAAACGCCATTTTCTACAGCTCTTTGAAGAGGTTGAAGATTATTTATGCAGAACATAATCTCTATGTATCTAAAGAACCTGATTAGTCTAAATATAAATATGACAAACATAGATGACTATTGATCTACAATTTTTAATACCTACCTAACTTAAAGACTAAGAGAATAAACAACTGTGTAATAAATGAGGACAATGACCTCCAAATGAAAACAATGCACAAGTATACATTGTAATATGATAAAAATACATAAATAAATACATAAACAACATATAAGTCAGAGGTAGAAGCATGCATGCATACAATATTCAATATAATTTAACTTTGTATCCATATACAAGAATCTGTGCCAATGTAATCATCTATAAACAATAACTCACAAATACCAATCTATTATCCCATCATCCAATTTTCCCTCTTTTTTTTTTCAGAAAGATCCCTGAGCTTATAAAATTTCCCCCCCAACCCTCAACCGTATACTAATTATAATCAACCCTTAAATGATGTCCCTAAACCCGAGGACAAACTTTACTGGGAGAGGGGACATCGTCCTCTAGAATTACTTCCAGCTGTCATGGGGGCAACATTATTTCTGGGGGATCCTGTGAAAGTAAAATGATGCTTAAATTCAAGATTAATGTCTGGTAAAATTGCAAATAGTCTCTGAGTATTTTGTGGAAGTCTGGCCAGAATGTTGTAAAAGATGTGCACTGTTTCAGCTATCCAAGTTGGAATTATCTTGTGCAGCTGGTACCCAAAACAGGTCTTTTAGTAGAGCTTTCAGTATCATGATGCCATATCAACCAGGTGGAGTTGTTGTTAGGGAGCCCCATCTTCTTCCTGGAAACTTCAAAGAGTGCTGCAGGAAAATTCATTGTTCATTGTAGAAAACTTAAACATTATTTATATAGACATACACGGTTGTGTATATTCAAAACAGGAGTCAAATGAATGGAAAAAGGTCTTCACCAACCCCATATCAGACAGAGGACTGATCTCAAAAATATATAAAGAACTCAAGAAACTGGACATCAAAATACCAAATAATTCAATTAAAAAGTGGGGACATATCTAAACATTCTCAACAGAAGGCTCTGAAATGGTCAAAGACTTTCTTAGAAACCACAGGTAGTACAAACATCATGATCAACAATTAATGAATGGAACCTCATGAAACTGAAAAGCTTCTGCATGATGAAAGATATCACCATTCAGAGAAACAGTAGACTACAAAACGAAAAAGTATTTTTACCAACTACACATCTAATATTTAAAATAAAGAACTCAGAAAACTGGATATCAAGAAAACAAATAGCTCAATTTGAAAATGGAGTACAGAGAATCTTCAAAGAAGGAAAATCATATGACCAAGAACCACTAAAAGAAATGTTCAACATTCTTAGTCTTCAGGAAATGCAAATCAAAACTTCTTTGAAATTTTATCTTAACATGAATCAGAATGGCCAAGTTCAATAAAACAAATAAGAGTTCATGCCAGTATGGTATAAGGGAACCACTCCTCCATTGCTGATGTGAGTGAAAACTCATCCAGCCACTATGGAAATCAGTGTTGCGATTATTTAGGAAAATAGGAATTTATCTACATCGGGATCCAGCTATACCGTACTTGAGCAAATACCCAAAGGATGTTTCATGTTACCACAGAGACCCGTTCTTAACCATGTTCATGGCTGCTATCTGCATAATACACAGAAATTTAAACAGACTAGATATCAGTCAATTGATAAGTGAAATAAAATGCAATATATTTATGTAATTGAATATTGCACAAACATTAAAATAAATGAAATTTGTAGGTAAATATAAAGAACTAGAAAAAATTATTCTGAGTTAGATAACCCAGACTTTGAAAGACAAATATGGTATATATTTGCTTATATGTAGATGTTATTTGTTGTTAAAGATTAGCCAGCTACAATCCATAGACCGATATATGTTAAGTATAGATAAGGGAATGGGAGGGAGGGACAGATTATCTATGAAGAGAAAATAGAACATATATTATGTATAAATGAGGGATATAATAGAATGTGAGTGCCTAACAGGGAGAAGACAGAAGAGGTGGATGAGGGAGGGGGTAATGGAAGGAAGAGCTAAAATTAATGACTTTTAGAGGGGTTGTATGTCAAACTATTACAGCAGAAACTTCCTAAATTAAGTAAATATATGAAGGTGATATAAATGATCTGATGCCTACCTAAACCTTTCACAGATACTGGCTAGCTCTTGGTACAGAAAGATACTTTGCATTCTACTAAAGGAGAGAGGCAAAAACCAACTAAGATGCAAACCCTTTGATCTATAACTGATTCCTGCCTGCAAGCTATGCTGTAACATGAGGGTCCTGCTTGTTGGGGTTACTGTCCTGCCCAGTACCCCACAGCCAGCAAGCCCCAAAGAAAATCACACAGAGAGTCTACATTAGGTTATTAACTGATTGGTCCATTATCTCAGGCTTCTTACTAGCTCCCATAAGTTATATTAACCCATTGTTCCCATCCAAGCCAGGCACATGGCCGGTACCTTTTCTCAGCTGGGACAGGGACACATGCTGCTTCCTTGGAGATATGTGCAGGAATGCCAGGGAAGCTTCCTGCTTCCCAGACTTTCTCCTCGCCCTTACTCTACTTCCTGTCTGGTGGACCCGCCTATACTTCCTACCTGGCCAATCAGCATTTATTTAAAACATGATTGACTGAACAGACAAGTCTCCTGCACCACTATGCTAGTGCAATGGTGGCACTTTGGGGGAGTAATCAATCAATATTTAACTTTATTTAAGACTCTCTCCATGAGGTAGAACTCATACCCAATGTTGCCTAGGTGACTGAGAACCTGAGGATAGACAGCCAGTACCCAGGGAAAAGAAAATACTAATAATGTCCTCGAAATAATTACACAGAAACTGTATTCATTGAAATACTGCCTGGTCCATTAGTTCTAGCCTCTTATTGGATAACTCTTACATCCTGATTCAACCCATTTCTAATAGTCTGTAAATCACCATGAGGTAATGGTTTGATTCTCTCGACTCCATGGCGGCTCTCCCTGACTCAGCCTTCTCTATCCCAGAATTCTGTTCTGTCTACTCCCCCACCTAAGGGCTACCTTATCAAAAAGCCAAGGCAGTCTTTTTATTCAACCAATGAAAGCAACAGAAATACAGAAGGACCTCCTACCCCAGATCACATGCTTTTTGGGTTTTGGCCATAGCCATAAAAAAAGCTACACCATTTTAAAATGCTGGCTTTCTAGGCTGTCCTGCCAGCGCAAACTCTTTTTCAGGCAGGAGGTCCAACTACAGAGCATTTGAGTGTGGTTTGTGAGTACACTGCTGCAGCCTGCTTGCTGACAGGGACCTTAAAGCACCATAGAGTTATGGCAATAAACATGGCTCCAGCTGGTACCTCTGCCATGAGGCTGGAATCTCAGATAGCTAAGAAATGGGCTGGATTCAGCTGCCAAAGCCAAAGCTTTAGCCTTTAATCCACTCCATATTGCTTAGCAAATTAAAGACTCATGTGGTCAGAAAAAAGAGAGAGAGATACAGTAAAGAGAGTTTCAAAGTTGAAGAAACATCTAAATGGTTTACAGTGGGTAAAAAATATATGCAGGCTTGGGATAGAAAAGAAAAAGTTTGAAGTCCTTAAAAGAAAAAAGAAAAAGAGAGAGCAGTTGGGTATGGTGGCACACACCTTTAATCCCAACACTTGGAATACAGAGGCAGGCAGATCCCTGTGAGTTCAAGGCATAGTGGCACACACCTTTAATCCCAGCACTTGGGAGGCAGAGACAGGTGGATCTCTGTGAATTCTAGGACAGCCTGGCTTACAGAGACAGTTCCATGACAGCCAAAGATACACAGAGAACCTGTCTCAAAAAGCAAAAATTAAAAGTAAAAATAAAAAAATAGAGGTTAATATAAAACCACATAAAGATGAAAAATACACTGAGAGTCTGNCCTATACTTCCTACCTGGCCAATCAGCATTTATTTAAAACATGATTGACTGAACAGACAAGTCTCCTGCACCACTATGCTAGTGCAATGGTGGCACTTTGGGGTAGTAATCAATCAATATTTAACTTTATTTAAGACTCTCTCCATGAGGTAGAACTCATACCCAATGTTGCCTAGGTGACTGAGAACCTGAGGATAGACAGCCAGTACCCAGGGAAAAGAAAATACTAATAATGTCCTACAAAAGGAAAACAATAATAAAATGACTCCTAACTGCATTCTGTACTATATATTAATTGATCCCTACCTTGTTTGTTTGTCATCAGTCAGGTTTCCTCTTATAGCAAATAGAAAAAAATATAGAGACCCATAGCCATACAATATCTAGGGATTCAGAGACCTGGGAACACTTAGCCCTAACAAGACAAGGAAGCAGAAAGAATATGAGAGATGGAGGGTATGGAAGACACCAAGGAAACAAATTCATCTTAATCAACAGGACTGACTCCCAGAGATGCAGGGAGCACACATAGAGTCTGCAGAGATCTGCACAAGACAGGGCCATAGACCTGAAAGGACAACTGGACATATGCCCTCATATCTACCCTAGATGCTATCTCCAACTGATAACCACTAACAAGTGAAAAAGTATTTTTCTCCAAGTGAAACTCCCTGGGCAAACAGACATTCCAAAGGCCACAGTCCAGCAATAGATGACCAATCATAAATGAACTGTCTCATATTTGAATTTTAATTTTATTTATGTATTACCCTACAGCTTTTGTATATATATTATGACTTCTGGTTTTATGGTTTTTTTTTCTTTTTGCAAATTCTGGGTTTACAAAGGAGTGTGTCTCTGCATCTATATCTGTTTCTTGCGTTTTTTCTTGGTTTTTTTCCCTTTTGTTTGTTTTACCCTATTCTGATTTGTTTATTTTTTTCTTTTTATTTTATTTACATCCCTGAGAACCATGTTTATTTTCTAGTGAGAGATAGAAAGGTGGTGTATCTAGGTGAGAGGGGAGGTAGAGAGAAACTTGGAGGAGTAGGGATGGAATTATAATCAGAATATATTGTATGACAAAAATTCTCAATCAAAGAAAATATATATAATGATAATGATCACAACGATGATGGCAAAAGGTGAATTGAAGTGAAATCAACTAGTGTAGGTATATGGCCAAGGCAAAAAGAAATATGACTTCTCAGCAAATTCATAATCCATTCTGTCACTTACACATAATCTTCTGGTCCCACAGTCATTCAGTCCCAAAGAAACACACAGAGGTCAACATTAATCATAAACTGGTTGGCCTATTAACTCAGGCTTCTTACTAACTCATTCTTAAATCTTATACTAGCCCATTATTTTTGTCTATGTTATCAATGTGGCTTGGTACCTTTTCCACAAGGCATTCTCATCTTGCTTCCTCTGAATCTGGGTGACGACAGCAGATTGACTTTTCCTCTTCCCAAAATTCTCCTGTTCTCATCACTCCACCTATACTTCCTGCCTGGTCGTTCCACCCATCCTTTCTGCCTGGTTTCTGGCCAATCAGCATTTTATTAAATTAATTTATATTAAAACAATACAACTGACAAATTTTTAAAGGGCATAAGATCATTATCCCACAGTACTTCCCCCCCTTTTTAAAAAAAAATAAGAATTCTGAATCTAATCTCCCTTGTTTAGTTTTCTCCCTGACCACTATCCATAACAACTTGCAACCAATACTCTAAACAAAGAAAAATATCCATAGTCCATTATTTGGGAGTGTGGACATAGTTTTCTAGAGTACTTCCTGCTAATTGGGGGTGCTGATAATTTTACAGGGACAAAAAGAAAATTTAGAATTATGATCAAGTACTGACTGGAGTATCCTGTGAAGCTTTATCATCTCACTCAACAATATTAACTCTGCTCTGGATGTAGAACTCAGACATCTGGGCCATCCGCTCCTATCAGAGATTTCTCAGGGGGTCTTCCTCGATCAAACATGAGTTTTCTTACCCCAAAATGAATTCACAGACTCCCATTTCCTGTGGAAGCAAAAGCAAAACTTCTTCTCCAAAGTAACATAACTTTTGACTTCAATTTTGAATTCAAGGCATTTTCAAAACATATAGTTTGGATTCATCTGCCAGTATTTATAATCAAATATATTATAGCAGCTGTTGCTCCCTCCTCAGCATTCAAACAATTCAAAGAGAACATAATAACATACAGCATCCAGATTCTCTGTGTATTTTCCATCTTTTCATGGCTTTATTTTAAATTCTATTTCTTTTATTTTTAATTTTAATTTTTGGCTTTTTGAAACTAGGTTTCTCTGCATAGCTTTGGCTGTCCTGACACTCACTCTTTAGACCAGGTTTTCCTTAAACTCACAGAGATCCAGCTGCCTCTGCCTCCCAAGTGTTAAGATTAAAGGTCTGTGCCAACACACCCAACTATTCTCATTTTGTAAAAATTTTATTTAAAATAAAATGAAAACTTGTATTTCATTTCTCTTCCAAGTGTACACATATTTTTAAATATACTGTAAACCATTTAGAGGTTTTCTTTGTCTTTGAATCTATCTTTACTGTATATCTCTTTTTTCTGATCACATGAGTCTTTAATTTGCTAAGAAATATGGCCAGGATTAAAGCTGTGGCTTTGATGGCTGGATCCACCTAATTCCTTAACTTTCTTAGAGTCTAGCCTCATGGCAGATGTACTGACCAGGATCATGTTTATTGTCACAACTCTATAGAGTTTCAAGGTCCCTTTCACCATCAAAAAGCATGCTTTCAAGCTATTCATAAACACCATTTAAGTGTTTTGTGGCAGAGCCTATTAAAAGGGCTGCAAATTTTTGCAGCTAAACCTGAGTCAGGAAGAGCTAATGGGCTAATCATTTTATAACTAATGTCGACCTCTATGTGGTTTCTTTGGGACTTAATGATTGTGGGAACTGGGCAGGACAGAAACCCCGACAACAAATGGTGCCCAACATGTGGACAACTGCATCCACATAAAGCCTGACAGAGATTGGGAAGTAATTCTAGACAAAAAAAAGAATAGAGTTCAAAACAGCTTATTGATAGCAGCATTTTCTCAGGTGGGCTCTGTTTGCTAGAGACAAGCACTCTCATTTAAGAGAGGCTTCCTGACTCAGCTTTAGCTGCAAAACCTTGCAGCTCTTTTAAGAAGTCCTGCCACAAAACACTTAAATGATGTTGATGAAAAGCTGATCAGCGTAGTAATGAGTGTGGACTCACTCATTACTATGCTGTGCCTGGCTCCCAGCCGCCTGACGCAGGGCCCCTTGTTCCATCCCGCCCACTGGCTGATACCTGAAATAATTACACAGAAACTGTATTCATTGAAATACTGCCTGACCCATTAGTTCTGGCCTCTTATTGGCTAAGTCTTACATCTTGATTCAACTCATTTCTAATAGTCTGTAAGTCACCACGAGGTAGTGGTCTTACCGGGAAAGATTCAGCATGTTTGACTCTCTCGATTCCATGGTCGCTCTCCCTGACTCAGCCTTCTCTATCCCAGAATTCCATTCTGTCTACTCCCCTCACCTAAGGGCTGCCCTATCAAAAGGCCAAGGTACTCTTTTTATTCAACCAATGAAAGAAACAGAAATACAGAAGGACCTCCTACACCATTTTCCTTTTTTCTGTTTAAACAAAAACGAAAGGCTTTCATTTTAACATAGTAAAATTACGTGCAACAAAATAGTTATCAAGCAAGAATTACAGTTACAATATTTATATCTATTTTACCTTTTATCATAACTAAGTAAAACTATAACTATCCATTCTTCAACTCCATCAAAGACTCCAGAAAGATAAAATATTACCTAAGTAAACAAGAAGTAAGCAACTTCCAAAACTCTATAAATGACAGAGACATCTTGCTGCCTGTGCAGTCACTCAAACTTCTTTTGTACCATTGGGGCATCCATCTTCAGCCTACAGGCCTATAGTATCTAGCAGACATTTCCATGAAGCAGGAAAATTCAGACTGTTCAGTCACTTTCTTCTGTGTCCTACAAAATGTCTTGCATACTCTTTCATGAAGCAGGAGCCCTGAAGGATCATCTCACATTTAGGCAAGTTCAGCAGTCCTCTTTCTGTGGGTTCTTTGTGTCCATTTAAACAGTCCAGGCAAGAGAAGTTTCTTGGTAAAATGGCTAGCAAACTCCATAAGGAGCCTCTTTGATGCCCATCTTCTTCAGGAAGTAGCTTGGTGCTGTCAGGAGCAGACGTGTCTCATTGTCATGAAAAGCCCTAAGTTACTGAAACATCTTAAATGCCATGTTCTGTAGTCTTTGAAAGATATGAAGAATGCCTATCTGAAATATATCTATGCACATCTAGAAAATCTAACTAACATGGCTACAAACTTAACTGTTGTAGAGATTATCTATTAACCTATATTTCTTAATTATATATTACATTTTTAAAAGAACTACACAATCACAATACCTTAATCAAGATCAGAAATACATATACATATAACAAAATTGACCTTAAATTTTATCAATAAATCAAGATTTATACCAATGTAAATTTTTTATATCTATATCATATCTCCCTTTAAATGTAAAAGAACACTTATAAGCAATATTGGGGAATATGGGTGTAGTTTTTTCTCTCCAAACTTCTTCCTGCTGTATGGGGGTGCTATCAATCAAGTCTTTCATGGTGCATCCTGTGTGCTAGGTTCATCTCAGTCATCAGTTGAGAGAGGTAATTTTCTAAAGATATTCACAGTGGCCTTTCAGGAGGGTATGGTCTGCCATACCATATTGGTCTAGAAGAAATTCACAGGTTCTCATCCTCTATGAAAACAGAAGAAGAAC
>JAQHUG010000024.1:10210682-10224697 GCA_028555095.1 Dicrostonyx torquatus
TGGTATGGGACTGTGGTCTATATTCTGTCAATTATATTTTAGTAAAAACTGATTGGCAAGCACCAGGCTGGAAGTATAGGTGGGACAACCAGACAGGAAGTAGAGGTGGGTCAAGGAGAACAGGAGAATTCTGGGAAGAGGATGTAGTCCTTGCCCAGCCACAAGAGAAGGAAGATATGGTTGCCGAGCCATGTGGCTAACATAGATAAGAATAATGGGCTAATATAAGTTATAAGAGTTAAAAAGAAACCTGAGCTAATGGGCCAATTAGTTTATAACTAACATAGATCTCTGTGTGATTTCTTTGGGACTTAATGATTGTGGGAACCGAGCAGGACAGGAACCCCAAAGCTGCTACCAAGAAACCATGCTTAACTCTGTTTTTCCATGTTTAGAATTAACTTCCCAAGCTCTCTGAGGTTTCATGTGGATAGAGTTGCCTACGTTGGCACCATTTGTTGTAAGACGCTACTTGTTTGTTTCCTGGCTGCCCTGACTTCTGAAATAATCACACAGAAACCATATTATTTAAATCACTGATTAACCCATTAGCTTTAGTTTCCTCTTGGCAAAATAGTACATCTTAATTTAGCCTATCTCCATTAATCTGTGCATTACCATGAGGTCATGGCCTACCAACAAAGCTTCAGTGCATCTCTGGCAGGAGCTCCATGGCTTCTCCCTGACTCAGCATTCCTCCTTCCAGCATTCAGTTTAGTTTTTCTCACCTAGCTAAGTTCTGCCTTGCTATAGGTCCAAAGCAGTTTCTTTATTACCCAATGGTATTCACATCATAACAGGGTAATCCCACATCACTTTACTATGTGAGTTGTTTAAAATCCAATATATATATATATATATACATATATATATATATGTGTGTGTGTGTGTGTGTGTATACATATATATATAGTGTGTATGTGTATGTATGTGTATATAATAATTCATATAATCAGGTGATACTTAGGTGTTTCTACAATAGCAAAATGCACAGTCTTTCCTTTTCAATGAAATAGCTTTATTCTAACTAACTCACACACAAAAACACCCACCACACTATTTAAAGAATCCACTAAGACACTTTCCCGGACCCAAACTCCATGCATCTCAGGGAAAATCTGCACAGTTAGAAAGATCATTCCAAAGCTATGGTGCTCCACTTAGGGCTTTACACTTTGTCATTTACATTTTCATTCAGCTTTTTACCAGAGGAAAAATGTATAAAAAGACACACGACAGACTTGAAACTAGAGAAATAAATGGGTTTATAGCTTCCTTTATCACTTATGTGTACTTTGATCTGTACCCACTCATCACATTTTAGAATATCATAATTCTTTCAAAAGGAATGGGCCTTTCAGACATTTGCACAAAATTGTTAACAAACCTTAACTCACAATTAAAAAGCACAAAGTGCATAAGAAACTCATCAACCATCACTCAGAGGTGACAGAAACAAACAACTAAACTACTCAAACAATTACTTCAAAGATGGTGATTTAAAATTAAGATTCCTTTTATTTGTAGAGGTATTACATTTGTATTTTAATGAATAAAGCTTGCCTGAAGATCAGAGTGTAAAATAAATGCCATGGCCAGCCTTATAGACCAGGCAGCAAGTACACTCACCTTTAGTCCCAGTATCCACACTAGTTTGCCATAGAAATCAGGCAGTAGTGGTGCATGCCCTTAATCCCAGCACTACAGAGGAGCATAAAATGAGAGGATGCTGTTCTCAGACAATCACATTTTGAGATTTCAGGCTGAGGTTGAGGTAAGAGCCCATGGCTGCCTGTTTTGCTTTTCTGACTTTCAGGTTGAACCCCAATATCTTTCTCTGAATTTTATTAATTGTTCTACCTTTATTCTCAGAGAGTTCAGAAAACTAAAGCTGTAATAAAAACAGTGTTCCCTCTAGACAATCTTAGGCAATGTCTTCTTTATAATGGTTTGATGTTTAGGGTGTGAGTATCAATTAATTGGTTGTTCCTGTTAGGAAGTTTTGAAAACTCTTAAGAGGTAGTGCTTGGTTGACAGTGGTAGGTCACCACAGATTGCATTGACAAGTAAATATATAAGATCTCAGCCCTTGGTCTGGTATGTAACATTTGTTTCCTACCCCATAATAATGTGAGGAGCAGCAGGCATATGCTCTGTCTGCCATAGACCATGTACTGTGCCATGATATTCCACAATGGTTGACTAAAATCTTATGAAACTGTCAGTCAAAAGAAAGCTTTCCTCCCTGCATTGTCTCTCAATGGGTATTTTGTCATGGAATATGAATGGGAATAACACATAATATTTCTTTTATAAGCTTTAGGAGCTCTTGGCATCCTTGACATTTAGTGTTTCCCTTCAATCTCCCCAAGTTGTCACCTCTCATGAGATCACATAATGTTACATGCCACATATATTAGCCTAATTTCCTCTTCCTGAGATTCTTACTTTAACATCAGCTGCAAAGACTCTGATTTTGTTCTTTATGATTTGTAGTAGGTTATATTTGCTTGAATGTGTTACACGTCCACATAGTGGGGGGAAGTAACTTATCATTACTTCTAACTGTTGCCACCCTATCTTGCCATAGCATTCTTCGATATTTTTCTTCTTCGTTTCTTTTTCTGTTTAAATTTGTTTTCTGACTCTTTCATCCATTTCCCTCCCTCCATTTTCCCCCATTTCTCATAATCCTCTCATCTTTATCATTGCCCATAACCTAACAGTCACCACCCCAGAATCATGACTCTTGGTTTGATTTTGTGACCCAACAGTCTGTCCAGGGTCATCTGTGTCTCTATGATTGAAACTGTCTACTAGGATTTGGTTGATTTATTTGTGGAAACACAATGAAGGCAATGATTCCTCTTCCTAACTCTATTAGTAAAAAATAGTTCAGCAGGGAAGGACGGGGCCCTCTGAGCCTTCTCTATCCATGCCTACATGTATGTTCTTATACAGATCTTATATTAGCAACCAGAGCTGTTGAGTTTCTAATTGTAAAGGCCCTATCTTACTAAGAGGATGACTTTTTGTAGCACTTTTCCCCACTCTCCAGCTCTTACACTATTTCAGCCTACCCTGTCCTGAAGTGCCCCATGAGATTTAGAGGGGATGATAGGAAATAGTATATCTTTTTGACATCTAACCACGTACCCATTATGTGCTCTACAAAGTAAACTATAGTAAATTCACAAAGTAAAATACTTTAAAATAATTAATTAGTTTTAATATATTAAAAATATTTAAATTATTAAATGACCATGTAATCATTTAAAAGAATTTATCTTTTTTTTTAAAAATCACAATAATATAATAGAAATATAACAGAAAAAAATGCCAAGAACTTTTTCAAGCAAAAGAGAATTTCAAGTCGTTAATAATGTAACACTGGAATTAATAAGTGGATGAACTGCATAAGTGGTGATCTAACTGAGTGTAGGAAGCATATGTGGGTGACATACATTAGTATGAATAAATGGTAAAGTTGAGTAATATAAAGGGAGTTTGACAGTTCTATACCTGCATATACGTAATAGGCACTTCAGGAGAGTAATGAGTAATGAGAGTTTTGTAATACATGAAAACACTGAAATAAAATACAGATATAATTTGATGAGAAATAATAAGCATTATGAAAAAAGCAAATCATTAATCAATCTTATGTAGAGTCAATAGAAATTAATACACTTTTAAAGTAAGCACTGGACTGCAATGCAGCTAGTGCAGAAGAGGATATAGAGAATATATTAATTATCTATGAAGGAAAAATAACGAATTGAAAATATTACTCTCAAGGAAAGAAAAGGCAAAAGAGTAAAGCTAGACAAACTATGCACTGGCTTCTCTCCAACATTTGTTGCTAAGCTTGTGAAGTCACACTGAAAGATTCTCAGGCTGAACATGATTGGCAAGACTGAGAAGGAAGAAGGCTCTCCCATGTTCCTCTGGGAGCCCTTGAGGTCACAGGCATGGTGTGTCTATCCCTCCCATATGGCTAAGCAATTTTGGTCCTGGAAACCAACATGAGGAGTGCAGTTTCCTAGTTCTGAAAAAGACAAATTTCACACAGTCCAGTTCCTATGTGATGACTTAGAAATCATCGTGAGGGCCAGCTTGTAGTTCACTTGTCTCAGAGTAAATAATATTATAAATACTGAGATTTTCTTTCCACATATTTTTCTGCTTAAAATCACCACAGGGAGGGGGGTTTGGGAAGAGAGGTGTCACCTGAACGAAGGCTCTTCTGATGAATTCTTTGGTACCAAAAATTGTAGGCAAATCACTTGAAGATAAAATGATTGGGCTTCTCACATAGTCGGCTTAAATACAAAAAAAAAAAAAAAAGAATATCCTTTTCCACTGTAATGGAATGCCTGGGTGGTTCTTGTTATCTATAGTGTGAATGGGCATGAAGCTCTTCACTTTGAGTATACTACCCAGGCAGATTGAATGCACCACAGTCCACCAAGTATTGCATCACACTGGAATACCATGCATCCCCACTTACGGCAATCCCAAGCAGCATAAAAATTAAAATAAGTGGGCCAGAACTTTAAATTCTTTGATCAAGGCACAGTGAGAGCAACAGAAAATGTCTATGATCATTCTAAATTAATTTTTTCTAAATTTGTCTGGAGGCAAAGATCAAAGAAAATTTCATCCCATAAGATGTTGAGTTGAAAAATAAATTAACTTTCTGTAGCTACTAAATCTCATGTCTGAATATAGACAGTGAAAACTAAAATGCTTCTTAGCTGATCAAGAATTTTTTTTTATTTGAATGACGTTGTAAGTCCACATATTCTAAGTGCCTGAATCCCTTTTGCCCATCACTCAAGTCAGAATACTCTTTATATTCTGCCTAGGGTACAACTTTATGGAAACCCAGAAATGACTTCATAGGTCGCTTTGGATAGAAGGTTAATTACATTGTTGCTTAACAACTATTGTTTAATTTCCTTTGGAGCTATAATTAGTATCAGTGTCCCTGCATATCACAAATGTCAATTACACTGTCCTGCAAAGAAAGAGAAAATTCACATAACAAAATCACCGCAAAATGATAGCAGACAAAATGCTTGTTTAAAGAACTTTCTGGCCCTCCATTGAAGCTCAGCCTATCCCTAACACACGGGCATGAATGGTGAAATGTATCAAATGGCAAAAGAGCAGAATTGGTATATACAACTTTTTAAAAGACCTTTAACTCATCCTTCCTTCCTGTTCATTCTTCATGGAATACAGATGCATTTTGTTGGAGCTGTGGCTGTCTTCTTGCACCATGAGGTAACTTTGGTGGAAAACAAAATACAAAACTATTTTGTAAACCTGGAATTTCTTAAGGTAATGAAGCTGCCAACTCTGAGATTGCTACCTGATTGGTTTCTGTACGTCAAAATTCAGCTTTCATCACTTTACAACCTCTTTGATGAGTTTTGAGTTATACATTGATGACGACACTAAATCCTAGATGATAAGGTGCCAAGAGTGATTCCTTCTTGCTCTCAACAAGAATATTCATTTACATCTTAGATTACTTTTAAAAATGATGCCAGTGTGAGTGCTCAATTTAGAATCATCTATGAAGCATGCCCCTAGGCTTATCTGAGAGGGAATTTCAATGGAAGCTTAAATAACAAAATACTTATTCTGAATTGTGGATAACAGCATTCTGCTGGCTGTAGTCTAAGACTTACTCTAAAGATTTGGGAGGAGAAAGCAGTGTGAACACCAGCAGTCATTCTTCCTCCTCTCTGTACTCCCCAGCTGTGGATTGTGACTGCCACCTCATGTTCCCACCACTGTGATGGACAGTACCTCCAACCCATTCAAGAAAATGAACTCTTATTTTCTAGTTGCTTTTGATGGGCATTTGTCACTGCGATGAGAAAAGTAGTCATAAAGGAAGCTTCTAGTAATCTGGAAGATTGTACCATCTCCAAACCACACAAAAGTAAATGACACATTCGTCAAATATGGCATAAGTATTTTAACAAACACATGTAGGAAAGAAGTATACCCATCCATAGCCCACTGCTGTTTTAAACACTAATTTGATATAAGGGTGTGGGGGGGGACAAATTAGTGAGGCATATCTGGACTACCATGACAAAGGAGGTCAGAATAAAGTCATCACTAACTTCTAGAACTGAGTTCTCTGGCCTTGTAACTCTGATGTTCTCTTTATGAGCACTGAGAACTATTGATATTTAAAAACCAGCCTTGGCATTGAGGGATCCATTCTTCACTGATCCCCCCTGATTTCCTTTGTCAAACCCATAGGAATAAAGGCACAATTCTCTGGTACATCAATCAAACTAAAAGAACAATGATGGTGGATGCAACATTCATTTCATCTGGACTGAAAAGTCTTCTAACTTGGTAGATACCTCTCTACCATTTCTACAGAAATCCTTCCTTTATAACATGAAATAATAGAGGAGAGAGGAAACACACCACAATAACTTCAAATGGGAGCCATCAGAAACAACTTTTATTTTTATTCTCAGTTTTGTTCGCATTTCCATGAAGAGAAGGGCATTGGGTTATCACCAAGTTTTTGTTTTTGTTTTGTTTTTTTTTTTTTTTGGTTTTTCGAGACAGGGTTTCCCTGTGGCTTTGGAGCCTGTCCTGGAACTAGCTCTTGTAGACCAGGTTGGTCTCGAACTCACAGAGGTCCGCCTGCCTCTGCCTCCCGAGTGCTGGGATTAAAGGCATGTGCCACCACCACCCTGCTCACCAAGTCTTTATTGTCTGGATTAGAAAAGGTAATGCTAGCTGTGTGAAGGAGCAGCAGTGGCAACATCTAATTCCCAGAGTCAGATGTCCTGAATGAGCCTTAGTTGTAGTCACACACTTACTGTTAGTTTGTCATGTCCTGGAGACGAAATTTCATGATACATGCCTGGCCAGAGTGCCTCTTTCTAATTGTATCATTAAAATGAAGCTGAGTTATTTTCTTAGTCTATTTGGGTCATTATCAACAAGGGTTGCATATAGGCATTTTTTAAACAATAAAATATTTTTTATTCCTTCCCAGCCCTTGAGACAGGGAATAACATCAAGGCACTAATAGATTAAGTGTCTGAGAGTTTCTGGCCCTTGTAGACTTATAACATTTAACCCTGATGTCACAGTGTGTAGAGAGAAAAAAAATGCTTATAACTAATTTTTTTCTTAAACATATTCTAAATGTCTTTTCTTTTATTGAAAATAGATGTTCTTTATCACATAATATATTCTAATTATGGTTCTCTATGTCTCTACTCTGCCCAACTCCAATTCACCTCCCGTCTCATCTAGATTCATCTTCATAAATTGAGAAATGTAAGCCAATAAATCAACTGGAAGATCAAAATCACATGATCACTTCCAGTTTGTAGATGAAAACTGACTCCGTAGAAGAATTAAGCAGATTATACTTTCATCATAAAATCAACTATTTGCTAGAACACAATCCAAGAATATATATAAGAAGTATCAAGTAAGCAACAATTTTTAATGTCTATGACCTAGTCCAAAATCATGAGCTATGGGGGACTGGACATGTAGCATAAATTATAAGCAACCTAAATATCCAGCAAATGATGCATGAATTAGTAAGCCAGACTATGTTATTTCGGTTTAGTGGAACTTGCTGTAACTAAATAGCACAGAATGGGAGATTTAAACCAAAAAGTCTTTATTTCTGACAGTCTGGAGCTTAGAGTGTTCAAGATCAAAGCTGTAGCCTACAAAGAAATGAGGATTCAAGGATAAAAATATGTTTGTAATATTTCAAACATTACCCAGTGTATACATGAATTGAAGTATTACATAGTATTGCATAAATATGTACAATATAATGATTAAAAATGTAAGGTTTTTGTAAAATGCCTTGTTGCCCAGTGTCTTTCTTCTGATCATATTTATCATGTCCTCAGATAATCTTTCTATGGTATTTGTTCACTGATGGAATTGGAGAATAATCTCGGAGAGATGGGGAAGGAATATAGAGGGGTATGTTTATTTTGCACTAACACATCTAACCACCAGCTTTATTGTATCATAAAAAATGCCAATTGTTATCCAAAGATAGGAACATTCAGTCACATTGTGTGTGTGTGTGTGTGTGTGTGTGTGTGTGCTATGTGTGACAGAAAGACAGAGACAGAGAGAGACAGGGAGAGGAGAGGGGGAGAGAGATGATTATTCAACAACAGAAACTCAGAACAGGCTATTTTACCATTCTTTGTAAGGAATTGTTAAGAAAAACAAGACAGTTTAGACTCCACCCAAATGCCTTTGCCCTTGCCTTGATGATGGAATGTAATGAAAATGAATCCACGATAAAAAGAAGCAAATAATGTGAAAAGTCTCTCTAATCTATGTATTCCATCAGTTACTTCTCTGAAGAATTATAGACAGCATGCATGTCTGAAACTGTCCTTTCTTAACCAACAAAGCTCTGGGAGCAGTGCTTTCATTCTTGCAGCCTAGAGAGTGAGAACAGAAGTTTCTGCTTTTCAGTTTCTGGTAGAGCACCTTGGGCAGGAACATCACCAGGAAGCTTTGTGAGTGGAACCGGACCTACAAGGCAGAGCTGAGACTCTGAGATTAGAATTTTGATCAGTGGCAAGGAAGACTGAGTTACCCTTTGTCTTCTATTACTTCCTATTCTTACAAAGAGACTCCATGATCAAGATAACATTTAAAAGAAAATATTTAATTGTGATCTTGTTTATAGTTTCAGAGGTTTAATCCATGATCATCACATCAGGGAGCATGGTGGCAGATAGTGTGTGTGTGTGTGTGTGTGTGTGTGTGTGTGTGAGAGAGAGAGAGAGAGAGAGAGAGAGAGAGAGAGAGAGAGAGAGAGAGAGAGAGCCTAGTGTCAGCTTTTGAAACTTTAAAGCCCATCCCCATTGACCCATCTCCTCAAACAAGGCCACACCTCCTAGTTCTCCTGAAACACTTCCACTAACTGGGAAACAAGCATTCAGATATATGAGCCTATGGGGTCATTCTCCTTAAAACCACTGCATGCATTCTGGGACAGTGGTACTAGAAAACCTTGGAATACACACACTGAAGGTGAAATGCTCAGATACTTCCATTTTTTAGGTATAAAAGACTTGCATGTAGAAGTCTAGACTCTCATTATCATAGATACATAGAAGATAGATAGGTAGATATACAATAGGTAGATAGATATGTAATGTAGATAGATATATAATAGGTAGATAGATATGTACTTCAGTTGAAATATATTTATTCCATATAAATAAATAATAAATAAATAAATAAATAAATGTGCCATCATTATTATTGCTGAGATAGGGTGTCATACCATCCGAGGTTGGCTCTGAAATTGCTGTGCAACTGAGGATGACCTTGGATTTCTGACACTCCTCTCTCTACCACTCCAGTAATGGAATCACAGCTATGCACCATCACATTTAATTTTATGTTGTATTATGCTAAAATCTCAGTCATACCACAGGCTAGACAAGCACTATGTCCACAAAATTAAATCTATACATACACATAGACAAACACACTCATACACACATGTATATATGTATGTATGATGTATGATGTATTATGTATGTATGTATGTATTATGTATAGCAGATATTTAACAGTAGGTCTCTAAATGCAAGAGGGTTTTTTTAGTGCTATATATTATAAATAACTAAGCACTTTATTTATTTATTTTTAGAAATATTTATTTATTTTTAGAAAATGTACGGAAGTGACCTGCTGATGAAAATTACCAATATTCTTAAGAAGACTAAAGTGTGACTGTGGTCCTGTACCCCCGCTAAGATGAAATGGCAAGCTAATACCACCCACCCAGTGTGTGTGTGTGTGTGTGTGTGTGTGTGTGTGTGTGTGTGTTCATTACAAGATATTGAGATACCACATTATACAGTCTTAAAGGACTGCTGAACCTGATTATCTATTCCTTTAGCAGTGCTAACAATAAAGGACAAAGCATGAAAGTGAATCTTCTCTATAGCCGTGGGAATACTATATTTTTGTTTGCTGAAAGATTATAAGAAATTCCATACACAATTAGAATAACTAAATTGTATCTAAGTTCATTAAGCAAATGTGTAATGGCATAAAATACGGATGAAAAAAGAGTTGGTGTATTCAATCTTTTCCCCTCAATGGCTGTGCTCAGCTCTGAGACAGGGCTTCACTGTAGTTTTGGAGCTTGTCCTGGAACTAGCTCTTGTAGACCAGGCTGGCCTCAAACTCACAGAGATCCACCTGCCTCTGCCTTCCAAGTTCTGGGATTAAAAGTATGTGCCACCACCACGGGCTACAGCTCTGAATTCTTAAGGGGAGGCTGGTAATCAGTACTCTTTAATTTTCTCTAGTCTCCCCCCCGCCCCGTTCTGTGCCTGGCAGTTAAAAACCTTCAGTCTGAGAAATCACCACACTGACATCCAAAGGGGCTGTACCAGCTTGCATTCCTACCAGCAATGCAGGAGTGTTCCCTTTACCCCACAATCTCTCCAGCACAAGTTGTCATCAGCGTTTTTGATCTTGCTCATTCTTACAGGTGTAAGATGGAACCTGAGTTGTTTTAATTTGCATTTCTCTGATAACTAAGGATGTTGAACATTTTCTTAAGTGTCTTTTAGCCATTTTAGATTCCTCTGTTAAGAGTTCTCTGTTTAGGTCTGTACTCCATTTTTTTGATTATTTGTTCTTTTGATGACCAATTTCTTGAGTTCTTTGTATATTTTGGAGATCAGACCTCTGTCTGATGTGGGGTTAGTGAAGATCTTTTCCCATTCTGTAGGCTGTTGTTTTGCCTTGTTGACTGTGCCCTTTGCTTTACAGAAGCTTCTCTGTTTCAGGAGGTCCCGTATATTAATTGTTTCTCTGTGTCTGTGCTACTGGGGTTATATTTAGGAAGTGGTTTCCTGTGCCAATGCATTCAAGTATACTTCCCACTTTCCGTTCTATAAGGTTCAGTGTGGCTGGCTTTATGTTGAGGAGGGGAGAGGAAGTAAGGGGAGCACAGAAAAATATAGAGCTCAATTAAAATCAATAAAATGAACCTTCAGTCTGGAAAAAATGAGAAAAAGATATATGGAGGAGAATAAAAAGTAACAGAAAAAAATCAAATGATACTGGAGAAATTAAGAACCACGTTTGCTTTTTTATTTGGGGGCCAGTAGAGTATTAATACAACTGTACATTTAGAAAATTCCTCTTCAGGCCCCTCTAACTGCACTTCTGTTTGTAGACAAACTACTTCTGCTTTTTCCTTTTGCTTTTAGACAGCCATATTTTCCAGAAACAACACCAGACATATTCTCTGTTGGTAGCTCTTCACTCTTCCATATAATTGTTTGGAATGGTTGAGGTCATCTTCAATCAACACTGATATTAGTCTGATCCATGGATTCTGTACAGTTTGACTCAGCAGGGAGGAAAGGAACATGGTTACCTCAGACACTACTCTGTGCTCTGCTGCCATGAGCTTTTTCAGGCCTTGGCATGGATGTGCGCTGATCTCACCCTTTTTCTTCCTCTCAGTTAAAACATTTCTATCTATCACCTTGTACATGTGCACATGTACATACATACAAATAAAACTATGGAAATAACTAAAGGACCAGTACTTAGGTATGAGTCATTTTATTTCCTACTTTTATATAAATGATAATGTTTACATTAACTTTGTGATGACCATACCCCCCAATAATAGCTGATAGACACACTACCAGTCCTTTCTGCATTTTAATCCTAGCTTGGGATTTATTTAAAATATTCATAATAAATTAATAAATTGCAATGCTTTCTTGAAAAGAAATGTGTCCTGGGTTTACATTCCTACTTTTGGCTACTGTCTTTCAAACATCATTCTTTTTACAGGCTTGGAGTCTAGATCAGTGATAGATCATAAGTATAAGTCAAAGGTTAAATCTCTAATACTGCCAAAAAATTCTCATCATGTAGAACTTAATTCCTTGTGAAATTATAAAACACTGAAAAACAACAAACATTCTGCAGTATTAAAACTTCCTTCTATTTTATTTTATTTTATATGTGGGCTAGTTTTGCTTCTCTCCTTCCTATTTAAAAGTTTGAATAAATAAAACTTGAATTTAGGATCTATGGAAGTTCCCATATGACTTTCTTGAGAAACAATGCAAAACTGAAATATTATACAAGATTACACTAAGGAATATTACTCTATGAAAATCTAGGGAAATGTTTTCAGAAAATGTGATTGACAAGATATTTACCTGATGACAAGATAATTGTGTTAAAAACATAATGAAGGTGATTAGAATAATGACAGTGGCTAGACTGAAACATGAGTACCATCTAATTAATATTTTCATTAATAATAAGTAGGAAGTATCAGGTAAAAAGCAATTGTGTGAATTCTAAAAAGTAGAAAGTAGTCATAGGAAACTTAAAACTGACGTTTATAACAAATTAGTCATTTTTCTGCTTTTCCAAAATGCCATCAAACAAGTGTTAAGTAACAGTCTAAGAAAGGAGAACATAGGATTTTGTGCTAATCTGAACTATGTAGTCAGTTCTAGACTGGCCAAAGATAAATATCATTATTCTGTCTCAAATGGAAAGAGAGAAGAGGGAATGGAGGAAGGAAGGAAGGTAAGGATGGAGGAAAATAATGAAAAGCCTTTACTATTTTAAAATCAATTTTGAAATTTATGATCTAACAATGCTGAAACATGCATGGGCATGTGGTTCTGTTGAACTAGTCCATATTGGGTTTCATGGTCGAAGTTGATAAGGAAGACTGGTGAGATTTCTTTCTTAAGAGGGTACCAGATCTCATTACTGATATTTGGGAGTCACCATGTGGTTGATGGGAATTGAACTCAGGACCTTTGGAAGAGCAGGCAGTGCTCTTAACTGCTGAGCCATTTATCTTTGGTTAAATTCAAATTTTGTATCTTCACATATATACTTCTAACTGCCCAATCTTAACCAGGTATTCAGCTTAGATCAGACTCTATGGCAGCACCGAATCACACCATTAGGTAGTTTATATGGAAATCCATGTACTTGCCTCTACTATGGTTTTCGTATGTCTCCTTCAATCTATATCCATGTACAAATCACTGGAAGAAACTATGACTAATATTCAAAGAAAAATTGAATGGAGTTGAATTTGCAGAATTCTTGTCATGGTATGGTGATGTGTGCCACAACCAGATCTCTGTTGCTTAGTAATACAATTTAGAGATGTCCCATTAAAGTGGTTAAGTGCTACGCTCCTGAAGGATGGGCAAAACTGCAATTCATATATATGATTGACAGCATTGAAAGGCAACAGGAGCCCAGGGCAAGAGGATGTTCTCATTTTTGAATATTAGTGTCTTTAGTCACTTTTGTTAGAGGTTACACTATGTTGGAAGATGTCATGAATACAGGAAGAAAGGTACTTGGGTACATCTATGTGAGTAGCTCTGCAAATGCAATTCTTCATCAATTGTTAATTCAATTGGAGATTATCCACCACAGTAAAGGTTCTCAGCACTCAGGTGTCTTTTTATTTTATTTTATTTTTGTCTATCAATCGCAGCATGTCTCATTGCCAACCACGCATGTTGTAATAGGGTGAGGGCTGTGTCCCCAGCACCTGAGAGAAACACAGGCCCTTTTGTTCCATCCTGCCCAGCTCCCTGGTCACATGGCCATACAGCTTGCTTTTGGCCCTGGCTTATACCCGAAATAATAACTCACAAACTGGATTCATTTAAATACTGCCTGTCCCGTTAGTTTTAATCTCTTATACATATTAGTCTAACCCATATTTAGAAATCTGTGTATCACCACGAGGTGGTGACTTATCAGAAGATTCTAATCTGCTTCATCTTGGGCCAGAGGATCATGGCGTCTGTCCCACTTCCTTTCTTCCCTGAACTCAGTTCTGTCTACTCTGCCCACCTAAGAGCTGTGTCCTATCTTACAGGCCAGGCATTCTCTTTATTAACCAATGAAAGCACACAAAATACAGAAGAACCCTC
>JAQHUG010000024.1:10259104-10287169 GCA_028555095.1 Dicrostonyx torquatus
TGGATCTCCCTGGGAGGAGGAAATAGAAGATTTTACATGAATGTGCTGAAGGCATGTGGGGCTGGGAACATGAGTGATCAGGTTGCCAGGGAGGAAGTATGCAAGGGGAGATTACTAAAAGAGACTACTGGAAAGGGGGACATTTGGGAGTCAGGCAAAAATGTGGCACGAAGGAATATCCCAAGAATCTAAAAGGATGCCCCCAGTTACTGCCCATCTCCTGTGACCAGAGTGGTTTTATCCAGCAATTGATGGAAACAGATGCAGACCCACAAACAAACAAACAAAACAAACAAGGTTCCAGGAATCCTGCAGAAGATGGGGAGAAAGAATTGTAGGAGCCAGAGGGCTCAAGGAAACCACAAGAAAGTTCACAGATTCAACTAATCTTGGATCATAGGGGCCCCCAGAGACTGAACCGAAAACCCTGGAGCCTGCTTGATTTTACCTAGGCCCTCTGCATATATGTTACAGTTGTGTAGTTTAGTCCTCTTGTGGGACTCCTAGCAGTGGGAACAGGGATGGTCTCTGACTCTTTTACTGACTTTTGGGACCCTAGTCCTTATACAGAGTCACCTTGCCCAGCCTTAATTCATGGGGAGGTGCTTAGTCTTCACTGCAGCTTCATAGGCCATGCTTTGCTGATAAGTCATGGGAGATCTGTGCTTTCTTAAACAGAAACACAGGAGGGGCGTATTGGGGGTGGAAACAGAGGGTGAGGGGAGACCACAAAGAATGGAGGGAGGGGAAAGCACAACCTGAATGTAAAGTTAATTAATTAATTACTAATTAATTTAAAAAAAGAGTTAAAAATTTTGGTATTGGTAGCAAACTCAAATCTCCTAAGACGTTAATGACCATTGATAGCAGATACTATGCTATGGTCTGAAGTGAATCAGAGACTCTGGTGTGCTGTTGCCTGGCAAGGTTACTATGGAGAACAATAGTATATTTCAAAAAGCCAGAAGAAAGGATTCTTATAAATTTAACTATAAAGAATTGAAAACTATTTGAGGAAGATAAATGCTTGCCCGGCTTTAGACATTGTATGGTACACATACATTGAGTACTTACAAGGCACCCCTGTAAATGTGTACAATATGCATCATTTTGTATTACCCTTAAGACAGATGATTTAAAGTAAGCACAAAGACAACACCACACTGAGAAAAAATAATACAAGTGTATCTCCTTCTCTTTTACAAAGGTTTACTTTAGCTTGTAAAAAGTGTTTTGTTTTGAAACTATAGCTATTACAGTCTTTGTCAATGCGGGTGTCATATTGAGACAAACACTCAATAGATAACAAAACATTACAATTGCTAAGCCATAAACAGTGGTGCATAAACAAAACATTACAATTGCTAAGCCATAAACAGTGGTGCATACTTATAGTTCAAGGACTCAGGAGGATAGCATGTTCAAGATAGATAGCCAGGCTTTATCTCAATGCACACACACACACACACACACACACACACACACACACACACACAGGTACATGTGCGCATGCAGATGCATACATCCATACATGCATGCACACATAAAAAGCACAATTCCTCATTAAATATCGATTCTATCATTTTATTTATATAATTTAATAATATAAAAATCATTTACTTTTCATTTTTAAAATACAATCAGATAAGGTGGTGTTAATTTAAAAATCTATGTGGTCAGTAAAAACCTCTAGGGTCTAGTTCTGTAATTGATTGAGTGCATAGCTTTAAACACCCGTGTTAGATAATGAAGGACCGAGAAAAGTGCTTTCAATTTAGTGAGATAGCTCTCCTTTCACCCCAAGGTGTAAAACCTCAGTGACACTCACTTTCATATAGAGGTACTCTAATAGTGATTGAAACCCCCAAATTAGAATCATTTGATTTTGACTGGGTTGAGTTTATTTTTGTCAGTTAACTAACTCTGTTGATCCAGTTACCTGTAAGGGAGAAACATTTTTTACAGGCATACTCCAAAGAAGTGAGGAAGACTGAATGGAGTTTCACAACTTCTTCAAATATTAGCCTAAGAAAGATGGTTAAGCTTTTGAAAATGTGGGGGGATGCGATTGTGTATGGAGAGCAAGGTGAGGATTGTCAATATATGACTCATTTTCTCGATTATTTTTTAACTGAAAGACTCACTTGGTTATCAGATTGTGTATTGTTCGAAATACTAAGACACATTGATTGGCTTCACATTGTCTCCAGGACAATTTTAAAAAGAAGAAAAACAAAACCATGTGAAAGTCACATACAGCATCCAATCCAGCACAAGCTTTTCCAAGTAAGGTTTAGAGTATATTTTCATATTGTTATGTTAGCTTAAGTGCTGAATAAGGAAATTGATTGACAAATATAATCTGTATGGGATATTATCCTGTAGCACACAGAAAGGCGCCCCTGAGAGACATCTGCTGAGGGGCAGCTCCAGGGTAGGCACACTCTTTACTTGATATTAACATCTGTAATTGCTATCGACTGAGAACAGCCAGCCTGCTGGATAGCCAGTACCATGGTGAAATGCGGATTCTGCTAATGATATCCTCCCAGAGAGATATGAAACTTTACTTCAACCTACTTTAGGAAGTCGCTTTACTATAGTTTGACAAGTAATGACCCCTTCAGGGTCTAGAGAAAGATGGAGTAGAAACATATGAACTTCGATAGACCACTGTGTTTTATTTCTCCCTCTGGGAAATAAAACTGCAGCAATATGATAGGAATCTCCAGGAAGTACATGCATTCCTCGGTATGCTTATATCATCTATTACATCTGTTTCATTGCCTCAAAAGACAGAAGTCTGTGCTGTTCATTTCAAGCAGGACTCAGCGGCCAGAAGCAAGAAAATAATGTGGTTTGGTCACACAACGCTGTATACACAATGATGTTTAAGAAACTTATCTTTGAAGGTCTTTCTTGTCATATTAAAAACATCCCAAATCAGTTCCTATAATCTAGTTGGATATTAACAGGAAAATCCAGAAAATGTTCATCTAATTTAACTTTATGATAACTATGTTTAACAGATACTACAATCATCCAAAAAAATGTATTTTTCTGTTTGGTATATAACTTCATAAATATTTGTGTCTGGAAGTGGGCCAACTTTTTATGAATTTAATCTGAATTAACATTATGATTTGTCTTAGAATAAGAGAGAAATGTTTTGTATGAAGAAAATGCTAGCCAGTTTAGAACCCAAGGTTCAAGAGACCTTCCCACTTACCCTGTCTCCAGAAACCCAGCCTTGTTTGCATGCATTTAAATCAGAGCCTATTCTATATAAAATGACGAGAAATAATTGGTTTATTTGTCCCCACTACTTCAGGTTAAGTCTAAACATTTAAAAAAAAAAGCTTACCTATATATACATACATATATATGGAAATATTGGAAACAAAATTAGTAACCAAACCTCAGTATAAACTACTACAACTGAGTAAGAAGCTAAATAATTATTCATCATTTTAAGCCACTGAGTATTAAGTGCCTTGTATACTGCTTGACTGTCTGTGAATCTTATGTCTTTGAAGACTTCAAATTATTTATCATTTCCCAAATGCTTCACCTAATCTGCAGTTCAGACTAGATACTCAGTAATGAATTCCTCGACTGACTTGAATGTTCTAGAGCAATGACAACTAAGTATCACCCAAATGATCCATATAAAAAATCAGTCCATCATATCAAATGACAGAAATACTTCATAAGAAGATGAATATATAAGGGAGGATGACTATCAGAATGGCATGACTTATTTCCATATAACATTTAATCTTGGACAGAGCAACTATTCTCTAGCGAATGCCACTTTAGCTAGATTTGTTGTCATATTAAAGTTAAATTCCATGGTTTTCTTTTCCTTCGTGGAACTAACTTCAAAATGGCTTTACCACATCTTACATTTAATATTAGAGTCCACTAACATTCTTGCATCTGCCAATGATCTTTTAAATATCAAATTTGTTCCTTAAAATATTAATTCTTGGATTACAGAAACTGAAACACCACAGAATATTCTGAAAATACAAAATCTCAGGGCATTTGTCTAAATTAGATTCTGTACTTTAGTATTATTCATAAGTCACTTTTGAATATGTCACTCTGAAATAATAAATAAACTAAATAAAATAAAATAAATAATAAATAAAGTAAGAAGAAGTGTCCCTAGCCCAGGGTGATTAGATGATACAAGATACAGGGAGGAGACCAGCTATATAACTCTTGGGCATGTACCCAAATAATTCCATATCCTTCTGAAAATATACTTCATCAAACATGTTTCTTGCTCCTCTGTTTGTAATAGCTAGAAACTTGAACTAGCCTAGATGCCTGCCAATGAATGAATGGAAAAAGAAAATGTGGTCTATTACCAAATGCAGTATTACTCAGCTGATCAATAAAAGTTAAATCATGAAAGTCACAGGTAATTGGAGCTAAAAATAATCAGCCTGAGATAAGTAACCCAGACCCAAAGAGTAAAATATGATATGTATTTGTTTATACGTGGGTTTTGTTGCTAAGTCTTTGATAAGCAGGTAACAAGCCATGTAACCACAGAGGTTAGGTATAAGGGACTAGAGAGAAGAGAGATCAACCTAGAAAGAGGAAGAAGGAGTTATGGACGTGTGGGAGAGCAGAGGGTAGCAACTGGAAAAGGAGAATCAAGTTGGGAGGAGGATGAAAAGTAGGTAAGGAAAGAAATACAGAGTGGGACAGCTAAAACTTAGAACCATTTGAGCTGTCTTTGGAAACCTACTACAGCTGAAGCTTCTTAAAATATATACATATATGAACAAACTCTAAATGTAATCATTAAATAACAGGGAGACAAAGTCACAACTAGACATCTCTCACCATCAAATGAAGCTTCCAGTGCCAGGCACCAAATTGTTGGCCAAAGCAATCCCATAAAAACACACAACAACCTGGACTATTGCCAAACCTATCCACAAACTGATGAGAAGGCCTGTTGCTGAAGATGACACCTATACAACTCACTGAACACAGAGAAGCTGGCACCTGTCTAGGGCTTTCATACCTACTGGCTAGTGCTCATGGTACTAGAAGTTAATCTGCATGCTATCCGAGGAGAATGGTAAACACTAACCTAGACACAAACCCTTTGATCTACACAGGCGATCTGCTGCAAAATACACCTGAGAAAGCCTGGTGCAAAGCTTGTGGGACTAACCAGCCAGTATACTATTGGACTTAAGGCACACTCCATGAGATGGAACCCATGTCTAGTACTGGGCAGGTGGCTTAGAACCTCAGAATAGATAGGACAGGGGCCTACGGGAAGATCAAATTATACTGTTCTGTTGAAGGATTGAAAGATTATAACAATAAAAATGACTTGTAAAAAATATTCTGCTATATTCATAGAGCAGTTTATGCTCAGCCTTTATGAGAGAAAATTCCTCCTGCCATAGCTGGGAACAAATAAAGAAACCCACAGATAGACAATGAGTAGAGAGTGGAAGACCTTGGAGTTCTCAGCCTTAAATAGTCTGTCTCTATCAAATCCCTCCCCTCAGGGCTCAAGGAACCAGGTGGAAGAGGAAAGAGGAAGATTCTAAGAGCTAGTGGAGATGGTATACATAAAAAAAGCAAGGCCTTCTACACACAGCAGTTCACACGTATGAACCCACAGAGACTGTGGTGGCATGCACAGGGCCTGCCCAGAACTAAGCCAGATAGGACCCCAGCACTGTGAGGAGAAGTGAACAAAAACCACCATCCCTAACCTATAACGTGTCTCTAATTGATAACTTCTTGCAAAGAAGAAAAATAGTTCGTTTTTTTTTGTTTTTTGTTTTTCCCAACAGTCTCACTAAGGACACAAATCACACTTAAGGGCAGGTGTCATGCTCAGCATGAGATAGATGGCCAACACAAAATGAACTGAATTGGAGTTTTGGAATTCTTTTCCTACAGATTTTCCGTTAAAAAAATATGTTTTCTGATTTTGTATCTTTATGGGATTTATCTGTGTATTAACGTTTGTGTCTGTATAGCTGTATATGTTTCTTGTGCTTTTTCTTTGGTTCTTTCTGTTTTCTTTTTATTTGTTTGGTTTGTCCTATTCATATTTTTCTTACCTATTTTTCTTTCTTTATTATTCTTTAGATACCTATTTTCTAAAGAGCAAGAGAAAGAAAGAAAAGTGTGGATTTATATGTGCAAGGGTATAGGAAGAGTTGGGGAGGAGTAGAAAGAGGGGAAACTCTAATCAGAATTATATTGTATGAAAAAATCATGTTTTCTTTAAGTAAATGAAAGAAATATGTCCCTCACACCTGGTGAGGTTTATCAATCTCACAGAAAACACTCCTAACAGTCTTCCATGATGAATGATCAATCCTTGCCTCTCCTAAGGAAGTAAATTCTTGGTCCTTTCTCACACATCCTGCCTCCCTCTAGGAAACTTTCTCTACTCGCAGCTTCAGCCATTTTAGTTTGCTTTTGCCAGGACCTCCTAGGGATAAGAGGAAACTATCCACAGATGGCAGTATTATTGTGACCCAGACAGCGTGAGTTTTAATGAGCAAAATTTATGTATCCAATATGCCCTCGGGAATCAAAAAGAAATTGAGTTTTTCAAAGGAAGTGAAAGAGGAAGAGCAGAAGGAGGACAAGGAGAAAGAAGAGGCAGGAGAAGAGGAGGAGAAAGAGGAAGACAAGGCTACAACAAGCATAACAACCTGGTTTCATTATTTCCTGAACTACCTATCTGATAAACAGAACAGTAGTATTTTATCTCTTTCCTTTTTTTATTTAATACATTTATTGTTTTTTAACATTGGTAGGGGGTGCTGTTTGCCAGTGTACCTGTGCCTGTGAAGCTCAGGCTACAAACTGTGGGATTCACTTTTCTCTTTCCACTGTGTGGGTACACCTGATCAAACTTAGATTTTCCAGGTTGGTAGCAAGCACCATCTCCTGCTGAGCCATTTAACTGGCCCCATTATTTTTTATATATTTTAAATCCAACAGCAATTGCTACTGGAGAGTCAAATGTGCCATTATAAAGAGGATCAGCATATAGGACATATTTAACTAAAATAGCATTTCTATACTTGTAATTTGCATCTTCATTGGTGACAAACTTGCCATCAAAACCAGCCTCAGTCTCCACTTTTAAGGATCCTGACGTATTAAAAAGAGATAGGGAGTTATATTCACAGGACTCAGGATAAGGCAATATATAAAAAGTCAGTAAAGTCCAATATATAGATGTCACTAGATTTCCCCACAGTTTTGTACATTGAATTCTATTTCACCATGAGATGTTCTAGAATTATTTATTATATAAGGGAAACTTAATAATGGCTTGAATTTACTTTATATGGACATACAAAGTGATTATAGAATTTTTCTCAACTTACAGAATCTATATAAGTGTATACAAAAATATGCAAATGGCACACACAGTCTTCTGATATATATATATATATATATGAAAAAAATTCCCCTTATCATCTTATCCTCATGTGTTATCAATAACTGTCAGACTAAGACACTTTATTATAGTACAGTCTCCCAACTTCTGCCAGATCTTCTACATCTCCCCTCCCACCCAAATCTATTTTCTTGCTCTCTCTATCTCTCTCACACACACACGCACACAAGTAAGCAAATAAAAAAGAAAAGCCAATAAAGTAAGATAAAAGAAAAATAAACGCACTTGAACAGGACAAGTAAAACAGACAGAAAAGCAAAGAACCAAAGAAAAGCCACACTTTAGTATCAGTTGGCTGTCTCTTCTGCAGGGATACTCTATAACAAGTGTATCTTGTTTCCAGACTGGGTATTATTATAGATCATGAAAAAGAAAATGTCTCACATGCTGAAGTAGAAGAGAGGCCAAGGAAAATAAAACTCAAACTGCAGAGTCACTGTGTTCCCTTGAATGTAAAATAAAACTTGAACTGTGACCCACTCAGCCTTAAATAACAACATCAGAAATCCTCTCTGTTTGGCAACCCAATTAATCTACATAATAAAGCCCAACAAAGAATAAAACAAAAGGTCCTACAGTCTTCCAAGACAGCTCTGGCTTGCAGTGAGCTGTGGCTTTTGAGAAGTCCTAGCAGTCAGCCTAGGATTTTCAGAAGTCTCTTCCTACTTTCCCTTCCTTACTCTCTGTCTTCTTTCCTCTATAGCCTCCCTCCCCACCTCCTCTCCACTCTTAGAATTCAGTGAACTCTCAAAACTCTCAAAGCATCAGCAGACCAGACACTCAACCGTGGTGAACAAAGGTTTGTGTGTTTCAACATGTATTTTGGACCATAAAGTAAGAGCATTTAGTAAGGAAATAGTTAAAAATTAGTATTTGTAATTTAAGAGAGAGTATAACAATTCATTTTTTATATGTAACAAATAAAACTCCGTGCTTCAGACCCATGCTTCTGGGATCATATAGGCTATGACTAGTCACCTGCTGAGGCTCATGTTCATTCTAAGATAGTGAAGGGTTTAATAAGCTCACTCTTGGCACAATCAAGCTTCAACTCAATCTTCAATTGTTAAAGAGATGCTATGGTATTCTTGACCCAGTTAAAAACCTCGGGATTTATGGTACACAGTGTATTTTACCCATTCCTGTGGTCTGTATGGAGGAGAATGACTTACTCAACTGCTGTTTAAACAATGCATGTATGTATTAAAAGGACGCTCTGATTTGGGAAGTGGAAATCTTGATTATAGCTGCCCGTTCAGCAAGTATTTAATGCTGTCTTCAATGAATCATTTTTTTTCTTATGCTAAGATGCCTGTTTCCAGTTTCTTTGTTCTTTATTTTCCCATCTGTAACTAGACTTTCTGCCTAATTTTATCTTGTGTTTCTTTTTTTAGCAATATTTAAATTTTCTCAATTGGATTATGAGGGAAAATGTAAAAACACATAATTTTTACACCACAAATACATATGTAAGTATATCCTAAAATATCTCTCACACTTTAAGTTGAAAGTTCATGTTAGGGAAATTGAAACAGTTAAACAGAAGGGTTCAAGAAAGAAAGCAAAGGAGTCTCCTAAGGAAAATCAATTTGGCAAAAATTCGAGTTAAAAAAATAATGTTCATTTTGTGACTGCAATGCTAACCATAATTATTACTAAAATAAATCAGCTTAAATTTTCATGATATTTCTAGTTCTATGATTATGATAAAGATGATTCTATGTTGTTATCTTAAAATGTCCTAAATTGAGAGTTTTATACAAAGATTTCCATTGAGAGGAAATATGATAAAAGTAGAGATTTTACCTTCTTAATGTATATTTTCAAAGCTACAAAAAATTTCATTCAATATTAATGGTACTTGTTTATTCCATGTGGTCCAATCATAAAAGATAGTGCAACTAATTTATTTTATCTTGCAACTATTGCATTCTGCATATACAGAAAAGCACAGGAATAAAAGTTGTGCCTACCAACCTCCAAAATGTTCTCATGATAACCAAATACTTAAATTTATTTTCCATTACTTTTCTTTCAAATTAATTGCATTAGAATAAGGGTGACCTTTATTCTATTTAAGTCTGCCATGTTTCTGTAGAATTTTTGTTTTGTTTAGTTTACTGAATCTAAAAGACAGTCAAGGATAGTTACAGAATGGAGAGAAAACATTTTTTTCTTCAAAGAATATTTTATAATGAATGTAAAATGGTATAAGCCACAGGAAAAAAAATACAATGAGAGCTCATAGTCATCGGGAAAGTAGTTTGGAAAGTTTTTCAAGAAACGATCATTTAAGAATTTTAATTATGTGTATGTTAGTGGATCAGTGTGTTTGTATGTGGACTTGAAGGCAAGTGCTGGATATGTTCAGGAAAGGGGTATGGAATTCTCTGGATCTGGAGTTGCAGGCACTTGTGACCCACCAGAAACAAGTGCTAGAAACCAAATGTGGGTCCTTTGCAAGGAAAGAATGGGGCTCTTTATCTCTGGAATAACCTTCCAGACCTTGACATCAGTCATTTAATAGTGAGACAGTAAAAATAAGTACTTGCATTTTATTTAAGTAAACATTTTCCGGATGACAACTTTACCCTTTTGTAAAGTTTAAGATGATAATTTATTTCTTCTAAATCAGATAAAAAATGTAATTCCTGCAGTCTGTTAAATTCATCTTTTAATATCAAAATCTTACTTCCAGGTGGCCCTTCTTAATCATGGTGTTTCTTTTTAAGCAAATAGCTAATTGTTTGTAAATAATTTAGTCACTTTTTTATTTTAAACACTAATATAAATAGCTTAGCATCTTGACAAATAGGTAAGTTGTTTCAGCAGCTTCCAAATTCACTTGTGTAGCTCCTGATGCTTGTAAACTCTTTAGTTTTGACTTAGCTTTCTAAAATAAGAACAGCAAACCCTTTATAAACCTGCATTTATTTTCAAAGAATCAACCATTTTTACAAGGCCAGTAACTCAATGGCACGTGGCAAAGTTTATATCGGTGCTTCCAACCTTCTTTGGTCATGTAACAATAGAAACACTCACAAACTGTCCCTGCTGAAACAGCATACCAACTGAACAGAAATAAAAAGTGTTCTTCTTGGCACATCTCAACTTTTAAATTTGATTAATGGCAACCTCAATGTGCTTATTTTATGGCTGCATGAAACATAGAGTAGATTGTATCAGCAAAGTCCAATGGCAAGAAACAACAAAGCTCTGGTTTTAGAAGTTGGTGTCAAAATGTTTAAATTATAAATAGAATCGTGGCAATAGAAACTATCCAAAGGGTGTTCCTTACTTGAGATAGCAACATGGGTCTCACGTTGTGTTTTTTTCCAAATTTTTAAAAATTATTTCCTTCAGAATTATGTGCTATGTGTTTTTATCATATTTACCCTGTCCCCAAACTCCTCCTATATCAAACCTCCCTTTCCCTATTCACCTAACTTTGTGTCCCTTACGAGAGTTTGCTCTCTCTCTCTCTCTCTCTCTCTCACCCACCCCCAGATAAGTAGCCCCTTATCTAGGGAAGGGTCTTCACAACCATCTCCACTACTCTCCATGCTGGGATTTTGTCTGGCTTGAGCTTGCACAGGTATTGGGCATGCTCTCTCAACTGCTGTAAGCTCATATGTGCAATTTGCCCTTCTGAGTCTGGAAAACAGTATTCCCTTGTAGTCATACCTGGCTCTTCACAATCTTTCATAGCACTCTTCTGCAATGATCCCTGAGCCCTGGCAGAAAAGAGTGTAAGATGACTATGTGATTTTACTGTCTCTTATACACTGTTCCATGACCAATTGTGATTCCCCATGTTCATCTCCCACCACTGCACAAAGAGGCTTCCCTGGTGAAGTGCTAAGAGGTACATTGATGTACATGCATATTGATGAGCCATGAAGATCCAGTATGATACCATGTAAATTTAGCATCGAACTGATATTAGTTTTACTTGTGATTCAGAGGGCAGAATACCCATAACTTGGGGGAAGCTATGGTGGAGCAGGAAGATCATAAGTGTATAAAATGAGAAATCAATAGAAAGGAGAGGCACAGAAAAATACCAACAAATAGATATTGAATAATATACCTTTGAATCATCAACGGGTTGTTGAAATCAGGAAATAAATTTTAAAACTCATAAAATTAAATGAAAATAAAAACATCAACTTATCAGAACCTTTATAACACATAAAAGTCATAACTATGGAGGAAATTCACAGCTATTAGTATCAATTTTTAAAATTAGAGAATTTTAACTTATGTAACGTAAGGTCCTAGAAACACAAGGGAGAAATTGGTAGACAGAAAACAAAATAGTGAAGATTAGAACAGAAACAAATAAAATGGAGACCAAGAGCAATAAAAAGAATCAATTAAATAAAAATTATCTTATTGAAAAGATAAACAAGATTGGCAAACCCTTAGCTGCAGTAACCAGAAAAAATAAAAATTATCCAAATTAATGCAATTAGAGATGACTGGTGAGCAGCAAACAAATGCTAATGAAATTAAAAAGATCATTAGAGACTGCTTGGAAACCTTAAATTCTAATTAACTAGAAAACTTAGAAAAAATGCTTACATATCTAGTCACAAATAACAAATTGTAATTAAATTAATATTATTAGAACTTGGGTCTATATTAAGCAATTATATTCAAAAGTGCTAGAGTCTTCACAACCAGGGACTGAAGAGTTGACTTAGTGATTAATATCAGAAGCTACAACCATGTCTCATTATGACCAAACATGAACTGAAACAAAAACAATGCCAATAAACATGCAAAAAGGGACTGGGGAAAGCCCAGAAAGCTTCAACCCAACACAAAGAACCAGAGGGAAATGAAACCCAGAAGTGGGAAGTGATCTTTCTTAGGGAAGAATACACTATTGGTTTTCTAGTCCGGTCAGCCCTAAAAACATACAGACAAATAACATCATACAAACTCAACAGTTTCTATTTAGAAACATATATGTATATATACATATACAAATACATATATGTATACAATGACAGTGATGAAAAGGAGCCAATGAATTTGAAAGAGAACAGGAAGGGATATGTGCTGGAGTGTTATGAGAGAGGTAAGGGAAGGGAGATGTGTAGTTAAATTATAATCTCAAAAATAAAAAATAAAAAGTGCAAACTGGTCTTGCAGAGGACCTTGAGTTTGGGTCCTATTATCCATGTCAGATGTTCCACAGATGCCTGTAGTTCCAGCTGCAGGGAACTCTGGTGCCTCTGAACTTTATGGACTTCCTCTTGCATGCAATCCTGTGCATGCAAACACACGCATACAACACATGTATACACACATACACACATACATACTCAGACACATGAACACAAAAACATATACATACAGAATTAGAACTAATAATAGTCAAAATTTTAAGGCTCAAGAAAAAATAGATTCCTTCAGACTTCTACGGGACTTTTAGAGAAAAATAAACAGCAATGTTCCTCAAATGTTTCACGAAGTAAAAGTAGCATTGTTACTAAGCTCACTTTACATAATCAGTCTTACCTGATACCCAAACTGAAAAGGGAGCAAAAGAAAGAAGTGATGGAAGAAGAGATGATGACATGAAGAAAGGAAGGAAGAAAGGAAGGGTGAGGGAGGGAGGGAGAGAGGGAGAGAGGAAAAAAAGGAGAGAATTCAGCAATTTCACAGGTGAACACTAGTACCAAAATTCTCCAGAAAAAGCTTGCAAATCCTCTGTACCATATTTAAAAACATGCATGTATCAACTGATATATCTAAAATACAAGCCCTATACGTGAGAGTCAAGAGCATCCCAGAAGAAGGAAGAGAAAGGTTGTAAGACCCAGAGGACCAGAAAGTCTTTCATGAAACTCTGTTTTAGACATGACAGGGAAGCTACAGCCATGACATCTCAACAATAGGCTACTTAACAAAAAATAAAAAAACAAAAGAACAAAAACAAAACACTAGTTGACATGAAAAACAGGGGTAGGGGAATGTCACTGGGACCCACACCTAGCTGAAGAGCCAAGGGAAATCAGTAAGTTCTAAGAGAGAAGGAATTATTCTTCCTCAGGGTTGCATGCCTATTTGTTGTCCATTGCCAAGTAGCCAGTCCTAAAGGCATATAAATACAAGAAAAGTTGAATGTTTCAGTGGGTTGTATTTCTATGTATAAGCAAAATAATATATATTGCACAACATATTTGTATATAAAAATATGAATATATTTATAAATATTGATAATAATAAAATTAATGAAAAAGAGGCCATGACGTTGAGAAAGAGTGGGGGAGATGGAGGAAAAAATATGTAATTATATTTAATTAAAAATGTAAATGCAAAAGTTAAATCTAAAATCACATGTATAACTAGGTTGACTGTATTCCAACACTATAATGATAATATAATATGCAAAATGATGCATGGAACAAAGCCCACAAATAGTTCAAGGGGCTAAAGTCCCATGACCATCTCAATATATTCAGAATGTCCTTTTACAAACTTGTGAAGAAACTAGAATAAGAAGGAACACACTTTAACATATCAATGACTACATACAATCTTATAAATAACATTAACTTAATGGAGAAAAATTAACAGCCCTATCTCTAAAGTAATGAAGCAACAACATTCATTTTTTATCTTAATAATATTTTAATAACATCTAGTGCTTTAAGTTTTAGACAATAAAAAAGCAGAAAAGAATAAAATGGACAAAAAGTAGGAAGATAAAATTATTTCCCCTCGCAGATAATATAATCTTTTATTTACAATATTCTAGAGACCTTTCCAGAAAATTCCTTAATTTGGACATGTTAAAAAACTTATTGATATTTAAAATCAACATACAAATATAGGCATTTTTTCAATTTTGCAATAATGCATGTGTTGAGAAAGAATTTGAGGATGAATGTATTCATTATATTCTTGAGATCCAGGAGCACAATAAAGAAAAGACCAAAATAAGCCTAACTAAAGAGTTTAAAGAATACTAAACAAAACTTTAAAACAGTAAAGAATTAAGTGGCAAAACACATTTGTAATGGCCAAGTTTGTTAAGTTTACTTGAATTCATAAATGTCCGGCATGTTAGTGAAACAGTATACTACACAAAAGCATAGACAGAGGCCGGTGCCTTAAAGAGAGATTAACAAGAATCAGTATATGAGCTACTATTTTCTAATCGCAACTGATTTGGGAAGGAAAATGTGTTTTGTAATCTAGGTGATTATCTTAGAAGCAAAACAAGTTATAACAATGAAATACGTGTGTGTTCTTATACATTTATGTCCATATACTACATATATAGATATATGTATATGTGTAGTATGTTTGGATGTATGTAAGTAATATATGTAATATATGTATATTAACATTAAAAAATAAATACTTTATTTTACAAGATCATAAAAATTAGAACACTGGGGGAAATGAACTTTTAATTTTTACTGATAACATTATAATTATTAATATTAATATTATTAATATTAATATTATGAGATCCTGTTTAATTTCTAGCGAGAGGCATGATGTGCTTCTTTTTCTTGAAAGATGATGTTTAAAAATAGGACAAATGCCTGAAGATATAGGTTAGGATTTTCCTAGTGTTTACAGGTTCCTGGTACTACAAAAAATTATTGTACTATTTAGTGTTATAATTTACTCTCTTCTCATAACTAGGCACTTAATAAAAAAGTTATTCACGTGTTTTACAAGTAAAAAAAAATTATAGATTCATTTTTAGTGGATTACACGACACTACTGCAGAGAAATATGGCATGCAACCCCATATACTTTGAGACTTGAAATCTCTTTACTAGTTGAAAAAATACTTATTTTGAACCTTTGTCTGAGACTATCAGTTACACACTTTGTCCTTCTTTCTTCAGGACTGGTTCTCCCAAGAACTTCCTGTTTGCTTTATCAAGTCATTTTATTATATGGCTGCTCATCCAAGATGATGTACCCATTGATTCTTTAACTTTTGAGAAATGCATGTACATGAAACAACAGCTTTTGCCAAATCATTGATCTAAAGGAATACAATTAGTAAGGCACTGAACAAACAAACACACAAAAAACTCCACCTTGTTGTGTATAATATTGGGTGAACCAAGGCCAGCTGAAAGTAAATATTTAACGTTAACTTATAATGATAGGTTTATGATGACGACTAAATCACAAATACGTGTAAAGACATGAGTATGCTATATGCCTGGTTAAAGACCAAAATGAATCAGAATAGCAAGTAGAATATTTAGAGGAGTTATGGTCAGTTATGAGTAGCCACTGAAACCAACTGCAAAGGAGGTGGAAACACAAATTTCTGACCAGGTCCTAGTCTTGACTCCAATGTTCCACAGCATGGCCTTAGACTTTATACTTTTAACAAGCTCTCAGCTGATGGGAATACTGCTGCCTCAGGAACCATGTATTGAAAATCACCACTCAGAAGAGATTTCAAGAGAAAGAACTCGTCACCAAGGGCAAGGAAACCAATGCTTTTCAGGAAAAGTAAAGGAGAAACAATGTCTGCATCTTGAAGATAAGGCAAAATCTTCAAAGTATTGTCAACATCAGTAATCTTTAGAACTTGTGGGAAATATGACTCATTTGAGAAGAGAAATGATATAGTAAAGATATTGCCTTGATACTGATGATAGCGTAGTCATCCGTGAAGTGATATATATGGAAGTTATATTAATTCCGACAAAAGAAAATGCTTTCCTGTGCTGTGGTGGAAGTATAGGAAATGTGTTCAAAGCAGCCTCTAAAACCAGTGCTGACGTGGAAGGCTGATGGTGGTGCTCTGTGTCACATGGCTGCACATTGTTCCAAAAGCCATCAAAGAACCTCACTTCCCTAAATACTTGGTGTGACTTGAAAGTCTGAGCAAGCCTTACTGAGAATTGGGAGATAAAGGTTATTTATGTGAATGGAGACTGGTATTCGCATTGGGCAAATTGGTTGTGTTTTCTGGCATGCTATGTATCTCTTTAATGTAAAGGGAGAAGTGGTAATAATTTCCCATGAAAACGACTGTGGAGAACCCATTCTAACACAAATCCAGTGATTATGAGAAAAACAAGGGAGCAACAGCTGCATGCAAAGTTGGAGGATCTAGGCTCAAAATTCATACAAATTTAATGCACATTTTTCAAAATATGCTACATGAAGTTGTCATGTATTTTAAATGAAAATGATAGGTAAAAATAATAGGAAATAAATGGTAAGCTGGCTTTATTCTACTCAGCTTTTATCTTTAGTCACATAAGCTATTTATTTAGTTTTGTGTGCTGTTTCCTTGTCCTATTTAAATCTAATCTGCACATAAATAAATCTAAGTCTTTAAGTAGGTTTTCTTGCATCTTGGTTGCTTCCTCCACTCTCTTAAATTGACTTTACACATAAATTCTTCAAAAAATGGACAGTTTCTGAAGCAATCATCAACATATTGGCAAAGAACTCAGAACTTGTTATCTCTTCAATAGACTCATTAATTTCATTTCTTTTTCATTTCTTTATTTATTTATTATTTTGGCTGAAACACCATTACTCTAAAATTGACTAGAAGTCAATTCAGCTGTGAGCAGTCTTATTTAATCCAACACACACAAACCAGGAGCTTTCCATGGCTACTGCCCAATATTTGGGCATCGTGTATCTGCTCAACTTAACAATGAAAGTTCAGATTCAGTGCCTATGAATATTTTTACTTCTATTGCCTGAATACAACTGCTGTAACTACACAGTCCAATTAAAGTTACCTTGCATTTGAACTTAATTTACCCAGCTCATAGGGTTTGGCAAGTGTCAGCATGCTGTTCTATAATTTTATGTTATCTACTATACGAATAACTTTTCAAGGACACTCTAGGTATTAATAAGATGAAAAACTTATCCTTAATTCACTGTAACATAAGCAGTAATATGCCTATGCAGGCTATCACTACAAACCATATTAATGATTGAGCAGTAGGAAAGATGCATATTTATAGAAACATTTCTAAAGGAAGAGCATAAGCTTAAAAGAAGGTAGGAAACTATAGTCTTGGATGTTTCCAGCATTTTCTGAAAATCCCATCCATTCTTAACACCCCAAACCACTCAGCTCTTTGAAATGTGTGCTAAATCATATACAGAGAGGAGCTAAGTGACGATTTTTCATGTGATCAGAGTAGTGTTGTTGATTTCTACCCCAAAGATCCTAATTCTAGACTTAGTTCTTGGGTTACTTGCCCCCATACGCCACTTGGTTTCAGTTTTCTCATTTGAATATTGATGAATGTGTTCCAGATGACAATTAGTTGCTATGGCTTGAGTGTGAGGTATGCACAAGAGTCTCACATGGTCATCCTACTTTTGGAGATAATAGAACCTCTATGAGGTGGTGGGTGGCTAAAGAAAGTGGATCACTTTTGGCTTGGCCTAGCAGGCTACAGCTGGCCATTTTCTGACAGAGCTCTAGGCTTCCTCCTCCCACAAGATGGTAAAATCTGCACTGGGAGTTCTTACTGACACGGCTGAGGCAGCCGCTCTCCAAACCTCCTCTGTCATGATGCGCATGAAAATGAGAGGTTTCTCCTCTATGAGAGGTTTCTGTCAAGCATTTTGTCACGGTGATGAAAAAAAATAACCAATATAATGGTGTACAGTGTTCATTTAAAATATGCTTCATAAGTGCTCTTTATAGTGCCAATCTTACAACCTTTATTTGACAGAAAAAACAAAGGCACTTGTAATTCTTAAAAATCATATTTTAAGCATATTGCAATAAGCATGCAGCATATTACACTGCTTACTTATTTATTCTTCCACTCTTCTTCATTTTGATTTTAGAAGTTTAATTTTTGTTGGTCTATTTTATGTTATGATGAATTCAGAATACTATATATATATATGTATATATATGCACATATACCACACACATATACCACATACATATATTCTGATTACTCTTTTCCCCACATACTCTCTTATGTCCCTTCTTTTCCTATATAACATACATTCACAACAGTACCCTTCCCAGGTTGATGATTTTGGGTTTGTTTGTGACTCATAAAGTTTAACCAGGGTCATCCATTTGAGCATGGTATTGGAACTATATACACCGGAACCTGATGGCATCACCTCGAGTTATGAAACTGAAAGCAATGGCTGTACTTCTCCCAAAGTCTATCATAAGCAAATGATTTACCAGTAAAGTGTGGGACTTCCTCAGCCCTTCCTACATCTTTCTCTGCGTGCTGACGGGCACGTTCTTGTATAGACCAAGTGTAAGCATCTCATCTAGTGTGAGCTTGTGATGTCTGTGTCTTCACCCATCTTCCTGTGTGTAGATCTTGCATTCTTTCCAACACCTCTCCGAAAATGTACCCTAAGTCATAGAAGGCATGGTGTGAATGTCTCTGGATGGGTGGGGGTTGAGCAACTATCCGTTACCTATTTCCAATACCTAGTGTAGCCAAGAATCTCTGTATGCAACATGGCTCTCTGATTAAAAATGATGAGAGGAGTATTTATGGTTGGATATAAGCATAAATATTTAGAATTAGAAAGAAGCTTGACACTTTCAATTTAGATTTAAACAAGAGTATCCAGTCCCATATAGAGCCTATGATCTCTTATGACATGAGCCTATAATCTCTTTTTTCCCGGTTCCTACCACCAGCCATGTATTGCCTCCTGCGGAATTGTCCTCAAAATCCGTCATGGAGAAGTTGCGTGTGCCACTATTGCACATGTGGGAACACTTGCCTGCAAGGTTGCTCTTGTGTTTAGGAGGGCTCACAGCTGAGTAAGAACATTGATGTCTTTTCTCCCTCAGAGTCCTACATTGCCAGAACTGTGAAGACTGAACAGCAGAAAGGAAGCTTCCATGGAATTTCTAGCTTCAATTCTCCCTACCATGCAACCCAAGTGAGCAGTGGCTCCAGCAATGGAGTCTTACCACCTTGTTCTGGTAGGCAACCAAGCAAGATGGTTAGAGTTTATATCTGGGTGGACCCCTGGGGTTGGTAGCACAGCCTGGCACTAGGTTTTCATTTCATGTTTTACCACTTCTAGAAGCATCTTTATCTACACATGCAAGGTATCACTCTCTAAAATCTTTCTTTAAAAACACATTTTTAATTTGGTTATAAGATGCATATGGTTTGTTTAATACTCACTTCAAATTGCTCTACTGGCATTGGTGTGTCGAGCCCTTACTCTTCTATGCTTAAAACTTTTCCCTTAACAGTATTTAGTTTCTCTACTTTCACATCAGCTACGTTATGCCACCACCCTACCACTTTCAAGGCATACTATGAGGGTGTTCTGTGGTTGTTCTTGAGGCTGTTAGATATGGAATAATTACCTTGACTTCTGGCTTGGGATGTTTGCCACTGGTGTATGGAAAGGCTAGTGGTTTCTATAAATCTTGTAGACGGTAACTTTGTCAAAAGTGTTGATCAGTTTTAAAACATTTCTGGTGAACTTTTCAGGGCCTCTCTCTGACTGTCTCTCTCTCCTTCCTTCTTTCCTTATATTTTCTTTATGTAATTTCTGAAGTTGGCAAAATCAGTCTTAAATGGAAAAATTAAGATGGTGTAAATTTAACAATTAAGGAATTGATCATCAATCAGTAAAATTTAATTTTCCTTTATATTCTATATTATAAATGAAAGTTACTAGTAGGGAAAAATTTAAAACATGAGACTAAGTAAACATTTTCTGTTTTAAATATTATCCCACAAATGTTTATTTAAAGTAACAAAACTTTATAGGTTTTTTTTTTTTACTGTTTCCTGAGATTATTTCTGTGGATAAATTAAAGCTTGTTTTGAAGCCTCACACATAAGCACTGCATGACATCAGGTTTTAATGATAAGAAGAATATGATACATGATTCTAACTGATAGCTACCCCTTTACAGGATGTTTAATGCAATTTTAAAAATTTTATGCACTCATCCTGGAAAATAACAGGTATAAAAGCATTAGAATTCTGTGCTGCACAGGAGTGAGGAAAAACCTTAATTCTAAAAGAGATCCTGAATTTTGTACAAGAAAAATTAAAGGAACTATCATTCTATCATCAAATAACTAATCAATATGAAAATATTTTATTACTGATACATTAGAATGAATGAGAAGAAAACTTAAATATTACTGAAATTTTGTGTGCAAAACCACATGGAATATTTTATATTATTTCCAAGAGGAAAATCAATTTCTTTAATTCTTTTTAACATTCTGAAAATATATTATTTCCTATTATGTTGTTATATGGGATAAAGCTTAAAAATAGATTAATTACATTTGTTAGTATAATAATTAAATTGAAAAAGGTGTATGATTTTATTTTTTCATTTCTGTGGATTTTAATTAAGAAATCTCGCATGAAAATTGGAGCGTTTATAGCATCCTGGAACAATTTTATTCACATACCATTTCTATGTATGCTAATTCACAAAAAGATGGCTTTTAGAATAAAAAATAAATGGCCACATTAGAATGGTCATTTGACGAACATTAGTCAAGGTCCGTCTAGAGACAAGGATAAGTTTGGCCATAAGTGTAATATCTGAAAAGCACCCACAGAAAGGTTCAGAAGAAAATAGAGTGTTATAAAACCTGAGACCCTGCCTTATGGAGCTGCATGTTTTCATATGGACATTCCTATGGCTGAGTGAATGACATACCACCGAGGAGCTGAAGAAGCTTAGCATGTGGTAAAGATGGCACTTCTGTCACAAAAGGAATTTCCTACACAAGGTACTTAAATTGTCACAAATTCAAGTCATTTGATTAACTTTTTGAAAAAAGTTCTAACCACTTCAGACCTGAGCGAGCATAGTGAACCTGCCTCTAACCCCAGCTGTCAGGTAGCAGAGACAGCTGGTTCAAGAGTTCAACACCAGCCTCAGCTACACTGTGAGTTCCCAGCCTGCTGGGCTCCCAGAAACATTGTCCGACGCCTGCCTCCTGCAACTTCCTGTCTTTTCTTATCCACCAAGGAAATTTTTTTTTTATTTAGATGAATAGTACTCACATCTGCTATACATATAAAAGTACATTTAGATGGTGCGTGTGTGTGTGTGTGTGTGTGTGTGTGCATGTATAATCTGAAAATAGGTGAGAGGCATGAGCTGTTTGCGATTGAAAAACACCTGGACTTTAACTCATCAGTTTCCAATTCTTCTTCTCATTGTGGGGATGAAAAATGAAAGCTATAAACAATTTAAACCATCAGAAATTATCCCGTACTTGCCAATCACCCTTGGTCATGCCTCCCCCATTCGGATGTACACATGCTAATTTTTAAGTTATTCATCTTTTACTCATCGTCTCTTAGTCAACATTCTTCTCTAGGTATTCCCACGCTTTACCACATTCTTTGTAAAATCTGGGAAGTGAGTCATTGAACTGATTTCCTATCTTTGGCAATCCTGAACACACACTGCCTATGTGGGCAGGAGAGAGAGAAAACATTCGGTCCAAGAAAATGTACAGATCTATAGCAGAAAATCACTGACAAAAGTATATATAAGAAATGATGGGTGGTTAATTTTTATGAGTTTATGAATATTAAAAGTGAATTGAGGACATGCACCAGTACCTGCATTACTGGTGCTGCTCCAAAGTTTTCCAACGGGATGTGTTTCCTTGGTTCTAACCATCTGTGGTGCTCCAAAATCATTCTTAAGTCACAGTACATGTGGGAGCTAGAGCATTTAAAACCAAACTTAAAAATCTGACTGCTTTTCAACTTACAGCACAAGGGACACAGTTTACATATCTCAGGCCATAGGCAAGAGGCAGTGGAAAATTATAATCAATAAAGATGAACTTATATTGGGCATGGGAGAAAAGTCGGAGGCACTTGGCAAATATATTTAAACGTTACGGTTTGAATACAAAGTTTTAGTTTGTGGATTTTTTTGTTCACTTTGATCCCTGTGAGGAAAAAGGAAGCAAAAATGCAAGGAGCTCACGAGGAGGAGGAGGGGAGTAAAGACTGTGGGTGCTCTGAGCTTCAGGTTTCTCCATGCATTGTGCTTTATAGCAGGAAGCAAACAAAGCCTAGCTGGAATAGAGGAGCTGGACCCACACAAGCACAAGAAGACTGAGTGGGAAGTTCTTTAAGTTCTTTGGAGAGAGCCGGTTTATAAATACTATTATTATTAAGTCTATTATTAAAGATGAGCCCCCGTTTTACCTGAAGCCTTTCTAGAGGGAGCGGGTGGGCCGTAGTAACCAACTTTATCGCCCTAGGAGGAATCTGGGAACCCTCTTTCCTCCATTCATAGGAAATCTGGTTGATTATTTTCCATTTCATCCCTTCTTCCAGGAGCTGAGTCTTCCTGCTCCTCACAGAAGGCTAGTCCCCAGAGATGGAAGTAACCAAGCAGGGTACAGCAGAAGAACAAATCAAAGTAGTAATTTTAGTAAACTAACTGGATTTAGCACAGAATAATGGGGCTTTAAACAGCGTTTGCCTCATGCACACATTCATTACTGTACATTTCTCCCACACCCTGCAGTTGTCCAACGGTGTCAGCTGGCAGGGAGTTTAGCTCTTCCTTGGGCATCCTTACAGTTCCGCCTGCAGTTTCTAACCCACTCACCTGGAGCTCTGAGACAAGCGCTCTTCTATCAGATCCTGCCTTAATCTAGTCACACACCAGTATACACCTAGCAGCTTCCATATGCTAGGGCAGTCATATATATGTATATATATATATATGTATACATACACATATATGTATATACACACACACATATATCCGTGTGTGTATATATATATATATATATATATACTCTTTTTCTTTTTTTCTTTTTTTCCTCCACATGCATTAATTGTACCTAGGAAGATATTAAGGGTTGTTACAAAGTATGTGTGGGCATAAAAATGTGCCAATGGATGCTGATTCTCATGAGAAAGTCCAAAGCCAGAAATGCCTGACAAAAAGGAAGAGGTAAGACCTTGCATAGTCTGATTCATGCAGGCCCAACACACTGCATTAAGATCCTGAAATGTGATCTAGGGAATGGCCTGGAAAATGTGCCGGAACTGCAAAACAGTACTTGGAGATCCTTTGAGGCAACATGTTGAGGAAAGGATAGTTTAGGTATCTATGATAAATAGCTTACAATGTATTTAAGTGTAACTTTCAATCCAATGAGGATAGAGGACTCTTTTCAATCAAGAAGCTGTTAGGTTTGATTTTATCATCTACTTTTATTTAGATGGAAAGGGGGAAATGTGGTGGAGTATTCTTTCTGTATACTGTGAAGATAGTTACTCTCATTGTTAATAAAAAGCTGATTGGCCAATGGCTAGGCAGGATTTGGGGGAGAAAGAGATACTGGGAAAAAGAAGGGCAAAGTCAGAGGAGATGCCATGAGACACAGTGTGAATAGGATGGGAAGTGGGTAGATAAGGTAAACAAACCTCAGGATAGCACACAGATTAATAGAAATGGGTTAATTTAAGTTATAAGAGTTAGCTAAAAACAAGCTTAAACTATACGCTGAGCATTTATAATTAATATTAAGTCTCTGAATGGTTATTTTGGGGAGAGAAAAAGTCTGCCTACTATGAACTCACTGCAATTATAAGGCAACAATTTTGTGAAACACATTCAACTTTTCCCATATAATGTCAGTAACAATCACTGTAAAGATGAGAGAGAGAGAGAGAGAGAGAGAGAGAGAGAGAGAGAGAGAGAGAGAGAGAAGACAAAAGGAAAGGAAGGAAGGACCTGTGTAAATGTACAAATTGCATCTTTAAAATTGATTCAATAATAATTCACAAACCAAACAGACTGCTTCTAATTAATAAACTACATACCATTCTTTATGAGTTCCCTAACTGCAATCTCAAAATCTACATATTTGAAACCCATTAAGTTCTATCTTCCCCAGTAAGTATATTTCAAGATAGCATGTCTTCTTGATTGTAAAAATATCATATACCAATATTTGTTAATCTTAGGACAAAGAAAAATTCACAATGAAGAAAATAGAAATGCTCTAAAATCTTAGAATGAAAGTTTTGTGCTTGAGCATCAAGATGGAAGTCTGCTGCATGTTGCTGATACATCTGCAGCTTGTCCCCTGGCTGTGGTGCTTCATCAAAGCCATGGAACAGCGAAGAATGCAACATTCAGACCCAACATCTGGTCAACTTAAAAACAATGATGTGTGCCTCCCTCTCACATGAACATAAAGGTAATTTTTTTTTCATTTCAAAATGAGTACTGCAAAATACCCACAGTTGAAAACAAGAAGAATTAATGTCTGAAGATTGAGCAGATGAAATAACTCAAAACTGATCAGCACAGTTTATTAAAGAAGCCATCAAGAATAAGATATAAACATTATCAGAAAGATGCCAAAAGTTAAATTTCCATAATTTCGGTAACAAGTCTAGAATTAATGAGAATATTTATTTTTGATGCCATAATTCTGTTTTTTGATTCATTTAAAGCTTGAACATTCAATAATGGTCATTGTGACACTGCTCATTCTTAATTTATTGTGTGTTAAATTAAATATACAGAATCAAATTGTCAACTGCTTGAGTTGAAAGTCACTTGGTAGATTGTACCCCCCCAAAAAAACTAAATTTACTTTTATTCTCAGAATTTTTATTCTAAGGTGGAAATAAGCATACAGATTCAATCATAACTCATTTAAAAATTCCTGAGGGAAAACTGCCCAGGTGCTGTCACATATTGAATAAGTTTTTTTAAAAAGCTGAAAGTTACACTAATATGTAACTTAATTTATACATTCTTTTAAAATATTTACTTTTACCTAATTTGTTTATTTCTTTTTTTCTTTCTTATTTTTATTATTACTTAAAAAAACAATCCAAATTCCCACTTTCTCCCCTCCTCCTAGGCTTCTCCCTCTCCCTCCACGGACCCTCCCCCTACCCTCCAACCCTAAGGGAGTGTCATGCACCCCACCCTGTGGAAAGTCCAAGGCCCTCCCTAGTACATCTAGGTTGAGCAAGGTTTACATCCAAAGAGAATAGGATCCCATGTAGCCGGTATATACAGTATAGACACATCCCAGTGTCACTACCAGTGGCCCCTCTGTCTGCCCCAGCAGTCAACCCCTTTCAAAGGGACTTGGTTACTCCCATGGTCATTCACTCCCAGTACAGTTGGAGTTAGTGAGCTCCCATTAGCTCAAGCAAACTGTCTCAGTGGATGACCCCCTCATGGTCTTGAATTCCTTGATTTTATTCATATATGATTGTGGTTATGATGAACCATCTTGCTAGCCTAATTTTTATGTCTCAAATTGCTTCATCTGCAATTTATTTAGTTAAAGATACTCTGAGTTTTTTTCTTCTAAGTGTTTTCTGGCTTAGGAGAGACTGCTTTATGATTTAAAAAAGAAAAACATTGTAAAGGATATTAAAAAGCATGTTTGTACATACAACAATAGATTGCTGTGGATCTCAAGGAGGTCTGCTTTGCACAATTCCAACAGTCCTGCTTATAGGGGATGACACCTTAGTCAATTTCTGTCTTCAATTTCAATAACCAATGGCTTTAATATAAAAACAGTTTCAGTTAGTTTTTCAATTTGGCTTACCTCTAATATTATCTACAATTGCATCTTTATTCTGAATAAATATGTTTCGCATATATGAATCAATGTCTAAGCATTATTTTGCAAACAATCTGTTTTTGTGAGTTTTTCTTACAAATTGGTAATGGGATAGTATGGAGCATATTGAAGAGAAATCATATTATTCATTTCTGTAAAACACTTTCAAAGCTACCTCAGATCATCTGTAATACTCTAGGTCTCCTACAAGATGATAATCACAGAAAACAAATGGCTTTCATCTCTGCAAATACCTATGTTATTTCAAATGAACCACGCTTTCATATTTGTCTCAGGACTAGATGGAATTGGTTCTCAGAAACTAAAGATACCTGCATTAACACTGCATTTTTTTTTTAAAGCAAGCATTTCAAAACTATCTGGGAGTAACCATCTTATCACCCAATACCTGCTTATTTACTATGCATATTCCTTTTTCCTCAAAACCTGGCAAAACAATTTTTGGCAGCAAATAGAGATATTTTCTCCTCAAAAGCTCATTTTTCCTTTCCTATGTTTGCGATCTTCATAAATTTAAATTGCCTGCAAAATAATTGCATTCTACTGGGAGACAGGGTGTAAAGGATATGGCAGGTCAGTGTTTCCTCGCTCTTCTCTTAATTACATATTCTATTCCAATTAAAAATACTTTACAGAGTATACCATTTGTGTCTTGTTTATAAACTATGGAATCAATTGATGCATATTTAGGACAAGATATTGAGGATTTTCATGAGGATCATTTAAAAACCAACTTAAAAATTTCGAAAGATTCAAAATGTTATAGCTTTGTGGATGCACTATTTTCTAGGTTTCATTACAGTTTTGTTAAAAAAAAACTGTTGTCATTATTTTGTAAGTACTCCTGATTATTTCTAAAAGAAATGAAACTTATTCATATGTGACAATATACTACCAAATATTTTCATATTTATCAAAGTTATAGGAAGGGGGCAAGATGAAGGGAGATGGTAGAGATGAGGAACAAACAGGAGAGGTAAGAAGGAGGAGAAAGAAGAAAAGGACAGAAGGGAGGGGAAAGAAGAATAATAAAGAGAATAGGTTCCTGGGGGGCCACAGGTAAGATCTCACCTGAGTGTTGAAAAAAGTTGAAATGGGTTGGTCAGGGTGATGTTGCCAGGACCAGAACCATTAGGTGGAAGAGACTTTATAAATACAATAGAATATGATAGTTTACAAGACGGTAGCAACAAATGTGTTCACCATGGGAAAGAGAGTCAGTCCTAAAATATGTGGCACAGTCTCACAAGTAGGTCTTTACAAGTCAGTGTGTGCCTTACAAGTTTGCCACAGATGTTTCGAATGCACCCTCTACTCATCTTTCATTACCCCGTGACAGGTTACCGCAACTGAAGCGAGATTCGTATCAGTTTACATTCTATTGGCTAGAACTTCAGGAGACCTTAACTGGCTATCTCTTGAAGATTTAACAAGGCAACACTCAAAAGTTGTGGCCAGACCATATTCTTATCAGGAATATGAGTGTTTCTCAGGATGCTTTGAAGCACTCAAATTCTTGGGCACTTATGTCAAAAAGTCCCTTATATCCTACAGGCTGGGAACTGAGTGCCACTCAATCGTAGACATGCCTTTTCATATAGCAATTCTTTCTTCCAACCAATGGTGACTCAAATCCTTTTCATGACTTGAAGCTCGAAGAAATCCTCACTTGCGATAAGACACCAAAAACTCTAATTTTAAAATGTATTGTGAATTCTAGTTAATCTTAATAATAAAACCTAGAGTCATATATTGGGGTTAATGGCGAAGATTAGGAAAGCAGAGAGCTCAGTCACTAGAGTTCTTACCTCTACCAATGCTTATACCAAAGGGGCGATCCTATCTCCACAAATCCTCTGAGACTGACTCTCAGACTGAATCCTAAGAGTGCATTTATCTCTATGAATCCTCAGACTGCATGTGAGATTCTGTGTCCTCCCACCTTATATTCCTCTCTCTGCCCAGCCATCTCAC
>JAQHUG010000024.1:10293006-10305050 GCA_028555095.1 Dicrostonyx torquatus
CTTCCTTAAGAGAGGGCAGGGTACCCTGCTCTGTGGGAAGTCCAAGGCTTTCCTGCCTCCATCCTGGCCCAAGAAGGTGTGCATCCAAATAGACCGGATTCCCAAAAAGCCTAATCATGCAGAGAAGATAGGTCACAGTGTCATTATTGATGGCTACTCAGTCTGCCCCCATTGGCAGCCACATTCAGAGAGTCCAATTTGGTCATATGCTCCTTGGGAGAGTATGACTATGTTGTCCAAGTCAGCCTCAAACTCATGCTTCTCCTGCCTCAGCCCCAAGTTCTAATACCGTAAGTGTTTGCAACAATGTTTCTCTTATCGATACATATTTTAAACACGTTAGGGGTAAAAGCAAGTAGAGTACATTTTGTAAATTTAAGAATGCACTAATAATTTGCTCTTGTCTCCATTCCTGCAGTTACATTTCACAGGCACAAAGGAGAGGACAGTAGAGATTATTCATGGGGACAGACGGTACCAATAGGGGTACAGATATGTCTTCTTTAGCATTTCTATTTTATCATGAACACCATTGCCAAGAGCAACTTGGGGAGGACAGGGTTTATTTTGCCTCAGGCATCACAGTCTATCATTGATAGAAGTCAGGGCAGGAACTCAAGACAGAAACCTGGAGTCAGGAACTGAAGTAGAGGCCATGGAGGGAGCTGTTCACTGACTCGCTCCTCATGGCTCGCTCAGCTTGCTTTCCTACAGCACCTAGGACCGCCAGCCCAGGAATGGCGCCACATACAGTAATTACGCTAGACACATCCACATCAATTGTCAATTAAGAAAATGCCCCACATGTTTACCCATACGCCAGTCTGAGAGAAGTATTTTCTCAGTTGAGGTTCTCTCTTAACTCTAGCTTATGTTACGTCAGCAAAAAAAAAAAAAAAAACAGTACAACAGTCATCAACAAAATGCAGTGATTTAACTAACTTTCTGAATAGCCTATGTCTAATTCAGTGATTACATCAAAATTATTTTTAAAATTTCAAAAATCAAGATATCTAAGTTTTCTCCTTAGTCCCTGGAGTGGATTTAGACAGAGAATGTACATAGAACTAAGACAGCACAATAAAAAGAACTTTGTAGTCTAACATGAATCTGAAAGACAGGAATATCACATGCCTGTCTAATGACTGGTTCTTCTACACTTAGTATCATCTACAAAACAACCATCCTTTTGAGATTAACTTATCTCTGAGACTTCTTAACCACACCAAATTGCCAGGCATTATTCATAGCTAAATTAAAGAAAAAATAGACTCAAGATATAAATACACTAAATTCCATAAAAGCACTGGTGAAAAAATGATTCATTTACCTACAATTTCTTATATAAAATTAAAAATAAAATACAATCGATTCATTGCTGTATGTGTTATAGGATTATGCTAGCTAAATTTTGCCAATATTAGCCAAAAATGAGGTAACTAATATAAGACATTGATTGGATTTCCTCAGGGCTAAAACAAATCAGTCATCATAAAAGTTAATTATTATTTGAACACAAAAGAATATTGACTATAATAAGCCAAAACAAAGGGGTAGGCATCATCTTTATCATTGCACATATCGAAATATACTCATGACTTTGCAAACTTCATTTGTAAAAGAATATAAAATAAATCATAAATAATGAAAAGCAACACTTATGCATGATCAAAACTATCTCTCTAAATTACATTGCTATAAATATAATTTTGCTATCTCCCAAGTTACTGGAAAAAAAATTGAAAGCCTCACACCTCACACATATGTTCCTATTTAATAAAAAGAAAAAAAACCAAGAGATAATCTTCAAGCAAAACCCAATATTTTTAGATGTGCTCTCAAGAAACCTAAAAACTTTATTTTTGGCAATACAAGTCAACATGCTGTCAGTTACCTCCTCCAAGATGCAATTACAGTGAGCACTAAATAATTCTGAGCTTCCCGCAAGAGGCTATGTTCAAAACTGTTTCCACAAACCTGTAAGCAAATTCACATCTTGTAAAAGAACTAAAGAGCAAAACCTCATTAACTTATTCATTAGCAGTAAGGTCATGGCGGAAAATTTGGGCTTTTGTTATTGAATATTACCTTCACGAAGGAAAATATTGAAATGAAATTTTCTACTTCAAAATTGCCAAGGGATTCTTTGCAACCACTTGGAAAATTTCAAAGATGTGAGAGCCCATTCTAAAGCCACCTGCGAGTTCTTGAAGTGTTTATCTCCAAGAATCTGTCTCATTCTTACCATATGAACTTGAAGTGCTCATCATCTATCTAGTTCTTAGACACATAAAAATGCAGTCCATACTCTCCAAACATCTCAGGAATGTAGCAGGAGATGTCTAATGCTATTGCCATGGTGCATTTGTGGATGCCAAAACAAGGATATAAAAGTTATTGTTTCAAATATCTCAATAAACGTAAGTGGGATCAGTGATAATCCACTTATGCTTTCTACTAATTTTTAAATATAATTGTGATTGTAAAACTGGAAATAAAATATGCTAGAGACAAATTGTTTCAAATTGATACGAGGAAAATATAATTTCCAACTGCAATCGTGTGCTAATAATAATGATGTTTCTTTTTGAGTTGTAGGTACAACACTTGATGGATCTGTTCTCTTAAGTGATGAAATGTGTATAATAAAGCATATAAGTATGTTAAAATGGTATTTAAGTGTAAACAATCTTTAACATGGAGAGTATTATTTTGTGTTGACTGCATGAACTAAAATTTAGGACATGTGACTCATAAGTCCTAGAACCTTATTCTGCCTTTTAGCAGAATGATTTCACTGTTCAAATGAACACGTTTCTCTTACCCTTGGTTGCCTAGACATTCCAACTCTAACACATTAGGGTAGTGCTCAGGAAAGCATCTGGACCAGAGCAGAAAATAGAAAGTGCTATTCAAAGTCAAGTTCTTGTCTGCTTCCAACACAGAACATATGACAGACATGGCGGGAAGCCAGAGAAAAGGTGAATAGCTGGTTCATTGTGAAATGGTCGATCGGAAGCCCTGCTGTATTTCATCATACATTATATAATATTAGCTTCGTCTTTTAAATGCAATATTTATATAGCCTAAAAGCACTGTCCCGCTGATGGATATTTTCAAAAGTGTTTAGCTTTAACTTCACTAATGTTTATTCTTTCACAGTTCCTAGTGCTTTATATTAAAGGAATCAATTAATTTATTTAAAAAATATTTACATTGCACAGCTGCTAGGTGTCGGGTTCTGTGGCTGTCCAGAGCTATTAAAATCTGATGTCTCCAAGCAGCCAATCTACAAGTAATGAAATTATACCATCAGCCATTCCTCAGCACTATAATTCAAAGTGAAAAAGTTCTACATAAAATTACTATATACAATGCTAAAAGTCCTTTAGCAATAAAAATAGCTTAAACACATTCAAGTTTTTTTTTCCTTTATTTGTGCTGTCAGTTAGACATTTTCCAGTTTGAGTTCCTTTAAGTTCAAGTATTTGAACACCATCCAAAAGAAAAGGAAGATCAACTTTGTTTATTACAATGTGTTTCTCAAATGAATAAACTATTACAAATAAAAAAGTATATATTTTTAGCATATCAATAATCTTGGAGGTACAAATTTGAGCTTTAATAAAGTAAAATAAACATTTAACAAAATGTTATATATATGGACAAATAACAATAAATTATATTATGATTATACATACCATATATAAATTACCTATGAATAATATTTATCTACAGTCAAAAATCAAACAATAAAATACAATAATACTAGAAAATAATGTGATAAAAATGTCAATATGAAGGAATACACAAATAAATCATTAGATGTAAAATTTAAAGAGGAAGACTTAGGAGATTTTCCCATTTGTAACATGTCAAAAATACTAAGTTGACAATAGAATCACATAATGACTATATATGTATATATGTATATATATTCTAAAACATTTTGGAAACACATATTTAAGTTATAACTATATTGGATTGGAAAACAATGCTAATGTGTGGCTACGGTTTTACATACATAGCAGTTAATAGTGATTGATATTCCCTGTAAATTTGATAGGATCTGAAATCACCTAAGAGTGTTTGAGCTGAGCAATGAGAACACCTGAAGGGGGTTATCTAGACTATGTTATGCTGCCCACAGTGGGCTAGATCTTACTTATCACATTAGGTAGCTTAAAGAAGACAATTCCTCACTGACATCCCCTCAGGCAAATACAGTATAGAAACCTTTATTGAGATTCTGTTCACAGGTGACTCTAGGTTGTGTCAATTTGGCAATCAAAGTTAAGTCATAAGATTCTTCCTAACAAATTGATTCTTGATCCATGTTGAAGCAGTTCCCTCTGTTTTCTTCTAGATGTTTATAATTTCAAGAAGGCAGTGTAAACAAGTTATCCTTGCAAACATGGTATGCTCAAGAGCCATGGTAATTGCTAAGACAAGCAGTTAAAGAGAAACAGTATTCAGTACTGAGACAACAAATTCACCCTGATGACAAGAACGTACCAATAACAGGTTCAATCTTCCAAAAATACAAAGTTTATTAATTTAATACATAACTACTTAACCCACAATTTTCATGATGTCTTTTCTTTCCTCTGTTCTCTTGATCTAACACCTCTAATGAAACCCTATTTCCTAATATTATTACACTAGGGATCACACTCTCTACACAGAGAAAGCAAAGGCATTGAAAATGGAGCAGGGTATAAACCTTTAACAGTAAGATAAAAAGCACTGGAGATCTTTTGTCCAGCATAATGTCTGTATAGTTATCATTATATAAAATTTGCTAAGACAGCAAATTTTGATGTTCCTCGCTCATAGCCCTCCACACACAGAAATGGCAGCTGTGATTGGTAGTGACTGTGTACATTCATTGGACTCTGTGATGTACAGTATTTAGAATCATTAAATATTATGTTGGATTTTGAACATATCCATTTTCATTTTTTGATTAACTAGTTTAAAATAAAAAGGAAACCAACTAGATTAGAAGCTTCTTGTCAATCCAAATGAGAAATTAGCAGAAAATGTTACTAATTATGAAAATTTTACATCAAAGTAAATTATTGGGCACCATATTTTAGAGTCATGACTACCCTGGGTGCTGTATGTAGTATGATGAGAAAAAGTAATTATATTTTCTAATGTCATCATGCATCATGAAAGTGGTAATTTGAATATAAGACCCATTTAGATTTTGTTGTGTCACTGATATCTATTCTTGTGTCCCTTTTACTGTCCATATAAAATGATGCATTGCACAATAAAGTTGTAAATAGATGAAAAAGTCTGTGCCACTTACTAGTGTTTTCACTAGATGGTAGAGTCCCCATGTCTGTTTAGTTTTTTCATTCTAAAGAAAGACTCCCTCACATGACACAAGCCAAGCCCATTATTGCCTTCCCTCTAGCCCCTCATTACCACCAATCTGGTTTGGCTCAATGGCTTTGCATTTTCTGCATCCACAGATAAATTCAAGCATGCGTTATGTTATCAACTATGCATGGGTTATTTCACATAGCATGGTGGTTTTACAACTTATTCACATTGTACCCTGGAACATTATGACCAAAAAAAAATTGCTCCATTAGACACATATAGCACAATTGGCTCACCTATTCATCTGTTGATGTATACTTAACCGGTTTCCCTATTTGGGTTCTTGTAAATAGTGTTATTGTGAACATATGCATACATACAGTAACCAAATTATTATGTTTAGCTATTTTATATAAATGCATAGAAGTAGAATTTCAGGAGTCAAACTTTTGCTTACTTTGCCGATATCATTGTATTATTTTTCACAACTGGACAGGTTTACATTTCCCATCAATTCATGGGAACGCAAACTCCAATTTCTCCATAGCCTTATCAATCCTTCTTAATTTAAAGTTTTTATACTTTGGTATCATTTGAAATTAAAAAGTAAAAACCTAACTACTTTTAAGTGTAAAATCAAACTTTGAAATCCTAAATTAAAATAAAAGAGAATTACAATATATATTTTCTGTACTTATTTCTCTAAATATAAATCACCAGTGTTTCAGGATTCTCATACAGATGGTTAATGCACCCACAAGCAGGCAAATATACACGACTATGCTCTCTTCTCTTTTAATGTGATTAGTGGAATGTTATATATAATATAAAGTGAAACATAAGACTCTGGGGAATAATGCAAATATTTATACACCCTGTTGGGACAAGTCTATAATGAATATCGAGGAAGTTTAATTAACAGCTCCTTGACTCTATCAAAGCTAAATTCACTCTCTCATTTAAAAGGTCAGTGTGTCCTTTAGTGAGTCAGAGCTTTTGCTTTCTGAACCTAAATTGCTCCCACAGTGATGAGTAAGATTCCCTTCATAGTAAACTCTCTCAACAGCTGTGTTCAAAATAAAACTACCAAGGGCAAAGAAAAGAAAGAGACTCTCCCAGTGTGGCTGAACTAACAAATGAATGTATCTACTTTCCATTTGCTGAGTGTTTCAATGAAGTTTATAGCTACCACCACCTCCCCATTTCAAAGACTAAAGTAGGTAAGTGGATTCAATACATTTGAATGGGTTGGTAGGATTTTCTGAATGAATTTTCAAATAAAGACTTATTAATTAATTAAACTTTTTGTTCGTTACTCAAATTGTACCACTGAAATTCCACCAAGCATCCCATAAGCCAAATAATAGTGTTTTCTTAACTTTTGCAAATATGCTAGTAAATTAATAACTGTCAAAAATAGCTGGAAGCAATCACTCATTGGCAAACTGAATTGAAGCATATGGTGCTGCTTTTCCATAATGGTCACTATGTGACGCAGACATACCATGTTAATCCTGTAACTCAGCAGGATAATTTGCCAGTGGTATATTAAAGCAAGTTAACTAATTAAAGGTAAATGGCAAGTCAGGCAGTGGTGGCTCATATCTTTAATCATAACACTCAGAAGGTATAGGCAGATCTCTGTGAGTTCAAGGACAGCCTGGTCTACAGAGTGAGTTACAGGACAACCAGGGTTATACATAGAAACTCTGTCTTGAAAATTCCAAAAAAGAAAAAAAATGGTAAATTCCTTGTATACCTTTCTGTATCTTGAAGTAATGGAATATGTCAGTTTTTAAAACTAGTTTTCTACCTCCAGCAACTAGATCAACAGTATTTGAGCAACAAACAAATAAATTTCTGTAACAATCATGGTTACTATTATTTATTCCATTTTTAAAACAAAGTAAATTCTATTTTTTAATCCCATATTATAAAGCAATCCTTCATCAATAAAACCAATTTCAATAAGAGAGAAAAAATAATCTACAATGCCATCCAAAACCAGTTAAGTCTTAGGTAATATTTTCTAACAATACCAGTAAGTTAATAAATGGGGGTGCCGGGAGCAATCCTTGACAATGGACAGGTCCCACAAGGGTATGTAAGGAGTTGATGAGGAAAGGAGGGAACCAGGCCATGATGATCAGGAGAATCTTTACAGCCTGACTGACTGACAGCCAGAGCATTTATTTATGCAGATTTTAGTAAGTAGTAATACATCCATGTTGTTCCGAAACATAGATCATACCATTTTTGTTTTTGGACATGTGTTTCACTTCCTTTTGCTCTTCTTTTAGTCATCATTAATAAACTATTGACAGAATAGAGTTATCATTTCCAATCATTTTCCCTCAGGTTTTGACATCATTGGTAAACAGATTTGGTATCATTTTTGCTCATTAACCCCTTAACCCAAGTTTTAAGAATATAGAGGCATATGACAAGTTGTTTTCAGGCTGATTGCTTCTTTTACTACAAAAACATTTGACCAAAAAAATCTTCAAGTCATCCTGGAAATACTGCCATGTTCCAATCAGTGTCCTATTAACTATAAAGGGTCAAAGTGTCCAAGAAATATCCTCAGGCCCAAGCTGCTGCAGTTATTATTCAAATTCTGACATAATACAATGTTATATTTTGTGTCTTTGTAGAGTACATTTATCATCTTTCTACATCATTCTTTGCCTATCAGTATAAGTCTCTGTGTAAGACAGAGGTAGTTTCAGCTTGTCTAACTTTGTTCCTGTATATGCCACGTAATTGTCTGGGTGTATAGCAGAACAGGCTTGTAATCTGAACTGTGGACAACTCCTCCAGAACACCCAATCTTGTTGACCTTTTAATTTTACTTTGTTTTGGTTATCTTGTTCCTGAGTAAATACAGAGACAGATGTTTCAAAAATGTGTCATAGCCTCATAAAGAAACAACTGGCTTCTTTATTTGTGTCACAACCTCCAAGGCATAAAGAAGACCTTCAAATAGATTAGGATATCTCCCTAAAGTGGGAGAAATAGTATGGTCTGTAGTGGGATAGCTTGGAAATAACATTCCTGGGAGAAGGCAAAAATCTATTCATAAGAAATTTCCAATATTTCCAAAGTGTACAAATATGCAAGTATGCAACAGATAAAAAAGAATAACCAAAGATGGCATGGCAGCCATCAATCACGTGGCTCAGCTTTACTGGATCTCTGTCAAACAGCTGTACTGACTTTAAGACTTCTGCCATTCTCATCAGATATGGCTGTGTCATGAAGGGAAAGGATGCCAGTAAGAGAAAGAGAGGACAGAAGAGTGACCTGCCGAATATTAAGACATCTGATGTTTTTAGCTTTTTAAAATTGCAATCATCACTTGTCCACCCCCACACATGCAAACACATGCACATATAGTCTTATATGTGCATGCATATATACACACAGGCATGCAGAAAAACTTCTGTATAAATGAAACTTTAATTTCCTGTTTTGAAACAAATTATGCCTAATATATATTTATCCCTCATATATATTATTTTTCTCTTACATGGACATTTGGGTCATTTCCAAATGGAGACTATTTTAGATAATCAACAGTATTTACAGTTATTGATGTACTTAGTAGTTATTGGCTATGGATATAAATACTTTCATCACAACTCATCTCAAACTATCTTGTGTATGAATTTGGTTGTGAATTTCTGAAAATTTAAAGGTTGGCTTTCATTTTCCAGCCTTAACTAATTTGAGTATATCACTAGTTGTTATACACACTTCAGCATGAAATTGTTAGCAGTAGGGTGGACATAAAAAAATGCTGTACTCATGTCAACTAGTTTCTCAAAATACTAGCATTCATTTGGACCCCACAAGCAACACCTGAGCTTTCCATGGAATCACGCTATTCTATTCCCATCATCCCAGGAATGCATCAACGTCCCACATGGAACTTTAGTTTTCCCTTTTCATAGTTACCAATAAACTTGACCGTTTTTAATATTCCCGAGTATATTTAACTCTATTTTCCCTACTTATTTTATGCATTTGTTGTTGTCAGATTTGCCAATGTTTTAGTGTATCTGGATTTCTTCACTCATTTATCTTTTCATGATAATCTCATGGCCAAATTAATTGACACTGGCCTACTAGAAATTTTTTAAAACCTTTTTTATTCCATAAATATCTTCTCATGATTTGTCCTTCAAGTACTTTATTCTTAAATTTCATATTTTGATTTATTGGAGACAGAAAGGATGGATAATTGTGCTATGGTAGAAGGTTGAAGCCAAATTTCCTTTTCACTCTTATGAATATAAAATGGCCAAACAAGATACACTGAAAAATATTTTCCTTCCTTAGCCTCAGAGTAGCACCCTTTTTTTTTTTTAACAAATGAAGACTCCACATATGCTCTAGTCTTTTTCTGGAATTTCTATTTTATTCCGTTGCTCTATTTCTCTTCCAGAAAGTTCTCATTTAGCCTAACATTATAAAACGCCTGAAAAGAATAAGTTCACTCTGTTCTTGCCCAAGAACACCACAGTTCCCTTTAAAAAGTGTATAATAGTGAAATATAATTCAGTCAATGTGACAAGATGAGCATATGTTAATCTTGTAAAAGCATGGCAACAAGTCAAGATAATGAAGGAATCCATAACAGAAAGTCATTTCCTGTGTCCATTTGCAATCTCTCTTCCTTTTCTTCCTGGGCTCCATCAATATGCAACCAATGTGTTCTCTCGTATAAATGAATTTCAATTTCTTGGATTCGATAGAGTTGAAGCATATACTAAGCACATGTGTTCTCTTTTAGCTGACTTAAATGAGTCCACATAATTATTTTGATATTCATCTACATTGCTTCATATATAGCCATTCATCTTAATGCTGCAGTAATATTTTGAAACATACATAGCCTATAGTTCACTATTAGTTCACTTTTTGATGAACATGTCTAACGTTTGCACATCAGTGTCTTGGAATTCAAGCTGCTATGGTCAAACATGGACTTCATACAGCCATGTATTTTATTCATCTTCGATGAATGTAAAGTAATTAGATACTCAGGTGACAGAGTTCTATTTAGTAGCATAGTGTTCAAGTGGAATTGTCTCAGAAATGAAAAAGATTTCTACATGCTCTATACCTTCAGCAACATTTTCTCTGGTCACTGTTTTATCAACATTTGTTTAGTGGCAGATATGTCTCATTGTTGTTTTTGCTTGCATTTTACAAGTAACATGTAAGATTGAGCATGATCTCATATCTATCACACAGAGCTACTTAGAAAATTGACTTCCTGATTTTTGTAATGAGTTTTGTTTTTCTTTTTTCACCATTTTCTTAATTATTTCTGCATGCTAATACTTTTTCTTGTAATAAGAAACCCAGGGCTAAGGATATATTACTTGTATGCATGTATCCAGGACTAACCATCTGGCACTCGGGTCTTTTGCTTTTTTCCAAAGTAGCCTCTCATGATTACTTTTCTCCCCCAGTAGGCTGTATAGACCTTCCAGTACCATGATAACTACATAGTATGGAAAAAGCTTTAGGCCAATACCAACATGATTCCATTATGTTCTGTGGCTCTATATATTTTATCCTTGGCAACAGGGTCCTACTAGAGGGAACTAAAATCCAAGGCAAGAGCCAATTGGGAGCTCATGGATCAGCAAGTCAGAGAGAAATAACCCCTTCCTGGACTTTTTATCTGATAGCCTATGTTGACTAAGAGAGGAGTTATTCCCCAGTTAACTAAAGCATTTACATACACGTGTGTGCATGTGTGTGTGTGAACACACGTGTGCGCAGGTAAAGGTTTATTGCTTCTGCAATAGTAGGCTTCCATATGACTTTTTCCAAGGTCTTTAGTACTAGTCATCCTTCTCCACACTCTTTCTCTACTCTCCCCTCACATCCTCTACCTCACTCGCTCCTTTTTGCTACTTACTTCTCATTCCCCTTTTTATACCACTCTCAATCTGTCTCAAATCCTGAAAGACCACCCATCTACTAGTGTCTTGTCTCTATGGGTGTTCCAAATTAAGCACACACATGTGAATATTCAAAGCTATCATCCGCATATGGGAAAGAACATGTGATATTTGTCTTTCTGGATCTGGATTGCCTCACTGAGAATGAGTGCTTCTAGTTCCCTTTAGCTGAAAACTTCATTATTTTATGTTTCTTAACAGCTAAACAATATTTCTTTATGTAAACATACCACATTTTTATTACTCATTTTCATCTGATGGACATTTGGACTGTTGGGACTATTTATACTTTCTGGCATTTGTGAACAGAGCCAACAGTGAACATGGATGAGTATTCGCCTCTAAGAAGAATGACGTGTCATAAGACTTTCCATTCTGTGAGCTCTATGAACTACAATAATGAACAGTATGGTCACACCATGAACTTGAACAAATATTACAATTCCATAAAACATGTTCTGAGAAAACTCAGTTTACAAGCAAAAACTTCAAGTCACTTGAGAAGCAAGGCATACCAGACCACTGAGGGACATATTGCCTCTGGAGGAAAGGCTGAGAGTGTATGGGTGCCTCCAGGGTAGAAGCAAGAATATCTCTGTTCCGAGAATGTTCTTTCCACTTACAAGCTATTGGTTGCCTCTACATGAACAAAAAGCAGAATAGAACACTTTCTATTCACAATTAAATATTCATTAAGAATGTTAAAAATGCTATATGTATATTTTGGAGATC
>JAQHUG010000024.1:10307013-10322575 GCA_028555095.1 Dicrostonyx torquatus
ATAGAAATTTCGCATGATGGATGGAGATAGAACCAGAGACCCACATTCACATCAGAACAAGGGATTGAGCTACCAAGGTCCAGTGGAAGAACAGAAGGAGGGAGAAGATTAGCAAGGAAATCAGGAACGTGAGGGACTGGCCGACCAACAGAGACAGTGTTCTCGATCTATTGGGAGCTCATCAAATCCAGCTGGATCAAGACTGAATGAGCATATGACCTAACTGGACTCTCTGAATGTGACTGCCAGTGGGGACTGAGTGAGAAGCCAATGATAATGGCACTGGGACCTATCTCTTCTGCATGTATTGGCTTTTTGGGAACTTATTCTATATGGATACACATCTTCTGAGACCGAGATGGAGGGGGGAGGGCCTTGGGCTTCCCATAGGAAGGTATCCTGCACCATCTTAAGGAAGCAGGGGGAGGGAGGTGGGGTAGTGGGGGAGTGGGAGGGCTGGGAATAAGGGTAGTAAATGTAAATTTTTCTTTTAACAATAAAAAAAAAGAAGTAAGAAAAATGCTATATGTAGTGTTGGTGTCAAAAGAAAAGCACAAAGGAAGAAATAACAGCAAGCAAACGTCAACTGAGGTGGTAGGCACTGGAAAAGAATTTAAAGTAGAACTAACACAAGAAACAGACACATTGAATGTAACAAGACAGAGAGAAAGAAAGAAGCATTTCAGTGACCATAGCCATGAGTTCCAGGAGTTTACTATAAAAACAAACAGAAAGAAGTCCCTGAATTTTAGCTAATAGTGGAGAAACAGTAAACAATGAAACTGTTAGTATAAGAAATTAGAATATTAACAAAATGATGAAAGTAAATCAGTGTTCGTCAGGAGACTACTGAATTATCATATACCATATAAAGAAATGTTACAGAAAGTTATTTCAAATCAACTATCCAGTAGATACTCGGTGAATTCCCACTGTGTTTCTTTGGTCACTTGTTTGGCATCATACATCATCCATACTGTGATCTCAACTAAACACTATGCCTCTCGCCTGTATTCCTGAACACTCTTGCAATCTTATAGTCCGCTACAACCTAAATATGTATCCTCTATTACTTCAAGATGCCTTCTACAAAGCATGCCTAAATGTAACCTTCCTTAATCTTTATATCCCTGGCATTGGCACCATTTTCAAAGCCAAGCATTTGCTCATTATCTCAAGTCAGTATTCTAGGATTTGTTCTTAAAGCTTTCGACATGTGCCAGACTTCACAATACTCTCATGCCGACTCTTTCTGTCCTAAGCATCTGCCAGTTCTGTCTCATAGCCTGATAGTAGTCATTCTGTTCCAGGTGCCAGAATATTGGTAAGTGATCTTATTCCTCAATCCTCTGTCACACAGGACAAGAACCATGACCTATTGGCAAGCTTCCTAACTAATAATCTGCCATTGTGATTTAAAAGCACACTGCCACCAGGACACTACATTTTATTTTTCTTTATTCTTTAGAATTTCATAAATGTATAAAATGAAATGTGATCATAACTAGTGTCATAATCCCCTACAAATTACATATACCTGGCAAACATGTCCCCTTGCCAACTTTGTCTCTATTTTTTTTGAGATAAATAAGTACAATTAGAACTATCCATATATAAATGGATATTGATAAAACCATTGGAACATTGCCTACCAGGGTCTCCACACTCTAAAAATCAAATCATAACCAATTATCAATATCTTCTTAATGAGGAATTATGCCTGGAAAACACTTCTCCCAATATGCAGAAATTTTGTCTGGTTTGGTCTTGTATAGGTAGTCATAGCTGCTGTGAGTCTGTGAGTTTGATGATCATGTCACATCTAGAAGATAGCATTTCACAACACTCCTCTCATCCATTGCTGATTACACGTTTTTCTGCCTTTTCTTCTTCTTTTCTTCCTAAGCCTTAATAGGAGAGGGAAATGACAAAGATGTCTCATTTAGGGATAAGCGTTTAACCTCTTATGCTCAAAAAATGCTATTTTTAAACATATTTTCTTTTGAATATTTAGGTATTTAGGCCACACAGATTTTCTTGTAAATGTTCATTGCAATGAATTGTTAGGCTGGTTCAAGAACTGTGGCTTCCAGTACAGTGTTAATATTAGACCCTCTTAGAGACTTCCAGATGTCCTGCTGTTCTCTTGAGTTATGGGGGATCATGAAGACAATGTGCTCCTGGACAATGAAATACCTCTTGGTATGTGAGCTGAGAGGGATTGTCAGTCGTCAGCATCTGCACAGATTCCTTGGCAGGGCAGGAAGATTGAAGGTTTTATTTTTAATTATGACAAAAAGTCATTACAGATTTTAGAAATGTGCTGGAGATGGAATTTTATCCGGTAAGCCAAAGCCACATGGCGATACACAGATGAATGGAGATAGGCTAGTTTAGGATGAACTAGCTGATAAGAAGCTAGAGCTAACGGGTCAAGCAGTGATTTAGTTAATACAGTTTCTGTGTGGTTGTTTCAGGAATCTGGGTGGCCAGGAAATGAGCAAGTGACCTCATACTATGGGAACTGATCTGAAAGCCTCCTCCATGGCAACTAGCTTCCATGGTACCATACATACCATAACAGTTCCAAAGAAGTTCTACCAGCTATGATACCTATGAACCATTACAACCAGCATGATTTTATGACCCTGAGGGTGCAGCAGTGTCATAGATACCTTGACAGTAAACAATTGCTCTCTAACTGGACTTAAAATTCACTCAACCAGAAGGAAACCATACTTGATACTGGAAACATATCCAATTACTGAGGATTATAGACCTTGCGGGAGAACCTACAACCACCCATTTATTAAAGCAACATAATGCCTAACTATACTCTAAATGTTTGTCCTTATATATTAGATAGGTGCAGTCTTCACCCATCATCAAGGAAACTTCTCTTTTCCACAGGCAGAGCCCACTATAGAAAACCACAACCAATAAAAATACAGAGTTATGAACAACCCCAGTCCAGGCTATAGTGGAACTATTTCTTACACTTAAATTTTGACATCCAATGTGAGGCTCAAACCCACAACCCTGGAATTAAGAGTCCTATGCTCTACTGACTGAGCTAGTTGGGTGCATGTTGGTGGGAAACTGCCAAGTTGCATGGTAGGCCAGTCGAACCAAGCCATGCACAGATTCACCAAAGCAGTAGTTCAGCTGCATGGGGCAGGAGGAGAGAGGCAGTGGTGTGGGCTCAGACTGCATTGAATGCAAAAATGTAGGCATGACAAAGAATTTCGCAATAGCCCGGAATGGAGTATAACAAAGGTTTATTTATTTGGTGATAAACTCACAGTAAGGGTAGTAACCCACAGTCTTCTGTATGCTTTTCATCTGTGCTTAAAGTACCTCAGACCACACCCAAAATGGGCCAGTATCTAAAACGCTATTGGCTGAAGGAACTCTCACAACACAGAGTAATACTTTCAACAGTTTATTTGAATAGTATAGGAACTTGAGTGTTCATAGGGAAATTAATGTTGAGCTCCACACCTTAGTTTGGGAAGTATCTATTTTATCTGCCTCGTATTACTTTCCTATTAATTCCTTTAGCCAAAGAAGAGGTCTTGATTAGTTTTAAGAGGAGATTAAAAGATGTTTCTGATCAGCTGGGAGAATTAAATGACACAAATATGGGAAGTAAATAATATGCAAATAGAGGGAAGATATAGGTTGGCAAGTGAGCAACTGTCAACTGGGGCAAAGGCAGTAAATTGGAGAAGCAAAAACACTCCTGAATACATTCCATAGGAATCTGCCATTAACTCCAAGGTGAAGACTGGCTTGACTGTGCAAAGCATCGTGGTCTTTCTGATTCATTCATTTAACCTGTTTCTAAAAATATCTGGAAGGGGTTTCCTTGTTCTGATATTAGTATAATGGCTAAGAGATATGAATGCTACAGGTAATATGCCTCAGCACTAATGCATACACACACCATTATCCACTCACAAACACACAATAATAAACATAATGATGGTAATTTTTTTAAAAAATATTGATGTATTTAGAACTACCATTTTGGATGTATAAAATACTTTTTGCTCTGTTCATGAAAACTTAGCAATCTTTCAGTTCACTTGTGATTATCACTTTAAAATTAAATATCATCTCCCTTCTCTCCTGCTTCTGTTTCTATGTACTTTACTTCAATTCCTTTTTTTCTAAATAGTGCCTTAATCCAGAAGGAAGCTCTTTCATGATGATTACTGAACTGACTGTGGTAATTTCTTCCTTTAACCCCAGTACTTGAAAGGCAGAAGCGGGTGGCTCTTTGGGAGTTTCAGGCCAATATGATCTAAATGGTGGATTCCAGCCTAGCCAAGGCTACATAATGAGATCTTGTCTAAACAGAAAGAAAAGGGAAATTTTAAAAATGTTTGAAATGATACAGGTACATTAACATAAATCGAACAAGTTAGAAAGCAAGGGTGAAATCAGGTCAAAAGGGGGCAGAGGATCTATCACAAATAGGAGGCTGACTATTTTTAAAACATAAAACAACACAATGAGGCTCATAGATTTTTTCAGAAATAACTCCAGTGTTCATTGTATTCAAGATACAAATTATAGATATTCTGGAGAATCCTCAACACTAATGTATTTCATTCTCTTGCTGAAACACAGCAAGCTCGGTGCATCAAAAAACTATCTCCAGTGCACACCACTGTTCAGGAAGGGATCTTGAGAGAGTGAAATGATGTTGAGGGCTGGGCAGGGCTAAGGAGCAGAGCACATCAAAGGGCATGAGCTGCTGGTGGGGGGTTGGAAGCAACTGCACCACATGTGAGAGAGAAGAATGGTTTGGTGAAGGTGTCTCCCTATCTGTCATTGCTGGGGCAGTTGATTTGCCTATGTGATGAAAAGGGATTCTCCCTCTCTGTAGGACTCCAGAATATCTCAGACTTAGAACTAGGGAGTTTTCTTGAAATTAGGATGGGCTTTTCTAGGGCCCTTTCAATCTATTTCCTTTTCTCTTAACTTAGCAGTGTTAAATCTTCCTTCAAACTGAAGAATATTGCAAGAATTCTACTTGATATTTTGGGCATCAGAGAACCAAGGAATATTAAGAACAAGTTATTTGCTTGACTCTGAAACCATCTCAACATACAACTGATTTCTTACTTAAAATGTGTTGCTACAAAAAAACTAGTAGTATAGGAAAATATATGCAAAAATGGAGAAAATTTTTTATAGAACTTAGCAAGCTGTGAGAGAATTTCATTTATCACAATTATCGTGCAAACATTTATACGGTATTTACAATGACCTACATATGGCTCCGAGTGATTATACACATTAACTCAGACCTCCCATGGTAAATGATACAATTTTTCCCATTTATCAAATGAGGACAATGTTGATAATTGTCCATGAGATCCAAAAAACCTGAGGCATTCCCTTCAAAAAGAAGCATAATGTGTGCCCAGACATCACTGGAGGATAGAGCACTCTACTCCAGAACAGAGAATAAAACATGCAACAACAGAAATGAACATTTGAAAGTCAAAATAGGAACATTTTATTTCATATATGAGTTATCTAGTCATATTTAGAAAAGTAATTTTAGCTTAGCTTGTAGTTTTTCAATGTTGACATTTAATCAAAGAGCATTTCTGCACAGTGCATATCTTAAATCCAGTCCTTCCCTATTTTTCTGTCCCCTGGCATCCTTTTCATATTAAAGTGTTAGCTAGACTTTGTTCAATCAGAGTCAGAATGACACCATTGACTGTGTCCCCTGGGAGTCGAGTGACATGAGATTTTGTTTGTAGTCCTATGAATATAAACCACTTTTACTTTTCTGTTTTATATGTTCTCATTAAAAGCATGCATTTTTAGGAAATTTTTCAGTAAACGCTTTAAAAGTCAGATGTGATGGAGATATAATTAAGGATGTGAATAGAACAGAACATTGTCACTTGATTACAGTCAGTGTTCCTGTGGAAACACAAAGGGGCAAACAGGGAAGCAGGAGGCGGCCATTCACCAACATGCCTTAAGGGCAATTAATTTACTTTTAGTATACAAACGATGAATGCAAGGGTAATTATGATGCCAGTGGATTAAGAGGCATTGTTCTCCTGGCTCCTTTTTTCTAGAGTGGTACAAAGCACAGTTGGAGCTGCTCACTGCCACACTTTATACTTCCATCTAAAGTTCAAGTCTGTTGTTCTGGATGCTACTTTTGGCCATGTTATTCCTTTTTTTTCCCTACATTTCCTCTCTTTCTCAGTTCCCCTGACCACCACCCTCTTCTGTCTGTTTCTTTTAGTCTTCTACTGATTTTCCATTTGCTCACATACAATAGCTTAGGAGAGGATTTTCAAATCTGACTATATACCACAGTCAGTGGAATGAATATTTAAGTGTAAATAATCCCCTTTCAGACCCATCCACTAGAGATACTAATCAGGAAAGACTTCACTCCAACAGTGGAAATCATCAGCAAACAGTTGGCTTCTGATTGGATAACTGCTTGAAGACAGTTTTCAGGACACATAATTTATATTATTTTAATTATCTCTGTCAATTGTCAATTGAGTTGTCAATTCTCAGAGAAGAGAATCACCAATGCGCAAAAATCTGGGCCGTCCATTTCAGAGCCAATGAAGCACAATGTCTCCCTGCTTCCTAACCCTCAGGAGCTCATACATCTATGCACAGTCATGGTACAGGTTTTTCAGCTTCCCTGTTATTTTGATGAATACAACCTGAAATGTTTGTGGATCTCCTGTACAAGGAGGTACTTGCAAGGACCGTGAATATGATTACCACCTATCAAACCTTTTGGCAGAAGAAAAAATAAAAAACCCTCTGGATGAAGGCACAGACAGCAACTGTTCCAGAGACTCTAGCCTCCGGCATCTGAGCCTAAGCCTGACAGGAAGATGAGAGTATGCCTTAACACTCCCCTTTCCATGCCTGTTCCAAAGTAGTCAATGAATGCATCTCTGAAACCATAGAGCTAACAAGAAGAATTATTTCAAATGTATCTTAAAGGTCTCCTAGTTTTCCAGGTTTTGAATTTCTATTATATTTCAATGTAAAGCTACTTGTGTGTTTTCATAATATATAATAATGATTAGTCATCTTCACATTTTCTAAAATTAAGTATTACAAAAAATAAGAATATTAAATCCACAAAAATCCTTATCCACTAAAAGTACCTGTATCTGCTATTATCACGGTTTCTGGGTAGCAATTATGAGCATGTCTAGTTCACTGTCATTATTTACAAATTGTCTTGTTGTAGAACAATTTTTCTGGATCCTAAATAACTTATTAAATTTGAAAAGTAAAGTGATATAATCTTATAATTACATTTATAGCTTTGCATATATCTTTTGCATATTTTTCTATATAATATGTAAATGATGCACACACATACACATGAGTGTGTGCTACAAAATCAATCTAACCAGACATAAAGTGTTTCACTCATACATATAGTACCCTAGGTTCGGGTCCTGGCACTGACTAAATGTGGGGAATCAAGGAAGTGCTGAATGAATGTGTATTATTTCTCAGGACCTATGCCTCAGGACCATTGTAACAGACAAAGTCATCATTGGGTTAGACTCAGGAAACTGTAGAAACCTTATTCTGGGCCCAGTGTTAATGTTGGAAGTGTATACATAGCTAAGAATCACAGATACCTCCTCCTGAGACTGCTTCCCTACAGATACCCTTCAACTACCCTCACCTCTCCAGCTGGAGGTAAGAGACCCACTGAGGTTTGATGAAGTTGGTCCTGCTCCTTAAGTAGGAGCATGGACCACTCAGTCCAAGCTCTTCTGTATGTGTGTCCATCCCTTCTTCATTTCCTTGTTGCCCTAGTTAACTTTCCAGGACCAAGGGGTATTGAGAATTCATTCATAATACAGAGCATTTACAATGACCTATAATTTAATATCTCTCCTATTATTCGACACTTACAGTATTTCTCATTTCCTACTGTTATAAACAGTATAGTAATAATTTTGTAATGCATCTTTTTTTATTACCAGGTTACTTACAACATAACCTTACAAATATTGAAACAGTCCAAAGTCCAGCATACATGTGAATGGGCCCTAGAAGTTCCATCCCTATCTGAGGCACTGTTAACCATTAATGGCCACTTGGAAAGGGAGAGTCAGTTTAATCATGGAGAGACCCTCCAAAAGATTGCTCATGGTCCAGTGGATGGCCCCAAACCCACTCAAATACTGTCAGTGTTATTGAGTTATTTTTAAAAAGAAGATGATAAAACTGGGAGGGAAGTTTAGGAGAGTCTTGAAGGGGGGAAGGATGGATTGATCAAAAGACACTGCTTACATGTATGGAAATTCATTATGGAAAAAGGTAAGTTTTGGTTTTTGTTTGTTTGTTTGTTTGTTTGAGACAACAGGGATTCTCCGTAACTCTGGAGCCTGTCCTGGAACCAGGCTGACCTCGAACTCACAGAGATCTGCCTGTCTCTGTCTCCAAAGTGCTGGTATTAAAGGCATGCGTCATCACCGCCCAACTAAGTAATTTTTAAAGATTTCCTCAAAATAAATTTTAATAGGAAAATTCCAAATGTGATCTAAATTTTATAGGCTTGCTTGCTCTATGGACATTGCCAATGGCCTTCTGAAATGCACGGTTTATTCCCACGAGATGTCTGTGGTGTGTCAGACTCTCTACAGTATTATGTTCATTCCCACGAGATGTCTGTGGTGTATCAGACTCTCTACAGTATTATGTTCAGCTCCTCTTATGTCTGAGCTTTGCACAGTTCTTGGTCTCATCTTGGGCACCACTTCTTACCAAAGCTAGACCCTCAATCCCGTTTCCCAAAAACCTATCAACATAACTTTAATTCAGCCAAGATGGGACATTAGCAAAGGACCATAGAATGGCTGAAGAAGCAAAGACTTTAAGCCTGAAAACTGCCCAGCTCCTCTTTTTTCAATGAGAATTCCTTTCTCCCATTCTCCAGCAGACTCAAGCCTGGACAAGGCCATGCTATCTCATGCATGAGGAGGAGAATAAGCAGAGGCTTTGTGAAAATGTTATTGTGTAGGCCCCGTTCTGTCTATGTAAATTAGAATCCTTGGAAATAAAGTCAAGAAATGAATATTTTTTAAGTTCCTTTTCTTAATTCTATTGTGCAGTCAGGTAAGAATTAACTGTTTTTGATGCTTCATTAAGTTCTTTTTGACTTGCCTGTCAAAATTACAAACTGCTTCTTGCTTTTAGAAGTCAAGATGTTTCTTACTATTTTTCCCCTCTCTTATTCTACACTCACACAAATACACACACACACACACACACACATACACACTACCTTAAAGCACAACCATTTCATGACTAAAAAGATGTTTTTCTAAATAAATGTAAATTTTTCTCCTAACAGAAAATCCATTATTATTGCAAACTACATGGTCAAGTTTCAGCCACGTTCAAATGATTTTTTTTTCCTTTTCCTACTTATCATTTTACTCACCTGAAAGACAACAGGCCACAGTAGAAAAATCAAGACTATGGAGGGGATGGAACAGGTTGCAAACCTATTTGTATAACACACAATGTTGACTGCTCAGGGGTGACAATTCTTCATAACTAGTGGGCGGCCACTAATGGAAGTATATTCCTGTAATAAAATATATTTCTTACATGTGGGGGAAGAAACTTTTTTTTTTCCTATCCTGCTTTTGATTAAGGGAATTTTATTTGTTTGGATACTTTTTACTTTAAAAGTATGAATTCTTTTTTATAATATTCTGAAGGTATCTGCATAGAAAACTTAACTTTTTTCTAAGATTTCTTTCCATTAATAATTTCAAAATCTTCTATTCACAATCCAGAAAATAATAAAGAAAATATAGTATTAATGAAATTAGGTGAAAAATGTACAAATAGGTTTTTTTTGTAAAAAGTCAAATATTGAGATAAAATTTCTTGGAAATTAACTCCATAATCCTTTGCCCTTTCTTAAATTTTAATTCTCATAGGATGACAGAGTTCCTATAAGATGTTATTTCAGGGACACTATTCTATTGCACTCTCCCAGTTGGACCCAAATTAAATAGTATGTGAATTTTTCCAAACCCCATGGACATGAAACATAAGGATTTTTCCATTCATTTCAATTCACAAATTAAATAATTACCAGAAACTATTTTGCCATGTTCTTCACTTGTCAGGTTTTTGTTTAATCTTGTTGTTTTGTTTTTATTTTTCTCATTTTTATTTTTATAGATTTTGGTCTGGAGGGTTGTGGGGTGGGGGGGAGCAGGGGGGCCTGGGACAAGGGGAGTAAATGTAAATTTTTCTTTTAAATTTAATAAAAAACGAAAAAAATTGAGATATTGACATTTTTTAGGTGATGCACAGAAAAGTGTATTCAGTTAAATTCTCTGGGCAGAGATGTTCACAATTTCTCTTCTGTAGTTAATTGGTCTTAATATACAAGACAACTATTAGAAACAAAGCAGTAATATCTTATTCTGATAAAATGAAATGCTCACAGCTGTGTGGTGGTAGCACACGTCTTTAATCCCAGCGCTCAGAAGGCAGAGCAGGCAGATCTCTGTGAGTTCGAGGCCAGCCTGGTCTACAAGAGGCACCAAAGCTGCACAGAGAAACCCTGTCTCTAAAAATCAAAAACAATAACAACAAAAAACAGAAAAAAAGAAAAAGAAATGTTCACATAGTATTAATAAGACCTTATATTCAACCTGAAAATTCATTCAATTATTACAAATCTAGACAATACATTTTAAATAATCTGCAGTGTCCATAAATTTTTCCTATCCAGGAAATTTCTGGTTGACCAAAAACAATTGAACAAACTGAGTCACTTTGCTTTCCCTGCAGGTATTTGATGTTACAGAATAATCTTTTTGTACACTATAAAGATGTTTCTTTGCCAAGGTACCTTCTGATTGGTTTAATAAAAGGCTAAATGGCCAATAATTAGGAAGATAGAGGCTAAGTGGAACTTGAGGACAAAAAGAGAGTCCAGGGAAAAAGGAGGGCAGAGTCATCAAATAGACAAAGAATAATGGGGAAATAAACATGCCTTGCTGATAAAAGGTACCACCCTTTAGTAGAGGGTAGATAAGACATAATGGTTAATTTAAAATGAATGAGCTGCTTAGCAAGAAGCCTAAGCTACTGGCCATGCAATTATAATTATTAGTAAGTCTCTGTGTGATTATTTGGGAGCTGTATCATGGGACAGAGCTGGCAGGCAGTCCTGATAGAACAACCCTGCCTACAATTTGAGATGGCTCTATCATTGTTTTCAAAGAGAGGGTCCTTATTTGAAGCTCAGCCTGACCATGAAGTTGTGTTCCTCCTACTCTAGCCTCAAAAGCTCTAAGATTGTAGGCGCCTGTCATCCTGGCTGGTAAGGTTACATTTTCAACAACAGTATTTTATTTGAAAATATTTCAAATGTGATAGCATTTTAAAAAATTTGAAATAACTTTTCTTCATCAAGCACATTACCCATGTCTTCTTCTACATCTGTCATTTGTTCCAGTCCTATGCACACTGTCCATGCAATCAATGATTCAAATTTAAAGTTGTTTCCAATGGTCTTCAGGATACAATTCAAATTCCCAGGCTATCTTATAGTCCTCCAAAAAGAGAAATGAATTTCATTTGTTGTTGGAGAGTGTCCTTTATTTTGGTGATGGTAAGAATTTTTCTTTAACTTCTAAATCCACCATTTTTTCTGTATATGAAATCATGAGACCACCAACGGAATTTTAAAGTTCGATTTCCTAAGCTCTGACTTTTGGGCTGCAATGGATAGAAATATAAATAGACAACAGATAAACCACAGCTGATAAGGAGAGCATCATGGAAAGTTTTCTGTAGCCACACTGTTTTGACTTACCCTTTTAAGGAGTTGCTCTCATTTTCAACAGGGAAATCTGCCAAGGCATAAGGCTAATCATGTAATGTACTATTGCCAGCGATGTTATCCTTATGCCTTAACTCTGAAAATATGACAGTTTACACTTGTACTGTATTCATTACTATAGCAGAACCCAACAGTGAGCAGGACAGTGATCAGACAGACAGATCAGCAGGCAAATAGACAAATGGAAATACATACATACATACATACATACATGCACATACATACATATATACATATTTAGAGAATAGGAAAGCTTCGTATTGTAGTAAAAATTCCATCTAAAGGCCACCTGAATGCAGACTTCATGACCAATCATTTAAAAAATGTCCTAGATTATTCTTTTAGGTTCATTGTCTGTTTTTAACCTGGGAGCTAGAACTGAATTGGGGAAGTGCTTGGTAAGACTTCTCTCTAAGCAACTCCAAAATCCATCATTTTTATATAATATTCTATGTTTTAAATTATTTATATATTGTATATCAGTGTGCGGATATGTGCATGTGAGTACATGTGCCTGAGCTGGAATAAGGTATTGGGCCCCTGGAGCTGGAGTTACAGGCAATCGTGAACTGCCTGAGTAGATGCTGAGAATTCAACCTAGCCCTCTGCAAGAAGAGGAAGTACTCATAACTACTGATCATCACACAGGAACCTCTAAAACTCTTTTCAATTAGCGTTAACATTCCTGTATCTGAGTTGCAGAACATGCCTTTGACCCAATTCCTACTCGAGGCAAATTGTCTCATTTCTCTTGATTCCCACATTGTGTTTGAATAGTAGTGTAGAATTCTTCACTGAAGAATGAAAGAAAGAATTGGTACAAGAGGTTTCTTCTTGGTTAAGGAAAATCAACCAGATTTGAACTCACAACTGTGGGAATTGATAGAAAATAGGGAATAAATATTGGATCCAATGACTTGTGTTTAAGTAGTTAATGGGGAACTTTGGATTATATGCACTTTGCTTTTTAAAAAAATGACTTCCAACACTATTAGTCCCCTAAAAAGCTGGGTGCATGTGAAATTAAAGGAAGATTAAGTAGTGGTTCAGTTGCTCCTTAGATTCTCACTCACCTCCCTCCATTGGCAGCATCGTCTTTTCAGGTGGAAGAGTTTTGATAGGAGCAATAGGAGAATTCAGTAAATGCTCGGCTTCTTGGCTATCCATGACTTTCTGAGGTAAATTAAAATCATAAAAGCTGATGGTATGGTTATCACAGTCTCCTATTATTTCTTTATTTCCTCACTTAGCAGATTACAAAGCATTTTAATAAAAGTGTGTTGTCACTTAAGGAGCAGAATGACATTTTGAATTAGATGTGCACCAAAGTGAAGATACTGAGCACCTCTGGGATTGTACACCTTACACTTGAGTTCTAGCTTTCAAAATGGATTCCGTCATGTGAACTTGGTTTCCTTAATTTTGTAAACCAGATACATAACATCTGCCGAAAAGATAAGCTATGTAAGTTTTATTCACTATCATAGCAGCTTTTAATAAAAGTTGTGAAAATGGTTACCATTATTTTCTAGATTAATTATGTGTATGCAACTTTTAGTACTCTGAACTAGTCTTCTAAGGTCTACTATCAATAAAAGAATCTACAGAACCTAGAGTAATTTGCATTGTACTGTATTTACAGTCATTTGGTTTGTTGACTAGTCTTCCCTTGTATAGCATGTATTTAAATCAAGAATAAATACCTACCGATTACATTTACTCCTCCTAATTTGAAACATACACATACACATACACTTAGGGTAGTAATCATCAGGTCATTTATTTTATAGGCTGAGATTTAGAGATTAAATCAAAGATCAATCGAAAAATCAAAGGAGCTAATTACATTTTATTTGTACAATAGGGCAGCAGATGACTTATAAAGGAGGGTGAAGATATTCTATACAACTGGAAATAGAAAAGCAAGCTATCAAAGTCTTGATCCCAGCTTCTGAAACTGTGAGTCAAAACCCTTTATTGGGTAACTGAATGTGTAAGTCAAGAAAAAATAAGCCATTGTGAATGTGTTTCTGCAAACGCAAACACATACTGAATCAGGTGCTTCTGGCTGTGTTAATCCGTACAGCACTGTGTCAGAACAAGGCTTCCCTGCAACCTCTGAACATCCAGTGTGTTCTGTTTGCAATGTGCATAATGTCTCTCCGTGCTAACAAAGCCACGCTAAGTACTCAGATTCCTGACTACTGCATGTGAGGGATTACAGTGCTGTACATTTATACTACACTTTCTGCTCTTACAGAAACATAAATGCTTTTCTAACAGAAAAAAATATACTTTTATCAGTTTTTCTATCATTCTTAGCATGCAGTATATTTTTGAAATGTATTGCTTTGGAATGTTTGTTTATTTTAAAAATCACTGACCAAATTGTATCAAGTTCCATAAAATAAGTAAATAAAATACAAATAAATAAATAAAATTGGCTTAAGATTAAAACAGAAATTCCAAAAAGATCTCAAATGACTTTAAACATGATCTGTCATTTTGTAAATAAAAATATAGTCCTGATGATTATGTAATAAAAGTATCAAATATAAAAACCATTGAAGTGCTATATATCTTACAGCATCAAATATTCAGTCAATATTCATTTCTTTATTTAAAGAAAGCAATCAAATCTTTATCATTAGTATGCAATACCAAAGAATTATTTTAGTTAATTTGTTTATGTCCTCTTATCAATGAGCATTTGATTTGAACAACTATTTGATATGTCAATATACCTAAGGTCTTGTTAATTACCTCCATTCAATTCTCCCTCCATCCTCTAAGCTCCACATCTTTAGAATAGCTACTCAAACTGGATAAAATTCATTGTGATATTATAGACCTTGGATCTGGTTACTTTTGTGAGTTTTTTTATACTAAGTTTTATGAAAAATTTAAAAGAGACATCACTGTCAGGCATATCTTAGTACATTTAGTGCTTTTCAAGACATTGGTCCTCCAAAAGTTACCATCATGCAGTTGGAAAGAATGGAATTGCTTGGAGCCATCAGGAAGGCATGGCTTTAAATCCAGCCCTGTAAAAGGTTTAGGACCTTCTCATTTTGCTTTGGCATGTAGCCATTGGTAAGTTACCCATGCTCTGGCTAATAACTCCTCACCCTTGATCATGCAAGCAACTCTAAGAAGACTCCATGTATCATAAAATAATCAAATTAAATAATAAAATTTGACATGGGGAGATGGCTTGGGGTGTAAAAGTTCATGCTGCCACAGGCATGATGGCCCAAGTTCAATCTCCAGATTTCACTGACAATTAAAAGAGAGAAACAAAAATTTGCATCTGTAATCACAACACTCCTAAGGCAAGATTGGAGGCAGAGGCAAATGGCTGCCTTGAAGCTATCAGGAACACTGGTCTGGAATATGCACAAAGGTAGTAACAATGAGAAAGACCTTGTCTCAACAAGTTGGAAGAGGAGAATTAATACACAAAGACTGTGTTGTGACTTCCACATGTATGTCATTGCATGTAGACCCTTGTAGGTGGGCACGCACAAGCACACACATGCATACACATATACATAATGAATAAAATTAAATAAAAAAAATCCATGAAATTAGGAAGGAAACTTGTTGAAAAAAACTGCTTAGAGGGCCAGGCGGTGGTGGCGCACGCCTTTA
>JAQHUG010000024.1:10330019-10347546 GCA_028555095.1 Dicrostonyx torquatus
CAGGATTGTTTTGTGTCTTTAATTCTAGGCTGTTTTTAATTTAATTGTAGGCTGTTTTTCTTTGCTTTATGTATGAAAACCACTTATGAGTGAATACATATGATATTTATCTTTCTAGGTCTGAGTTACCTTACTCAGTATGATGTTTTCTAGATCCATCCATTTGGTCACAAATTTCAAGATGTCATTAATTTTTTTCCACTGTGTAGTACTCCATTGTGTAAATGTACCACATTTTCCTTAGCCATTCTTCAGTCAAGGGTCATTTATGTTTGAAGGTGTAAGTCATAAAACAATCCCATACCAGTTTGGAATTATGATTAATAAAAGATATTTATTTAAGGGGAAATACTTACAGATCACTGTCCTAGACAACAGCCTTTGGTGCAACCAGGAACAGAGTCTAGCAACTGAAAGCAGGAGCTGGAAGCTAGAGAGCTAGTGCAAGGCTACTGCTGCTTCTTAAAGCAAAAGAGACCATGTCGAAGTGGGCTAGTATCTTACAGTCTATTGGCTGAAGGAGCAGAAGGAGCTACCACAGCATAGGTTGTTTCCTAATACTGGCTATGACAAGCAATGCTGCTATGAACATAGTCGAGCACATATCCTTGTGGTATGATTAAGCATACTTTGGGTATATATTCAAGAGTGGTATTGTTGGGTCTTGGGGGGTTGTTTCCTAATTTTCTGAGATATCGCCACACTGATATACTAAGGGGCTGTAACAGTTTGCACTCTCACCAGCAATGCAGGAGTATTTCCTTTACCCATGTCCTCTGCTTTACAGAAGCTTCTCAGTTTCAGGAGGTCCCATTTATTAATTGTTTCTCTCAGTGTCTATGCCGCTGGATTTATATTTAGGAAGTGATCTGTATATAATTATCTCAAGTAGTTCGTTCCTACAGAAAGAGGATGTTCCAATGAGTCAACTGGATTTTTATCATAGCAAATAGTGAAGAGTGGGAAGAGTGCAATGAAAAGGAAGATTGACAGTAAATTGTTTTAGACAGGATTATGAAAGGCATAGTCTACATTGTCTGTAGAATGTGCAATACTTTAAATCACTTTTTGGGAAGCCTGGGGATGCAAAAGGTCAGTGTGCTCAGCTGTCATCATAAGGCCCCAAGTTCAAGCTATAGCACAGAAAGATAGAGAAAGAGAATTAGAGAAAGAGGAAGGGAGAAGAGGGAAGTGATTTGTACCATATCACACAAGACTTCCTTTCTAAATATATGTCAAAGAAAATAAAAAATATGCATCTACACAGATGCTCATTTTAACATTATTGATATTAGCCAATATGTGGGGGGAAACACTCAATGGCTATCATTTGAAATATGTATAGACAATGTGGTCTACATACACATTCAATGGAATATTATTCAGTCATAAAAAATAAAGTACTGATTACTGCTACAGTAAAAATAAACTTGGAGTTTAATGCTAATTTGACAAAGAGTTAGGACACATTTACACAAGTCTACTTAATAGAAGTATCCAAAATAAGCAAACATATATAGATTTTGTTATAATTGGTTACTAAGGATAAAGTGGTAGAGCAGAGATAGTGTGGAGCTAGTCATAATGTATATAAAATTTATAATAAGAATGGTGAAATCTTTTGAAATTGCTTCATCATAATCATTAGAATATTGTGAACATATTAAACATCATCAAAAACATGAACATTATGGTACATACATTATATCTCAATTTAAAAATATATTTTTTAAAAAATGCTCTTGCAAAAGAAATGACAAACAGGAGCTCAAAATTTTACAAGAAGTGTTAACATGACTAACACAGAATGCTGAAGAAAGAATATACAGGCCACATGTTCCTATTTGTCATCGTGCCACTTAAGATGCAATAAAGGCTATTCTGAATTAAATTTAGATGATTGAAGTGTCAAATATAAGGTCTTAAAACTATATTTATGATTTCCCGATTTCTTAGTTAAAGTGTCTGGACAGGAATTGATTACGGCAAGATTTATAAATGTGAGCACACAAATACTAGTACCCTGTCCTTGTCTGAAGGCCTGTTGTCGGACTTGAACCCACTATTGATTTACTGTCTTGGGGCTTACTAGTATACTATTTGAAGGTTTTCTATTCTGAAACATTGCTGTTGACCCTAAAACTTCACATGTTCTATATCACATGAAAATTTAATTAAGACTTGTGTTTTATCATAAAAGATGCAGCCTGGCATTACAACTAGTGAAATTTGTTCTGTTTGCTTATATAACAATATTGCTATTGACTATATTCATTCATTGTTAATTAGCTTTTACCAATGGGTGCTGGCAGAGTTCCCAAAAATATTCTTAGTGCATAAAGTAATGGACTATAAAGAAACTTAGGATACTCTGGAGTGTCCTCCTTATTCCCAGAACTATTATTCCAGTATTTAAGTATAAAATCAGTCTATTTTGAGGTTGAGGTCCTCCTCTTATAAATAATGCACTGTGCCCCTGTGCTAAGTGCTCAGGCTAAGCAGAGAGGTTGCCAGGAGGGAAAACCAGAGAAAACGACAATGTAAATTCGGCCATTACCTGTGAGCATGGTTTATAGATACATCTGAGGTAAAATCTCTTCTCTTCCATAAAATATTCAGAAATTATATTAGAGACATTGTCAACCATCCCCTCTTGTCTCTAACATGACAAGAATCATCTTCATGTCCAGAGATTTCCCTCAATTGGAAAAACTTGGTCATGAATTTGTTGTTGCTGTTTTCTAATACTTGGCTGATATCATCACCCAAGCTCTTCTTACTTTACAGCCCCAAATATAATTTCCAGAATTTTTCTTTTGTCCTTGTTTTTAGGGTGCAGGAATAGATGATTCTGCTCTAGACGTGAAGGCTTTCTCTTTTCAGAGTAACTTCTGCAGAGCAGCTGCTCATTCTATTAAAAAACTCAATTGTCTTTCATTGTGTTAGTAGGGCGGGACAGAGTGAAATACAGGTGAAATTGCACAATTCAAATGATAGAGACTTGGAAATTCAAAGTTCTGGACTAGCCTGAGATACATAGTGAGACCTTGTCATAAAAACCCACAAACCCTCCAAGAACAAAATGTGAATTTCAATTGTACTAAAATCTAAGTAAATGAAGAATAGTTTCTTCACCATCTACTCTGCCTCTAACGTAAAGGCTATTGAGAATTTTACGTGTATATTTTTGCCCCTTTGTTTTCTTACTTTTTTGCCTTGTAATTTTTTTTAACGCCCACATGTATTTTCACATACATGTGAATGGTAGCATGCTCAGCATGTATTTGTGAATTGCTTTGATGTTTAATGATTCTTATTGAGCCATCCACTCAAAATAATAAAGAAAATCCTTATTGTTTTAATGCCTCCAGAGTAGCTCATGTAGTGATGTAGTTCTATTTTTAAAAATATACTCTCCTTGGAGATATATTTAAGGTCTTTTAAAGTTTTTTACTATAAAATTTGTTCTATTATGCATATATATTATGTATGTATGCATATGTATAATATATGTATGTATTAAAAGCACCTCTGTTATACAATGTGAATGTGGATATTTCTAGAAATTAGCAAGAGGTATGTTTCTAATAGTACAGAGCCACATAGCTTACAGAAGCCCTGATCCTTGATGCATGAGAATTCTTTACTGCTACACCTAAGCAATACCAGCTACCAACACTCCCCCATTTTAACTAACTCAACATGAAACACACAAGCTCCCTTAGGCATTACATTGGTCACTAATGAAGTTAAGTCACTTCTCTTGTATTCATTAATCATTTGAACTTCAGTAAATTTTCAGCTTATGTTATTTGTCTACTTTCCTATTGGATGGCTTATTTTCTTAATGATTTGAAATTTTCAATCAAACAAATAATATTCTCAATGGTTCTCATTTTGTCTTTGATATGGCAATTTCCATGACACATAAGCATTATAATTGTCTACTATAAGCAATCAAATACCTAGACCCTCTTAACTTTTGACTTCCAGGTTCTTTTTAAATGTATTTGGTTGCTATTCTTTATTTTTAACATTTCTGTAAGAGTCAGATTAAGTTGCTCTAACAAAATGTCTTAGACTGCGTATAAAGAGCAGAAATGCATTTCTCATAATTCTGGAATCTGAGTCTCCAAGATGCAGGGTCCAGTGTCCCTGTTTCTGCTGAGATTAATCTTTGTAGTCGAAGACTTCCCAACTGACTGTGTGCTCTCATGGCTTTGCCTTGATACCAGCACATGAAAATACCTTGCCGCTCTTCTCTTCTCCTTCCCTTCCCTTCCTTTCCTCCCATTTTCTGTCCTTTGCTGCACTTTGTTATATTATTAGAAAGACTACATTACACAAAGCCTATCCAACAGACTTCACTCTCTTGCATCCTTGTTTAACCCATTCCACTTCCCAGAGGACAATATCCAAATTAAGTTATGTGTCGATGCTTCACCACATTGCTGGACACAATTCATTCCAAAGAAATTATAAAGAGATGGATATTCTAAAAGATTAAGATGTTTAACTAACCTGAATTTTTTTTGTCCATACAAAATTATGTTTCTGAAATAAAATCTAACTCCTTATTTTTCCAAGTTGATGATATTTTATCAAGTATTATTTTGTGAATAGCCCATTCTTTATTACTAACAGGAACCGCCAATAGTATTTGCTATCTGGAGTAACTACAAATAATAGAATTCTGGGGCTTTCTTTATTCTGCTAATTAATTTATTCTGGCACTGCACTTGTTCTACGTTACTTTTAGGAGCCTTATGGGATGTACAACTTTCATTGATCTTCATGGCTTTTCTTTACTGCTTTTTAAACAAAATGTTTTGAAAATCAACTTTAGAACTCAATCACAAGTTCCATTTAAGATATAAAACAGATTTGAACATTTAATGCTTTTGCGTATCTTTTAGTGCATTTGGTGTTTCCTTTGGTGGTTCTTAGGGAATTCCATCAGAACTAGAACTAAATGCAGTGGGTGGATAAGTTCTTATCTTTCTCCCACTGGCCTCACTTTACATCAGAATGAATTCTTTCTCAGCCAAGGTGGTGATAAATATTGCAATTCTACTGCAAACTGGTAGGATCTCTGAAAAAAAATGCATATCTCTGTCCCAAGTGTCCCAGGCTATTTACCATATCCTCTGCCACATGAGTGACATAACCAGCGGAAACCCATTTCAGTCGATATCAGGTAGGCTGTCTCATCATTGTTTAATTCACAGAGACTAGAGTTGAGAGGGATTTCTCTAAAGATCAAATGCAGAGAACAAGGTCAGAATCAGGGTAAACTGATTTAGACAGTCAAATTAGTGCACACCTATTTGACTAGGACAGGTTTAGGTTTGCTTGTTTCCCCTTGCTTTCTTTCTTTAATTAAACATTGTAACAGACATTTTTCCTTTATATGTATATACATATATATATATATATATGAAACCTAGTACCTAGATCCATATGTATGTGTGCGCATGTGTGAGTATGTGTGTGTGTTGTTGATGTATTCATCCATTCATGCACATGTGACCATGTGCAGTTGTGTATATGCTTGTGGAGGGCAGTTGAGTGTCTCCTTTGGTCAGTCACTCTGCTTACTTTTAGCAGTCTCTCTCACAGCCTGAAACTCACAAATCCAAGTGGACGAGCTAGCCCATGAGTCATATGGATCTGCCTGTCCCTCTCCTTCCTCTTTTCTCCCTCAGTTCCTCCTCTTGTGCTCAGGTCATCATTTTTACACTGCAAATGCTTTATGAACTGAGCCATCCACCCAGCCTCTAGAGAGACATTCACAACAGCCATCTACTAACATCAGATGATTGCCTACATCCTCAAACATCCCCAAACAACAAAAACTGTGAGTTCTGTGTACTGTCTCTACTCCCTGACAACAGGAGGAAGGCAAACATCCAGAGTCAACCAAACACACACACACACACACACTCACGCAGTGTGTGTGTGTTTAACTGGGACATTGAATAAGAGGCAATAAATCAGTGAAGAGTGTCACTTTATGTAATGGCATCAGAGATTGCCTCCAGTTACCATGGAGAGGGTGAGCACCAGAATGCTAAACATACGAGCTCTCTGTCACAGTCCTGTGTTTCTGACTAGAGAGCTTCCCTTGATTTTTGCCTGTGTTCTGAATTCTGTTCTCCAGCCTCCTTTTTAACCTACCTGAGAGCTTTTGAATAAATCTACTTTTGACTAATATAGTCATAGTCAATTTATAAGGCTTCACACAAGGACTGAAACTGACAAAACTTTAATTTTTAATGAATAATACATATTTATATGTGTGCAGAATCACTGGTTATAAATATAATTCACTTAGTAGGAATGCCATGAACTCTATCTGACGAGACAGTATCTCAAAGTACTTGTTCATTTATATCAGTAAAGAAAAACACAGAATAAATTGCTGCCATTTCTAAATTTATAAGCACTATATTATACAAAAAGAAAAACATGCATAATGTAGTGGCTTTGGAAAACTAAAAACATTCTAAACCCATCAGTGACATCTGCATAGAATATAAGAAATATACAAAAAACAAATATTGATAAAGTGAGAATAATTTCATAAATGCATAAGGAATCAAAATTATTATAAAGCCAATAACATATATAACTATGCACTATCATAAAACTAATATTATAACCATATATCAAAGAAGACATTTTAAAATAGAATAACCTCATAACTAATACTATGAAATTTAATCCCTAATTAAAAACTTGGCTCAGTGATAACTTTAGAGAAATTTGGCTTCACCATTACTTTCTATTGGACATTATACTTCTCTACTTTATAATTTACATCAATTGTTCCAGAAAAAAAACATTCCTTAGCTCATTTTATGTACTTAAAGCTATTTCAATGCCAAAACCATGAACATAAACACAAAAATCCTTAACAAAGTAAAAAGGTGGACCAGATTCTAATAAGAAAATAATGAAATTTATAATATTTATTATTCGGGTGAAATGAAGTGTCTAACCATGTTGGAAGGCAGTTTTAGCAACCAAAGCAGTCAATGTACTTGAACTGTCAAAAGTAACAGTGAGATGAGATTCATAAATATCTTGACAAGGGCAAGAAAGGGGGTGATCAAACTCTGTGCGTGCAGGAGTGGGGCACAGAGGACGGCCCTCATTCTGATGGAAAGTCTCTGACTACAGACAAGTTCCCAGGAGCAGCTGTAACGAATTGTCACAACCAGCATCACTTGCACAGTAGGGGTTTGTTTTACACACTTTTAAATGTTAGGAAATTCAAAAGCCAGAAGCTAGAAGACCCATTCCAGGAGACAGGCCTTGTTCTCATTTAAAGATGGCAGCCTTCTCAATGCAAGCACAAAGCACAAGGCAAATATAAAGGGATGTTACAGTGAACGGGGTATTTCGGAAAGGGCTTCATAAATGCACAGGAGAAAATGAAACAGGCCAATGTGATTCTGTGTAACCAAAAGTCCTGAGCAATGGAAGGAACAATTCCCGGGAGAAGAGCTGTTGTAGAAAGTAAGACAAAATATTGTCCACACTTGGTCCCACAAAGCACTGACATCCAGAATTTATAAAGAACTTGGAAAACACAATAGAAAAAAAAACTTTAAATTTAATAGCTTCATTCAAAACACAACATAAGTAAATAAACGCTTTTATAAACCACACACTAATGGTTGGGGGGGGTGTATGAAAAGATGGCTATGATCAATTTAATTCCTTCTTGCCAGTGCGAAGTGAAAGGACTATAAACTGTGGTGAAATGTCACTTCCCTCCAACAAGAATAGTTTTTATCAAAATCCCAGAATATAACTTGTGCTGGTAAAGATGCAGAGAAAAGGAACAATTGTTACACATTCTGAGTGAGAATGAAAATTTACACAGCCACTATCAGAAAGGGGATCATAGCTCTTTGAAAATTTAAAAAAGAACAATTTCATGCCCCAGCAGTCATCCTACTTGGTATATATTTAAATGAAATGATGCATCAAAGACACATTAGCTTCCATGTTTACCACAGCCTTGCTCACTGCAGCCCAACTAATGCTAACAGGTTAAATGTACAGGGAGCAGCATATGAGATTCACAGGAATTCACAAAAAACTACTAATGTCCAAAGTACCCACTCATTGCACTTAGCTTTATAGTATGTGCCACTGATTATTCCTATCATGCTTTCATGATTATAATTTTTCTGCAGTTTTTTATATATGACATCCTTTATAATGTTAAATAGAAAATATTCCTAGAGATGCAGCATAACTGAAATTACATGTTTTTCTCTGTGATACTTAAATGAAAACAAAGTAACATTTGTATATTTTCTTAAAACTTTGGTTTAAAATATATTTTCTCCTTTAAATAGTTAAATATATTAACCATAGAGCCTAAAGCATTACCCCATTTAGAGTTAATTTTTTTATTCTATACTTAAGAAAGGTTTTTGTGCTTACAATATCAGCATGTATTGAAATGTGTGAATCTTGAATTAAACTTTATTGGAGATGAACACTCTACCAGATGTTCATTTGAAAATTGTCTTAATTTGTTTTATAGAAGTCATCATATACTTCACTTAGCAATTAGATTCTTTATATAAACACACTGTGTACACAGCAACTGGGAGCATAAAAGACTTTAATTATGGCAGAATTAGAAAAGTAATGACATTCCTCTGTAATTTTATTCTTTTTAAATTGTGTTTTATAGCACTATTTCTTATAAGACAGACTCAGTTTTACACTTCAATTCTGTAAGAATATCTTTTTAAATTCTAAGACTTTAGTTTACCTTAGAAGCTTTGTTTCTGAATATCTTCAATGTTAATAATTTGTGAGTGTTCCTCCCAGTAACAGTAGATATGACCTTAATTACCTGGAATCTTCAAATCTTTTAAAAGATTTGTAACAGAAGTAATTTTGTCATTCATAAATAAGCATTGGCTTCATTTTCTTTTCATAAATAAATTTAGGATAGTATACTAAAGTAATCCAAAAATACACAAAATTTAAACTATATCAAGGATTTCTGAGTATGAAGTACAAATATTTGAAATCTGTATATGTATAGAAAACACTCAAAAATACAATTACCAGATAAAAGGTATTTGATTAAATTTGGGTTTAATGAATAAATTTTAGGGAAAGTGTTACATACAACACTCGAAACATATACAAAAAATTAGAATGTAATTTCTACTTAAAGTCAAATTTAACATTAATGTGCACATACAGAGAGACAGGGAGTTCTAGGAAAATCTCACTATATTTCACTACTGACTTATTAGTAACATATGTATTTTATGTCATGTCTCTTCTATGTTAGAATGTCTTTTAAAAGAAATGCACATGACTATCCTTGAGGTAAGTGTTCATACTTTGCTTTGCACATCAATGACTTTGTAATTTAATTGAGGACAATTTAAAATGTCAACTCATTTATGATTGAGGACCTTACATTATGAATGAAATATTAAACTAACATATGTCCATAAGAGTTGTGAATTGTGAGTAAATACAACTTCGTGTAGTTTTGAATAAAAATGAAACAGTGAGGCGAACCGTTTGCCTTGGTTGAGACATCTATTCAAGGAACTATTTCACTAAGTGTTGCTACTTGCTATCAACATTATCCCTCATTGTTTTAGTGAACAATTCCATGAATGAAGAAGAAACAGATTTTTCATAATTTATATACTTTTTCAGGAGTAGAAACTGTATCTCAAATGTATGAATGAAGTACTTTAGGCAAAGACAAGGGAGCTTTACCTGCAGTTTTTATTATATTCTCAATTGAGACTTTAAAATTATAGTTAACGTATTTCAATGTCCTAACAGCACTGGATTTATCTTTCATCATAACTTCCAATGAATTTATATTAAAAACACTTCATTTCACATATGGAAAAATTACTCGATTTCTAGTTTAATAAATCAAAAATGTCAATTCTTTTGGAAGCACTAACTTAACCATTATAAAATACTCAATTATTTTTCTTGTTTGTTTTATGTGTTTCTTCCTCTTTATTATTTTCTTTTCATCCTTTTCTCTCTGATTCCTCCAAACACATTGCATTCACAGCTGGCTTTCAGTTCCAAATCAGTTGTAACTCTAGAGCAAGCATTCAAAACACCGTGGATGGAAATAAAAATGATAATGGTGAGAACATGGAGAACCCCTTCCTTAGTTGCTTGCTTGGTCCTCAGAACCCATGAGATGCATGCAGTTATAGTCATCAATTTATGAGGGGGAGGGAATGAGCACAAGAGAGCTTAAATATCTATATTTAAGTTCTCAGAAGTTGTCCAAACTGGAGCAGGATATTCCATCCAAGATCGTGCTATGGATTTTATATGCATACCAGAATCATCCTGGGAGCAAGAGGATGTTCTACAATAAAACGTGTTTAACTACTGCTACATTTTTGACTGAGTATTGTTTTTTTTTTGTTGATAGACATAAAATGATACATTTGGAGAAATATATAACTCTTCTTAAAATAAAATAACATATAGTAAAAATAATTAGTAGTGATGAATATATATCTAAATATAGAAAATCAGATTAATTAATTTGTTTATGGTGCTTTAAAATTAAGGGTTTTTTTTTACCATATTTCCATTTCAAACTTTAAAATTAAGGATTCTGTTTAAGAATTCCGTTATTGATAATTTCTTTATTTTGAATTTTCTATAAACTATGTACAGTTGTTTTGTGTTTAATTTATATTTGAAGAATTCAAGTTGTCTATTTGCACCTAAAATTTGACTCCTCTCTATAAAGCATAATAATTTTTGTTGTAATTCTGCTCACTGTAGGTGTTCAGATAAATAATAAGAAATACAGAGCAAACTGTCCTAAACAAAGAAAAATTTTCCATTCAAATTTAAACTAAAATGTGCAAGCATTTTCCCAAGTGCTACAGTATTACCCCATTCAGAGTACAGGAATCTTTACATAAAATGTCTGTCCATGAAACCTTGGGAAACAATTCACTTGGCAGCATCATCAATTGTACTGTTGAATCAAAGTTCTGTGTCTCCAGCCACGTTTACAGGTGTCCTCACATCAAGATGCAATAACCCAGACCTGTAGAATGCAAAATTCAATCCGTGAGCTGTTTGCTCTCTGTGTTCATTTTTCTCCATTTTCTTTGTTTTGGTAGATGCTGATTTAAATCTTTCTATTTTCAAGCAGCGAAATGCACTAAACCTTGAGAATCTACCATTATTGGCTTTCTATTAATTGAATCCTATTAGAGAATTCCAACTAACTACAAAATAAATATAACATGAATTTAGAAACTTAATTTTCAGAAATTAACACTATCTTCTATGCCATAGAGTCCATGGAAAGAAGGAAGAGAGTATTTTATTTCCTCAGTAGAAGATTACTAAAGGCCTGGTTTGGATTCTACCTGTTATATGGATCTACTGGAAATGATTCATGTCCTGTTTGAAGTCAAGCAGCATAGGTACAATACTAGTATTGCTTCATTGTCAAGTTCTATTAATGGAACCAATAGCCAATGCTTCCCACATGGATATGAAGAGAAGAGCAACCCAATGAGGTTTGTTAGGCTCTTTTGCACATGGTGATAAGAAATGTATTTCTTAAAGTCTCTTGTTCATTGTTTTGCTCACAGGCATTTAACATGATTTTTAGCTTGAGTTAGAAGAAAGGGTTTCTTCAGCAGATTCACGTCTTGCAGTTTGCGTCTCTGGAGACATCACCACAGCACCTTCACTGTTATTAACCTTCTTGAGAATAATACATTTTTATTATACACAAACGCTCCTTTTAGTTCATTTCTGCTTGTCAGGAATCTCATGAAGCACTCAAGTTAATGGTATATTTGCCTTGCAAAGCCACTACAGTGGAAGATACCAGAAGGTTCTCTATAAGCTGCGTGGCAGAATTCCTTAGCTTCTATTTCCTACACATATTTCACTTACACGTAATCTGAAATATTCTGGCTTTTCTACAGACTACCAGCCAGTTGCCTGAGAGCTGCGCACATCTTAAAGCCAGCATCAAAAGACAGAATGCATCCTCTCTCCCAAAACCCTGGCAAAGGCAGCAGCATGGAGCACACTTCTTCAGAATCAATTAAAACTAGAAAGTAACCACCCCATATACCCTATCCCCAACTGTTTTCACGTCACTACGTGCTTTTGTTTTAATCAGCAAATGCTTGAGGACTCACGATGAGAGATGTTGATTTCATTCTGAATGGGGCTGAGGTCAGAAGGTGGCCATCGGTGACCTTCTTTAAGATGTAATGACCCGTTTAGGTAAGGTGTTCAATAGTGCATGCATTTCTAAAGCACAGTTAAGCCAGAGGAAGGCATTGTAGAATAACAAATCCATTCTTGCTTATTTTAATGGTATGGTTGCTAACAGTTCATTCAGTGTTCTGAGTGCGGTAAACACAAAGCCAAGCAGAATAGTAGAAAGACCTGAGCCAGAACATTTTTATTTATTTTTATTGTGGGTATGTGTATATGACGTGGGGGACAGGACACAGATACCACAGCAGACATGTGGAGGGGACAGAAGAGCTTTATGGAATATGTCCTCTCTTCCTTCTTTCCATGGACTCCAGAAATCAAATTCAGTTTACCAGAATTAAAAACAAGTGCCTTTAGCCAGCCAAGCCATCTTGCAGGTCCTTGAGCAACATCTTCAGCAAACAGCACAAGATGTTTCTGATCATATTTTCTACTGGAAGCTAGGCAGCTACATTATTTGGGAATCAAGAACAAAACTAACAATTATTAAACAGTGCTTCTGTCACCCTCTGAGGCCAACTGATATCCTAATTATTTGAACATGTAGAAATTCTGTGTATACTCTGTTCTCTCCTATGGAAATGAAATACTGTATTCATACACACACATACACACATGCACAGACACATACACACACACATGCCCACATACACAAGTGCACATCCTACATATTCTTAGAAGCCAGATACTGTGATATTGATATTTTAAATATTTTTTAAAAAAATAAACACCATGTATTTGGTTTAAAAGCTTATGCTATTGACATTGCAACTTTTAGCTCTGAAATTCATTTTTTTGTTTTTGTTTCTTTTTTTACTCAAAAAAAAATGTTTTTCTGTATCTATGGATGTCCTGGAACTCATTCTGGTAGACCAGGCTGGCCTCAAACTCACAGAGATCAGCCCGCCTCTGCTTCCCAACTGCTGGGATTAAAGGCATGTGTCACCATGCCTGGCTTGAAATCCATTTTTATTGGTATTTTTAGTCTTTAAAGTAAAAATCCCCCCCACCTTCATCTGACTCCCTCTATTGCCTCGTGCACTAGGTCCATTTGACTTCATGTTCTCCTTTTACTTATTTGTGTTTTTTTTTTTATTTAACTCCCCAAGTCCAATTAATGCTGTCCCTATGATTATAGGTATGTGGCCATCCATGGGGTCATTGAGCACATACTAGCAATCACATCTCAATGCAGTGTAGAATGGATTCTTCATCCCATTCTAACATCTTTTTGAGTGGCACACAGATTTCAAAAAATAATTCTGAATGGAATGAAATTACATCTTCTCATAATTTTTAATGTAAATTAATATAAATGAATGGTGTACCTCATTACATAAAAAGCAAATAATATTAACAAGAGATTTTAACTATAATAACCAAAATAGTTATGCTTTGCCGGGCTTTGGTGGCACATGCCTTTAATCGCAGCACTAGGGAGACAGAGACAGGCAGATCTCTATGAGTTCGAAGCCAGCCTGGTCTACAAGACTATATCCAAGACAGACTCCAAAGCTACAGAGAAACTCTGTCTCAAAAAACTAAAAAGAAAAAACTTGGCTAGAAAAAAAAAAAGCTAGAAACCAAATCTTATTTGATTCTCTACAATTAAGTAACCACAAACTACAGTTGGAATTAAGCAATATTACAATCTTTTATTTATATAAAAGTACGCTACCAAACATTTTGAGAATTTATTCTCTAATATGCATCTTGGATTTATCTAAGTTTTAATTTTGTGTATTTGTATATGTAAGTGTATGCCAGTGCTCAGTGGTTCAGAAGAGGGTGTTGAATGTCTTATAATTAGAGATACAGGCATTATCTAATATGGCTGTGGGAAACTAAATGGGTTATTTACAAGACCAGCAAGGACTCTGAGCTACTTGTCTTCCTCATCAATACATTCTTAAAGTAAGTAATTAGGGACAGGTATTGAATGCTTAAAACACCTGACATGCTCATGACCCTGTGTAAAACACTCTATATACATAAACAATCTTTCAGTTTCCATAAAACGTTTTATTGTGCCAACTTTATGAATATGAAAATTCAAGCCTAATAATAGTGAATGACTAACCAAAAGACACCCATAAAAACAGGTTTCTATGGCCACACAGGTGATCAGACGTACAAACCTTTGAACATTTCAACCTTTTAGAGGTAAATTACAATATGTCTATTAGCTACTTTTGTGTAGTTTTTTAACAAAATGTCTGAAACGAGAGAAAGCAGCTTGGAATATGGAAAGACCTTTGTCTAACAGCTTCAGAGATCTGAGTTCATTATCCTTGACTCCATTGATTGATTCTGATGAGGTAGAAGACCAGGGTATAAGGGGCCTGAATCTGCAGGGTGCAGAGACAGCAGGGAAGTGGCTATAGGAGCAGGCACTCTCTTACAAGCATGTCCCCCAGTGACCTACTTCCTCCACCTAGGACTCACCTCTTAAAACTTCCAAACTTTCTAAAATTAACGCCACCAACTGGGGACCAAGTGTCTAATACATGAGCCAGAGGGGGGGGGGCATTTCATATTCAAAGCGTTAACAAGGCACATCCCACTAGGTTCAGAATATCTGAAGGGAAAAACATCCGGCCACATCCATGTAGATGTATTTTCATCACCTGGGCTTGCTTCCTGGAACTCGAGGGGCATCACAAACATCGCTGGGTCAATCCTTTGTAATGAGGATAAAAAGAATAGAGCAAAATCCCAAAATACATTTTCTAGGAGAAAGAATCTCAGGTCAAAATTCCTGGCAGTCTGGTATAAAAGGACGAATAGTAGCTTTACAACCAGCAGACAAAGCCCCCTGCTTCCTTCAACTGAGAAATGAGAGGCACAGTTTAGAATTTTTACCTTTTTCCTCAGTGCTTTGTTTTGGCCTCTACCTCTGATGCCTGGAATTTTTTAAATATTTTCTTCACTGAGTTGTCTTTACTTCCATTTCTAAAAGCCAAATGAAAAATGTTGCCAGACTAATGTGCTTAGAAAAATGTTTCATATGAGCCAATATTTATATATAGAACATGCAATTCTGTGCTATGTAATGTAACGGTCAATTAAAGAGAGTTCTCTGGACACTATAAGTACTTAAAGGTCAGCACTATTTATAAAAAGTCCATAAAAAAGTTCAAAGTCCACTTGCCTCCAATCAGCTTCTTGTTCAGTGATCCCTTCTCTCTAATATTCCACTGACACTCAATTTTCCCTCTATATATTTTCTCAGATACCAACCCTACAGCATTTTTACACATTGTCTCAATTACTACCACCCTGTTCATACTGTGGTTATACTATTCTTCCAAGTGTTAGTCATCCCATCTGTCTAAAGTTTACTTCAAAGGTGAATCTGCAAGTTACTACTTGCTCAACTAGTTCACTCTAGATTAAAATTTCGCTACATTGATTTGAAATGCTGGACTGTTTGTTATTAGGACTGGCTCTGTCTTGAGACATATTCCATGGAGGTAGACTTTCTCTTGCCAATTAAACTGTGGTTTCAGGCTTTACCACTTGCTATTTCCTTAATATGACACACGATAGAACATTAAGTCTTTAAGTACCCAAAGTTTAGTGAATATTCCATTAATATAACACATTATTATTATTTTTCTAATGTTCTAATGTAATTTGTAGTGACAAAAAGATTATATATTTGGTCTTGAAGCTAGAATGAGTATTTTCATGACACAAATAGTGTCTAACTACAGTAAACACTAATAACAGCAATTGTGTTAAGCACTAACCCAGTTGGGCAATGGAAGTGCATACCTTTAATCCCAGCACTTTGGAGGTAGACATGGGTGAATCTCTATGAGTTTGAGGTCAGCCTCGTCTAGAGAGTGAGTTCCAGGACAGTTGGCACTGCACAGAGAAAACATGTCTAAGGGTGAAAGAACGGAAGGAAGGAAGAAAGAAAGAAAGAAAGAAAGAAAGAAAGAAAGAAAGAAAGAAAGAAAGAAAGAAAGAAAGAAAAGAAAAGAAGACTAACCCATAAAAAAACTTGTTTGAGAATTAGTTCTGATTCATTCTTTCTTTGCTTTTAAATGATTACCATTGGCTCTTCTTCCATTCAGTTTATTTTTCCATATTCAAATTGAACATGGAATAAGTCTGTTTCTAGACAATATAATTGGATCAGATGGAAATTTCTGAAACTAAAATCTGTCCTTCTAAAACATTAAATATGAGTTTTAGTATCTTCATATTTTTCATATAAGACATGAGGCACTAACACTGAATCTTGTTATAAATAATTATAAATGTTAAGAAATGGTAACCATTGGGCTTTTGTCACATTTTTATTCCTGATGGATTAGTTATGAGAGTTCAATGATCTTCTTGCTGCTTTAGCGCTTAGAATGACAAGATGGGAATCTCTGGGAGAACTCACAGGTAGTGAATTAAAATTGTCCCAGGCATCAATCATGAACACATCACAAAGGTAAAAAGAGAAAGAAAGTATCTGTGTCAAAGAGGCAATTTAGCTTATGTGTTTGTGTGTGTATACACACACACACACACACACACACACACATATACACAAAGAGCAGTGCTTTGAAGGAAAATCGCCCCAAAAGAAGTGGCACTCTTAAGAGGTGTGGTCATGTTGTAATGTCTATAGCCTGGTTAGAAGAAGTATGTTACTGTGGATGGATTTTGAGGTCTCCTATATTCAAGCTACAACCCTGAAACAGACCACTTTCTGTTGCCTACAGGTCAAGATGTAAGAACTCAGCTCCAGCACCATGTCTGCCTATATACTGACTTGCTTCCTGTCGTGATGATAATGATCTAAACCTGTGAAAATGTAAGCCACCCCAATTAAATGTTTTTCCTTTATAAGAATTGCTCTGGTCATGGTGTCTCTTCACAGCAATAGAAACCCTAAGACATATATTTTATATATAATTTCAATTATATAATATGCACATTTATAGAGTAATAGTTATTTAAAGAGTTTTATTCTCACAACACAGAATATAAAACTAAAGGTTGAAGTTGGCTGTATCTTTATAAGTTTCAAATGTGTTAAATTATCTAGTTCAGACATTAGGAACAAATTGTTGGTTTTAATGCCAAATTCTAATGATATTCTGTTATATTCATAGATGAAAGCCTTATTCAGCTATCATCAGAGAAGATTCCTTCTGCAGCAGATGGGAACAAATACAGAGACCCACAGCTGGAAATGTACAGAAATAAAGGAACCTTAGAATGCTCA
>JAQHUG010000024.1:10353133-10363688 GCA_028555095.1 Dicrostonyx torquatus
AGGGCCTTGGGCTTCCCATAGGGCAGGGTATTCTGCCCCATCTTAAGGAAGCAGGGGGAGGGTCGTTGGGTAGTGGGGGAGCGGGAGGGCCGGGAACAAGGGGAGTAAATGTAAATTTTTCTTTTAACAATAATAATAAATAAAAAACTTGAAAAAAAAAGAATGTTGAATGCATAGAACTAGAAGCACTGCTCAGAGGAAGTCCAGACAACTGCAAACTGATGGTGTATTTATAGCACACCTGCAGATTATTTAATATTTCCAACAGTTTAACTATTTGCCATAGACCTAAAAGTCATGCCAGAAGAGTTTACCCGACTTTTCTTCCCACCCAATTGCAAAGCGCCAAGGCAGGCTACCTATTTCTTTGCAGAAATAGAAAAATTGATATTAACAACTGGTCTCCCGCTGGTCTATATTGTTAAATGGTAAATTAGTTATAGAGACAATAGAACTCATAATGCATTCAGCGGGAGTGTGCTTTTCTTTTCTGAGCAGAAATAAAATCTTTAAAGCAGTTTCATTAAAGGGAAGATAATAAAAGGCAGTATCAAATAATGATGGAAACAGAACTTTCTAAGCAGGAGGACAGAAAGGCATAAAATTAGCAAACTATGATTGTTTTAAAGAACGTAAAGGTGACTATTTATTATAGTTTCATTTTACTTCCATTCTGTCCAAAGAAAGGACAAGAGACTTTTTAGTATAGCAAAGGGGATAAAAAAGCAAAATAGCTTAAAGAATTAAGCAGAGGCAAATACATCTACACCAGCACAATCTGCAGAGAAATTTAAAGTGTATAAATGCCTTCATGTTACAATATGTAGATCCAAATTCAATTTTCCCTATTCCAACTTCAAATTCAGTCTCTCTCTTCATGCTCTCCTGATAGGAACCACATATACATTAGAGAACATGTAAGTTCCCAAACCACTCCATTTTACTGGTTTCCAACAGTTTCCATGCCACATTAAAAGCAATTTCCATTTCCTTGTGCATTTTTAAGGGAACAAATATCATTAGATTTCTGCCTTCAAAAAATTTAATCTAAACTTATAGCGGCCACTAAGGTTTTTTTGTTTTGTTTTGTTTTTTTTTTTTGCTCATGTTTTCCTCCTTACAACCAAGGGTTCTTTTTTTCAAATCCTAAAGATGCAGCTGCAGATAGGATCAATTTTTTCAGAGGGCATCAACAGAGCCATTCTGGGACCATTTTTGCATAACCACTAAGCTGCTTTTTGTGGAAATATAACACTCTCTCCAAGAAACACAGTCAATATTTTTCAGTGCATTTATTTAAAAACTTCCATCTTTTTGTTCATAATGTTTATGGAGAAAAGATGTGTGAGGTGGAGGTAAAAATCTAATTTACAGTCTTCTAACTTCCACCCACACTCCCACTTCGATCTGCTAAAATCTGTACTGCTTTACTGGATTGATCATCCCCAGATCTCAGGGTCTTACTGTGGACTGAGATGTTCAGAGCCAAAAGTTCCACTCAATAAATTTTGCCAACTTCCAATTGTTCATATTCCTAATTCCATTTGACTCCCACTCTGATGTCAAAATTGACATCATCTGCTAGCTTTCTTGATTTCTCTTCTTTAGGATAGTTTTTGATAAAGTTCAGACAAATTTGAAAGTATTGGCAACTGTCTGCTATGTGAGTCACTGCATGTATCACAGGTTTCTTTTTATCCCCAGGGATCAACTCAAGAGTCATTGGTAAAATAGTCTTTTTCATCACTGAGACCCTCTGAAAAGATACCTTCTTAATTTACCCAGAAACAGTAACAAATAATAAAATCTATTTTTCATTACTCATTCGTAAAATATGTGTTAGAGTTTTCAGGTTATGGCCAAACCATGTCTTTATTTGACAAGTACCTGATCTGAACAAGCTGATTTAAGTTCGGTTCCTGAGCTGGAAAAGAGCACAAATTAAATCATGTTCACAAAATTAAATATTGTTTAAGGGAACAATTCTAGCAAAAAAATCAAATATATGTAAAAGAAAACTGTCTAAATATAGCAGCAATTCTCCAGTAACATAATAAAATATGTTAACATTTCTTTTTCTAAACCCATGCAGGCATGCTCAAGAATATGGAGGATATAGATACTCAGGAAACCACAGAGGCTGTGTAATAGTGTCATGTGCTAGACATTGGGAAGACTTCTGAGTTCTGCCTGGTCTCAACATCAAGAATTTCACTACAGTGCTCAGAAAGTTTCCATCCAACATCGCTGGGGCTCTGAGCTCAGAACCTATACTCGAGATATTACGGAGGGGACACAAGATGAAGAAAAATGGCAGACTCCAAAGCATAAAACTATGTAACACACACACACACACACACACATATTCATGGTGATACTGAATGGAGACTTAGTGTCATGGCATCTATTCATGGCATCAATATGACACTTATAAATGTCAACAATATGGCTGCCTAAACAAGACCTCTGTAATAACAATATCATGTCAATGAGGATAGAGGAAATATGTCAGGGCCCTACCCTTAGAAAAAAAGCTAGAAAGAGCTACAGGCAAGTAACTGATACAAGGGAATACTCAGTCTTCTCCAGAGATCAATCCCCTGGTAGGAAATCGAGTCGCATGTGATCAGTCCTAAGCACATGTGCATAAGAACAACACTAAATAAATGTGATTCTAATATTGAAATTTCTGCATTACACTTTTTCAAGCAAACATCTAATTCATATTTGTTAGGTGGTTGTTACATCCCAGGGCCTCTAATGACTCTAAGTAAGAGCAGACTATTCATTTCAATGGGAGACAGGACATTATTCCAGTGGATACAAGAAATATTAACAAAATGCGGGAGAAACAAGGATACCTTGCTTTATATGGACTAACAGTAGGTTTGGCTGCGGCACAATGTTAAGAATAGTATCTGCCAGGTCCTTAATAAACTTGCTAGATGTGGGGGAACAGCTTGTAGCACATTTCCTGCTTCTTTACATTTCATTAGCCCTCTTTCTTAATTCTATCTTCCTTTTGACCACAGACAGTCCCATCTCTCAGTTGAGTGACAGTCTTCCTTGGGAGATGTGAAAGGCATCTATTTATCACAGATAGGGAATCAATGACAGAACAAAGTAAGGATAGCATCAAAATCAACATGGTGAACCAATGAGTTATTGGGGTTACTACAGGGGAATGGGACCAGGCTTACTTATACAAGGAGAAATGACCCAAAGATAGCTGCATCACCAAAGGCCACCCCAGCATGGGTGATGACTTATGAAAGATGAAAACCTATTACTAAATGTGCAGTTTTGATACTGGGGGCACAGAGGGCCTTGTACTCACAGAGAGGCACTAAGAGTACCAGGAATGCCAATCACACAGGGGTGTCAAATACCTGCACTCTATCTAGCAAACTGAGAGTAGAGGTTGTTAAAAGCCTGGTGACTTTTTTGCTATCTGAAGAGACAGACCTCACTCCCATTCCTCAGAATGATTACCCCGGACACTTTCCTCCCAAGACCATCACCCATACTTAAGGAAGGTGTTACAAGTATGGCCTCCTGACCTCTGTGCTATCAGTTAGAGATCACACTAGATTCTAGAGCGTTTAGTTATAGAACCCACCCTCATGGTCACATGTGGTTGGTAGAAGAGTCTCTATGTAGTCACACCTTAAGCTCCATTGTGCACCTGGAATTGGACTGATGGTTGCCTGGAAACCTTTTTCCCAATTGTACTGTGGTTTTAAATGTGCTGCAGTGATTACTCTGTCATTATACACCCCGAAGTCAAATCCAGGTTGACAAAGTCAATACGCACCAGGTTTTTGTTCTTTTATTTTCTAAGGGCTCACTTCCCTTTCTACCACATGCAAGGACACACACACACACACACACACACACACACTTTCAGGCAGCTCAACAGGCTGAAAAGTATCTCTTCTAGGTAGTTCAGTTGGTCTGAGCAATTCCAGGCAGCTCACCTGGTTTGTATCTCTCATAGTAGCTCAATTTGTTTAAAGTATTTCTCAGAAATCCTCACAGTTCATATAAGCTTGGAAGAGTGGCCTAGTGCTTTTGCTTATTTTCAGGGACTTCCTAAAGCTTCTGAATTGTTTACGTCCTGAGTTTTAAGGAGATCCCTTTAGAGTCTTAATGAACTTCCTAGCAGAATGGACTTTTATCTCAGTAAATTGTGTCAAACATCCTCTCAGTGTCATTGAACTGAGGTGAATCTCAGATTTCATCATCAAAGCAGGCCTCATGCCACAGACTTTCCTTCTCTTCCTCTTCCTCTTTCACCCAGTTCTTTTCATCCTCTTATTTCCCTCCATTCAAAAAGCAGATGTGAATCTAAATAAGAGATGAAGTTGCTTACTCTAAAAGAAAAGAAACAAGGGCCAGAGTTATAGTTCAGGAGACAAAGTTATTGTCTTGCAAGCATGAGAAGATGATTTTGATTCTTAGAGCCCACATTTTTAAAAAAGGCTAGGCATGGAATCTTGATTTGTAATCCCATTACCAGGAAAACAGAAACGGGTCAATCCTTGTAGATAACTGGCCAGACAGTCCAGCTTATTTTGCAATTTTTAGGCCAAAGAGACCCAAGAAACTACACCAAAGTTTGTTCTTTGGTGTAGGCACACATTCCACACCTCTCATACTCACAAATACACACCCCAAAAGAAAGTAAGGATTAAGAAAAAGAGAGGGAAAAAAAGAAAAAAGAAAAAGAGAGGAGATAATTAGAATTGGATATTTATAAACAAGTACTCTACATTTATAGCTCATTAAAATTTTGAAGAAAAATATTTTGTTCTGACATTTCACAACTACATGTCCATCTATACAAATAAATTTTCATACAGCCATTACAAAAGGAGAGGGAATCAATCCATCTAGTACTTGTCTATCTTACCTATTCATCAAACATACAGATGCCAAAGAAAAATTTATAGTATGTCAAAAGTTCAAATCTTTATTTATAATAATACCGCATAAAGTTGTGCTTTACTATATACTCCAGTGTTGTTGGATAATCTTCTTGTACACTGTGAAAACGTGTCTCTGTCAAGGCATCTTCTGTTCGCTTTATTAAAGAACTGAATGGCTGACAGCTATGCAGAAGAGGATAGGTGATACTTGTGGGCAGAGAAAGGAACTCTGAGAAGAAGAGAGGCAGGATTTGCCAGCAAGACACAGATATATCAAATATACAGTATAAGGAAAGGTAATGAGTCATTTGGCAGAATGTAGATTAAAATAAATGGGTTAATTTAAGTTTTAAAAGCTAACTGGGAACGCATTAGGAAGTCTCCTTGTCATTATTTGTGAGCTGGGAGCTGGAGGGCCAAAGAAAATCTAACTGCACTCCAGATCAGAGTTCTGGGGTCAAAGGAACAATACACCCTGCCGAGAGCTATTCTATCTAGAATGATTTCCCGTGAACTCTCCTAAGGGGTATGCCTGGTAGATATTGCTGGCTCCTGGGGAGGAGTCCAGTGTTACCAGCTCAGGACAGCAGTGATAGCTGCTAACTTTATATAGCTTCATGGATCATTATCTAAAAGAGCAAACAAGATCTTAGAAGATACAGAAAGAGTTGGGAGCAAGACGGTCTCTCCCCAGGAGAGATTAGCGAGCTGACTGGAATTGTGCTATGTCTGCTACAGGAATTTAATGTCACCTAAAAAATATTAGCAATGTCATTAATGTCCAGAGAAAGGATATTAAAAGAGCAAGAGGAAAAAATCTTTCAATTTTAATTATCCATCCTGATAAAAAATTGAAATTAAATTCTTCATAGAGTTCTCTGTACAGGTCCCTCTAAATGACATTCTATCCTCTAACTAGAGTCTTCTATAAATGGTTTTTATTTTCTGTTATTACCATGGGTAGGGAGACATTTACCATCTCAAATAAAATAGATTCTTTTGTGCTATTGCCATCATAAAAAGGAACAGCATATGGTAAACAATGGTATTAAACCTTGAATTGTTTACTAGCTATAATGAGCCATAAAAGGTGAAAGTAATCTTCTATAGACTAGAGATCAAAAACAAGAAATGACCTAAAACTTGACTTTGTTAGCGTGAGTGCATGTGGGTTTCTCTCTCTGTCGGTGGGGGCTTGTTTTGTTTTGTATATGTGTTGTGTGTAGCAGTAGGCATCAGTAAGTACACAGAAACAGTTTTCTTTGTAGCTCTTCTTTCCCATAGTTCATTCAGGTATGTGACAAATTATGTAAACTTCAATACCATTATTTTTAATGTTTTGAAAATTTCCAAGAAAAAGGTGATCCCTGGGAAGTTGGAAGGAACTGCTGGGAATTATTACCTCATGGTTCTTGGCTTTTTCTTCATTTTAAGTTGTGCTGACACTTGGAAGAAGAATATTAGATTGACAACATGGGGAATGTGCTGCCTCAATGGAATATACCAGAGGAAACAATGCTAACTTACTATTTGTACTAACACAGACAGAACTAGTAGGTACAATGTGTTATAGACCTTACCAATGACCTTTTGTTCAGATAGCCACTTACACTGTATTCATTTGTCTGTAGTCTCCATTTTGGATTTAGTGATATTTGGCAACATTTTATAAGCAGAGAATCAAAGCCAGCTCCTTTTCCATTAAAGCTCATTACAGGCATAAAGGATAAGAGCATACCTTCTCACCATGGCAGAAACACAAATTTCAGCATCTCTGGAACTTAGGATAATTACAATAGACATGGTATTACTTTGTTCCATCTGTCCATAAATTACCAATATCCTGTCATAGAGAAGCTGTTCAGCAGATGAGAGAAACTCGGAGGTGTCTCATTGCTAGTCACAGTGGGTGAAGCTCATCACCTCCTGAATGAACAATCACTGATAGGTGCCGAGCGCTTCCTGAGAGTGGTACCCTGAGTCATCAAGCATCTATGTGTGGTCAAGAGCCAGCCATCTAGGAAGAGGGTCTCATTTCATAAAGACAAACAGTCTCCATGGATACCAGGCAGAAGTACTCCTTAAAATAAAATTGCAAAAGGGCACCAAGAAGAAAGAACACAAGCCCAGCACACAGCTGCTGCTCCTCAGTGCCAGAGTAAACTGCTCTCAAGCAGAAGTCTCTCACACACAGAGAAACTGGCTTGCCAGAGCTTGTGGACAGATCCAGGGCAGAGATGATGCCAACTCACCTCCACCTTTACCTGTGCCCAAAGGTTCCCATCTGTCTGACAATATAGAGGACAACATCTGTGAGCCAGAGCACTGGATACTGTGGTCACTGTCTTTTCCCATGGTTCGTTTTGCCAGTCTTTCTAAAGTGTGCCACAATGTTGTGTGTGGTCAAAGCTTTAAGTAAATGTTTCCCTCAGCCCAAGGGTTTAAAGGATTAAGTAAGAATTTAACTTCAATTTGCTTTAGATAAGACTCATTACAAAGATATCCATTTTAGGGTCCTGGGTTCTTTGGTGGATGGGCTGTCCTTTCTGATATATATTCAGTTAGGGCTTATCCTCTACTTCATATTCTTACCACCTACTCAACAGCTTCAGGTCAGATGTATTTGAAAGGGATTTTGACTTATGCCTTCATAACAATGACTATTAAATTTCTTTGTAAGAAGAGTAACAATGTTTTGGCCTTATCAGTGAAAAACTTGGCCCTCCTTAGCATCAGATTTTTAGTTCCCATTAGGATCACACTAAGCTACGCTAAAGGAAGAAAAAAAAAACCTCTTTCTAAAGGTCATCCTTCTTAATTAAATGAAAACCCGGGCAGCGACATTAAAAAATGAAGTAAGTGGAGCCTGTGCTCTTCCTGCAGAGCCCCTACTGAGCATCAGGCTCCTGCTGCCTGAGGCAGGCCTGGGTGAGTTGTTCCTATTGGGTAAGAGGCTGCTGGGTTACCATGTGGGCTCCTCCTGTGCAAATGTGTGGAACTGGCCATGTGTGACTGACTGTGCCTCTAACGGAGGCCTGAGGCTTGGGATTGCACTGAGTTCCCAGACCATCTCAGATCCGTACCCTTCATGACTTTGTGTTTCCTGACACTTTCTACTTCCGTAAGCATTGACGTTTTTTCCAGCTATGGCTAATATAGATGGGCATAGGTCAATATATCAGCTGGCAAAGCATCCAACTAGGTCAGATATGTTTCCAATGTCTATTCTTTTTTCATAAATAAACACATATACTGAACTTGTTCGGTTTCTACTGCCTTCATTCACAGACCTCATGGCATGGGGAGGCATCGGGGGCTGTGTCACCCTTTCCGAAGTCTACAATAGAGCCAACACTGTAAGACTTGTCAGCTAGCTCTGTCCTGCCCCTTGTTGTAGTTGATCTTTGTTCTTTGTCTTTGAGGCCCTTGCCTATTCTAGTTGTCCTGGAGTTCTCTGTGGTATTGTCAGGAGTAAATGAAGCCAGAGGCTCTCCAAAGCAATGAGAAAACTGAGAGCAATGTCTTTGACAGTTCACTCCAACACCCCTTCCCACGCAGCTGTCTTCTTCTTGCCACTCCCATGATAGGAAAAATGACACCAAGATACTGCATGCATTTTTCAGATTTGAAGCGTTTGTTATCTGTGATTCATTTGATTTATGCTATGTATAAGTGATCAAGTACATATGATTAAAGTTACTTTTGACAAGTGTGAAAATTATGTGATAAAAATTCTATAACATAATTCCAAAAAGAGGAAAATTTTCCAGGATGTGATTTTATTTTCAAGAAATATTCCAGTTAATTTGATTTCCTAAATTTTACATTTGAGAGTTTTGTTAAGTATTTGTGTTTAAGTACAGCAACTGCAATATGCTATCTGAATTGAACTGCAGGGGGTGCCATTGAGATTGTGTGGTGTAGCCAGTATGTTCCCAAACAGAAATGCATAAAGCCATAAGGTTTAAAGAAAGGGTTTGCATCTTTGCTTGCAATTAGGATTGTCAGGGGATCTCTGAGGACACTGTGTTACAATAGAGGAATTTAAGTAAACATCTCTGAGGATAGATCTAGGCATCAGTAATCTTTAAAAGCCTCAAACTTGGAGCAAGGAATATGGAGACATGGACCCTGAACATGAAACTTATGTATTAACACTCAAAGTCATTCTCTTTATTTGTAATAAAATGGCATTATGATTTGTTTTTGCCTTAAGGGATTATGAATATTGTCTTTGTCAGCGTGCTTCCCTTCTGGTAAACATTTTTAAGAGATTAGCAGTTGCTGTTGTTATAAAGAAATGTATTGTTGCTCTAATACTAGAATGTCTGTAACAGTAAAGGACAATGTACTATCAATTAAGCCCATTTATTTCCCAGGGGGTGCAAAGTGTAAATAACAGGATGAGTCATAAAATGATTCATTCAATCAAACCTGTAGCAATCATAAAGCCCTCTGAATGGGAAAAGCCTCCTGAAGCTAAGGCCTGGCTAGGGCTGGCAACGGAAAGACTGCCACGGGAGTTTTGCCTTCGTGTGAATTATCTTTGCATCATTATCTTGAAGAACAATACTTCAAATCTTAAACATCACACATGGATTTCTAGCAAACTGCTAGTTAGTTATGTTTAGTGACATCATGCTAGTTAGTTATGTTTAGTGACATCATGCTAGTCCTTGTTCTAAGCAAATTCTGCCACAATTTGATCCCAATCAACAGTAACTCCCACCAGTTACATTTGACAAAATCTTTAGAACATTGTCCACTAGCTCCATCTTCTCTTAGAATGGGCAATCTCTTGCTAGACTGCTTTATCTGCAACTGTCTTGTAAATTATTCTATACACTTCTGGAAAGAACAAGTTGCATTCTACTTTCAATTCCTTCTACTGCTCTTTTGCCTGCAGGGTGAAGTCAAAGGTCCTTTTAGGACAAATCTTTACAAATCTGACCATCAGTAAATTGTTCAGAAACTTCTTTCTCCTCACCTTTTCTATCTATTAAAATTCTTACTAGTTGTATTCATGTTTCTAAAGATTGCCTATATAACAAGAGCCATGGGATTTGAACTGACCAACTTATTGCTGCAACTACTTTGGTGACCAAATGAAAACCAAAAGCTTTAATTAAAGTGATGAATTTTTGTGTAACTTTGAGTCCAGAGTTCAATCAATTTAGATTGATATAGGAAAAAGATGAATATCTTACCTAAGTACTCCAAACTTCACAGTATTCTCTGAATATGTCAGTGTCATGGCACATACTATTCCTTTCATTCATTTACTTTTTATTCCTATATTCCTTGTCTAAGTTACTGTTCATTACCTTCCATGGTTGAGATTGTGAATCATCTCTATAGTGTACTTTCATGACTCTACTGAGCAGGGTGTCACCTTCCATTGGGGGGGTATATAGTCTATAACTGACTATGCCTATGCAATAGTCCATTTCACCCAACCATCTAAGGAATCCTTGAGAATGAGCTGTATGGCTAACTTAGTGTTCTTAACTTATATCCAACAGTAATTCGTGTTTCATTAGAAATTAGGCTTGGTTGGCTTGGTTGGGAGTACCCTCTGTGTGCTGTAATTACCATTAATGAGTAAAGAAACTGCCTTGGCCTGTTGA
>JAQHUG010000024.1:10402164-10415244 GCA_028555095.1 Dicrostonyx torquatus
TTCCTCTGGTCGCAAACGGGAAACCGAGTCTAGCAGTCAGCATGAAAGCCAGAAGCAAGTTAGCTAGGAGAGCTGCTGCAGCTTTTTTTTTAAATGAAAACAATGCCCCACATTGAGTGGGTATCTTAGAAGCCATTGGCTGAAAACAAGAGGGCTTAATCTCCCACAGCAGTTGAATAGAAGTCTAAATTCAGCATTTCTCAGGAACTTTGGTGGAGGCTGTTGGAGGAAGAAATGGGACCAAAAAGTGGGGACAGAAAAACTGAGAAAGAAAAAAGGGGGATCATCAAGAACAAAGAGAACATAATAAAAATGATTGCTTCACATATTCCTTTAAAGACTAACATAAATTAAAGTAAGCCAAAACATATAATCTGGAATTATGAAGCCAGATAAAATCAGCACATCAATATTAGCTGAAATAATTTTCTTATAAATTAGATAATAACCATTGCTCTGGTGTCTAGAAAACATTTCTTGTGTGTTAAACAGAGTTTAGAGGCTCATAGATTTCATCATTACACATGATGCTTTTGTCACACGTTGGACATACTGTAACTGACAATCTTCTGGACAAAAATGTGATGCTTAAAAAGGGAGGTGACACATTTAGCATGGCACTAACAGACCAAGGAAAAGCCAGGGTCTATGCTCATTTCTCTATCCCCAAAATGAGAAGTCTTTCTGTGCACAGCTTGTTGAAGCAACAGGGCATCCCACATTCAAGACAAAAGACATAAAGGGGTGGGTTCCATATGTAGATACAAACAAGGTTGTTAATGGAGAGTTATGTTCTTCTCTGATTAATTGAAAGAAACTTCAGAAAAGGTGGAGATCTCAAAGTAATGTGATTATGGAAATGAAATAGCTTAGTTAGAGCAGAACATGATATCCAACATGTATTTATTGTGTTGGGAAATGAGACTCACCTACATTCTTGGAGATCATTGATATTCATGAGCCTTGACCTAAGAAATAGGGTTTCAGAAAAAGATAAAATCGCTGAAGGTGAGATTGCAAAAGAAAATATTTAGCCATGGTGATTAACTCTTTTCAAGTCTTCCTTGATGGATAACTCTGTTACTACTTTCCACCCATTTACCCACAAACTTTATTGACTGGTTCCGTTCTTGTCAGTTCCAAAGGTACATTTAACCTCTGCAAGCATACCATGCCAACTTCTCAGTGCTGCAGAATATAATGATACAATAACACACTTTTCCCTCTTGGAGCTTCATGTATAATGAACAATATACATTAGTGACCCAGAAAATACAAGTTTGTATGACATTGACTAATATCATTGGTGAAGATATTATGGAGAAAAGAAAAAAAATACCATTATCATGAAGAGATCTGAAGACTTCCTGATCTTCCTTGGTGTTCAAGGAGAGAATTAAGTGGATAAATAAAGGGAGACAGCTAGAGAAATGGTTCAATGAGAAAGAAACCCTGCTATGAAAACATGGGTACCTGAGAGTTCAGATACCCATCAGTATATAACCCCAGTCCTATTGGAGATGCTGGGTGAAGACCAGGAGAGCTCTGGGTCTTGCTGGCTGCAAATCTAACTTCAAGTTCCATGAAAAACCCTTTCTCAAGAGAGTAAATGAGAGAATTGATAGAATGAGATACCAATGTCCTCTGCACATGCACATATGGGTGTGCACAACTATATGTACTCAGACAAAACACCACACACCATACACCAGAGAGAGAGAGAGCGCGAGCAAAAGAGAGAGACAGACAGACAGAGAAGGGGCCGGGCTAAAGTTTTATGTGCAGAAAGTGACAAGAGGCCTTGAGAACAGGAACAAACAGTTTAATGAGCACAGCAGCAGGTCCTGTGGGGCAGGAATGAAGGACAAACCAAAGAGGCAAGCAAGCATCAAATCATGAAAAAAAGTGTTTGCTGAGCTAAGAAATGTAAAGTAAGTTCTGGAAGCCACTGAAAGATTTACGATTATAGAAAGACAAAATCAGATCTAAGACCACAATTGGTGTCACAAGTTTTTAATCCCAGGACTTGAAAAGCAGATGCAAACAGATCTGTGTAAATTCAAATCTAGCCAGGTCTACATCATAAGTTAGTTCCACATCAACCAGGACAACAGAGTGAGACTCTGTTTTAAACAAAAATTAAGTCAGATCTAAGTTTAGTAGGTGTGAAAATGACATAGAAAACTTCTAGGCAAGAGGTTGAAAGATCAGTTGGACAGCTCAGTTCCAAACCTGAGTAATTGTATGAGTGTAAATTGTAATACATATTTGCATATGGAACACAGAAGGGAAAGCAAATGAATTTGAGAAAATGCTTTCATAATCTATTTCCCCTTAAGTTTTCACCATCTTTATTTACAGCATATTAGAAAAAAAGAGAAGTAAGGAAGTATATATATTTAATAAAGAGTACAGAGAGAGAGACTGTGCGCAAAAAAAATATTCATATATTCATAATACCACATGTAGGCCCTGAATTTTTAAGTATGCTCAGAGATAAAGTAATGATGCTACCTTAGAAACAACCATCGTGGAAGTTGCCTATCCTAGACCTTGGCCCATTCATCCCACCCCACCTACCATGATAGGAAAACAGTAGCTATACTCAGATGATGGCAGTATCTGAGGGGAAAGACTCATGCCCCAGTTAGAACACAAACTTACTAGGAACAAGCTTTTACCCACACAGTTAGTGTCTGGCATGCCAAGACTCACATTAGCAGGTGAAATGCAGAGAGTGGTGAGCAGTTCCTCTGCCACTGTGAATGGATTTTTTACCTGCCCCCTTCAGAAGAGTCATTACTGAGCTTGTTAAGAGAGTTTAATTAGTAGAGAAGAGAGATTTCCAAGCTAGAGAAATGACCCAATGATTTGGACTTGGGAGAAACCAGAAAACAACCAAATTTTTTTTGTCTTCCAAGTAAGCCTGAAAGTGAGCGACACATCAAAGCAAGGTTCCTGGAATGGAGCTTAGACTGGCATGATTTGGGAACCACCAATGCAAGCCAGAATGTAGACAGCTGTCTATGCACACACATTTTGTTTGACTAAGAAAATGAAGGCCCAGGAGATGAACACAGATCATGAACAATAAGAGGTTCAGCAATTCAGTGATCATACAGTAAGGAAAATATAATAACACTATCTAAACAGTGTGTGATGACAAAACGCTTGGTTATTTTTAATTTTTGTTTCTATGAAGAAACCCTAAGAATTATAGTAATTTTCATTCTAACATAGAAAATAGGGTTCTTTGTAGGCATGGGATGTCAACCCTAATCTTAGTAGGGTATAAAAAATTTGCACTAGGCTTAAAGACACCTTCTGGGGATAGAGGTGATTAAAAGAGGAAGCTGGGAGAAGACATGAAGCATCAAGCTCTATGGATGTAGAGAGAGTAAGAGCCAAAGTGTCTTTCCAGAGGAAAATGAGAAGATGAATTCCTTAGTAAGCCTAGAGACAACTTTTATAAATGAATAGTCATGGAGCTATAAATGCATGAAAAACAGTGGTATATAAGAACAAGAAAACATGGACTCCAGAGCTCCAGATACAGTAAATGAGTATGCACCATAGTTAGCAATGGTCTCTTGGTAATAAAATAACTGGAAATAGGCCAGTGAATATTTTAAATGCAAAATAGTCTTTAAAGGGTGTGGCATGAGGAGAGATGACAGCAATTGTTTACAACCAGGTTTGTTACCCTGACAAAGTAAGACTTAGTCTCAATTGTTATATAGAAAGATGATGACTAGGAAGGGGAGGAAGGTTAATCTAATTCTAAGTAGAATATTCAAGTTTTGTTTCAGTAAAATTTATAATGAACTCAAAATTAGCTCATGATTTTTAATTTATTTTTTACTATTTATGAGTGTTTTACATGCATGTGTGTATATGTATCATGGGCAGGCCATGCCAACACAGGCCAGCAGAGAGTATCAAAATCTCTCAAACTGGGAACCAAACACCAGTCCTCTGCAAGAGTAATAAGTACTCTTAACTTCTGAGCCATCTCTTCAGGCCTTGGGCTCAGTTCATTAAATAAAATATCCTTTATAGGACCATATTGATACTGAATGATTTTTACCTAATTGTTGTTTGAGTCAACTGACTTCTGAAAATTTGGATGCAGTTGAGAGTATTATCACAGAACTAAATCCCAAAGTCCTAAAGAAGTGATAGCATATCAAGAATCATTGCTTGAGGAGTACATGTTATGGAATAAAATAATTATTTAACTATGTAAAGATGCATTGCATTTGTTTAATAATGTAAAGGTTTGTTTCTTTTGTTCATGCTGCATTTGTTTAATGATATAAAGATAAGTTGCTATTTCACCTTGCTTGCATAAGGTAACTGATTGGTCTAATTAAGAACTGAACAGACAATAGCGAGGCAGAAGAGGGATATGTGGGGCTGGTGAACAGAGAAAAAAAAGGGGAGCCAGCCATCCAACCAAGGTCCCAACCAGCTGGACACAGAGGAAGCAGGAAATCAGAATGGGCAGTATGTAGATGAGGTAAACGAGCCTTGGGGCAGCACATAGATTAATAGATGAATTGATTTAAATTTAAATAAAAACTAGCTAGAAACAAGCATAAGGATAAATGTTCATAATTAATAGGTCCCATGTCATAGTTTCAGGGCTGGCAGTCCAGAAAGTCTGCTACCTACCTACCTACCTTATCTACCTACCTATCTTATCTCTCTATATATCTATGTATTCATGATCTATATCTACATTTATGTATATATACATGAGAATTTCACACAGTAATAGTATATTTACATAATTTCTACATATCTTCTTCCCCATAAATTTCTCCTATGCCTCCCAATTCCCACTCAAATTCACCACTTATAAATTTTTACAGTCAAACACACATACAGTGCTGGTGGAGGCCAGAAGAAAGTGGTAGAATCCCTAAATTGTAGGAGGACTATGTGGGTGCTGAAAACCAAATCCTGTTTTCCTGCAAAACTATCAGATTTTATATATATATATATATATATATATATATATATATATTAGTATTATTGAATGAATAAAAGAGTAAATAACAGGAAAGGACATGATTGGTCTGGTGAAGGAGAAAGATTATTATAGATATGTGGGAGAGCATGACCAGAGGCAAAGACATCTGACAGAGTCCCAAGTGGACAAGTGGATGTGATCACACTAAGTTGGGCTGTGTTGGGAGACATGGAGAGTCTAAGTGGACATGATCACATTGAGCTGGACTATGTTGGGAGACATGGAGAGTAAGGAAGAGGAGAGTGGGGAGCAAGATACAGCAGCCAAGGGGGCAAAGGGACAAAAGAGGTGGGTATCCAAAATGGCTGAATTATATAGGGAAGAGTTTATGGGAGAAGTACAGCCCAGTTCCTAGTCTGTAATATCCTAAATAGTTTTAAAAGTCTCTTGGACTCTTGACCAAAAACTCAAAGAGAGCCTTCCTGTGCCAGCACTGAAGTTTTTGTTAGATTGTCTATCATTCTTAGAGGGGGTGGCATCAATATAACCACAAGTGATGTAACCACACTTAAACAGATAAACTTGTTCTTTATTTTTCATGAAAATATATTGTATTTCCCCATGGTAGTTTTATTGTTGTTTCTAGTAGTCAATCATGCACACACTATCTATGTAACTTTTAGAAAACATTATACCATTTGCATTCTTATTATCCTCATACAAAAGTGAGAGTTTGCTAAAATTTTGATAGTTATTTTTCATTTGGTGTAACATTATGTAAACCTTGGAGATGATTATGTTTTTGTGAATATGCTATCTAATATTAGACTTCCAGAAAAAATGGAACACCTTGGCCAGAAAATAGAACTGAAAATAACTTAGGGTCATCACAGCTATTCAGAGCAATGTATCCACAAACAAAATAGCTTTTTGAAGAGTTCACTTCAATGTGTTAAATTAGTATCACAACCCTTATAAACACATAATTTATGTCTGTAATGCATACATGGATTTCCTTAAACCATTTTGAAGAACCAAATGAAACACCACTAAAAAAAGCTATGCTTGTATCAAAACTTACATGACAGACCCTGAGTATAATTAATATCATACACAAATACAATCTCAATGTATTGTGTAGCTGACTTGATGCCTCATTGTTCTAAAAATGAGAGGGTATATTTCCTTAGAGGCTAAATCACTGAGAAATTTTTAATTGCCCTTTAGTAGAATGCATACTGTATTTTTAGTCTAGAGAAAACAGTCTGTGAGAAGCTCTATCTCCCCCACCCCTTAGTATTGGGAACTAGTGTCTCAGACAAGGACTATTTACTGATCTCCATGGAAACACTGTGCTTTATCTGGCATAAGTCCTAGTGTCATAAGGACACTGATTGCTTTTTAGTATGCTTTCTGAACCCTAAAGTAATGTTTTTCATTTAAAATATAGATGCTTTAAATGGAACTTTAAAAATAATAAGACCTTTATCCAATGTTAGGGTGGGTTGGCAGAACCTCTGTACTAGAAGTTTTACTGTGGGGTAAGCTCGGCAATGTCTGAGTCAAGATTATAAGTTTTTCAAAGGCCTGGTTGAGCTGTAGTTTATTTATGTGTAACTCAGATGAGCCTTAAATGAGCCTTATATGATCAGAGTGGACTTTGAATGATGTTCCATCCCACGTGTAATGACACCCAGGGGTGTGGTGCACCTTAGTTGAGTGATCATTACCTCTTGGTTTTATAGGCTTGCAATAACAAAGTGAAGTTAATCAAGTTGTAAATACTTCACTTAGAGTGAGATCTGGTTGTTTGCTAGGCTTCGAAATTTGTTAAAGTACAGTGATTAAAATTATAAACTAAGCTTCTTCCCCTCATGAAGGTTAAGGTTAAATATATAACGTGTTTCAGAATACTCAAGAAGAAACATGTTCCATCAACAACACATATTTTGGGTACTGAATGTGTTCATATCATGGATCAGATTCAAGTCTATTTTCAAATATATGGCCTTATAGCTCTGGCAATAAAAGGAGTACTCTACATATGATTTCAGGCAATCACACTATAATATTTATAATGAGTGTGCATGGGAGTATAGCCATTCTATTTCTTTCAATGGTTTTCACTCCAGTGTTTCAGATGCATTAACACTCAAAGGGGTAGAGAAACACATTTTGTGCTTCAGAATACTTCTGTAAGACTGTGAATGACTGCTAAGGCAGGCAGAAGTGGGTTGCAGCTCTACGTGTCACTCTGATTTTCTCAGTGGAGGTCTCACACTTCTGTCCATGTCAACACTCTCTTTTGAGAAATACAAATACTTAGAGGCAACTTTCCCTCTGTGTGCTCTTGAAGGTCTATTGTTCTTTCTCATTTTCAAGTGTACCATAAGAAAAAGAAGGGACTTGACACTGTCAATAGGAGATTTCAATGCTCTTGACCCACTGACTCTGACTGAACAATAGGAAGTAAAGGAAAGAGCTGTACCTCTGAGCCTAGATGGAGCAGTTCCGCCAGGAATCAGAGCCACACTGACTTCACTCAGGGTACAAGGCTAGGACTTATTTTTTAAAAATGGTAAAGAGATACAGACATTTTTGACTAACAGGATAGTTAGTGAGAATTGAGTGAAGAAGGGAAATAAACCTTAATTTGCCCAAAGTCAAGGACTTAAGTTTTATTCATTTCCCTGTAGTGACTGTCCTCAGCATTGACACTGCATTTTGAGAGGTCAAAAAGGACAAAGGAGAAACAGTTTTTCAGTTGTCACGTGGCCTCTTTGTAACATAAATAGTAGATTTTTTCCAAAAGGCAAACACTGATAAGTGGAGTCCCCACTCTTCACCCTTCTGTCTTTGCAACAGACAGAGACATTATAGAAAACCACAACTAATTAAATTGCAATGTTGTCCAGTCCAGTCCCAAATGGACACAACTACAAATTTTTTTTATTTCTGTTTAAGTGAGATTTCAGGAACCAAGATGGGCTAAAGTTCCCTTCAAAACACAGTGACATTCAAATAGAAATGTTGCAATTATAACACATCCTGCAACAATTATCCATTAATTAGGTCCTAAGGCCTCTATTAATAAAGTAATTATATAGATATAGTCGCAGAAGAATGAAATACAACTACAGTGTAGTGGTACAAAATAGAAAGTTCCTAACAAGCTCTGGAATTTCTGTAATTGGCCTTCAGCTGTTAATTCTGCTTGTGGAGACTTAGGAGGTGTGGCCTTGTTGGAGGAAGTCTGCTACCTTGGGCAGGCTTGAGGTTTAGAAACCTCTCACCATTCCCAGATTGCTCTCTGTATCCTGCTTTTGGTTTAGGATGTGAGCTCTTATGCCTGCCTCTGCCATGCTCCCCTGCTGTTATAGTGACGAACTCTTATCCCTCAGGAATCAAAAGCCCAAATAAGCTTTTCCTCCATTAAGTTCTTTCTATAATGATGTTTTATCAGAGCAATAGAGAAGTAACTAAGACATACAGAAAAGAGAAAGCAATGAACATGAAAACAGAAGACTGAGCAAGAAGCAGGCTGAGAAGATTGATTTCACCAATCCTCTCCCAGAAACACCATTCTGAACAGCTAATCATGTACTATTCTCCTGTTGTAAACATTAGGGAAGCCAAGTGAGAGACTACAGCATTTGATTTTAGTATGATAATAAGGGATGCACTGAAAAAGGAGGGAAGGATTTGGCTGCGTTGCCTTTCACTAATCCAAGCAACAAGGAGAAAGGCATCTCCAACTTTCAGAGAAGGTCCAAGGAGTTAAGTCCAAGCATTATGTGTGGCGCCTGGTGTTAGTTCTACCAAAGTATAACCCAGTGCTGCACAAAACCATCCAAGTCTGCCCTGAGGACAGTGTCTGTGGATTGAGCCATGAGAACCACAGTAATTAACTAGATATTTTCTTTCTTCTACCAGTCTCCATCAGCCACGTGAGGGGTAAGACTCTACCTGTTGAAGAAGAAGATGCAAAGTCTAGTACCAGAGCCACTGGAGTTCAGTGCCAGGCTACTAGAAGACACCAAGCTCCCTTTCATTACATCTAGAGCTCTTAGTGCCATTTCCAACCTTCCTCATCATAGGGCAGAGACATTCACCTTGAAGGGACAGGTACTTGTTTTAACTCACAACATGACCAATGTTGAAGTGACCATGGGTTTTCCTTCCCAAGAATTCAGACCCTCTTTGTCTGTGAGTATCAGGTATGAACCAGTTTGTTATCAGCTCTGATGATAAATGAGCTACTCTCAACCTCAGACAGCAGAACTAGCTCCAGGCCAGAACTCATGACCTTCTCTAGTACCAAGCAGACACTTTTGCCCTACAGAGTACCTATGTTTCAACCTTCACCCTTCATCACAGGCATCCCCTGTATGTGTCTGACTGCACCTCCAAGACTTTGTTACTTTTGTAGCTGTGAATCACCAGTGAAATCCATCTTAACATGAGCCTTTGTAGATATGGAGCTACTTTTAACAGTACTAGACCAGTTAGGAAACATTGAGTGGAGAAGAACTGGTGAGAGGACAGGACAATACCCACTCATTTTATATACTAATCCCAGTTCCCACTCATTCCCCTCCTCCATGAATATTCAACAAAGTCTGATTACATCACTTTGAGGCCAGACCAAGGACCTTCCCCTTATATCTAGACTGAACAGGGTATCCCTCCAAAAAGAATGGGCTTCAAAATGCCAGTGACTCCACAGACTGCCCAAGTCTCACAACTGTACCCCACAATTCAGTGGGCCCAGTTTTGTCCTATGCAAGCTCACCCATTATCAGTCCAGAGTCAGTGAGCTCTCACTAGTTAAGGTAAATTGTCTCCATGGGTATCCCCATCATGGTCTTGACCACTTTGATCATATTATCTCTCTTCCCTCTCTTTAGCTGGACTCTGGGGTCTCAGGCCAGTTATTTATTAGCTGTGGATCTCTGTATCTGCTTCCATTGGTTTCTGGATGAAGGCTCTTTGATGATAATTAAGATAGTCATCAATCTGATTACAGGGGAAGACCAGTTCAGGTACCCTCTCCACTGTTGCTTAGGGTCTTATCTGGGGTCATTCTTGTGGATTCCTGGGAGTTTCCATAGTGCCATGATTTTCGCTAGCCCCACAATGGCTCCCTCAATCAAGATATCTCCTTCCTTGCTCTCCCTCTCTGTCCTTCCCCCATCTCAATCATCCCATTCCCTTATGTTCTCCTCCCATTTCACTTCTTTCTCCCCTACTCTTTTGCCATCCCTTCTCCTCCCAAATCCCCAATTTTCTCAGAAGATCTTGACTATTTCTCTATCCCAGGGAGATCCACATATGACTCCCTTAGGGAGCTCCTTGTTACCTAGTTTCCCTGGAGTCGTGGATGATAGGCTGGTTATCCTTTACTTTATGTCTAATATTCATTTATAAGTTAGCACACACTGTGTTCACCTTTCTGGGTTTGGGTTACCTCACTCAGAATAGTTTTTCTAGTTCCATTCATTTGCCTGCCAATTTCAAGATGTCATTGTTGCTTTTCACTTCTGAGTACTACTCAACTGGGTAAACATACCACTGTTTTTTTAAATCCATTTTTAAATTGAAGGGCATTTAGGTTGTTTCCAGGTTCTGGCTATTACAAATAATGCTGCTATGAACACAGTTGAGCAACTGTCCTTGTGGTATGAGAGTGCCTCCTTTGGGTTTATGGCCAAAAGTTGTATTACTGGATCTTGAGGTAGATTGAGTCCTGGTTTTCTGAGAAGTCACCATAACGATTTGCACAGTAGCTGTATAAGTTTGCTTTCCCACCAGCAATGGAGAAGTGTTCCTGTTACTTCGCATCATCTACAAAATAAGCTATCATCAGTGTATTTGAACATAGCCATTCTGACTGCTGTAAGATAGATTCTCAGAGTAATTTCAATTTGCATTTCCCTGATGGCTAAGGATCTTGAACAATTCCTTAAGTGTTTATCAGCTATTTGAGATCCTTCGGTCAAGAATTCTCTGTTTAGGTATGTACCCTATTTTAAAATTAGATTATTTGGTATTTTGATGCCTAGTTTGTTCAATTCCTTAAATATTTTGGAGATCAGTCCTCTGTCTGATTTTGGTAAATATCTTTTCCCATTCAGAAGACTGAACTTTTGTCTTATTGACTGTGTCCTTAGCCTTACAGAAGCCTTTCAATTTCAGGAGGTCCCATTTATTAATTCTTGCTCTCAGTGTCTGTGCCACTGGTTCTAAATTTAGGAAGTGGTATCGTGGGGCAATGCTTTCAAGGCTACTTTCCACTTTCACTTCTATGAGGTTCAGTGTGACTGGATTTTACATTGAGGTCTTTGATCCATTTGTACTTGAGTTTTGTGCATGAGGATAGTTACGGGTATATTTGCATTCTTCTACATATTGGCATCCTGTTATGACAGCATCATTTGTTGAATATGTTTTCTTTTTTCCATTGTATAATTTTAGCTTAATTGTCAAAAGTCAGAATATTTATAGGTATGTGAATTAATATCAGTGTCTTTAATTGGATTCCATTGGTACACCTGTCTTTTTTAATGCCAATGTTAAGCTGTTTTCATTACTATAGCATTATAGTCAAACTTGAAAGCAGGGATGGTGATGCTTCCCAAAGTTTCTTTTCTGTACAGAATTGTTTTGGCTATCTATAGTTTTTGTTTGTTTGTTTGTTTGTCTTTCCATATGAAGTAGAGTATTCTTTTGAGGTCTGTGAAGAACTGTGTTGGGATTTTGATGGGTATTGCACTGAATCTGTAGAATGATTTTGGTAAAATTGCCATTTTTATTATGTTCAGCCTATGTCTCCAAGAGTGTGGGTGATCTTCTCATTTTCTAATATTCTATTTAATTTCTTTCTTCAAAGACTTAAAGTTCTTGTTGTACAGGTCCTTCACTTCTGTGGTTAGAATTACCCCCAAGATATTTTATTTTATTTGTGGCTATTATAAAGGATTATACTTCTCTGGTTTCTTTCTTAATCCTGTTTTCATTTGTGTATAGGAGAGCTACTGATTTTTTTTAGTGGATCTTGTATTCTGACACATATTAAAGATATTTATGAATTATAGGGGTTCCCTAAAAGAATTTTGTGGTCACGTATGTATACTATCATATCATCCTCAAATAGTGAAAGTTTGATATCTTCATTTCCAATTTGTGTTCCCAGATCTCCTTTTGCTGTCTTATTGCTTTAGCTAGAAGAGCAAGTGCTACATTGAATAGATATGGAGATAGTGGACAGTCTTATCTTGTTCCTGATTTTAGTGGAATTATTTTGAGTTTTTTTGCATTTAATTTGTTATTGGATGTTGTCTTGCTGTGTATTGCTTTTATTATGTTTAGATGTGTTCCTTATGTCACTGATCTCTCTAAGAACTTTATCATGAAGGTCATGAAGGATTTTCTTGAATGATTTTTCAACATCTAATGAGCTGATCATAAGGTTTTATCTTTCAGCTTATTTATATGGTGGATTACATTGATAGATTTTCATATGTTGATCCATCTCTGCAACTCAGGGATGAAGCCAACTGGATCATGATGGATGATTTTCTTGATGTGTTCATGGATTTGGTTTGTCAGTATTTTATTGAGCATTTTTGTATCAATGTTCATGAGGGAGATTGGTCTGTAATTCTCTTTCTTAGTTGAATCCCTCCCTGTCTGGTTTAGGTACTAGGTAACTGTAGCCTCAATAAAAGAGTTTAGAAATATTTCTTTTGTTTCTATTGTTAATTTGAGGAGTATAGGTATTAGCTCTTCTTTGAAATGCTGGCAGAATATTGGGCTGAATCCATGCAACCCTATCTTTTTTTTTTTCATATGGACAATTTTAATGACTATTTCTGTTTCCTTAGGGGTTATAGATCTGTTTAAATTTTTTATCTGTTCTGATTTAATTTTGGTATGTGGTATCTATCTAGGAAATTGTTTATTTCTTTTAGATTTTCTAATTTTCTGGATACAGGTTTTTCAAGTATGAGCTAATGACTCTTTGAATTTCTTCAGTATCTGTTGTTATGACCCTCTTTCTATTTCTAATTTTGTTAATGTGGATATTCTCTCTTTGCCTTTGGATA
>JAQHUG010000024.1:10421261-10433725 GCA_028555095.1 Dicrostonyx torquatus
TTTGGGAACTTATTCTATATGGATGCACATCTTCTTAGACTGAGATGGAGAGGGGAGGGCCTTGGGCTTCCCATAGCGTAGGGTATCCTGCCCCATCTTAAGGAAGCAGGGGGAGGGCAGTGGGGTAGGGGGGGAACGGGAGGGCCGGGAACAATGGGAGTAAATGTAAATTTTTCTTGTAATGATGATAATAATAAAAAAGTTTTTCAGTCTTGAATTGTTTGAGCTGTTTCCTTCCTTTGTTTGATTGTTTTTCTTGCCTTTCTTTAAGGGATTGATCGATTTCTTTCGGTTTTTCATTTATTTTTTTCTTCATTTCTTTAATAAAATTTTTAATTTCTTCTTTAAGAGCCTCTATCATCTTCATAAAGTTATTTAATGGTCGTTTCCTTCTGCTTCATCTGTGTTGGCCTTTCAGATCTTGCTGGCGTAGGACCACTGATAAGAATGTATTCATTCACTGCAGTCTACAGCTTTTTCTGCAACTGGTGTAGGCAGTGTCTGTGCCTCTTGTTCTAATCCTTGCAGTCAGTGTCTGTGTCTCAGGGATCCTCTCTTGCACTGTTTGTTGCGGTCTCTGTCTATGTCTCTTGCTCTGTCCAGTTGCAGTATGTGCCAGTCTCATTCTTACCAGAGAAGGTTCTCTTTACAAGGAACAGTGGTGATCAGAGACACATAACTGTTCTCGGTACTGAGAATAAGGAATGGTAAAGTGATCAGGCCTAAGCAGAGATTTATACCAATCTCAGTAAAGCTCAGGGAACATCTTAAAGGAGGAGACAGAAAGGATGTAGGACCTATAGTAAAGGAGAAGGGCTGTGAAATATCTTCTGGGCATGACACAACCCTCGCAATCAGGAACTCACAGGAGCAGCAGTACCCCATATAGGGCTAGAACAAGACTGGACTTGTCGACAGCCAATCCTTAGCTGAAATAAAGGCTCCTAGGACCATAACCCTCCCTGCTAAAGTATGGCTAATGGTGTATTCTCGGAGAGAAGTAGTCATTGCCTTCAGCTTTGTGCCCACTGGTGCATCTGCCATACCCAGAGTCACTCAAACATCTCTGGTTAAACTTTGGGGGGTCACACTATAAAATACATTGACATGAACATGAGAAAGGTACTTGTGGGAAGGAGGAAGCAAGTTGATACAGGTGGGAAGAGGATAAAGTAAGAATAATCAGAATATTTTATATACATGTATTATAAGGTAACAAATTTAGTTATATTTAAAAAGAGAGAGATAATAAGCTATTGCATGCAAATGACATCCAAACCATACTTATCTATGCCAAGATAGACTCTAAACTTAAACCAGTAAAAAAAGATGAAGAAAGATGTTATATGGCAAAGGAATCAATTCAATGATATATTTAATGTGTCTAAATATTTATGTAACCCAATCTTAGAGCATACAAATATGTAAACCAGTATCAATATACCTTAAAAGTGAAGTGAATGCAGAGCAATGGTAGAGTATTCGCACTCTACACTAATCAATGAATGGATCAAGCAGGATAAAGTAAACTAATTAAAGTAAAGTAAATTAATAGAAAACATTAATTGTAACTTCAACCCAATGTCTCCACCAAGCATCCACATAACACCATTCCTGACTACCAAACATACACTTTTTCCAACATCATGTGGAGCTTTCACCAGAGCAGATCAGTTGATAGACCACAAAACAAGTCTCAACAAACTTCTTAAAGATTGAAAGTATATGAACTACCTTTTCTGACCACAAAGCAATAAAACCAGAAGTCAATAATAAGGAAAATTTTACAAACTATAAAAGTGCATAGAAATTCAGCAAGGTACTCGAGCAAACTATTTCTCAAGGAAAAATAACCAAGAAAGAATTTAAAGACTTCATGAAGCAGATGAAAGATTGTTGTGGACGATTAATGATAGCCGTGTTACCTTTGTTTATGTTGTGGAATATTTGTTTAATGATGCGAAGATGTGTTGCATTCTTTATGCTGCATTTATTTAACTCTGTGAAGCTGTGTTACTTTGTCTGTCTAAAACACCTGATTGGTTTAATAAAGATATGAATGACCAATATCTAGGGAGGAGAGAGAAATAGGGAGGACTGGCAGGCTGAAAGAATAAATAAGGGAAGAAATCTACGGAGGAGGGAAGAGTGAGTAGAGGAGGATGCCAAGAACCACCCAGCCAGCTAAGGAATAAGGAGTAAAGAAAGAAAGGGATACACAATGTAGAGAGATAAACCCAGAGGCCAAAGGTTAGCAGGATAATTTTAAGTTAAAAATTGCTGACTAGAAATGAGACAAGCTAGGGCCAGGCTTTAAAAAGCAAGAAAGGAGCTCCATGTATTTATTTGGGATCTGGGTGGCAGATGACCCCTCAAAGATCAAAGAGTAAAGAAAACAAAACAAAAGACTACAGGCTGCCTAAAACAACATACCAAAAACCTTTGCTATAGAGCAAAAGGACTACCAAGAGAGAAGTTTGAAAGTCTACATCAGAAAAAGAAGGATCTCAGATAAACAAACTCTCCTTGAATCTCAAGGGACTAGCAAAACAGAACAAAATAAGCACAGGATTACTAGAAAGAAAGAAATTGTACAGGCCAAGAAACAGAGGCTAAAAATAAATTAAATAAGACAAAAGGTCAGTCAAAGGACAAGTTTCATATAAAGTTAAACTAAATTGACAAAGCCTTAGCCAAAGTAAGATAAAGAAGAATATTCTAATAAATAAATTAAGTGACAGCACAAAGGGGATTATTAGATTCTATTATACACAATTAAATGTAGTTCCTGCACACATCAAGAATGAATTATGATAAAAAAGAAAATTCAAAGAAGTACTAAGTAGCAAGTCTGGATCAATAATGAAATGTGTTCCATCAAAGAAGAGCCCAGAATCATAGTTTCAACCAAACATTTTAAAAATATTAATAACAAGTCTTATTAAACCATTCCAAAATAATTAAGAGGAATGAGTTTTTCAATTTCTTTTTACAAGTTTGACTTTTCCTTGATGCAAAACCAGACAAGAGCATACATGTATGCACACATCGCCTTGGTGAACATAGAGATAATAAATACCAACAAGCAAACCCAAAATTTGAAAAAATTATTCGCAACTATTAATAGAGGATCATCCTATAGAGGCAAGGGTGACTCAATACACATATCCATGAGCTGTCACCTCAACACAAAGGAAGACCAAAACTCTGTGATCATCTATAGAAAGAGAAAATTCATGTGATAAAAATCAGGATCCTTTTATGATCAAAACATCCAAAAGCCAAATATAATATAACAATGCCTAATGCCATTGTGCAGAAGGAAGACAAAAGCTTTCTCTCTAAGGCCTGCAATAGTTCTCCACAGTTTTGACACTTGAATACAAAATGAATACAATCCATAATCAGAGCAGTTTTGTAAGAGGCAGAAAACAAAGCAAAACCTAACTGAAGAAGAGAAAGTCACGTGCCACCACTGTGAAGACAGCGGTACTTTATATAGGAAAATCCGTCAGTGTTATTATTAAAACATATACAAATAAAAATTTAAAAGTTTAATGAAACTACCAAATGAATTCAGGAAATTTGATACCTAAGAAAAAAAAACAATTTATACATTTTTGTAGCATTGCTGTAGCCCAAAGCTAATTGTCTGAAAAGAGCCAAAAAAATACCAAGAATAGTTGCTCAAACTATAAATAACATGTCTTGAAATAAATTTAACCAAGAAGGTGAATATCTTTACAGTGAAAAGTAAAAAGATTATTTTAAAAGATGTTAAAAATAACAATGAAATATATTTTACATTTATACATTAAAAAAATTCAGTATTGCTAAATTTCTCATAGTGACCGAAGTGATTTAAAATTTATTGCATTTCCTATAGAATGCTAATATTTTTCACAGAACTAGAAGACACTAACATTTCTACAAAACAACCTAAAAATCCTAAAAAAACAAAGCAATCTTCCACAAAAAAAAACCCAACAACAAAGATCTAGGAAATTACATGACCTGCCTATCTTAGTTAATTGTATTCTATTAAGCTATAGTAATATATGAAATATTTCATTCATTTAAAAAAAAAGATGTGTAGATCAATAAAATAGCAAAAAGTCTAGTGGTAAATCCATTTATATATGCACTTTGACAAAAGTGTTAATTCAAGACATCGGAATGATAAATAATTTTTATGCAAATTCTGACAATACAGAAAACAACACACAAAAATTAGTTCTACAAAATATATATATACCTTCTACATACTATATGATGCATATTCACATATATGCCATATACTATATGATATATTGACATATGTAAGCTACAGCTTCTATACATGGGTATAGAAGTTCTAATGTGCTATTTTGCAGTAGGATAACTACAGAAATTTTTTGTTTATTTATAGAATAGTATGAAAAATACAAAATTAAACACAATGGAAAGCTCCAATGTGTCTATGGAGGAGAAAAATCATTACTGACCAATTACTTAATCTTCTATATCACATACAGTGCTTTTAAATTTATTGAACTATTTCAAATGGCTAATAGAAAGAATTCTATTTTTGTGTAAAGCTACAAGACATATATTTATCACATGATACCCTCAGCTATTTAAAATTTATTTTGTTTTTTATTTGTGTTTTGATTTTTGTTTGTTTGGTTTTGGCTTTACAAGACAGGATTTTTCTGTGTACCTTTGGTGTCCTGGAACTCACTCTATAGACCAGGCTGGCTTTGAACTCAATAAAATATCTGTCTGCCTCTGCCTCCTACATGCTGGAATTAAATGTGTGTGCACCACCACCAGGAAAATATATGTTTCTATGCATTCATTAAATATAAATTTTATCTGTCCAGTGGCGGTGCATGCCTTTGATCCCACAAAATTCAAGGAATGCATATGATCAGATAAAAACTTGGAGGCAGAACCAGATAAAAACTCTGGAGGCAGAACCAGGAGGATCTCTGAAAGTTTGAGGTCAGCCTGTGTACAGAGCGAGTACCAAGATAGCCCAGGTTATACACAGAGAAACCCAGTCTTGACAAATGAAAAATAAATAAAATAAGATTAAAACAATTTTAAGATAACTGGTGATTGGCTACAGAGACAGTGCGTATTGTGCCTTTGTTACCTGTCCTATATACAAGCCAGTGTTTGAATTTATTGTATCATTTAGCCTCAAAGAGATGCTTTCCATTATAATTTCAAATCAATGCAGCTCAGAGTAGTTATTAAGAGTAACAAGAATAATATATCAAGGAAGTTTTCACTCCTCCCCAGACAATATTGCGGTCGATGGCTGCAGTTTGAATGTGGCTGTAAAAGAAACAGAAGCAGTACTGTAGCAACATACCTACAATCATCACTGATTGCTCTTGCATTTGTTCTCAGTCCCAAACCTATACAACAATACTCACGTAACTAAACCTTCAGCTCCTAATGGACCATGTGAGGTTGCTGCTGCTTCTCACAGTTTTGCTTGCTAGGAACCTTGAGTTGTATTTTAACACTATGCAGCAGCAGACAGCAGCATGTAAATGAAGTTTCAAAGCATTTGGGACACTCACCAATGTTAACTCTGTAACAAATTGAGAGCAAGTCTTAATGGCTGGTCCTGGCACTGGGCAGATGTGGTTTCTGCTCTCCAAAATCTGTGAATAAAGGAAGTGCTGCATATTAAGTAAATAAATTGGAGGTTTTCTCTCCATCACATGTGAATATTTTTTTATCATCAATATAAAGAGACTGAAGAGAAGCAAGGTGTTCTTCTAAGCTAGGTTTTCCTTGGAAATAGTTTCATTAATGGGAGATGCACATAGTTCCAAACTATCTCACTACAATCAATGATGTAGAAAAATAACACTATATTTTGTCTGTAGTTTTCTTAGCAATTACTTCCTATTTTTACTTATAATAAATAACACAGATGACATATTTAATGATGTATCTGCTTAAGAGCCTCCAGATAACGATTAATGCCTAAAAAGCTAACAACATGATGCTTTAAAAACACTCATGTTTTGCCTACAGGAATGCCTGTGTACAACATGACTGCAGTGCCCATCGAGGCCAGAAAGGGGCAATGGGTTCTCCTAGAACTGGAATTAAGGCTAGTTGTCAGCCATCTTTTGAGTGCTCAGACCTAGTTTTAAGTCATCTGGAGGAGCATCAGTACTCATTTTTTTAAATTTATTGATAAAAAAAGAAAACTACCTTTTCTCATTTTACATGCCAAATCCTCTTCCCACTCCCTTTACCATTCCTCCATCCCATGCCCCATCCACTCCTCAGAAAGGGTAAGTCTTCCCATTGGGAGTCAAAAAAGTCTAGCACATTGCTTTGAGGCAGGACCAAGATCCTCCCCACTTTATCCAGGCTGAGCAAGGTATCCCTCCAAAGACAATGGGTTCCAAAAGGCAAGAATAAACAGTAGGAATAAATCCTGGTATTACTGCCAGTTGCTCTGACCCAGTCATACATCTGTCACTCACATTTAGAGGGCCTAATTTGGTCCTATGCTGGTTCCTTTGCTGTCAGGCCAGAGTTGGTGGACTCCCATTACTTTAGGTAAGCTGTTTCAGTGGGTATCCCCATCATGGTCTTGACCTCTTTGCTCGTATTCTCATTCCTCCTACTCTTCAACTGGACTTTGGAAGCTTAGCCCAGTGCTCTGTTGTGGATCTCTGTATCTGCTTCCATCAGTTGCTGGATGAAAGTTCTATGATGACGTTCAAGATACTCATCAGTCTGACAACAGGGCAAGGCAACTTCGGGCCCCTCTCCACTATTGCTTAGGGTCTTAGTTGGGGTCACCCTTTTGAATTCTTGGGAATTTCTCTAATGTTAGGTTTCTTGCTAGCACCATAATGGTTCCCTCAATCAAGATATCTCTTTCCTTGTTCTCTATCTCTGTCCTTCCCCAATCTCAATCATACTGTTTCCTCAAGTTTTTCTCCTCCCTCCCTTTCTTCCATCCTCCTCCCCTTTCACCTTCCCTTCTTCCCCCACCTCCACACTCCCAATTTTCTCAGGAGATCTTGTCTATTTTCCCTGCCCAGGGGGATCTATGTATGTGTCTCTTAGGGTTCTCCTGTTACTTAGCTCCCATCTCCTCAGCCCTGTAACATGATACTTTTGTGAAGGAGCTAAATTTCTTTTTCTTTCTGCTGTTGTGTTAGGGTATAAAAGTGTATGGAAAATTAAATGCACGTGGATTTCAGTATTCATTCGAATTCCCTCCTGGTATTATTCTATGTTTCCTGTTTTATTAGTTTCATTTATTTCTTCATTCTTTTTACTGTTATTCTAATCCTAATGCCCCTTCCCTGGTAAATGGTATATTTGTCGAAGCTGTTCTCCAACATTCCTCGTTCTGAACTGTGTGCCTTTCTATCTTGTTGCTTCCATCTCCTGATGGAATGACTTTCATTGGCACTGTTCTTTCTGTTCTTGTAGCTCTAGATCATTGACTGCATAACCACCCTCTAATGTTTAGGACTGTACCAGCTCCCCTGTCTTTATCTTGTTGTTTTAGAAACTCCAGAACAAGTATGCAGAAAAATAATTTTAAAAGTCTGCAGAGTTTGAGGTAAGAATAAGTCAATAACAGGTAAATAAAATATCAGTACACAAGCATCTATAAAATCTCCTCTATAGGATTAAATATTCCGCTTGGGTTTTATGAAAATATACTAGAGCAATTGTGAAGGCTCAAGGTTATAGAGAATAGCAAATATAGTTTCTTGGTTGCCTCTGAAATTATGATCATGAAATATTGGTCCCCAACTTGTAGTACTTTTTTTTTCCTGGAAAATGTTGGTCATGTAATCTTACTGGATGAAGTATGCCACTAGGGTTTTTTTTTTTTTGGTATTGTTATATCTTGGTCTTTGGGGGGGAGGAGTTGGTTATTCCAAGACAGAGTTTCACTGTGTACCTTTGGAGTCAGTCCTGGAACTTGTTCTGTAGACTAAGCTGGCCTCGAACTCACAGAGATCCACCTACCTGCCTCTGCCTCCCAAGTGACGAGTGTTGGTATTAAAGGCGTGCATTTCCTCTTGTTTTAAATGAGATACAGACTTCATTCTTAAATAGTGTTACTTCCAGCCTTCCTTTTCTGTTTGAGAGAGAACCCAAAGCTAAAGAAGACTCAGTGGGCTGCTTTAATTACCAAGATGTCTTACCTTGGAGCTCAGAAAATATTGAGAACAATTAGGAATTTCTAGTCTGTTGTTCAGAGCAATCTATTTTCAAATGAAGAGAAACTGTTTCTTGCACACTGTGGAACATTGTTTTGGAAACAAGAAGTGATGTAATCTATTGCTTGTGGTAGTGGAGAAGAGCACCCAGAATACCTCTGAGGAAGTTACAAATGAGTGTTTGTGCTCAGCATCATCTCATGGACACTCACAGGTATCAGTTATATGCAGATTCTCAAGGACCCCTGCATGGTGTGATATGCAATAAATAGACATGCAGCTCATGTAACCAAATAGCCAACAATGTCAGCTTTGAGTGAACTGAATATTTGTGTCATGCAAGGTAATTAGAATTGTCTAAGAGATATCCTGGATACTACCTCTTACGGTAAGTTCCTAATTTGTTGGCAGTAATTTAAAAACTCAAGTGGCTGTAGAGGGATGGAAAGTTGTTTTTCAGTTAACTGAAGCCTCTGCACTTCTGCTCTGTAACTATACACAGCAACGACCTTGGTCCATCCCCTTCTTCAGCTGCTTCATAAGAGATTAAATATTGCCAAGAATGTAAACTGTCCCTCAGGATGAGAAAAACATTAACCATAATTTTCCCAAAGATGTTAAGTGCTAGTCTACTATATTAGTGAGGCTTTTGTGTAGCTCTGACCAAATTACCCTACACAAACAGCTTGCAGGATTTGTCTGAGCTCACCACTCTAGAAAGTTCAGTCCATAGTATGTAGCCTCTTTACTGTTAAGTGGAACATCATAGCTACAGAGTGTACGTCAGTGGAGAGATGATCACCATATAGTAGACACCAAGCAGATTATGCATCCAAGCAAGGGAATCTGCAAGAGAAAAAATACTCACACAAACCTTACCCTAGTGGCATACTTCATTTAGTAAGATCACATGGCCTACATTTTTAAGAAAAAAAAATACTATGAGTTAGGGACCAGTATTTCATGATTATAATTTCAAAGGCAACTAAGAAACTAGATTTGTTATTCCCTATAATCATGAGATCTATATTCATGAGATTTTACAATTGCTCTAGTATATTTCAAGCAGGAAGATTACATCCTATAGAGGAAATTTTATAGACACTTGTGTACTGATTTTTTACTTGCCTGTTATTGACTTATTCTTACCTCAAACTCTGCAGCCTTTTAAAATTATTTTCCTGCATACTTGTTCTGGAGTTTCTAAAACAACAAGATAAAGACAGGGGAGCTGGTACAGTCCTAAACATTAGAGGGTGGTTATGCAGTCAATGATCTGTAGAGCTACAACAACAGAAAGAACAGTGTCAATGAAAGTCATTCCATCAGGAGATGGAAGCAACAGGATAGAAAGGCACACAGCTGAGAAGGAGGAATGTTGGAGAACAGCTTCGACAAAAATACCAGGGAAGGGGCATTGGAATTAGAAAAACAGTAAAGAGAATGAAGAATTAAGTGAAACCAATAAAACAGAAAACAGGATAGTGCCAGGAGGGAATTCGAATGAATACTGAAATCCACGTGCATTTAATTTTCTATACACTTTTATACCCCAACACAACAGGGGGAAGAAGACAAAAAAACTTCTTTAACATGATACAAAGAACAACTGGAACAGTTACTTGCTTCAATACTTTGAGACATCCAGTCATTAGCATTCTGTTCTTTAGGCAGTGAACCCACCCTAGACCAGGTATTGTGAAGTCACTCCCAAGGTCAAACCTTCTATTTCAAAAGAAGGAGCAGAAGTATGCTTGAATATCCTGACCATGACCATTGGTCAGGGTGGAGTGGATCTACCTATATGAGCCATCTTTATGTCAAAAAAGACCAAATAACCACATGCTAGGTCAGGATGTGTACCCACACTAGTTGTCAACAACTCTAAACAAACTAAAACTCTATGACTTTCAGACAAGGTGGAAATAGGCTCACGTTTTTGAACCTCCACAGAGGAAAATCACAACAAAGCAAGAAGCAAATGGAAATTAAAGCGGGGGTTACTTCCATAAATACTGATGTGTGTCTCATTGACACCAAGGGCAATTAAAATCTCTCTAGCTTAAATTTAGGTTTTCCAAGGCAGAAAACTGGCCATGACATTAGTTTGAATACATTTGTCTTTGCCAAAGATCTATCTTTCCTGCTCTATCAAATCATACATTAAAAGAAAACTACAGTTTTGAAAAGTTCATGATTACATTATCTATTAGGTAAACGAGAGATGATGGTGATTAATAGCAAAAGTGGTCAAAACATTTACTAAACTATAAATTAGTCTAAAAAAACAGCAAGCCCAGCTCAGGGCCAACTTCTTTGCTGAATAGCTTAGTAGTTCTTTTGCTCCCTCTCAGCTCTAATAATGTTAATCCCTTTTATCACTTATAGACTGGCTACTCAGTACTGCAGAGTACAAAATAGCCAATGTCTGAACTATAAACAGTACTCAAGAAGAGTCAGTGTTAGAGCTAATCATATAATTGGAAAGCCAATCTAAATCCATAAACTTTAGAATGAAAAATTAAAATTCAGAGCCTCATAATATGAAAGCCAAAATATGCCCATTTCTACCAAAAATCACTTTCATACTAAGAACCAAGGAAAAGGATTAAAATTTAATGAAGAAATGAAAACAAGTAGTACAAATGATGAAAAGACAAATATGTTAAAATAATCATTTAATAAGAAATAAAGTAGACTTTATAAAGCATTTCTGTAAAAGATTGTAAAGATACCTGAAATACATAAAACAAGCAAATGTCAACAAAAGTATGGAATACGTGAGAAAAGTCCACAGACATGCAGATCTGCAAAACAATTTTAAAATACATGGCTTAGCAAATAAGATGAACAACAGAATAGAGAGAAGAATCAGTGGGGGAATAAGACAGAAAAATTAAAATTATCCAAACTAAACAACAGAAAGAAAGCAATAATATATCCAATATTAAAAAAAAGGAAAATGGTGAGGGAAGGAAAAAAGAGTGAAAGGGAAGGAAGTTCAGAAGAAGGAATTAAATGTTTAGTAAGGTTCTTGAAAATTGTATCATAGTTCAGTGAGGAAGTATGGAGTTGGAATAGCTCCAGAGAGCTAGATAAAAAACCAAATTACATATTTAAAACAGCTTCACTAAAATGTAAGTACAAATGGAAATTGTGAGAGAGTAACAGACACATGATGATAGGTGGGGGAGAAGTAGGTATATGCATTCCAGTGGGCCTTAAAGAACCAAAAATTATCCCCAAAGAAAGAAAATCTACTGAAATTTAAAACCAAATCTGAGAAATATGCATATGCATAATAGTGCTATATCTCTAGGGTCCCAGAGAAGGGAATGAATGAAACTGAAAAATGACTTGAAGGAACTATAGGTTAAAAATCACCTACATTTGGGAGAAAAATGTAGATTTCTGATTCAAGATACTGATGAGCCCCAAATAGAGCAAACTAAAAAAATATCATGTTTTAAAAATAACTCAAAATTAATTTAAAAATAACCCATCAGGCAGGCATTAATCAAACATTATGAGGGACTGGAAATGCCTATGTAAAAATAAAAGGACTGATCTGATGTGGGAAGTCCATCTGGATATGTGTTGCCTTTATTGGTTAATGAATAAAAAAGCTACGTGAACCTATGACAGGGAGAATAGAGCTAGGTGGGGAAAACTAAACAGAATGCTTGGAGAAAGTATACAGAGTCATAGAGATGCCATGTAGCTACCAAAGGAAAAAGACACCTATGAGAACCTGCCAGAACCTGGCCAGTAGGCGACAACCTTGTAGTGATGCACAGATTAATTGAGATGGGTTAATTTAAGATGTAAGAGTTAGTTAATAAGATACCTAAGCTAATGGGCCAAGTAGTGTTTTAATGAATAGTTTCTGTGTGATTATTTTGGGTCTAGATGGCCAGGAACAAACAGTCTCTGCCTACAAATTGCCATGCTAAGATGGGCTGACTATATCCACATAAAACCTGAGAGAGCTTGGAAAGTAATTCTAAATACACACACACACACACACACACACACAAACAGAGTTTAGCATAGCTTCTTGGTAGCCACAATTTGTACAGATGGGCTGTTTGTTTGTGGTAAAAAGGAGCACTATGGCTCCTGTAAGAGAATGCTTACTGACTCAGCCTAAGAAGTAGCGGCTTACCCCCATCAGAGGAGAAGTCAGCCCTTTTGACTGAGGAGGGGAAAAGATGGGCAGGCGCCAATCCAGGAATTCCCCCATCAACCTAAAAAGCAACA
>JAQHUG010000024.1:10439376-10455825 GCA_028555095.1 Dicrostonyx torquatus
ACTGTCTGCCTAGAAACGGGACTGTGAGCCTGGCTTGCAGAGCTGAAAGTTAATAAATACCCACCATGTTGGCCTGAGTGGAGCCAAGGCAAAGCAGCCTCAGTCCTAGCCATGCTGCTTAGCATTTTAGGAAGCACTCCTGGACAGAAAGGAATTATATATACATAATAGGACTGATTCAGATATAAAAGACCTCTAAATAAGATACAGTGTGTTTAAAATATATACCTAAGTGGGAGAAAGAAGAAAAGTGTATAGTTATAAAAAATAAGTAAATCATTTAAAAAAATAAAACAAAGTCTTAAAAGAGACAGAGTTCAGTCATAGCTTATAGAAGTAAAAAAAATAAACCACACAAGATGGAATATACATAGAGTCTGGATTATGCATATTATTGGGTTTTCTTTGAATGTTTTGACTGCAGAGTGACATTGATTCTGGAAACTGCTAAGCTAAACATATATGTGTGTATGTAAGTGTGTGTGTGTGTGTGTGTATGTATGTATGTATAAAAGGTATCTTGACTTCCACATTTGAATCTAAGGATATGTTGCTTTGGAAAAGAGGTTCTGCTTTTGTTTCCACAGAGGAAAAAAACTTGTGAATTTCTTCCAGACTAATGAGGTTGGATGGACCAAGATTCCCTGAAAGGTCTCTACAAACACCAAAATTATTTCACCCAACAAAAAGTAGAAAGCAGTATGGAGAGAATAATGCCAAATTTTCCTAAATATTATATATAAATGTTTGTTTATATTTAAAGGGGGTATGCTATAGAGATGAATACTTTGTATTGGTATGGATCTTGGTTTATTCATACAAATTTAAGGTCAATTTTATTATATGCATTTTTGTTCTTGATTAATGTATTATGTTTAGACAGCTCATTTAAAATGTAATATATACTTCAAAATTACATATTAGTAGATAGTCATCTATAATAGTCAAGCTTGTAGTCACATTAGTTAGGTTTTCTAATTGTACAAAGATATATTTCAGATGGATAGTTATTATTCAAACCTTTCAAAGACTAATAGAATATGGCACTTAAAATGTTTTAAGAACTTAGAACTTTTCATGACAATAAGACACATCTGCTCCTGGCAGTACCATTCTACTTCAAGAGGATGATGGACATAGACAAGCTCCTTTTAGAGTTTGTTAGCTATTTAGGCAAGAAACTGCTCTTGCCTGGAATGCTTGATGTTGTGCTACATGAACTGGACATGCAGGTCCCACAGAAAAATGACTGTTGAAATTTACTAGAGGTGAAACAGTTCTTCATGAAATAACTGCCAGATATTCTGCAAGTCACAGAAGGAAGTGACTGACAAACTGCTAATATAGACAAAACTGTCTTTGAAATTTCCTGCTTCATGGGAAAATCTGTCAGATACAATGGGCCTGTGTGCTGAAGATGAATGCCACAGTGTTGCAGAGGAACTCTGGGTGACTGTTCAGGCAGCGAGATGTCTCTGTCAATTCTAGAGTTTTGAAAGTTGCTTACAATGCACTTCCTGCTAACTTAGGTAATATTATATACTTCTGGGTTCTTTGATGGAGTTGAAGAATAGATAGTTATAATTATAGTTTTCCTTAGTTTTAATAAAAGATAAAGTAGATATAAATATTGTAATTATAATTATTGCTTGATAACTGTTCGGCATATGTAATTTTACTCTATTAAAGGTAAAACTTTTTATTTAGACAAAAAGGGAAAATGATAAGGGAAGTCCTTCTGTATACATATTGTTTTTATTGATTAATGAATAAAGAAGCTGTCTTGTGCCTGTGGAAGGGCAGAATAGAGCTAGGAAGAAAAAAAACTGAACTGAATACTGGGAGAAATTAGGCAGAGTCAGAGAGATGCCATGTAGCCACCAAAGGAAAACAAGAACCTTGCTGGTAGGTCATGACCTCATAGTGATGCACAGATTAATAGAGATGGGTTAATTTAAAATTTAAGTTAGTTAATAAGAAGCCTAAGCTAATGGATCAAGCAGTGTTTTAATTAAAACAATTTCTGTGTGATTATTTTTGGTCTGGGTGGCCAGGAATGAAGAAGCAGTCTCTGCCTACACTGATCAACCAATCAACCAAAGACTATTATAACTCTAAAATGCATCAACCAAATAACAGATTAGCAAAATGAGTGACTCAGGTCTTCACACAATGCAAAGGAGCAGCATATACATCAAAAACTACTATCAAAGCCTCAAACCTCTCTCAAAAACTAATAGAGCAGCAAGTCAAAAACCAAAGCAAAATAAAAAAGCAACCACCGAAGAAATGCTTAATACTTATGCAAGATCAATTTCTTGGAAATCACAAATTACCACAACTCATCTTAAATAAACATCCAATAACTACTTATGAACTTAAATATACAATTTTGATATTCACATAAAAATTCTTTAGGAAGAGGAGGTCTCAACAGAAAACTCTCCCAAACCTTTAAAGGAAACTTGACAACTCTACATAATTTCTTGCAGGAAACAGAAGAATATAGATCACTTTTCATTACATTATGAAGCTAAATTTACATTGTCACAGAGCTTCTGTGGAAATTAACCAAAAATAAATATTGAATTTATGAGACTGAACACTGAATTTAAATGTAAGACTTTTTGAAAAGAAAAATACAATTAATCTTTGTCTTGATCTAGTAAAAAATGTTCTTAGGCTTGATATCAAAGCACAGTTTATGAACTTTAAAATAGATAGCTTGAGTCTTTCTATATCAAAATATTAAATGGATGAAACCATGATTAATAGACATAGAAGATTTTTGTAAATTATCTTACAAATGACTAATAATCTAAGAACTCTCAAAATCAACATTAAATTGCTTTAAAATTCAAGCCAAGCCCAGCCAAAACTTAAGCGTTTAAACAAAAAGGATATTAATAAAATATCACTATCTGTTTATAACAATATTTTGCTACCATATGGTTATAATGATATAGAGAGACAGAATCACTCAGGTACTCATATATTGCTTTTGGGAATATAAATTTTATAGTCAATCTGGAAAACAGTTTGATAGTTTCTCAAAATCCTAAATATACTGGCTATCCCATGACCCAGCCATTAAGCTCTTGGACATTTATCCTAGAGAAATGAATTGTTAATACCAAAGTCTATATACAGATGTACACAGCAGTTCTATTTTTAATAGCTATGCACTGTAAACAGCTCATGTGTCCTTCCATGAATGAAAGGACAGAAAAATCACAGTCTATCTCTATCATGGAATATTTATTACTCATGACAATCAGGATTTGTTTCCCAATGTAAAGTGTTAAATGCAAAATCCAATTCTCCAAAGTCCATCTGTACAATTTCCTTGAAATGACATTATACAAATGGTGAGTACATTAGTCTTTGCACCTGTAAATGTGAATGTGAGAACCAAGTGTTTGGGGCTGCAGAGGGGCAGCCTGATGGATCCTTATGATGTTGGGACTGTTCTATGATTTCACTATGTTAATTTCCCCTGACAGGTATGATAGGTTTGAAGTTGCTCTTCCTTAGAAAATGGCCAGTATAAAGGTTTTGAGCATACAGCAGGAAAGGCAGCCATATATTATTTAACACAGACATTGCCTTTCTATAACTTTAAAAAAATTTCTGATCATCTGAATGAGTTCTCTTTTATACCTAGATTTTTATTTCATTAATTTTGAAAATAAAGTATCATGTTGAGAAAATTAAGGTACATGTGAAGGCCAAAGAAATAATATATTGAAATCTAATTTCTCTTCCCATACTAAATCTAATATCTAACTTAACAGTGCTAAAAATAGTATTGTTGACACAACAGCAAGCATGCGTTGCCACCCCTGACCTTTTTAATGAGTGGCAAGAAAGGCGTTTCATGTCAATGTGTCTGCATTCCTATTCCTGAGTCTTATTGTACCCAAGTTATTCCAGACATCTATCTTTTATAATTATAACTAAATATGGAGATTGTAAAATTGTTATTTTTAACACAAAGTAAGTTATTATTATCATGCAGTCTTTATTATTTGTTGAGCCACATTTTCCCATTTGTTTCTCATGTTCTACACATCTGACAAACAGAAGCAGTAACAGCTCTCTGTTGTGGACTATGATCAATGATATTTGTATAAGGTGTGCAATTGAAATATAAAGACAGTGTCTCTTTCTATGGTATAGGAGAAGCGACAAGCCTACCATTAGTATAATAAAGCCACATATTATGCTATATACCTATAATTTCACTCAGAGTACCCATCACTACACTCAGAGTAGGTTCTCAATGCCCTGTGTTTGTGATGCAGTTTCTTTATGTGTCAAAGTGATTAAACACAATTGAATTTGAAATCCTTCTTATAAATATATGGAGCTAGCTGCTTCACTATAAACCTTTAGAACACAAAACACTCAGTGTCTTCCAGAATTCCCACTTTTAAATCCTGGGAGAGTTTTATGTGCACAAGAAGAAAAAATTCAGACCTTCTATAAATCGTTCCTTAAAGAGAGTTGTCCTTACTTTGTTAAATTTTCCAAAGGGAATTCTGTAGCTGTTAAAGTCATGAGTGAGAAAAATAGCAAAACTTCCCAGACTCTTCCAGAATGATCATCTTCACTCTGTTATGCATATTGGAAGGCATTGTCTGTTTACTAATAATGGCACTGACATAATTGTAAATACGTGGGCCTGCTTTCATTGACTTCATCTGTAATCACATAAGGTTGGTATATTGCTGGGTTTTTTTTGTTTGTTTGTTTTGTTTTTTTTTGGTTTTTCGAAACAGGGTTTCTCTGTAGCTTTGGAGCCTGTCCTGGAACTAGCTCTTGTAGACCAGGCTGGTCTCGAACTCACAAAGATCCGCCTGTCTCTGCCTCCCGAGTGCTGGGATTAAAGGTGTGCGCCACCACCGCCCGGCATATTGCTGGTTTTAAATAGTGTGTAATTGTTTATACTATATAAACAGATTATCTAATCTCAAATTATTTTATTCACAAAGTACAGAATTCCATTTTTCTTCTTAAGATGACTAAATGAATTGACATTGGTTCCCAGTTTATATAAATGATATTTATAAGAATGAGTATGAAACATATATGTATATAATATTAAAGGCTATTCCCTGACATGATTATTAAAGTAGAGCTGTCTCTGTGAGAGCCCACTTGTTACAGCAACTTATATTCTACACATTCTATTTATTTATGTAATCATTTTATCAATGCAGTTTATGACCTCATGGTTCATCATGGACCTATCATACTAGAAAAACATCAGGACAAATATATCAAGCTGTTCAGATGAGAACAGACTTTGTCCACAGAAAACTCAAGAGAAATAAAAATAAATTAATTCTACGAAGCAATACACTGTTATTTGTCACTTTCAAAACTAAGAATGAACACAAAAATCCAAAAGAGGAAGAAATCTAGACAAGTAGAAGAAAAGGATACAACTCAAGACTTGGAGTCTTAAACAGTAATAGGAACGAATTCTAGAACAGGGTGACTCTCAAAAGTTAATCGCAACCACCCATTGTAAACAGGAGGCTGATGTGATAATAATCCTTGTTCCTTTGTTTTCTCACATGGTCCCAAGGACAGCTGTGGGGGCTGAACAGCTGCACTTTCTTGTTGTTCTTGTTCACATGTCAACCACCATCTGCCTTTTTTCTTCACTTGTACCATGGAAAAATGTTAAGTTTGGGTGTAAATAAACCATCCCTTAGATTGTCTTTGTCAACTAGTGCTTTTTTTTTAACCTGCATTGAATGAGAAGCCTGCTTATTTATAACCCCTTGGGATTAAGTTCCCTGTCCTGTTTGGAAGCATCATAGGCAAATGCAAAGTGTTAATGAGATGGGAAAAGATCATCTTGGATTAGCAAACTCTTTAAGAAAATTCTTTCTCTGTTCATGTTTGGGGTGGCCCAGCTTTCACTTGAGGAGCAGCTGCATTGAGGACCACAAGAAGTTGAGGTCTCTTTTCTGCTGCTTTGGGAATGGTAGAGATGGAATTTCAGCCTTCGGTTTATAGTAATTATTGATATTTCTGCTGTTTTTGATACAGATCCCTCTGGTGATTTATCTTAAGGAAAATGGGGAAGCTGACAACATTCAAAGAAGAAATGAGTCAGCAATGTCTTTTGGATAATTCATTGGTTTTCTATGCATTGTAAGCAAACAATTCCATTTCTCCAGTTCTGTACGCTTGCTTATTTGGAAGTATGCTCAAATGGAAATAAGATTTTGTGATAGAGTTAAGGATTGAAAGTACATATGCTGAGCACTTCAAAATTAAAACAAATATAGTCTAAGCTTTTTAGAATGCAAGACAAGGAAATTTAGTTGAGTATCTAATACATGCTAGAGACTATTCTAGACTCCAAGAACTGACAATGACTTGTGTTTCTCCTGTTAGGGTCTCACACCACATCACAGCCTGAGAATGGTGTCTGGGAAAGGTCAGCTTTTGCCATTGTATCATAGGATGCACCTCGGATGCATTCCACAGTAAAACTGTGTTTTAATAACCAAATCCTTTGGAAATTGTTCCCCAGGGCAGAGAGCAAATGAAGAAGCATCAGTTCATGAAAATTCAGTGAGAAAGGCAAGAATCTTTGGAATCTGAATCAGGCACTATTCCACTTCCTTGCTCTCCAACTTAGTAAGGCAAAGCCTTCATACCCAACTTCTCAGTGTGAAGAATTTTGGGTGACTGGTTGTCCCATCCTTCATCTGGAGGGCTTTGTTCATCATGTTATCCTCCACTGCCTGCTGAGGAAGCTAAGCCCTGGGAAAGGATAGTCAAGAGTGGGTATTCTCTTTCCCCACCCAACCCTGACTTAGACAGTGAGAAATACTGAGACTCTGGCTTCCTTTATCTCAGATCAGGAAGCAGTGACTTGGGAGCCCAATGACCTCAGGCTGGAGTTCATCTGTCTCTCCACCAAGTTCCCTGTTTCTATAAGACTGTCAAAGAGATTCTTGCTGTTTCCCCACTAGTATTCTGACAGTCAGTTCTGAGCCTTAGCTCATAGGTTGGCCTAAGAGAAACAACTATGAAAGAGTGGGCTCCAAGTTCTTGCCAAGGAAAGAACTGGCACATCAGCCTCAACTGCTAATGGGATATACCCAACTCAACAATGTTGTCAAGAACACTGGAATTTGTGACAAAGTGTGTCAGGATTTCATGATCTTGTGAAGATTTCACCCTGCCTGCAGGCCAACCTTGAGATGGGAATGAGGACAATGGGCACAAAAGCTCCTGGGGTCAGAACAGACAGCAATGAGATTATTTAAGGGAGACAAACAGAGACCCGGAACAGAAAATTCAATAATTAAAGCTGAAAGCTCACTAAACAAACATCACATTAAATTTGAACTAAAAGAAGAGAGAATTAGTAAACTTGAAAATGGACAGAAAGACATTTGGCAAAAAAGAGATGAAGAAAAAGAATGAAAAGCACATGAAATTGGTGAGATGGTTGAGAGTGTAAAGGTGAAGGTATTTACTGCCCAGCATGAGAACTTGTTGTCTAGCCGCGAGACCCATGTTGTCTGGAAGAAAACTCCCACAAATTACCCATTGACACAAACATAATCGCAATTAGGCATATGTATGGGTGCACATGCACATATACATTTAATTAATTTATTAATTGTTGATGCAAAGAAAAGAATTACAGAGCCTTGGGGAAATGGAGGATGCCGTTAAAGGCACCAAACACATACAGATTATTTTCAGAAATACACAGGAGAAAGAAAAGAGAAGCCAAACATACATGGAGACATAAAGGTTGAAACTCTCAAATGTTTTGACAAACAACAACCTGAGTGAATTGTAAATCAAAGAAAACACCAAACATGCATCCCATGAGAAAGCTAAGCATCAAATAGGTAGATTAATCTTGAAAGGCAAGAGAAAAGCAATGTGCCATTTATAAGGGGACAACGGTAAGATAAACAGATTATGCTGAGCAAGCAGAGACTAGTTGATGTGGGGCAGCATGTGCTTTATTTAAAAAATTAATGTCTACTATGATAACCATAAAGATACATTTCTAAGAAGGCATAATAAAAACCCAACTGATGGGCAAAAGCCGAGAAGACTTGAATTTGGAACAATCACCTTATAAATATATTAGGCTGAAAACACGTAACTTGAGATTATAATATGAAGCCATCCAGAGGCTAACTTTAAATGTAAGTATATAATCTTAAATGACATTATATGGAGGGAAGTTTGACTTAGTAGATAAAGGTCTTTGCCACCAATCCTAAAGACCTGAGTTCAATTGCCAGAATCCAAGGTACCGAGAGAGGAAACTGAGTCCAAAAGTCTCCTGACTTTACTCAGGTATACAGTGGTACATGTGCACTCCCCCCCACACATACATATACGATATAAAAAATGTAATAAGAAACTTTAGAGATGTTACAAATGTGTGTTTTCTCCTACCACTGGCCAATATACATGGTAGTTATTTACAACTACAACATAATTTTTATATATAATATGTAATTTAGGCTATATCTAACAGAAATTTATAACATAGTATGATAAATACAATATGTGTGAAATGTATCTGCCAACAACCAACAATATGACAAAAGCAGTAAAGAAGGGAAAAGTTGTAAGAAGCTAAGAAAATTAATAGGTAAGGTAAAATCATTTTAACACTGTAATTTTGATTCATTACACTATTACATTTAATACATGTTCAGTGTCACACTCTTGATTTTGTTTTGGTTGTTCTTTTGTGTGGTTGTTTGTTATTGTTGTGTTTTGGAACAGGGTAGCTCTATGTAACTGTCCTGGGTGTGCCGGAACTTGCGTTGTAGACCAGGCTGGTCTCAAACTCACCTGCCTCTGCCTCCCAAGTGCTGGGAGTAAAGGCCTGCACCACCACCAACCCGCAGAAGTGTTACACTTAAGAGCAAGGCACTAGATCAGCTGCCTTAAATCTGAAGCTGTTTCTTTTATAATTAAACATGTATATGATAAGTCCTAGAGAAAATATGGTAGAAAGATAATTAAAGAAATCAATGTAGTGGTTATAAAATATTGACCTAGAACAGAAGCAGGAAAAAGAAATAAAGAACACGGACTAGAACTCTGAAACCATGAGTCAAAATAAACGAAACCAGACTTTTTTGGTTTATCTCAAGTGCTTTGTGAGAGCAACAGGAAACCAGCACATCAAACAGCAAATTCAATAATCCAATCAAAAGGCCATGGTTGTCAGACTAGATTTCTACAAAGAAAGACAGGATGCAATTATGCCGTTTAGAGAAGACACACACGACTTAAAGACTAATAAAACGAAGCAGGCGGTACAGCATGAGAACAGCAGCCAGGCAAACACTGAGGTGACTGTGCTGACTTTGACAGGATAGACTAAAGGTTAAAGGACACGTCAGAACTCTGTAGAGCAACACTCTGGGACACCTCGCCTTCTCTGAGGAATGGATGGGGGTGGAGTGTAGGGAAGATGTGAGTGAACAGGAGGTGGAGAGGGAGAAGGAACTGGGATTGGTATGTAAATTTTTAAAAAGATTGTTTTAAAAAATAAAATATAAGAAAGAATCATAATAAATTGGGAAATACTTAGCTAGATTTGCCAATAAAAACAAAGGGAAGACCTAATAAGTTACAAGATTTCAAACTTAACAGAGAACATAATCACCTACCTCCCAGAAGGGAAAACAGAGCTAATTCTCTGCAGTTGTTCTAAAACTTAATACGAGCAGCTTGGGACAACGCCTTCTCCAGATGCCTTTCTGCAGCAGAAAGCTGTTATCTTATTTCTCAATGAAGCTTTGTTAGTCTGCCCTTCAAGAGGGGGAGGAAATGGGGAGGAAGAGGAGGAGAAGAGGAAGAAGAAGGGAAAGGGAAGGAAGCAGTCTTGGGCCTAGCATGGAAATGCATAACCCATATATGGAGGCAGTTAAGGCAGAATTACAAGGCCAACCTAGGTGACATGAGGAGCTCACGGGGAATGTATAACAAGACTATATCTCAGGGAAGAAAAGAAAGAGAAAAAAATTAACAAAGTTAGCTCCAAATATAAATCAACTAATCCAAAGGTTTATAATTTATTCCTCTTCTAATTTAAATTTTTAGTTTTTGGATAATTTCTTAAATGAAAGCTGTATTTACATCATTGGCTCTCCTCCCTGTCACCTCCCATGTCCTCTCATTTTCCCTTCAACTTCCTAACTCATGACTTCTTAATACACACACACACACACACACACACACACACACACACACACACACACACGCACGCACGCACACTTAGTGCTGAGCACTAGTGAATGGATAATTTAAAAGGTTCTTGTTCCTAGAGAAAATTCTTTCTCCTTTTCTCAGTAGTCAGTGATAATTTTGTAGCCGTGACATGTCCTGCATCCATGTTGGCTTATTGACTGTCGCCATTAGGTCTTTCATAGGTAAACATATTGTTGAGACTTCCTGGGTGCAGCTTCCCGTTCATGTCTAAATGAAATCATCTAACATCATGTGTTCTGTTTCTCTGATTATTACATTCATACTGCCCCCTCTTTCTCAACTGACTCTGAATCTTAGTGTAGGGGTTGTGCTGTAGGTATGCCAATTGGTATTGGGCACCACCCAATCTTTTAAACTCTGAATTTTGACTGATTGTGTATCTCTGGAAAGATACAGACCTGCTTCAAAAAGAAGTTTCTTTGATGAATGAGAGCTACATTTACTTATAAGGATAGGTATTTAGGGTTAGAAAAACAGTAGGTTCTGCTCTAAGTTCTCTATGTTCTACAGCTATGAGAAGTTTACTATGTGTATAGTACTAGGCGTGAATCCCATCCCCTTGAGCAGGGCTTAAGCTCAGTTAGACACTGTTCCTTGCCCCAAAGATGAAAAAGTTACTATTGTATCGTTGAGTGTATATTGCTATGTTGGCCAGTGTTGTGGTTTCTCTGCTTCAGCTGGTCAGAATTACCGATTGCTGTCTCCCTTGGCAGATGGCTGAGCACCTTCAGATACCATGAGAGCTAGTCTTCATGGAGGCAGCTTCCAGATTAATTCCAGCTTTCTTCCTCAAAGTCCTGTGTCTAAAGTGTATAGAGTCTCCAACAACAAAATCTTAATCTTCAAATTCAGGGAAGCAACCAAGGGCAATGGCGATAGCATATATTGTTTTGCCAGTCTCTTAGACACCACTGACCAACAACTCAGAGAGGGTTACCAAGCCTGATACAGAGATCTTTTGTTTGATAGTCTGCAGATTTTATGGGACAAGAAGATAAGTGGGATTGGGGTGCATGATGTGAAATCCACAAAGAATCAATAATCTACAAGTTAAAAAATGATATATGTGTATGCAAGCACATATAGAGTATATATGCATTTTAAGTAAGCTTATAAAGTAACTTTTCACCATAACTTTTCAAATGTGCATATTGTTATATCTTTCTTCCTGTATTTCCCTCTGAATTATCTTCCTCCACTTCCTAGTTAAAGATGCCTCCTGTTTTTTTTCCATTTTCCCTAATATACTCATATTAGAATAGAGGGGATAATGTATGCAGTCATATGCCAACAAATTTGGTTACAGAAAATATGGGCAAAATTCAACAAAGTATCAATGTACTTAAGTTGGCTCAAGAAAAAGAATCATCCAAGTAGACCTATATTAGTAAAGAAATTGAATTGGTATTCAACAATTATCAACTTATAAGCTCTGAGGACCAGAGGTGTCACTGGTGAAGCAGAGCAAACATTTAAGAAGAGTCAATATCAATGCGAGGGAAAGTAATGCTTCACACTATGAAAAAAGGTCAACTAAAAACGAACGACACAAAAGTGGAGCAAAGACTGAAATTTAAGAAATAAAACCATGTAACTCTTTGAATGAAACCAAGAAGAGAATATTCACGACCTTGAATTTGTCAATGAAGTCTTTAGATACAATTACAAAAGAATGCACAAAGAAAGAAAACAGCAAACTGCAACTGCACATCATAAAAATGAAAAACTTTAACTTTTGTTCTTCTAAAGACTCCATCAAGCAAGCTAAAAACAGCACAGCAGATGGAAAGTTCTTTCCCAATCATGTATTTGATAAAGGTCTTCTGTCTGAATTGTTATGAGCACATACAGCTCTGAAATGATAAAACAAAATAACTTTAAAATTATATAAACATATTAACAGGCATTTCTCTGAGGAAGGCATACAAACAGACACCACGTACATAGCTCAACTTTGCTAATCATAAATGAACTGAAGATCAAAGTTTCAATGACAGGTCCAGGAATTTAGACTGTGAGAATTGTGAGTAGGCTGGAGCTGGAGCTGGTAGAATGCTGGTTTAGGACGCACAGAGCTCTGAGTTCAGTTCCTAGCACAGGACCATGATGGTGTCCACCTCCAACCCCAGCACTTAAGAGACCTGGTCTAGAAAATTAGAGATTCAAGATCAAAGCTAGACTGGAATACAGGAGACCCTGACTCTAAAAGATACTGTCCATGGAGAAACTAAAACTTCACATGTTTCTGATAGGATGCAAACTGGTAAGGCTCTTTGGGTGAAAAACCTGGTGATTCCTCAAATGAATAAACATAAAATTTATCATTAAGAAATATCTTAGAATTTACACATACACATTCATGTGTGTGTGTTTATATCTGTGTAAGAAAATCTACAAAGAAATAAAAATAAATAAATAATGATGTCTAGGATGGAGAAACAGGGAAGTGTTAAAAAATCTATAAAAGTAACTAACTACATTTATCTAATCTTCAACCCAATCAAAGATCTGAGAAGGGAAATAACATTACCTGAGTAATTAGGAAGTGCAATCAAACAACTTCCAAAATATGTAACAAGTCACAGAGACAGCTGGCTACCTGGGCAATCACCCAAAGTCACATTTGCAGTGTTGAAGCAACCAACTTTGGCTAAGGCCTAGTATAACTGACAGATTATTTTTAAAGGCAAGGAAATTTTCAAAACCATCTTACCCTGTCTTGGCAGGATTTGACAGTTATGCTTATCCATTTCCAGCTTTTATGTATTTTGTCAGTAGGTGAGGTATGGGCAGTTCCTTGCCCAGAGGCCGGTTTTACCAAGAAGAGGACAAGCTCCAATTGGAGTGTCTTTGGCGCTCAACAGTCTCTCGGGAATAGGTCGGTGTAGCCAGGAGCGTTTGTGTCTCTTTACCACAGAATTCTAGGTTAGATTAAATGCCATTTTCTACAGCTCTTTGAAGAGGTTGAAGACTATTCATACAGAATATAATCTCTATGTATCTAAAGAACCTGATTAGTCTAGCTATAAGTATGACAAACATAGATGACTATTGATCTACAATTCTTAATATCTATATGACTTAAAGACTAAGTGAATAAACAACTGTGTGATAAAATGAGGACAATGACCCTCCAAATGTAAACAATTAACAAGTATACATTGCAATATGGTATCAATACATAAACAATATATAAGTATCTTAATCAGTGGTAGAAATGTACACTGTAAAATGGTAAATATATATCAATATATATGTATAACAACACATCAAGAATGTTTTAAACAGAGGTAGAAGCATATTCATGCATACAATATTCGATATAACTTTGTATCCATGTACAAAAATCAATGCCAATATAAATATCTATAAAAAATAGCTCCCAAATACCAATCTATTAATCCCATCAATTCCCCCCCCCCTTTTTTTTAAAGGGTCCCTGAGCTTATAAAATTCCTCCCCCAACCCTCAATTGTATACTAATTATAATCAACCCTTGAATGATTATGGATTATGCATCAATAAATCTACTCTCTAAAATAAAAATCTGAATGTGTTGAGCAAACCCAAGGAAGACAAAAATCAATTATTTTATCAACTATGGTGCTGAAGACAGACCAAGTAAACCTCAGAGGAAGTGATTTCTGAGGCATCTCTTCAAGAGTAGGTGAGTGCCTACTCTTTTTATATTTTGCATTACTATAGAATCATACTTATTATCTTTTTGCATACAGCCAAGACTTGAGCCCTGATGGTGGTACAATCCTCCTGGCCTTAGTTACTGATTTATACTATTGGTATGAACTAAATATAGTTCATATACATAGGTAAATATATTATACATAGGTAAATATATTACTCAAATTTCTGCTTTATAGTTATTAATTATAACTGCTTTAAATAATGAAAGAAACTAGACATTTCACTGTGCATCTCTCTCGAACTTTTTTCAAATCTTGTTGCATCATTTATTAAATCTTGCATGAAGGATCCTTCTGTATTCTTAGACAAAGAAAGAAAAAATAATAGAATCACCAATTACTGCATATCTGTAATATATTTAAAAATAATGTTTCTTACTAATAAGTATAAAATACCATGTTTTACATTAACAACTCACATCAGGTATTCAAATGATCATCACTAAATAACAGCCAATGTCATTGAGTAACTGAAAACCAAAGCTTATCTGCCTAAATCAGGACATTTTTGATATTTTAGGATTCTGTTTTTCCTATATCCACTCAGAATGTTTATCCACAAGGACAGCACACTATCTCTGGTTTATATCACCTTACACAACAGGAAACCTGCCAAGTCAATGGTCGCTGACTGATAATTAACTATCAGTTATCCATTTTTCATAGTAGTGCATTTGATTCTTCAATTAATGTGTGCTAATGTTTGGTTAGTATAGGAAATATACTGTTGGATGCTGGAGACACACCAGTACATAACACAAATTAAATAGCTATAATTTAATAACCAAAAGCAGCAAGTAAATGGGGAGTTATTATAATTTAGAGTATCTGAGAGAAGTAAGGACTTCAGAGGAGACTTTGACTTGAGTCACAAGACTGTGGCTATGTTCTTGTGAAACTGGAGAGTATATATGTATTTGAATGTCTCTCTCTCCCTCTCTCTCTCTCTCTGTGTATGTGTGTCTGTGTATATATATGTACTTTAGACAGAAGATTCAATTCATTTTGTTGAAACATCAGCCTCTAAAATCAGCATCACGAAAGAAACAGTCTACCCAGAAAACTGGTCTCTCCTCTTATCCTCAAAGTAAAGCAAAAAGATGTTGATGCATTAAGTCATAACCTCCACAGGGTCACAGTAATACCTTTGTCCCCTTTTCCTGGAAACAATTTTATCTTTATCATGAGGTATTTTCCAGTTAAGTAACCTGTAACATCCCTCAGAGTAGGGAAGAAATAGAGTAGTCATGAATCTCCTGAGACTTCTCTTTCCCTAGAGTACTGTCTATCCAAGGCAAATCGGGAAACTGTCCCATTTTGCTGCAAACCTCACCAAGAACACATCAATTCAATTTGGCAAGCTCAAAATGACAAACACAATTTGGAATACACAAGCAGCCCATACCTTGGATGCTCCTAACATCAGAGCAGAATTCCCAAGAGTTTTGAAGTTCAGCCAGTCAAAGCAAATGTCTGCAAATCCTCTCGATAGAAAGCAGACACCCCATTGCTGTTATATTTAGCTGCAGAGTCACTGTTGGGCCTGTGTATCAATCACCTTGTAGAATAAATATCTACCACCTTACAATGTATTAAGATAAAGCAACGCATTAGTTTGTAGAATAAAGTCTGTCCTAAGGAAAATGACTGTTGTCTTGACAGAGGTGGAAATAAAATTATATGATGTAAACAGTGCCATGAAAGTAGTCAGAAAGAATCCACTAGTGGAGTGATGATCAGAGCACAGCCCTTTCATCTTTGTCCCAAGGCTATTATCTAGAACGCAGGTTTTACATTAATTCTAATTTCCTTTCTCTTGATGAGAAATGCTATCATGGTCTTTGCTGCAACTCCTTGGTAATAGTAAGAAGAACTGAAGGGTCCTTGTTGTTTTATCCTGGCTTCTGCTCTGTAAGCCTTTGTCCTTGCATCTGTCCCACTTTGGTATAACTTCAGGCTTCAAGTTTGTTCTTCAAGGGAAAGTTGGTGGGGATAGACAAAGCCTAGATCATTCTCCATTGATGGGTAAATGAAAATTTCCCTGGACTGTCACCTGTGGGTCTGTTGAAAGCTATTTGGTTGAAGCACTGTTACTTGGTCGTTGGAGTTATAAACAGCAGTAAAACGAAGGATGTCACTTAGGTCTTAAGAAGTAGAAAAAGATGAAGGAAGATTAAGCATTAATAACTCTAGCATTAGGTGGCCATGAAACATGTGTAGCATTCAGCTCCATTATTCAGCTCCATTGGGTTGTTGGGTTTTCAAATTCGACTACGTTAATTTTAGTTACAAATTATAATTTTGATAGACTAGATCTTGTTCATGGCAGATGTAAAAAGTAAGGTCATGTTCAACTTCCTTAGCGATCAGGGAAATGCAAATCAAAACGACTTTGAGATACCATCTTACACCTGTCAGAATGGCTAAAATCAAAAACACCAATGATAACCTATGCTGGAGA
>JAQHUG010000024.1:10457086-10479593 GCA_028555095.1 Dicrostonyx torquatus
AAAATAAATAAATAAAAGTATTACTAATTTTAAGAGACATAGTATTACCTATTACGGCTCACTCTTCTGAATTTGTTGCTATTTTTTTAAACAGAGTACTCAGCACTGAGGTTCCTCAAATATTAATGCATCTGTTCCATACTTTCTTTTAATACATATTTTTCCATTCTTAATTCTCTTTTTCCTTTAATTCTTTTGGTCTTGCTTTCTGGTTTATTTGTTTGTCTTCAAGACAGGGTCTCTTGTATCTCAGGCTCACTGTATGGCTAAGGATGACTTTAAACTTCTGATCTCCCTGCCTTCCTTTCCCAAGCTCCAAGATTGAATGAGGGCATTGCTGACAGTTCCTCCTTTTAATTTATAATAGAAAATTTCAAACAAATACACATTCTAAAAAATTTTTATATATGTGCCCCTACATGTATCACCTGCAGCAATACTATTTGACAATCCTGTTTTCTTCATTCCCTTTTTTTCTAATGGGCTATTTTCAGCAAATTGATTTTCTTTTCAGTGGCTATAATAAGTTATTCCTGTGTGCGTACATTTTGTTAATGCCTTTAAACAAGAGAGTCTACAAAAGTTTAACACAACTAAAAAAAATACTAATAGAAAATCATTAGTAAATTCTTTTTTCAGTATTTTGGCATCTTGTAGAAGAGTAACAACAAATTGAAACAAGAGAGAGGAGGTCATGGAGTTTGAAGGAGGGTGAGGAAGGAGAGGCAACATAACTGAATTCCAACTAAAGGAAAAGAATGAACTTGAGATCTTGGAAACAAGGGGTTATAACTCAACATCTGAAAACAAAATCCAAAAAATTAAAATATAAACTTCAAATAAACAAAGAATAAATAAAACTAGAAAGCTTAGTCTACATGTCACTAAAAGGACCCTCTCTACTCTTCAGGACAAGGTTTATTTCCTGCTTAAGGATTAAGCAGGTTATAAATCACAAAAATTATTATATTGACAATGAACAAGCTTACCAACTCTTATACACTGAAGTGTGTTTTTTTAAGAGCAAAAAAAAAACCATTTTTTAAATTTCATTTTTTCAATCAAGTGTTACTAGCTTAGTAGGGCTGCCACAATAGCCCAATACAACACTGTTTAAATAAGAAACTGTCAGAAAGATTTTGACAGCTTTCACCTTCTGCTACCTTTTTCCTTCAAGGTGAGTCACCCAGAGGGTTAACAATCATTTCCAGTTAAGGAAATGTCTCGTATAGATCCATTAATTCATATGTAGTAGGATATTTCTAAATGGCAGTGTCCATTTAGACAGTCATTCACTCAGTATCTCTTGGGTCCCATTAAGCCTCTCAGAATGAAGAGTCTGGTAAGAAACCAGAGTTAAACAAGCTCACATCCTGCAAGCTTTGTGTGTGAATCCGGTGGAAATTGATTATACGCCAAAATCTGGAGAACAAGACTGCCAATCTAGAGAGTATTTGTAAGAGTGTGTAGTGGCAGGATTGTGTGTGGGAAACGGGATGGCTGGAAGGATGTCTATATGTGTATTTTTATCACCCATGTGTTGGATGAGGCTGAGAGCTGCCAGATAGCTTTTCGACAGCTTGGAGTTACTGTTGGGAACAGGTCCATGTATGGAAGCGAAAGCCGAAAGGCACAGATAAGCTGGGAGCCAGCTATGCAGCCACGCTTAGAGACACTAAGGACAAGCGTCCCAAGTCCTTTCTTTCTGGTTAGTCTGGAGCAGTCATCAGAGCAGGTGGATTTTGCATCCAGCCCATGCAGACAGAGAAGCCTTGACAAAGGTAGGTGCAAAACTTCATGAATTTATAAAAGAGATGTTATGCTGTTATTCCCGCCTGAGCCCTTGATGTTTTTGAGTGATGGTGCCAAAAAAAATTTGGAAAGAAAAACAAATTAGAGCTTGAGATGGGTTGAGGTTGATGACTGATGTATTTAACAGATAGTCCTTCACCGTGAAGGACAGTTTACCTACCAATGGGATGTGACAACACAGAATGACTAGCAAATTAAATCTCTTTTTTCCCTAGTCACTCACCATTCAGACTTGTGTAAACATGGTTCTTCCTTGATTTTTCCAGCAAGTTTTGGAATGGACTAGAGCATCCCATGAGGCTCTGATACACTGCGTGGTTTAGTGTAGGGTAGGTGGGATGTGTCATTTTTCTTGCATGTTCTTTGGAAGTTAGCAAAAGCTCATGTGTGTGGCTAACTCCTCTTGGTTTCACAAGGGAAGACTAGTAAAAATGCATTAATAATTTTAGCAGCTGATGTCAATTTTGCTGTTTCATGGCAGCTCAGAGACTGATCACATCCTGTTCAAAGATTTTGTGGGTTGTTTTCACAAACATGACCTGTGTAAGTTGCAGTACCTAAATCTAGCTTTATGTCCTAGATTTTTCTGAGTACTTTTGGCATCTTTTTCTTCTCTCTTTCTTGTTGAAGTCCAAAAACTTAAGGACTAGAAAGGAAATACCTCTATATATTATTATCATTTATTCATCAGTTATGTTTTGGAAATAGTGGGCTGCACCAGAATAAGAAAAGCTTCAAATCAGGAGTAAAAACATCAAAACATGGGCAGGAAGACAAGAGTAACAATACCAGCATCTATGAGACTCCTTGGTTTTCTGGAATACAGGTTAACCATCAATCACTGCATTTTGAAATGACGTTCCAGATAATTACCAAATTGTAGTTACAAAATGAAGGTGTTCTGTTAAAATTAGGACTGGAGTAAAGTCTGTGTCTGCAAAACGCTCATAAAAGCTATGGGGGCAAAGTACAGGCTATACTTGAAAAACACATATGTTTTTGCCAAGATTAAACTAAAGTAATTCATACAAAGGATGATGAAATTCAGACTTGGGATTTATCTTGTTAAGGGAAATGTGTGCATTATTAAAGTCAGATTTGAACTAACTCCCTCATTAGGTTTAGTTTTCAATTATGTGACATAATATTTGACAAAGAGAGAAATATTTAGTGTGATTTTTCCTCTCTGATGACAATTATGACACAGAAAACAATGAATAAATAAGTATAGTTTGCAACGCTGAGCAAGGGGTTTTTCCCTGGACATAGTAGATTTATGGGGGAAAAGTTTGACAAGCATAGCAGAAGTGTGCATAGTATTTTCTAAGCCATGCAAGCTCTGCTTCATTTAAACAAACAAAAAAGAAAGAAAAGGGGAAGATACACTTTCGTTTCAATAACACAATACCATTGCCATGATACTCACAACACTAGAAGATGGATTTTACATTAAGCTATTATTTAGCCTGCCCATTTACATTGGTAATATATTCAATTTATAACACAATAAAGTGTATTTTTATTTCAAGAGTAGGTTAGACTTCACTAAAAATGCTAATGTTCTGGGAGAGGGAAAAGAGAGGAGAGAGAAGAAAGAGGAGTAGAGGAGGGGAGCAGAAAGGAGAGGGAGGAAAAAGGGAGGTTTGATGAGAGAGACTGTAGATTCTTTATTCTAAACTAACAGAGCAAAGCTGTCATAACTTTAGCTAAAGTGGAACAGGCCTAGAAAAGTACAAAAGAGTGACTCTAAACTATTTAGTTAAACATTGCATACCAGCCGGCTTCCCCAAAGCAAAGGCAGAGCAGGAGCCTCCACAGTTCTCACTGTAAATGGTTCATAGAAAGGATACCACCAGGATTTGTGAACAGATGCAATGCATGCATGTCGCTGGCTACTTTTCTCTCATTTGCATACTGCCAAGCACATTTCAAATTTGTACTCCTCATGTGAAATGTCTACTCTTGTTTTTTTGTGTTTTTTATGCTTTTTGCTTGTTTGTTTTTTCCCCTCTAACAAACAAATTCAAGAACTTAATACAAGTAATAGAAATAAGTGGCTGCTTTTTTATGTGTAGTAGATTAACATTTATGGATAAAATTAATGACAGAAGAATTCTTGTCCTACTTCTTTATGACTTCCTTTTAAAATGTATTCGTATATATTTATATACATTTTATATCTATTATTCTTTGAAGTTTCATACATCCATAGCATCATCTCCATATCCCACTACTTCCTTCCAACTTTCCCTAAAGTGCCCATGACATCTCCCTCTCAGGTTGATGCTCAACCCAAGAGAAAAATTCAGTTAGAATACTCTGGTTGGCTATTAGCAAACTTGACACAAGCTCGAGTTATCTAAGAGGAACCACAGTTGAGAAACTACCTCCATTGGATTGTCTTCAATCAACTCTGTAGTGCATTTCCTTGAGCAAGCTATGGGGAACAAGTCAGTAATCAGTGTTCTCCCATGACTTCCGCTTCAGTTCCTGACTTCAGGCTCCTACCTTGAGTTCTTGCCCTGATTTCACTAAATGATGAAACGTGGCCTGAGAGATTTAAGATGAAATAAATCAATTATTACTCAAGTTCTCTTTTTTTATCATGCCATTTCATCCCAGCAATAGAAACCCTAATTCAGAGAGGATAATAGAACACAGGTGACTCATGACTTCCTAAACTTGGGGATGTGACCATGCATGTAGAATATTGATTCTAAGATCTTACATTGGGAACTAAAGTGTTCTGTGTGAGAATGGAGTTGATTGAATGTTGCAAGTTAGAGTAACCTGAAGTGTGAGGCCTGTTCATGATGACTAAGTATAGAGAAATGTTAGCTTATGTTCAGATAGCACACGCACGGCTTTGATATCTCTGTCTCCATTGTACAGCCAGAAAGAGGACTTTGAGCTCTCTTGTGATTTATTATGGTATAATAGCTAGAAAGAGAAAGTGCTTCAGGAAGTTAGAAGGGGAATAATATTCTTATATATGGAGAGAGTTTGTAGGAGGAGAAGGGTAAGTACTTCCCCTTCGGGAAATACAAACAATTTGGTCCATAGGAAAGCTTACCATGATTTAGGGAAAAATACCATTGGTTATTCTAAACAATAATAATAATAATAGTAATTATAATTACAAAGAAAAAGCCCAAGCAACTCTATTTGCTAGGGGTTTAGACTTGAGATATTAGTTTCAGGCAGAACACCAAAAATCTCAAGAACATTTAAAAAATATTACAAACAGCATAACTAGATGAACAATCTACTGGGGAGGAATTTGAAGATCAGAGACGTGTTTCTGCAGGTCAATGAATGACAGTGGAAATTCCCTAGACTCCTGGGTCATAAGTGATATGCCCAACCCAAGAAACACCTCTTCTACATGGTTAAAGTACATACTCTCTTATGGACAAGTATTAGAAGAAAATTGTGCATCAGGACATTATTCAAGATATCTTCAAACTACACAAATAAGAAAAGGGAGACCAGTTCAGGTAGTACTTACAATTATTAGTAAGAATTGTCTTTATTCCCCCACTTACTGCTCCTGACTGAGTCCCAGTTCTCAACTCTGTCTGCACCTGAGGGTCCTCAGAGAAGGTAAGGCTCCACGGCTCTCTGATGAACTGAATGCCCTACTGAGGACCAGACTAGAATAGCTCAGCTTCTGAACCCACCACAGGAAACTGCAGCATGCAGACAAGACTAAGAACTAGTTTCTCTTGCAATAAAAACATGATAGTCTAGTTTGTTGTAACAAGAGGAATGACAACTGAAGATTATAAAATAATAAAAATAATAATAATAATAATAATAATAATAATAATAAAGCCCAGGTTCCTAGTAAATGTCTGAAAATCCTAAACTGGTGATGTAGAGAGCTTGAGGACAATTAGGGCTACACAGTAATATACTAGAGAGGGAAGAAGGATGGAGGCACAGAAAGAGGGAGAGAAAAAAGGGAAAAGATAACCTGTATAATCTTTGCTGATGAGAAGTTTCTGTTACACCTTCAACATATGTAAATAAAACCTTTTCTATGAATGGAAATGATGTGGATATTTAAGACATTTCATATTCTTTAGTCCAAATCCTGTGTGATCTCTAACCACAATTACTAAAAAATATAAAAATATGCATATTGACATTATTATTCTTAACTGTAACTGCTAAATGAAATTTCATATCATTTAACAAACCTACATAAAGCCAACCTGGATGAGGATATTACTTCTGATAGCAATAATTTTCCAAACAGTGGGCAAATTTTCTTTAATGAAAGATTATGCCATTTTGTCTTTTATCTTTCTAGTAGAGATCAAGATATCTGGAGCAAGCGTGTGTATAATTGTATACAGAAACTAAATTAATATTAATTTATTGCAAAACAAAAATACATCAAGATGTATACATATAAACCTCACTTTCAGGCTGTAGATGTAGCTTGGTGGGTAAAGGGATTATATACATGGGAGTCCGAGTTCAGTCTCCAAAACCTGCTCTTAGCATCATGTAGCAGTGCCCTACACTTGTAATGCCAGTATTGAGGAGATGGGGACAGGAAGAGCACAGGGCAAGTCTGTGAGGAGGAACAGTTGTCAGAATACTGAGCGCTAAGGGTGCTTCATGTCCAATAGTGTGAGCTTCAGCCTGGCTCTTTGGCACGTTGGTTGCTATATAATATGAACAGTGAGTCCAATTGCTATGATTCTCTACTTTCTGTGAAATCACAACCATCTTTGAAGGACAGGATGGCAAAATAAAAACAGTTTCTTGCAATAACCAATTGGTTATGATATCATCTTTAGAAGTAGTTTGGGTTTCTTTCAAGTCTCATTCATTTTCTGATCACTATGTGCTGAGAGGAGAGTGATTACATCTCTAGGAGTGTATAAACGACTTCCTTAAGTTTCTGAAATGACTCAGCACACTGGAATGAATTGTCTTAAGACTCTGGTAGATGATGAGCATTGAATTTTTCTTCTACTCTGAAGCCTACCAAGGTGGGCCTGAACACTACCACTTCCAGAATCAAGATAAATCACAGACATATATGTAATTATAAATGTTTTACTTTATTGGTTTTTATTTGTATGTGTATATATGTTTCACCTATGTGTTTGGATATGTATCATGTGTGTAGCACCCATAGAGGCCAACTACACTGTAAGAGCAAATTGTGCTCCTAACTACTGAACTATCTCCCCATAGTCTACATGTTAGTCTACTGTTAGAAGACATAAAAATAGTATAGCATAAAGTCATAGTTTTACAGCAAAGAATTCAAAAACAATCAGTGTCATAAATAATTTAATAAATGGTGTATTTTTGAGAAAAAAAATGAGACAGAAGGATCCAATGAAGTGTTATTCAGGATTACAACAAACAATGACAATATACAATATTGTAACTTCAGTCTTTTTGTCTAAGAGCAGCCCAGCCTTTGAGAGACAAGATGCAGTCTTATAAGAAATGACAATATCTGACATTCTCATTAACAAGCCATTGAATTTAACATCAAGAAGCATAATTTTATTGAATTACCTGTACATTCGAACTCTTTTACTAGTGTGTTATTCACATGTATAAAATACATTCTGTGAAATGAAAGCATTTTGTGTATTGAAAGCCTCAGTTCAAGTTCAGACAAATCCATATTGAAATGCCAGCTATGCAGCTAGCTAACATGTTGGGGACAACCCACTAAAATCTATCTTAATAACTATTGAAGCCTTACTATTTTCCGATGCCAATTCTCAGTAAATGACATGTACTCCTGACAAATATTCTATAAGATAATCATTGTAGATGGTGATGCCTGTGCCCAGATGATTAAATAATGTGCCCAAAGTCATGTGGGCCACTAACAAGGCAGAATTGGAAACTTGTGCTTAGCTTCTGTGTTTCATTGCCCAATATTTCTTTCTTAGCCATACAAAGTAAGAATAAATTAAATTAATATGTGAAAAGTCATCTATAAAGGACCATCAAGTGGGAAGAACAAAATGATGTTATTATTTAGGATTACAATTATTTAATTTCATATGTTTAATAACCTAATCACTTGAAATGCCTCTTGCAAGTGTCAGCTAATTAAGAAGAAGTATTAATTGCTCTTTGAAAATTAATGCTTTCAGATTGTCACATGGACATTCTTCAGAAGCGGAAGCCAAACCATTTCTTTGTGATTATAGTTCAATCCTTGCCACACCTGTCATATTGCTCACATTTAAATACATTATAGGGGATTCTAATCACCCTTTCCAGCACTCTTCAATGTCATAGAGCATGGGGATTTGGGCAAAAATGAGATAAACATCTTTAAATGGAAGTATTGTAATTCTCCCATACATGTTTAAATCCCATTTAAATTCTAATTCAAAAATCTATAACCAAGGACAAGAAATCCACTTCATGTTCAACTTACATTTCAGATTATACTTATGAGCTCAGAACCTCTGGGAATTTAACATAAAATATGCATCAATATTGTGAGCCATGGATTTGGTTTAATAAAAATCATGACGAAATGTATTTTAACTAATGCAACAAAAAATTGGCCAGGTTTTATTCCCTAGAAGAGTGTAATGAAAACTATGTCTTTTCTCCACCCGGTTTGTCATGCAGACGCAGAGGACCGAGGCCAGTCTGCTTTCTAACACTCCTGTATTCCCTCACCACAGATTCAGGATCACTTGCTGTATTATTTCCCCAAAGATGCCTTTGCTATTGTTAACTTAAGTACTCTTTTGCTTTGAGAGAAAGATCTATTATGAAACCAGCAGTAGAACTAGGAGACAGGAAAGAATATAGACACAAATAACAGAATACTTTCAACCCCTAGGTATCTATAGACCTGAATAAGCTTCATTTAAAAACATCATCAGGAACCAGTACCGGGTTAACAATAAACAACAGAGTAATTCAAAAAAGATAGCAATTACAAACTTTGAAAGGTTGGTAGATTAAAAACACCTGCGGCACAGTCACAAGAACATGACTTCATGGAACCCGTTAAAAGCCAGGTACCTACTTTGCATCTGTATTCTGTGTTAAAAGGGAGAGAGATATGGGTGGAGGGAGGAAGAGACCATAGAAGCTGAAGAAGTTTCTGTGCAAGCTGTCTGGAGAACACAAAAGTGAACACAGAAAGACCTGTCTTAAGTATTTCTAGAAGTATGCTCACTTTGCTTCCTTGTCTGTATTCATTGGTCTGAACTAAACAAAACAAACCAGAATCTTATTAGGGATGCTAGGAAAGGAGCCACTTTATTCTGAGAGTGAAATTTGGGGAATGTTTAGGGATACTACGAGCAATGCTGATGCCTTGTACTAAGATCTTGCTTTAGGGGAAAGGGTAGAGCAGAGTGGAAGGATAGGTGCTTTCTGTTTGCTTGATTTTGGCAACAGCATCACTGCTTGAAACATGGGCACACTTTCCATAAGACAGAGGCGCATTCTTACTGTTAGCCTCCGCTCAAGCACCACACGTGTATTGGATGAGGGGGTGCTGAGCACAGAGATCGCAGCTACATGTGAAATGGCAACCACAGACGGATACAATGAAGCTTGAACCATGATGGATGTTCCTCCACCAATTAAAGCACTTGAATTTGAAATATTTCTCTCCCTTAATGTATTTTCCTGTCTGGCTAGGAGCTATACTGGGAAATTTCTAGAAATGCTCAGCTTCTAAGAGTCTCTGATTCTATTACACCTTCTTTGCCAAAGTGAAGTAGATACTCTGCATCCATATTCATCAAAAGAGTGCGCACATATGTCAAAAGCAAATGTTTGCCAATCAAATTATCTAGGAGGCAATATGGTAATTGGCAATGTTATTTAAAAATATCAGTCTTCTAAAGTGAGCAAGAGTGTGTAGTATACCTAATTTTTTAAATTTGTGTTGAAAAACTAAAATAGTATAAATGATATACTTGAGTATATTAATTTATCTTAATATATAAAACATCTGAGTACTAAGGTAATTGATTTGTGATAAACATAATTCAAGCAATATTCAAGCCAAAGAAAGAGGCAATCAGTAATGGGGAGGAATTCAGCAGTATAAATGGGAAGTTATCTTAAACAGTAAAGCCAGAAGAAATAAAATTTAATTGAAAAACTAAATTAAACGAGGAAACAAATCATATGATTATTTGAGTTTATTTCCAGAAAAAAAAATGATAGACAATGTTAAAGTGCGGAGGGAGGAATACACCTGTGGCCCACTGAGGACCAGGCACGGGCTCAGTGCGGCTGAATAGAAGGTAGAAGTGATGTGAAGGTAACACCAGAGCACTGGCCATCACGGACTTTACAGATTCATCTGGGATTCATACTGAGGACGTTACGTGACCCCTGAAGAGTTATTAGCTAAGAAATGAAGGGATATAATTTACATCTAAAAATCGTGAGGCCAGTCAGAGTACTAGAGTGCAAAAGGCAAAATGAAAATAGAAAAATACCCACAGCATGGTGTCTATGTAGTTGCTCATACGAATAAAGAGGCTTCTTTTTAAATAAAAATAAAATATATAATTCATTGACATTTTGTATATTACACAGTTTAATAAAGAGTTTTTGAGAGCCAAAGGGGAGCATTTCTCATAAGGTATTGATATCAGTGAGCTGGGAATGTCCCAGGCCAACCAGAACATATGTCTTTCTTGACTAAAAAGTACAAATGTGTGCTGAGTGGGTGTTTAAAGAACAGTAGCTAATAAAAATAACTTTAAACTTTTCCACCAAATACTGGATTTTCAAATATTAGTCACTTGAACAAAATAATTTTATGAAAATACAAAATATTAATAATAATAAATTGATTATTGAGTGAATTTTTAGAGATTTTAAATAATTAATTTGCTTTAATATTACCTGCTTTAGTATTCTTTGCTGCAACTCGATGTTTCCCTAAGTCATTTTTCATAATTTTTTTTTATTTTTTGAGCCTTATGTGAAACTGAACATGAGAAAGTGGACAGGTAAAAACATGACTCTGAAATTTTACTTAACTTGTTGGACAGACAATTCTGTGGTATGGAGAATTCCAAACTATAATTTTTAATTAATTAACAAATAAATATTGTAAATTGTATATTCAAAGTGTACAATATGGGTATAATGTGATTATTTGAGTTATATGCACAGATAAATAAGACAGTTAATGATACATACATACATACATACACAGATATGATAGATCGATACAGATGGATAGATAGTTTAATTTAGTTTTTCAATTAAATTTTATTTCTTCTGGCTTCACTGTTTAAGATAGATAGATAGAAAAATATACGTGAATATAGATAAATAGATTTCATCCATTGAGAAACTCTGTTACACTGATTCAATAACTATAAAAATCCCCAGACTTTTCATTATCTTTCATGATCTTGAGATGGGAAGAAGACATTTCTCACTTCCCATGAACATCTAATGCCTGTTCTTTGTGGAAGTCTCTTAGACTTCAACTTGTGCCTGTGCCATCGTTAAAGAAAGGTCTTCTTGATTCTCTATCCAAGAAGAAAGATCAAAGTTAAAAGTAGTGGACCAGAAAACCAATTTTGAAATGATTGTTGGCACAGAATTTAAACAAGGGCACAAAAAACTAAAATATGAAGACAAGATTTTCCTTCTCAGAAAGAAGAAAGTTCTAGAGTTGGTCAAACAACCAAGCAACGGGTTGTTCTTGGATACAGGCTATGTATGCTTTGCGGTTGGCTCTCCCCAGACTGTGGTGGGAGTATGTGGATAAGGCTGCCATCAGAACACTCGAAGACTCTCACCAACTTACTTGTAAATACTGGCTTAGTAATGATACATTTATTTTTAAAAGCTGCATAAAGGCCATTAATGTGAGTCTGTTTTCTTGCTAGTATTATCTGAAAGTTTGTGAGAAGGATGGATCCTACCTACACTCAATTTCCTATAACTACTACTTACACTGAAAACTGACTTTCACAGGAAGTTCCATATGTCAGGCACTTGTATTAATGATCTCCACATATTGACTGATCAAATACTGATGACGGTAGTAAGAAATGGATTCTGCTGTTTGTCCCCATTCTCAGAAAAGGAAAAGGAAACAAGAAGGGTTGACTGAGTAAATCTGTCTGAAACTGTATAGAAAATTAATGTTAGAAGTGGATAAATCACACACCAAAGTCAATGTTATTTTCCACTCCACTATGAGCAAAGACATTAGGGAATTAAATGAGAAAGATGATTTTTAAATCTAGTATCTCTATTTATGTTGCCTATGACTCCTGTGTGAAGTTTATTTTGTGATAAAAACCAGCAAGTTTTTCTTTCTCTCAGATACTCTCTATGACCTTATATCTTCTTTAAATGTAAATTTATACTTACATTGATGTTGGAAAATATTTCTTTGAACATATTTCTATGATCTCTTTTATCATTTCTTTGGTTTGTACCCTGAGGGATTTGTAGCTGCAACTATACATAGAAATAATCTATGAGTAAGTCTAAGACTTTTTATATAGTTCATTTATTAACCAGAAACTTGATCAATTTGGATGCCTTTCCTTGGATTAATTCATCCACCCTACATCACCACAGTCCCCAAATCTTAACTCCGTCCCTCCAGAATGTCTTTACTACTCAGATCATCTTTCTTTTTATGGTTAACTATTAGTTATTGTAATAGGATATGCCTTGAGTCTGTCAACTTTCAACCATTGTCCACATTATTCCTAAAATGATCTTGCTAATGCTCAATTTTGATCAAGCACTCTAACAAGTTTAATAAGTCAGCACCACAACCCTAAAAATGTAGTAATGCCAAATATTATCAATTCCTAGTTATAGGCTTAAGTTTGTTTCTCTCTATAGCTCTATAACCATCCTCTGTTCTAGCTATAACAAAGTATTTACAGACCACTAAACTAGTGAGAGTGGATCAAATATCCATCTTCTTACATAGTCAATATGCTCTTTGTGAAGTGGCTTATGTTACTTGCCTTTTCTGCATGTGCTTTGAGAGTCAATACAAGAATCACTCTCTCTGTGATATCCAACTTTTTACTCATTTCTAATTTAGATACCCCCACCATGTTCCCGCTGCACCTGGAAATCATCTCTGTAACCATGTTTAGTTTTATAAATATATATTTTTGCTGTCTTTCCATTAGATGTCAAGTTCATTGAGAGTATATTCTTATTTTGCTCATCTTGTTTCACGCATGCATGAAAAGACACAGGGTCTGTATTGAAGTTGGTATGCTCAATAACTTTTTCTTAACTAAAGTGCTAAAATCTAAGTAAGTCTCAGCATAACTGAAGTCAGAAGAAAATGAAAGCTAGTAATGTGGTTTTCTACTGTTTTTCACATGTCCTGAAAAGGTGGTATAGGCCTTCCTCATTTACCTTCATGTTGTTGAATATTTATAATCTATTTTTATAATTTTTACTTTTTAAGGTACACCTGAACAAATTTCAAGATTTTTATGTTGTCATTAATTCACATCTTTAATAAATATTTTGTTGAATGTTTGAGAATTTCATAAAATATACTTTATCATATTTACCCCTCCTCCAAGATCTAACTGTACCTACCTGTCCCCGAAACTTTATGTCTTTTTTCCTTTTTTTTTTCAAATTGAATAACCCATCAATACCAATTTGTGCTGTCCATAAACATCCACACATAGGGTCACCCACTGAAGTTTGATAAACCTACCTGGAGCCACAATCTTAAAAAAATTAACTCTCCCTGATCCAAAAGACCTTAACTGTCCTCAGTTAAGTTTGGGGACTCATGGATTCTTTTTTCCCACTGGAATGTTGTATGGCTTTATATTCTTCAGGTAGCCACAGCTTTGTGAGTTCATGAGTGTAGAGGTTGGGTAATGTCCGGGAGACATTATTGTGCTACACTTCTTCTAACCCCTAGCTTTTACAATCTTTCTGCCTCCTACTCCACAGTGGCCTCTGAGCCACTCTGAGCCTTAAAGAGGGGTTGTTATATAGATGCCCCATTTGTGATTGAATGCTCACTAATCATTTATCGCTCCTTTGACCAGTTTTGAGTTTCTGTGTAACCATCATCCACTGCAGAAATACACATCTCACACACACACACACACACACACACACACACACACACAGAGAGAGAGAGGGGGGGGGGACGGACAGATACAGCATTTTCCAATGAGTTATGAAATATGTCATTAAAAATATGTAGGCATTGGTAGATTTAAAATATTCCAAAATAGGGTGCATGATGTGAAACCTCCAAAGATTCAATAAAGAACTTTAAAGAATCCCAAAATATAGTTTATTTATTGCAAGCCCTTCTATACTTATCATTCTTAAAAGCTATCAATTTCAACAGCTTCAAAATGAACAGACTCACATAAAGAAATACTTCTTTTTTAAAGCCTTCTCTCAATTTTACTTTCTAATGTCATAAAAAATCTGAAAATGACTTTAAAATCTAGCACTGGTTTCCTTGTTGGTCAGGGAAAAATTAATACACAGAGGTATTAGTACATGAAAATAAAACAAAACATCCATTGCCATTTGTATCAGCATTATCCAGACCTTGACAGCCCTTTGAAAAACTGCCCTTAAAGTAGTCTCACTGCTCTTCAGATTCTGAAGTGTTTCTGGTTCCTATTTGTATAAATGGACTTTCAAAAGGCAACACTAGACGACATTTGACTAGTGCATCCATTTCTACCAAGAACATTTATGTTTTCAACAGGCATAAGCAAGAAACAAGTCAACTCAGTGAACTCACCTGTCCATTTTGAGCCACACTGATATCCCAAATATATCTGTGTTATACACTTAAGCATGGCTTGGACTTTGGGCTCCTCTTTTATTAGTCAAGATGTTCTCTGCAGTGAGGATAAGTAAGAAAGAAATGATGTCTGGTAACAACTGAGCCTTATTATGAAAGAATCAGTTTATGATACTTGATTCAAAACAGGAAGCAACTTAACTCACAGAGAATAAAAAGAGAATTACTACCCTGATGATGCCAGCCTTGGTCACAAGTTCCTGTCTGTCATAAAGCAAAGAGTCAACAAGTCACTAATGCTTGTCTGCTTCCTCCTGGGTTGAAGCAGCTGGGCTCATACCACTGGGTGTCTTCCAGTGAAGAAATGGTGTCCCAGATAGCTTGTATTTTCTTTTAGCTATCTAGACTTTTAAAAATCTAAATTGAACTAGTTAGAATCTTTCTAGTGCAGTCAGTAGAAATAAGCCTTGTGTTAGGAAAAAATGAAATCAAGAGTGAGAACCTTCTTGTCAGATGGAATCAGAGATACCTATGTAACATCAGGAGAGAGCAGAGATGGGTAAACTTTCTACTTGCTTCTCTGGTACTCAGCAAACTGTATCATTTCTTCAGACATGACTCTTGGTAGTGCAAGGATTTGGAGTAAATATTTTTGTTTATGCTTGCACTTTGATTTCTGTAGAACTGAATGACAAATTACTATCATTTCTCATGTACTCACTATCCTGTTTGTCCACCAACACTTTAACCAGTGGAATTTTTTATTAATAATTTGCAAATAACTGAAGATAACTAGCCTCATATTGATGAAGATTAAAATTTTGATGCTTGATGTGTTGACTGAGTTTTATACTAATCTGTAGAGAATCCCCAAATAACTGCCTAAGCATGAGCTGAAGAGAGGCTACAGAAGTAGACATGTTGAAGTCGTTGGGGGAGGGGAAGCACACAAGCTCTCAGCTCTATACAAAGAACTATAGGCATCTAAAAAATGTCAGAGTGGGAGAAACTGTCTTCCCCAGGGAAAAGCACACCACTTCGTTGTCCAGTACCAAATGGTTAGCCCCGGGAATATACATATGAGTGACACAATATAGACTGAGCTGGTTGTAGTTATATATTTATGAATATGTGCATATATGTATGTAACAACAACTAATAAGAAAAGGGTATGAATTTGGAAAAAAATCAATGATGATTATCTGAGAGGGTTTGGAGAAAATAAAGGAGAGGGGGAAATGTCATATTTGTATGATAAACTCAAAATTAAAAGAAGTAATAATGTATTTAATAATAAAAATAATAAATATATCAACTTAGAGATGAATCTTAGTTAACACTCAATTTTATGATTGTTTAAATGCATATGCCCCTATTGTCCACAATTATAAGAACAGTCATTTTGTATTATTGTTATCTGAGTCACAAGACACTGTGGGAGGAATACAGGTCTTAGTACCAGAGGGAGGCACATACAAGCTCTCGTACATCTGCTTACAGTGTAAAAGGTCAACAAATGGAGTGATTTGGAATTCTTTCTATGACAGAAAGAAAAGCTAACTCTCAGAACAGAGCATCTCCTATTCAATATGCAAGACGCCCAAGGAAAGGACCCAAGCTCAGGATAGACTCTCAGTGAAATTTTTTCTTTACCCTTCACCAATTATGCCTCTTTATTTTCTAACCAAAAGACAGTGAGTAGGACAATCTATGCAAAAATGATAAGCAGTATCAGGAACAAAGGGTGGCTGTGGGTGTAAGAAGGAATCACAGATGGGTCTGAAGTGGGCTCAAACTTGTCACGTACAATGAGAGACTTTTACGAAGTTTCCTACTCTATCTCACTTTTGACTTGAAATTTGTATTGTCTCTTAGAAGACTAGTCTCATCCAGTTTTTGGAGGGGTCATTAAAATTTGTATCAAATGATGCTAGTGTATATTTTCAGTAACTAACAGAACCTGAAAAGGAGAGAAGGCACACACACTCAGATAAACTCGGTAAACCCCAACCTTGAATGTTTAGAAGCAATAATGTTTGGAAAAGAAATTCTTGGTGGTGTTTTTATCAAAGTGGTTAAACTAAATAAATAGGTCATAAAACTAAGTAACTTACAGTCACAAATCTAGGAAAAGGCCAACTATAATAGGGCATAGCTGACAAGGACAGTTGGAGAGAAGAGAACAGCAATCAAGATACATTCGATAAGCATATTAACTGGCCAAATACCAAAATTAATGGTAAAACATTTTCCAGGAGCTTATGGGGATGAGACAAAGGAAATCCATTTCAAAAACTAACATAGCTACCGACAGGTTGTCTCTTAATGTACATAATACAGAGAATTTTTTTTAATTTGTGTGGAGAAAAATCTTGGGTCTAGTTTTGGTTTACCTAGTATCAAATTCTGTAATCTTGATAAATTTACATTTTGATCCAAGCCTTTTTATTTTTTACTTTAAACTAAGAGCTTCAATTTCATGGTTTCCTAATACATTCCCAACTTGTAAGTTTATGTATGTTAGACACTCAGTTGCAAGAGCTTGGAAAATGGCTCAGTGGTTAAGAGCTCTGTCAGGGGACTGGAATTCAGTTCCTAGAACACAAGTTTGGGCTCACAAATACTTTCAAATACATCTTCAATTGATCTGATGCTCATTCTGACTATCCTTAGCACCTGCACACATGAACACACACATGCACTCATGAACACACATGCACACATTAACATGTGCACACACACATATAACATGCAATTTTTACAAAAGAAACATAAATAATTAAGAAATATTATGCTTTTTACAGAAAAAGAACTTTTGATGCTATTTTACACGGATATAAAATCAGTAAGCAATATAGTATATGGCAGAATTTCCCAGTTAAAGTTTCAGAAAATATTGCCTATATATTATTTGTTATTCCTGATTGGTATGTATCTTTATATGGATCTGATATAATGTGTGTGTGTATGTGTGTATGTGTGCATGCATTTCTCTAAAATGTAACTATGATCTTTGCCCACATGTCCCAAGTAGAAACTAGCTAGAGCTTCATTGTGCTTTATAATTTTTGTCTGTTTTCATAAATGCAATTAATTGCTTGAGTTGAAAAATCTCAGGCAAGTTGACATTAGAAGTTGCCACTTCTAGTTTTATGCTTAGGCATCTCTGATTACCTACACAGAGTAATGAATCCACTGCTCCTTCTCACTCCCATTTCAAACTATTACCCTGTTATATTCAAATTTGTTTCTTCAAGATATGCACAGCATTTTAAATGTATATGACTCATTAAGCATCTAAAGGACATCCATCTTGGCTCTCAAAACTTATTAGAATGCTCAGTTATCCAGTGAGTTGCAATCAGTCTTGAATATATTAATGTATTTATATTTATAGAGAGAAACATGGTGCATGCATTCCAGATTTAGGCAAACAAACAATTAGAGCATATGAAATTAGGACTAAATGAGCTGAAGACTGCATAACCAAATTGTTCTGTGCTTATTACCATCTGAAGGAGTGGAGCTCAATTTAAAATTCCCATCTTCAATGCAAGGTTAGAACAATAACAAATACCTATCTCTCTGTATTCTACTAAGCCCTATGTCTTCAAGTCAAACACATTACATCTGCCCTCATAAACATGTGAGTGCATGTTTCAAGTGACTGGCATTGCTATGGCAATGCATATTTTCCTTGACTGTAAATCATGCACCCATACAATTTCACCAGGCTCTTGAGGGGAAGAAAGCTTCCGCATAGCTGTCATCAAAATTCTCATGAGAATTTCTAGATAGTTGAAGGAGCAAACTATGAGTGTGTGTGTGTGTGTGTATGTGTGTGTGTGTGTGTGTGTGTGTGTGTGTGTGTGTGTTTAGCACAGACTTTATGGCACCATGTAAAAATGTTTGGAGGATGTCTACATGTGAGGATGATAGCTTCTCTCCCTTCATGGGGGCTCTAAAGTCTGAGGAATGGCTTTTCAATAGACAGATAACATGAGGGCTCCTTGGGGATTCAGGAGACTGTTTTAATGGCTCAAGTTCAGGCTTATTGCTATGGGAGAATTTTTCCAACGAACCTTCTGTTCCTTTTGCATAGTTCAAGAAACCCTACGGAAAGTTGTAAAGAACTGTTTAAAGGATTGTGATCCTTTGAGCCTATGTTCTGAGTCTGAGTCAAGTGAGAGAGCACAGTCTCTCTCACAAAGTCTGCTCTTTGGACTTTGTGCTTCCTCCTTGCCCACTGGCCTCCAGCACAGTATTCTCAACCTCAGAGATCTGTCTAGTATCCCATCCAAACAATATGCCACAGTATTTGTACTCAGGTATAAGAAATAAAAGCTGCTCTGATATCTTCAGGGTTGTGACCAACGTTAGAGAAGGAAGAAGAAATCTTGATGTCGCCGAAAGGGCTCAGACACACAAGACTGGGAAGAAAACTGCACTGTGCCTTCATCCTGCACTTTGAGGTCTCAGTTTCCTATTCTAACCTACTCTATGTGGCATACTCACCTTAAAGCAAATGTGTTCACTTTTTGATTTGCAAGGTTCGTGTCATCGTCTTCAAGCACAGAGCGTTTTCTGGCTGATTAGTTCCTGGTCTTACTGATAGTGAAAGTGAACAGAGAGAAAACATTAGAATCACGCTTCTCTTGTAAATTCCTAACAATGTGTCAACTTGCACAGGCTTGTATTGTTCTGTAAGCCCCAGTTTCCTGCCTATCACTACATTCCAAAGCCCATACAACACTTGCCTGAGATAATGCTTACTCCATACCTGATGCTGTTCCTGTCACTCCACAAATACCAGTCATTATCATAGTGTGTTAGTGTAACCACAATAACTGCTCTGTGATGTCAGCTTCCAAACTCAACAGCGTATCCTTTCTGGTAGGCCCGTCACCATTGACAGCAGTGTAGGCACCCACTGGAGACAGATGGATCAGTCACCAAGCATCTGTGTCTTTCCAAACTCTCACTGAATACACCATGAGTAGATGGCTAGGGACTTAGAATTTCTGCCACACAGTGTGGTCTGGGGAAGCCTGACAATAAAGCAAATTGTGCATCGTGGTAGAGTGGCACAGGAAGGATCTTCGATGAGCTTTCGAGGAGGGATGCTTTGGGTAGGAAGTAGAAAATTCTGAATTAAATTAATAGCTCAGTGTAAGTAGTTTTTATGAATTAAGTTAATAATTCAGAGCACGTAGTTTTTTATGAATTAAATTAATAGCTCAGATCAAGTAGTTTTTTTTCTTCTTTTTCTCTCCCATGTCTTCGGTTACATTACTTTAAAACACACATACACACACACACACACACACACACACACACAGAGAGAGAGAGAGAGAGAGAGAGAGAGAGAGAGAGAGAGAGAGAGAGCTGGTTTTGATCAAAAGTGCCTTGTCATGTATGACTTCCCTTTTGACAGTTAAAAGGGAACAGGCTCATTCCACTTGCTGGGGAAACAACAAACAGTGATCTTGTGAACCAGCTTTGCAATCTTGTTTTAAGGGAATCTTTCTGCACAGCTATAAAATCAGAGGCCAAATGGGCTGCATTAAGGGACTCAGATGTCCAAAATCCCAAGCCATGACACGTCCTTGGGATTTTACCCACCCTCACCAGCTCCCTTAGTATATGTGTGGAAGGACGGAGGAAGGTTTATGCATGAAAAATAAATTTTCATTCTTTCATTGTCTTTTTGTTTTGTCTCTAAAGTTAGTAAGAAAGGGTAGAGAGGCACTTCACCATATCACAAGTCACACATGGGTAACAAAGACCTTTAGTTTTCTAGTTTTCCACCCTCTAACTGCTCTTGTTCCTAAAGACACACTCTTATGTGAATGTTCATTCCTTTCTAAAAGTTAATGCCAAACCTAGCCGTAGATATGCAGTCAGCTGGTTTTAAACTGTTTAACCTCGCTTGTCATTATTTTTATAAATTCTCTTTCCCTAGGATTAGCTGGATTGTTTTTTCCATAATGTCCTATAGCAGATTAAGATGGTGTTATCTCTCTATTATCAGCGTATTTACTGGACCTTGAAAAGGTACTTAGGGGGGAGCCTTGCTCTGGGAGCAGCAGTAGAACTGGTCTGGGTCAAGAAGCACATGGAACAGGGGAGAAAGGGAGGGGAAGAGGAGAAGGGGAGGAAGAAGAAAAATATGAGGGAACAGGATGCTCAAGAAGGAGAAGGACACAGAAAGAGAGAGAAATGAAAGAGATATCTTGATTGAGGATGCTATTAAAGGGTTAGTAAGAAATGTGGCACTAGGGAAATTCCCAGGAATCCTTAAGGATAACTTCAACTAAGACTCTGAGCAACAGTGGAGAAGACACCTAAACTGGCCTTCCCCTGTAATCAGACTGGTGACTACCTTAATTGCCATCATGGAACCTTCATCCAGTAAGTGATGGAAGCAGATGCAGAGACCCACAGCGAAGCACTGGGACGAGCTACCTGAGACCAGTCCAAAAGAGGGAAGAGTGATAATATGAGCAAAGGGCTCAAGCCCATGGTGGTGACACTCACAGAAACAGCTGACCTGAGCTAGTGAGAGCTAAGTGACTCTGGACTGATAGCCAGGGAAGCTGCATACGACCAAACTAGGCCCATTCGGTTTGAGGCTTGGGCAGCCTGTGGGGCCACTGGCAGTGGGACCAGGATTTATCCCTAGTACTTGAACTGGCATCTTGGAGCACCATTCTCTTTGAAGAAATACCTTGCTCAGTCTCCATATAGGGGAGGAGGGTCTTGGTCTTGCCTCAAGGTGACCTGTCAGATTCTGATGACTCCCCTTGGGAAGCCTTACCCTTTTGAGGAGTGAATAGGAAAACCAGCCAGGGAAGGGTGGGGCAGGAGGAGGAAAGGGAGTGGGAATGGGGATAATTATATAAAATGAGAAAAGATTGTATTAATAAATTCTTAACAAAAGATAAATAAAATAAAAGAAGCACTGTGCAGCCTTCTTTAGTTTGTCGCCTCTCCCTGGAGTCCAAAAGACATTCAGGTAATGAGAGTTGGGGTTTTCAGGAAGCACCTCCAGACAGGCTCTGGTTCCCTCTTTCAGGTCACATCTGGCATGCTTACCTCTGCCGTGTCTACATATCCACCTTTCTTCTCCAACACTGTGGGAAGAGTTCACTTCTAAGTTAAGCCTTAAGGAATCAGTTTTTTAAAAAGGCAACTCAGAAAGAACATGGAGACCAGCTAGACTCAACTTAATAGGAGAAATGGGGAGAGGCCTATGCTCTCTTCTGCTGTCCTCTATAGATGTGCAATTGCAAGGACAAACTAGGACAAATGTGTGTATTGATAACCTAAAATATTTTAGTTGTCAAATATAAAGGAGTAAGTTTCAACCAACAACAAATGAATGTTTTGTAGGAAGAACCTCAGAAAAACCTAAAGATTATTTTTTGTTATGAGTCATGCAACACTTGATATTCCACCATGTTGCCTATGCAAACTACATGTTAATTGTGTTGCATCATAGAAAAAAATTAAGTAGATATTTCATAATACTTGCTCTATATGTACCACCTCTCAAAAGGGATTCATGCAGCTGTGACTGAATTAGGTATGTTATATAAAATAGATCAGAAAGATACTAACAAGGGATCTCATTCATGAGTCTTTGGGACATATATTTTCCAAACTCTGATCTTGCTGTTGTTGTTGTTAACTTTTACTTATTGACGCTATCCTGAGCAGTTATTGAAAATTATGGAACAATTTCAAAAATACAGCATATATATGCATTATGGAGTATGAGAATGATTTATTAGAAAATGGGACATCTATAGACTTGGCTAGAGAATGTATTCTAAAGATCTGGTTAGCTGCACTTAACTACTGCAATTAGATCCCATAAGAGGGGAGAGGGAAAGGAGAGAATAAAATTAAAATAAAACTTTC
>JAQHUG010000024.1:10488516-10502715 GCA_028555095.1 Dicrostonyx torquatus
CTCTCTCTCTCTCTCTCTCTCTCTCTCTCTCTCTCTCTCTCTCTCTCTCTTTCTCACACAGACACACACACACCATGTTTTTTTCTCTTTGGACCCTTTGAATGATGTCCACTCATACTACATAGTTATTCATGATTAAAGGAGGCACTTCCCTCTTCCCTCCAGCATTAAAGGACATCACTGAAACTAGATGACTGTGGCTGTGATTGTATTTTTAGGCATTTGTATTCAGGCTACATTTCAGTGTGAACACGAACAAATCTTTTCAAAGTTTCAGTCTAGGTATGTGACTCAGTGGCTACTGGTCTAATTTCCAGGGACCCAGCACTTTTTGCCTAATGTGCCTACGATCTTCATCTTATAGCATGTTGGTGGCATCATTAATTCTTAACAAAATGGAAAAAGATGAAACTTCCAAAGTAGTCAACATACCCATCATTACTTTTTAAAAAGTATATTCTGGGGCCATTTCCATGCCAATAAAGTTTTTTTGGTCAAAATTCAACTGCATGGTCCATTCACATTATTGTATCTAGAATAACATAAAGTGGATGAATCATCAGCAGGAACACAATTTCCTTTCATAGTTCTGAATCCAGATGTCCAAGATCAAGGAAGATTCCACGTCTGGAAGGACTGCTTTCTATTTCATAGCTGGTGGCATCTCACTGTTTCTTTGTTTGGTCTGGCTTGGACATTTTTAATGAGAACTGGAGTGCCATTAGGAAGGACCAAAAGCTTGCGACTGAATAACCTCCCAAAGACCCTGCACCTTTTGTACCACCTTCTGATGATGTATGAGTTCAAGAATTTTAGAAAGACACAGACATTGAGACCATAAAAGGCAGCCTGACCTTTGGAAGCTACGTAGTTCACATTTGAGGAAGAGAGGAACCTTCAACTTCCTCCTCTAATGTTTCATGAGAATGTTTGTTTCAGTTCTGAAGACTGCATGTTTGTGGTCTCTCCCCTGCCACCATAGAAGATCAGAATCTTACAGGAAATTGAAAAGTACTTACAGCATTTCGCTGTCCTGTTCTTTCATCCTGCAGTTATAGCAAGTCACTATAGAGGACCCCTCTCAGTTTTTATAGCTGTATCAACAGAGGGTAACATCAAGAAGAAATTCCCTTGGTACTTTAATCACCAGCCCCTGAGGCTGAGCTGTTGCACAGCTACCAGATAGACCACCAAGAAGAGACAGAAAGTAATTTTATAATGCTATTTATAAATCTAGAACACTAATAAATGTTAAGCACTTTTGATCAAAACTGAAAGAAGCAAAGTTCATTGATAATAGTTCAGTCTTATTTTCTTCCCCAGTTAAAATGAATCCTGTATGGCAAGAGTCAAGGATGTGAAGATCTTACTTAATGCCCCTGGACTATGTGCTCTTCCTAACCCAGACAAGGAACTTCAGTACTTCCTTCTATGTAAAATATCTGCAAAACTAAACTGAAAGGCCCAGGAGAGAAGAAATACAACCAGATGATACACAGGGATTATTAGGCATTTAAAGCATTGTTATGAAGTATTATTGTAATGGTGCTCACAGATAATTGTAGGACTAATGGGTACTGAAGTAGGAAGATTGCTATTCTGAGGCCAGCCTGAGTTTACATAGAAAGAAGCTGCTCATAGAGAAGATCATCAAAATATAGATAGGTAGATGATTGATTGATTGATAGATAGATAGATAGATAGATGCATGTATGGATAGATGATAGATAGATAATTGGTAGGTAGATGGATGGATATTTACATAGATAGATAGATAATTGGTAGGTAGATGGATGGATAGATAAATAGATAGACAGACAGATAGATAATTGGTAGGTAGATGGATGGATAGATAGATAAAAGTATTTATAATTTCTCTAAACCTGAGGAAAATGATAAGAAATTAACACTTCTGAATTTAGTGTTCAGGACCTAGCATCAGAATAATTACCTATTTGAGTTACTTTGTAAAAAACATAAAGTAACCATAGAAAAATGTAATTTTAAAGTTTGAATTTATTTTATGCTGATATATACTAATTCTGAAAACTTCTGAACAATTGTGTAGAAATGATAAGATTTATCATTGAATTTCCAGTTTAAAAAAAAAGGTTGACAAGAGCAAGTCAACAATTCAACATCAGCCATGAGTCTTAAGTACATGTAAATTCCACATTTGTGCACTGGATCAGGTTTGGAAGTTTTCTTGGAGAACAAAATTAATTGGTCAATGATGAAAGAAAAAAATTCAGAAAAATTGATGTAAATTTCTCATAAAAATTCCAACGTACCCTGTCTCAAAAAAAAGTACAACTTAGTATAAAAACCATGTTTAAGTTTTTATTTATATTCTTCTGTAATTAGAGAGATGGCTCACTTCCAAGTGCACACATTAGGTAACTCCCAGCCACCTGACACAGAAATCTGCCTCCCTCTTCATGCCTTCTTCTGCACCTGCACACATGACAGACACATAACACATACATAGGCATGGAATACCTTTTAAACGTGTCCCCCCCCTCTTTTTTTCTTATCTCCTTCAGGGATCATCAGACACTGATTATTCAGAAGAGAGAGAGAAGCCCTTTTATGTCAGTGAGAAATGTCACAGAGAGAGCTCACCTGACGATCTCAATCGTCAACCAAAACTTTTACATGCACATTTGATTACCTAAGCCTGTGTTGCTGCTTTTGTAGTGTTCTGGTTGGTAGATAAAAAGTGTGTTGCCATTTGTTGGGGAACTCTGACCTGTAGAAGTCACATAGTCTCCACTGGCCTCAGCCGTACATACACATGGTACCAGAGACCCGTGTTCAGGAGTTCATCTTATTGTGCGTTAGCATAGTGGTTCTCAACTTGACAGGAATAAATGTCCTAAGAAGACCATTTCTCAAGGGATAGACAATAAGGAGTGTGTGTGTGTGTGTGTGTGTGTGTGTGTGTGTGTAGAAAGTGGAAGAGAGAGTGGGAGTCTATCCCTGAATTTACCATATTTGATTGCCAACATCTTTGGCCAGGGTTTGCAGACTAGATTAATGGAACTACATTTACACACAGCCTCTTTCTGAAATATTCTATTTTTAATTAACTTTTTTCATTTATTTTACATGCCAACTGGTTTTCCCTCCATCCTTTCCATCTGCTCCTCCTCCACCTCCATTCACAAAGGGACAGGCCTCTCATGGGCTTGCACAAAGTATGGCCCATCAAGTTAAGGCACAACCAAGCTCCTCCCTTTATGTCCAGGTGGGGAACCAGGTAATCCAGCATGGAGAACTGGTTACCAAAAGACAGCAAAGTGCCAGGGAAAGGTTCTGCTCCCACTGTTAGAAGCCTTACTAAGAGACAAACATACATGATTGCCATACACATGCAGAGGGCCTAGGTCAGTGCAATCAGGTCCCCTACCTGTTGGTCCAGCGTCCCTGAGATCTCCCAACGTCAGGTCAGCTATCTCTTTGGCTTTCCCCATCAAGACTCCCCTAAATTCACAGAGACAGCAGATCTGAGATGTTATTGATACACTGTAGTCATGCCTCCCTTTTTCTGCACGACCTTCCAAATCATTCCAGAAAAGAACCAACTCACTGGGACTTGGGAAAGTGCTCTGCAAACTCAAAAATGAACATCTACTGAGTGTTTTCTGGGCCATGGGAAACTTTGTTAATCAGTATATTTGCATTAATTTGCCCCCACCCACCTCAGTGTTGGTTGGTATTAGTTTCTTATCCGATCTCAATCTTATTTAAAAGCAGCAAGCATTTCAAGTAGAGGACAAATTACTCATATGGCTTAACTGCATAGAGAAGAAGGGGAAAAATGAAGTCAAGTTCATTTAGAACAAGCAAAAGTTGTCTTGCTAGCTAACTCTGAAAAGTAAACAGATCAAATCTGTTATCTTGTTGAAGTGACAAAAGACGATCTCCTTTTAAATAATAGAGTGCATAAGGGTTTGGGGTAGGAGAAGAACAAGCAAATCAGTCGGAGGCAAAGACTGAGTTAGTTTGTTCACATGTGTTGGGGGTTTGGAGGGCTGGCCCTGGAGACCTTCGCTTCATTCTAACACTGTATCACAAATATTTTATCAGGACATTAGAAGTTTAACTTTTTTTTTTTTGTTTTTGTTTTTGCTTTTTTTTCGAGACAGGGTTTCTCTGTAGCTTTGGAGCCTGTCCTGGAACTAGCTCTTGTAGACCAGGCTGGTCTCGAACTCACAAAGATCCGCCTGTCTCTGCCTCCCGAGTGCTGGGATTAAAGGCGTGCACCACCACCGCCCGGCAAGTTTAACATTTTTTTTTCAAACCATTGGAATTCAGCCTCTTAAAATAAGATAAAAAGTCTTGACTGGTAAGCCCATTGCTCATGAGTTCTCTGCCCTTATTTTCAGAATATAGTGTTTAGTGTATTTAAACATCACATGTTATAAATATTGTATGGCATTGCTTTGGCCAATGAGATGTTGCAGTAAGTAAAAACACAGACCTGTAGAGTATATGGCAACATATTCAAAATTTTTTTAAGTCATAAGAGGTCTAAACTTTATTAATTGACTCATTGATTCATTCACCCTTTCCAAATCAAGCAATATAAATTAAATGTGGTATTGCAAATAAAATAAGACTATTGAAAAGTTATCATGTCTGAGAAGCTGCTGTGGCTGGTTACTCTTAGAAGTCCAGAAATGCAAAGAAGATTGAACATCTCCTATGCCAATTAGCTTCACCCTGGAGAAGTGTCCATTTTCATAGTAAGATGTCCCCCCTTCCTTAAGATGTCCATATCTTCAGCACAAAGCAGTATTTATGCCTGCCTCCGAGTAGGCTCTTCAGGTTTGGGATGTTTTCATAACACATCAAAGTTCTCTTACAAGGAAATGGTTCATACACTTCAGTAAAAGGATGGTCAAAAAACCCTGAAAGTTGTATAGGAGTTTCTAGTGTGCACCTGTAAAAGGTCAAGTTGGAGGTAGTTGGAAATCCTGCAGAGAAATAAAGTTTTATGAGCAATCTTTAGAATTCATGATATGCATCTAGGAACCGAAGTCTCTCTTACCTAAATAGTCACATAAACCTCGTGGCAGCCTAGATCACTTTGATTGTTTTGTTTGCCTATTTTAACCCCTTAATTAAAATTCCTCATTTGTATTGGGAAGACATTTAGAATCCCTTGTTTCTCAAGCTCTGTTTCCCATGATTCTTTTTTTTTTTTTGCATGCATTAAACATTCTAACCACCCCAAATTACTACCACATCTCAGGAAGCAACCCGTTCTCCTGCTGCCAGAGTCCACAGTCACCACCTGCTATCCATGAGAGAGATAAGTCTTCAAAAAAGACCCTCATGACCTCTGAGTCTCAGCTTGCCATGGGCTGCTCAGAAAAGCCCTGCTGGATCCTAACTACGTCCCTTTCTGTTCCTGTGAGACCAAACCTTATTACTGTTCCTCAGTAACTCATCTTTGTTTCTAACTTCCCATCTGCCCACTTTTGCCCGGGGTTTCGACTGGTCCATTTCTGCTTCTCTACTGATCGAGCTAGTCGGGCTGTAGCTGATGTTAATTAAAAGATTGGGGTAAAGAAAAGGAGGGGCAGCATCCCCACATCAACTGAGCATCCACAATTCCTCTCTCTCTCTCTCTCTCTCTCTCTCTCTCTCTCTCTCCCTCTCTCTCATTCTACAGAGAAACCTAGTTATCTAGTGGGTCCACATTAGCTCGGCAAAGTTGGGCTGCTCTCTGTTTCCCAGGTTTGCAGAAGTCAGTTCCCACCCCCTGATGACAACAGCAGGGGTGCCTAAAGCGTTCACGGGGTGTGACAGCTGCTCTTTCTGAGTTAGCAGAGCTATTTCTTGTGTTATCATTTTTTCATACATCCTATTAGTTTCCCACCAGGATACTAGGCCTTCAAGCTGCTCTGTGTGAACTGGGCCTGAACAGCCATCTACCGCCCGTATCACTTATGTCTTCTCTTCTCGTCTTCCCCTCATTTTGTTTCTCTTCTCTTCTGCTGTCTGCGAGCTCTCCAGACTAATTACCCAGTTAACACTGAGCCCACTTCCCTTCTTGAGGGTCTGCAGTCTCGTTCTTGCTCGCTCTTTTTTTGTCATCCACAATCCACAGCAACCTCACAGTCACGAGGAAATCTGCCCTGCCCCTCACCCCTGTAGACTTGAGTCTCAGCTGTCTGTCCAATTAACTCTGCTTAGAAAACATCCCACTTTTAGAACACTGTTAGTATGCACTCTTAGTTAAAGTCACCAGCAACTTTTGGTTCATTGGTCTCTCTGCTTCCATCTGTCCCCAGCTCAGATCTCTGTGTATTCTAATTTCTTCTTCAATATCATATTCTCTTGGGATAACTTCTGAATTGATCTGTACACCCTGTAAACAATGTAGCAACTTCCTGTGATCTAACATAAAGTCCCTGGCCATAGCCTTTACTTCCCACACTGTCTTTTATTTACAGTTATTTTTTTCCAAGTTAACTTTCTTCCAATTTGAGGAGATGGATATGTTTTAGGGATACTCCCCCCATACTTGTCCCATAGTTTGACTCCCTCTTACTTGATGCAGGGCTCTTGGTGGGTTTTCTCTGATCACCTTGCCTAAATCCTGTTTCTGTCACTCTGCCCCCTGATGTTTGCTTTATTTTTTTTAATCTGACTTTTCACTGTCAAACATTAGGCTAAATTTCATTTACTTTCAGTCTTCCTCAGGTGAGGTGAATTTCACAGGGGCAGGACTTCATGTCTCCATTCCTAAAGGAATGAATTGGCACATTAGGAGCCAAGAATTCGGGCCTCTTTGTAAATACAGAGAAACAAAGTCTCCTCCACAGCAGTCATACGAAGTGATCCCGAGAAACACTAAGCTGCCTTCCTCCTTGAAGTTTGTCCTTGGTTGTGTTGTAGCTGCCCTTTGAGGAAGGCAAGTGAATGTGGGTCATGGTTAACCATAGGAGAAATACATGACCAAGGAAATGGCTGAATTCCCATGTAGGAGTCAAGATATTTCCCAACTAACCTCATGATACTTTTCATTGACCAATGAATAATGCATTCAATTCTCATTAGTTATTTCCTGGCTTTTGGCCAAAAGCAAAAGCTATTAAATTACACCTGCTAATAATTTGGTTATCAATTATCTTTTATTTATTTTAGTTCATTTTAAATAATTCTTTTTAAATTTTGAGATTGTAATATAATTCTATCATTTCTCCCCTTCAATGAAAAGTGTTAAGGGTAGGAAAAATTTCCCAAATCTCTAAAATTTGAAAGGAATCATAGGAAGTTAGCTTTTGGGGAAGAAATCATTAAAAATAAATATGTTCACTCTTGGTGTTGTTAATGAAAATAAGCCCTAAGGTGACTTTTTTTGGTTGTTGTGTTGATGAGTTTTCCTAACCAGCCATTTAAAGACACTTCTCAAAACTCTGCTCCAATCACTGCTCCCCTGCCCAGCACCCAAAAGAGTTTTCGAGGGGATCATGGAGTCCGTGGTAGTTTCCTAAGATGACAGAGATCTTATTTGCCTTTTCATTCTCTTTTTCACACACATGGGCAAGGGAGTTTTGCAAAGAACACAAGTCTTGTAACGTTTGCAGCAGACCAGGTGCAGAGACAGGAGCATTGATCTCTTGTATCCTGAGCTAGATCGGATAGACAACACACACACTCCTCTCACAAGCTGTACTGTCAAAAGCATCCATTTGGGGTTTTGTTGTCTCTATCTGGTTTATGTAGTTTTGGTTTGGCTGCTTAGAACTAAAACCAGGGTCCAGGTGTTCTACTGCTGAGCTGAACACATATTCCTACCCTGGGAAGCTCAGTGACTTTTACAAGTTGTGTTGTCTATGTTCCCATGCAGTGAATATATCCTTGTTGTTTCTAGATGAATAGTTGCACAAGTATCTATTTTAATTTTTAATGTCAATATCTATAGATATTATTCACATAAACTGTAGTTGGGTGGCACTCAGAACAAGTTTTAAAAGTAGAGGGGTCCACAAAACTTGACAACTACTAATCTAAGTTATAAGCCACCAATAAATACATTCCTAAATATGTATTGCATTTATGTGTGGAAGTTAAGCTAATTTAAGACAGGGACCTTGATCACTGCAGTACATCTATTTTTCTGCACTGCAAGACAATAGCCATTTCATGTACCCTTATGACTTTCTCTTTCACAAAGGTCCTCAATAGATCCAGACATTTGATGGAATCTATTTGTCTATAGCAGCTGTTCTCAACCTTCCTAATGTTCTGGCCCTTTGTTTACAGCTTCTCATATTGTACTGACCACCAATTATAAAATAATTTTTGTTGCTACTTTGTAACTGTATTTTGCTACTGTTCTGAACCATAATTTACAATCTGATATTTAGGATATCAGATATGTGATTCCCAAAGGGGTCATGAGCTGCAGATTTAGAACCACTCATCTATAGCATTAATAAAGGTTCATAAACATTATTTCTCATCAATCTTCAGAAAATTTTACAATATAACATTGTAACCAAGAGTGTGTGGTCCTGAGACAAACTTCCTGGTTTATTCAACCTTTCTCGATAATTCTGAGAGCTCCAAAGGAGGGAGGATATGTAAGTGGAGATTGAACTTTCATTTCTTGGCTGACAAGACCCAAATAATCACACAGAAACTATATTAATTACAACACTGCTTGACCAATGATTTAGGCATATTCCTAGTTAGCTCTTAATTTCTATTAATCTGTGTATCACCACAAGCATGTGGCTTACTGGTAAGGATCTGGCATTCTTCTTCTTTGTCAGCTACATGGCATCTCTCTGACTCCACCTTCTTTTCTCCTCTAGTATGTGCAAGGTTCAATCTCAAGCACCAAAAACTATTTTCTAGAGAGCATCATCTCATTAATGCTACAGTAAGCAGGACCATCACCCATCAATTAATTATGATTAAAAACCACACAAATTTTATCACCACTCATTGCACATTTTGGAAAATTCTGACTTATTTATTCAAAAATATTTATGAGCCAGTCCCTTCTCTGCAGCATGCTATAGCAATAAGACCTATTAAACATTTTCCCTAGCAAGATGTATTATTCTAGAACAGGACATATTAATAAACCATTAATAAAAATAGACTTGACAGAAATTGTGTGCTATGGAAAAAAGTTAGGCAGGGTAGATGGACAAGGAGTGTTGGGATGGGCTTGAGGGTCAGTTAGCAGTAGAGTGAAAAACATTTCCAGAAGACACAAGAGTAAGAAGTTGAGGAAGGTTTAAACTTGGCCTTCATGGAAAGTTGCTATCTGGATCCATACCAAATAAACTTATTTATAATCATCCCAGGGTTATTCTTTAATCTCCAATGGAAAATATCTTAAGTACCTTCCTATCATGTACTTTGGTTTCTGGGCCCTCTGTGTCTCATCTCTTTCCCTTGAGCAGAGCCAGGCTGGAAACAAAACTAAAATACATTGCAGAAAAGAGAAATGTCCCAATGGCATCGCTCAAGTCTACCTTCTTTTTACCTGACATGCCATATTTTTTTAACTTTTTTTTATTATTGTTAAAAGAAAAATTTACATTTACTCCCCTTGTTCCCGGCCCTCCCGCTCCCCCACTACCCCACCACCCTCCCCCTGCTTCCTTAAGATGGGGCAGGATACCCTGCCCTATGGGGAGCCCAAGGCCCTCCCCCCTCCATCTTGTTCTAGGAAGATGTGCATCCATATAGAATAAGTTCCCAAAAAGCCTTCTTTCCTGATGTAAACAGTGCCTTCAATTTTTGAGATTCACATCTGAGTGTGCCCTGTACAAGTGACATAGCCATATTATGACATATTGTAAATTCACTTCAAACTTGGCAAGCTCTAGGCTGCCCTGCCAGCCATGAACTCTGGAACCACAGCTATATTAAATATTGTTTCACTACCGTCTTCTGTGCGTGGCTGCTCATAGGACATCAAGCCCACGAATAAACAACACTCACAAATACAGTAAACTATAATTTTAGTTTCTATTTATGCAAATTTCATGAAGCCAGAATAGTTTATTAAAATTTTATTGTTTGTTGGTATAATTGTAAACCCTCAAACTGATGAATCCCACATTAGGCCTATAAAACACAAGGCTGCACACTGTGAGCTAACCAAGATGGATGCTGGCTACCATCCATACAGGGTCATGACACTGGCAAATAATATTCTAACTGTGCTTTATTTCACAGTGTGTTTTACTTTTTATTATGTGCTTTCTCTGTGTTCCCTGGGCAATCTCTCCACTTTTGTGGGGTAGAGAGGGACAGGGTGTCTCCTCTCATTTTTTTTTTTTTGAAAGGACAGGTTTGATGAAGCTCCAAGGTCTCGAGGAGAATTTGACTGGCAGATATTGTCAGGCTTGGGGCCACAATTTCTGACAAACTCTGATGTGCTTGACTCTGCAATGTGCGAGGATAGGCTTACTATGGGGTTTGTGTGAAGAAGGCAGGTGGTCCCTAGGCAGCACTTGGCCCTGAACACCACTTTGATTCTTACTCTTCCACACCCCATGTTTACCGCTCCCCTGACTCAGACCTAGGACATATTTGTTGAAGGGAATCCCAGTCCATTTTCTTCTATGGTAGGAAGAGTTCTCTGTAGTAAATAAGGTGGGGGTTGTGCTTCCAGCACCTGAGTGGAGTACAGCCGTTTGTTCCTTGTGCCTGGCTCCCGGCTGTGGCCGCTAGTTTATGCCCGAAATAACCACAAGAAAACTGTATTTAAACTCTGCCTGGCCCATTATCACTACTCTCTTCTTGGCTAACTCTCACATCTTATTTCAACCCATTCTTTTTTTTTAAGATTTATTTATTTATTATGTATACAATATTCTGTCTGTGTATATACCTGCAGTCAACCCATTCTTTATAGTCTGTAAGTCACCACAAGGTAGTGGGCTTACCGGAAGATTCAGCATGTCTGACCCTGTTGGCTTCATGGCGGCTCTCTTCCTGTCCCAGTCTTCTTCCCAGCATCCTGTTCTCTTTTCCCCACCTATCTAAGTCCTGCCCTATCAAATGGCCAAGGCAACTTCTTTATTAACCAATGAAAGCACAGAAATACAGAAGAACCCTCCTACACCAGTTCTCTGTCTTTGTGTGCTAAAAAAGGATGTATTATAGGTAGATGTGCATCTTCCAAATGCCTTATTTTTCAAGGTTTGCCAGTAAAATGCATATATGTATATTTTGTTGTTATAAAATTCTTTGAATAAAATGTAAGCCTAACTTGCTGAAGGCCTCTACTGCTTCTAGTATTTGTTTGTTTGCTTTATAAGTTTCAATTTACTAAAATTGCAACAATCTTTTCAGGTTTCCTTTCTTCTTTTTGCACTGGTGAATAAAAAGGTCTTTCAAGGCTAACACTCAGGTCAATGACTGCTTAATTTGATGAAAGACAAACTCACTAAATGACTGATGGGGAAACATTGTATTTGGGCAGCAAAAGGAATTCAGTGTGTTTAACTTACAATTTGTTGCTATCTTTGTATAAAGAAGGGGAGGCATATCCTTTTAGAGACTGAAGTTCTTCCAGTATTGTAGGAATGTAGGCATTGGTGAAACAGGCAATAAATTCAAAGAGACATGTGGTGACAGAGAATTAAGTAAGATATAGTCTTTGTGTGGTCAAGATTTATCAGGTAGGGCTTGAAAAACAGAGATGGAATGCAGTGGTCAAACAGGAGAAGAAAGGATGTAAGAATAAAAGTGACCCTGGGTCTGAGCTTTGTATATTTTTATTACCTGCATAGCACACTTATTAATACTTATGATAGAGGGGAGTTCTAAAGATTAAATAGTATAATATCAATAGAACCTCTGAGCATAGAACATGTGCTGAGTTCATGATTGAAAAATAGAGCCCTCAGTGCAAAGCCTTCCTCGGGGCTTCACAGTCAGCATTTTCACAAATTATAGCCATCGAGTCTGTAGATTGCATTTTAAAAGATGGAGCTGGGGGTAGCAGCTCATGCCTGTAACATCAGCGTCTGGAAGGCTAATGCAGAAGGGCTGATGCAGTTCAAGACTGGTCTGCTCTACCTCATGAGTTCCAGACCAGCCTGGGATATAGACTGAAACCCCATCTCAAAACAAACAAATAAACAAAATCAATCAATAAATACATAAATGAACAAACAAACAAGTAAATGCTGGGTTGTTGAGTTGCACAATGCAGTTATAGATAAAATGTTACCTATCTTGTGTGATGTACACACTGAGACATAGGGGAAAATTAGTAATTTGTGTCACATTTAAGTGACAATAAATCTTTTTCCCCTGATTGAGGATACTTCTATAATCATAAAGTTTATTAAATTAAAATTTTGTTTTTCTTGTAAACAATAATGTGTTCAGAAAGGAAGTGATATCCAAAAGGGAAACTATTCATATGCCACCACCTAAAATTAAAAAATATAATAATTGAAGGGACAACATTTCAGAATTTTTAGGTATACATTATATCAGTATGTTTGTATCTATATAAGTGTAAAACTATTTTCTCATCCGTCATAGGATACAACAACAGATGAATATTGTAACATGGCTCTAACACAATATGTTCTAACAATGTATGTTCATGTCCTTATTGATCTATATTTATTTATATGTCATGCTGTTAATGTCAGCATAGATCTTTAATGCCACTTTAGTGACTATGATTATCAATATGAGTCTGTTAACTTAATTTTAGACACTTAAATTGTTTGTGGTGAAATTTTTACCACAGAAAATTCCATTTTGAACTTCCATGCATGTATACTTCAACATTCTGTAATTTTTTCTTAAGATAGATTACTCCAAGGATATGCACATTAAAACTTATGTAGTACATCAGATTGCCCTTAGGAAATTTTTAAATTTAAATACATTGGAAAATATATGGTCTTTGTAAAGAGTGGAGAGATAAACAAAACATGAGGATTAGTTCCAAGAAGAAAAAAATTGAAAAATAGCAGGTACTTATCAGATTTAGTGAAATCAATAAAATATTTTTCAAATAAAACTTTGGGATAAATCAGAAGTTGATGAGACAAATTCTTCATTTCACAATTCTAATAAATGAATTATTTTTTTCAAATAGTAACATTTTTGAGATCTCCATTCAAACAATAGATGGAGGCAAAAATTATCAAGGGCTCATTCAAATGTTGAGTAGGGAACTCTATAATTAAACCACCTTGACAAAACCCTCAACACACTGAGAACTTCAGCAACAATGAAAACCAAGCAGCCTGAGTCTATTTCTGACTTTTATGTGGCAAAGTAGAAAATATACACACAACACTATACCTATGACAGAATCACAGGCAGTATCATTGACATTTACAGGGAAGAAAGACAAGGGACAGAAGTATCTATTTTAAAACACCAGGAACTGTATTCAGCAAATTCTAGAGTGTGAAACTTGGCAGAAGAAAATGAATTCATTTTCTTTATACATTCATACTAAAAAAATTTCATGTTTTAATCTTGCTTGGATCAATTTTTCTCAAACCGATCATAGACATATTTTTAATGAGATCATCAGGGATCGGTAGTGAGCATAGACAATTATTGTTAACTTTTTAACTGTGACAATATTGTAATTATAAAATATAGTCATCTTTTAAGGTATAAACTGAAGTGTGTTGTAAGAGGGGGCGGCTGCTGTGTTCCCAGCACCTGAGAAGAATGCGGGCCCTTTTGTTCCCTGTACCTGGCTCCCGGCCACAACCACTAGTTTATGCCCGAAATAACCACAAGAAAAGTGTGTTCATTTAAACTCTGCCTGGCTCATTATCACTAGCCTCTTCTGGGCTAACTCTTACATCTTAAACTAACCCATTATAAAAGTCTGTATGTCATCCATCTTGGGCCAGGGGATCATCATGTCTGCCACACTTCCTTTTTTCTCAGAACTTCCGTTCTATCTACTCCGCCCACCTAAGGGCTGAGTCCTCTCCTATAGGCCACGCAGTCATTTATTCAACCAATGAGAAGAACCCTCCTATACCATTTCCTCTTTTTCTGTTTAAACAAAAAAGAAAGGCTTTCATTTTAACATAGTAAAATTACATATAACAAAAGAGTTATCAAGCAAGAATTACAGTTGCAATATTTATATCTATTTTATCTTTTATCATAACTAAGGAAAATGGAAAACTATCACTATAACTATCCATTCTTCAATTC
>JAQHUG010000024.1:10510187-10543265 GCA_028555095.1 Dicrostonyx torquatus
AGATAGATAGATGGCTAGTTACATAAATAAATAGATAGACAGATGAGAGATAGATGTAGATGGGTGATGGTCTCAAAAGAAAATGATTTGATTGAATGCTGTGATTTTGTTCAGATTTCACTGATTTAGACTATTTCTAAAGTTGTAATAAATTGGTTGTGACTTGCTGGGTGGTAGTGGCGCATGCTTTTAAGATCTCTGTGTGTTTGAGGCCAGCCTGGTCTACAAAGTAAGTTCCAGGATAACCATACATGTAAAGAAGTCCTGTCTTGAGGAAAAAAAAAAGAATTAAGAGACTTGCATAAAGTATGTACATTACCAACTTTAGCTCCCTTTTTCTTTCACACGTAGTGGATTGGGAAGGGAGTTTGTTCACCTGCTAGTAAGATCAGGTTAGGAGTATGTCATAGGAGGAAGACCAGATATTCTTAGATTACTTTAACCTCTTTAAAACACAAGGGCACACAAGAAGACAATAAATCTACTGTTCAAAGACCAACAGGGTGCGTTGTCTGCAGAGAATTTAAACACAGTCATAAAACCAACCCAGAGTTGTCTGATTTTTATTAATACCATTCATCATCTCATTAATGAAAAATCCTCTGACTGGGAGTGCAGGCTACCACCCCACCCCCACTATTGAAAGGGATTGTTTTCCTTAGACTAGCAGCATTATAGAAGTTATCTGTGTTTCATCCAACAGAATGATTCTCTTCTAAATGAAAACATTACTTTTGGAAACTACCAGTGTGGGAGGCTATGGTATTTGCCAGTAGTTGAGCCAGAGTGGGGGAAACCGTTATGGTCCTCTATTTGTTCCTCCTTTTAAAAGTCATCTCATTATCCATGGTCATGCTCACCTTAACAAATCTCCGACACATAGTCAAGATGCCTGTTCACAACTATAGCACCCACTTCTTCACAACCATGCATCTCTCCGACCCATAAGATAAAGAACCTAGAAGTAAGGAATGGTGTCAGATGTACTTTTTAAAATAATCATAGAACTTAGTTCATGGCTCTGGATTGAATGGTCACTTCTTTTGCAAGATGAATTAAAATCTCAGGCACTAAACTTTTACCCCACTGCCATGTAATGAGGCATGGGTGGCCCATTAACTGGTATAATTTATTCAGCATGCACTTACATATTGCTCATCTGAGTCAGGTACCTACTTTAAGTACGGAATAATTTTCCACCTAATCTCTGCCTTTTCTTGAACACTTTCTACATTCAGGATTTTTTTTTTTACTTTTTACATGAGTTTAAAAAAAACTTAAAAACTCACAAAATAAAACAAAATGAGTGCATCTGTTTTATACTTTGATGCATACCATATGCATGGGGCATATTCTGTTTTAGTTTATAAGCCTCTAATTAAAATTGAAACTAAGTATATAAAACCATAATGGTAAAAGATCATGATATTAAATAAAAGTAAAAAGTGAGTTGCCTGCTTGGATTTCAATATAGAAATTGCAGCTTTTGATTTGGTGACAATTAAATAATTGAATATTTGATCACAGATAAGGACCAAAAATGTGCCTGATTCCATGTTTTAATAAAAGTGTATACATGTGTATGAAGGGCTATATGTGCACATGGTGTATGTGCATATGCATGTATGTCGGTACATACTTCCATCTATAAGCATGTTGGGTGTTATATAACTGAAGACAGGAATACAGGAAGAAAGAAGGCGATGTGATGGGCTCCTGTAAAGGACAGCCCTGATCCATAGTTAGCTGACATTGATGGGGTCTCCTTCATCGCCAAAACTGTTGTCTCTGTGACAAGAGGCTACATAGAAGAGCTCACTTAGCTCAAGCTGGACACTATATGCAAAAATTAGATGGTACTCATTAAATAAAGTCAGTGGGACACTTAGGAGTTTCGCAGTGAATCTAACTCGGAAGAAAATCCATCATTTTATACACAGCCCCTAGAAAAAACAGTTTGTCTTTTGCTATAAATATTAGGTTTGCATTTGTGCAATTTGCAAATGTTGTGACGACATCCTATGCAGAGCTGCATTCACCTGTCCATGCCTCTGCCCTGAGGAAGCTCTCTGTCCCTGAGGAGGGCCTGAGAGAACCCAATGCAGGACAGAAACAAAGGAAGTGCTATGCCGCGCCATTTTACCGTTGGGGAACTTGAAAAGATGGCAGTAGGATCAACAGGAGACCTTCTTTTTAAATGGCCTCCTAATTTAGTTCCCACTCCCTAAACTCTGTACTGCAGTTTCATTATTGTTGTTGTTTGTTTGTTTTTACTTTACTGCTTTCCTTGTCTTGTTTCATATGATACCTAAGATATGTTTGTTTCCTAAATTTGTTTCAGTCCATCATTTGTCGGTGCTAGAATGGAATAGGAATTTTTCTTCTGTTTTTCCTGTTATCTCTTCAGAGACATATATATATGTCTTTATAATAGCACTAGAGCTATTATAAAGTTGACTTTAATGAGAAATGGAAGACAAAGAAAATTAGGGGCTCAGATATTGAGCCAAATGAAAATGGGTACCAAATTACCAGGCATGGGGCCTCTTAATGGTTCTAGATTTAAAAAATCCCACTTAATATATATATTCAGAGACAATATATGACCCATAATACCTCTTCATAAACGTTGTTGCATTAAGATATAAAAGACTAGGGACCAGCAAGTTGGCTCAGTGGGTTAAGGTGCTTGCCACCAACACTGAGGATCTGAGGTTGATCCCTGAGACACACTTGGTAAAGGAGAGCACTGATTCTTGGGTGCTGCTTGGCCTTGACCTCCACATTGCATACGTTAGAACATCTATGCCTAAACACACACACAAATGTAATCAAATTTAAAAACACACAAAAGATCAAATGAACCAGTACATTAAAATGACAACCATGAATTCTTTCTTCACTGCTCTTCCCAGTTACTTTTCTTTTAATGAATTGTCTGATGACTTTGAATATAACCAAAAAGCTTAAAATGTTCCTTGATTCTAAAATAGCAAGACAAATTCAAGCTTAATGTTTATAAATATTGGCCCCATGAACCCTTGTTAACAGACAAAATAAGACAGCCTTTGAATTGTTCATACATTGAGCCAAAGGCCAGTTTATCAGTAATTCCTAAGGTAACTAACTGAGGGTCAGTTTACAGGCTCAAGCCTGCAGCTGGGTCAGATTGCCATCTCAGTGTGCTTCAGCCTCCTGCAGTGTCCCAGACAATCTGTCTGTCATCACAGAGCAGGTGGCCAGCCAGGACTGTGCTGTGGATATGGTGACTCTGTCAGTTGCTAACCGGGATCTGTACTGCCAAGACAAGAAGGTGATGAGAGTTAAGTTGCAATTTGCAATGGATAGGGGCCACAGAGTTGTGCCTTACAAGAGAAATCAGCCTTGTTCCCACATAGTCCCAGTCCCCTTGGAATAAACATTATCCATTCTATTAATTTATCTGCTGTGCACTAACCCTTTTTGAGATTCTACATGTGGGATGAGTATTCTACAAGGTAGATATGCTCTACTGATGGACTGGGTTTTCTTGATCCAATATTCTAATCTGCTTATGCGTTTTTGTAAGGTAACTTGCAGTATTCACTCCTGCCTTTTAAAAACAAAAAGGCCACAACACAGATATACAGGCCTGTTTAAATTTCCAAGAGAAGTTTCTGGCATCAATATTCAATAGCGTCACAGAGTAGGAGACAATGTGCTAGGTGGATGGGGCCATCATAGATGCCTATTGAATTCCTGACTTAACCTGGCTGGATTTTAAGACTACCAAGAGAATCTAAAACAAAAAAATGCCCCCAGTAAGAAAACCCCCTAAAAATAATAACACACTAAAAATAACAACAGGTTTTCAGACATCTAATTTCTCAGCAGGAAAAAGGCAGCATGCAATGGTACAACCTTGGCTTCAGCAGCTATTTCTTTTCTTCAAATTGACAAAATAAGACATATATGCAGTCAAACTTAGGCAAATGAATCTCTGTGTATTTTCTTTCTCAATCTACAAAATAGAAGTAATCATAGCCCTTCTGACTAATGTATAATGATCTCATATAAAATTAAATTATAGGCAGCAAATATTCTCAGTGCCTCCTCAAATAGCCTGCCATTTATTTAGCTGAGCATTCTAAGAGATACAGAAACAATTCCAAAGATAGTCATGCTCTTCTGTGGCAGAGTAGAATTGATGTGGGGAGGAGATTTTGGCTGCTGACCTTCATTTGTTCATGATCACTATGTCCTTGAATTACATAGCATGAGTCTGAGTTCATAAAGAGATGAGCACATGCTGGTTTGTTATTCAAGCATTTCCACTGGCAGCAGAACCAGCGCTGATAACATTGTGCACTAAAACACCCTGAGGTTCATTCTACTTTGCCTCCAAGTCTCTTTGCCATTTTCATTTTGAACGACTGCTATCTGGGATTGTGGCAATCCCTAAAACACTGGTGTTTCTCAGAAGATTCTTGCCAGCAGCCAGCAACTGAAGATGTAATAAGGGAGGCATGTATTAGTGGTGGTATGTCATGAAGGAGATTTATTAAAATAGCTGATGTATGACCTCTCAGGGAAAAGACCTCAGAAGTGAAGGCTACAGAGCAGCTACCTGGTACAGAACATTGCAAGCAGCTCATCTTTAGCACCTGTGATGGACAGTCTTTAAAACAATGTTGAAGAGAATCTGTAGAAAATCGATGAAGAGGTTTTTGTCCCATAGATAAGGTCTCCTTGGAAAACATTAATGTGAGCAAAAACATTATAGTTTTATTCAGAATTGTTTCAAATGCATTCCTTGATGCTCCCAATTTTAATAAGATGAGAGCAAATTGTATACATAGCTGTAAAGAACAAAGGAGTAGTATCAGTAAGTATAGATATACCGAGCATGAAATTAGAGCATACAAGTGGTGGATTTTTAAATTTGTTATAGAAGAGGAAAACGGTTTCCTGATGTGGAAGCCTGTTTTCCACTGGTTTACTCACTGTATAAGTGTAACAAGGACCTCAACATAGTTGTTGCCAATAATAAAATGCCCCAACTATGGAACTAATTGCTTAATTTCTTTTTATTTATGTGACTATGATTTTGATAGGACTTCACTTCCAACAATAAGAGCAAAATTATTTGCCGAGTGACTTCTACAATCAATACCTTTGTGAAGTATATTATATATATATATATATATATAATATATATATATGAAGGAAACTTTGATGATTCTAGCTTCTCTGACAAAGATACGGCATTCTAGAGGTTTAAGAAGCTTCCAATGGTCACAGGGTCAGAGCAGAGTTGGGAGTCCAGGACAGATATTTTGACTCTTAAACATTGGATCTTTTGTTCTTTTCTGTCTGTACAACGATTCTACCTTTCAGCTACTGTTGGTAAAGTTGGAGGGCATGAACTAGATATTTGCTTGCTATAAAACAAAGCAAAACTGCAAAATAAAATTGTTGGAAAAAGTCCTGACTTTGGATAAAGGTTTCTCAATGTTGAATCACAGGCCCCTGATGCCCCTAAACCTTGGACAGCTTCATTGTCGCGCCAGAGGAAGTGGACAATCCCTCAGTGATAGGGCACAGAGATGAGGATTCTCACTACCAGTCTATCCTGAGGTTAGTCACACTTTGTAAGGCTTTGTGTGTACCAACACTGCTGGATGGAGTACTAGACTGATATTATAGCAAGCGAGACACAGCAAAGAAGTGTTCAACCACAAGGCTAAGACTTAAGGGACAAAGACCAATAGCACTGGATGTCAACACAGACTCTGCACAGGCATTCCTTAAGTGAATAACCTTGGATTCAATCAGTGGCACAGGAAATCTAAAGGACAAAATGAGGTGCTCTGTGGTCAGCAGAGGCGTTTAGGCAGAGAGTTGGCTACTGTGTTCTCTTCTGGACAGTTCTGTGTCCTGTAGAACACTTTCTGGTTGTAGAAATCTATATAAGACTGAGTTTAAGAAAGAGCAGCATGAAGTAAATGGTAAAGGCTGAAAGTAGAAACAAGAATGATGACCAGGACTTAAGCAACTGGCTGAATCTTAATGAAACTCCTAGCAATGGAAAGAACAGTAGGATCTCTGGCCAAGGCAATTGACATCAATAGGAAAGGAACTTCAATAGGAAAGGAACTATAGTAGAAAACTTGCTTTCTCCATGATAAAAATTGTTATAGGTTTCAATACAGTGCTAAATGAAACATTTTTCAATGTGTAACTCTTTTTGGAGACTGGATGTAAAGCTGGATATAATTCGTGTCACTTACATTTGTTTTGTAGTGAATTTTCTGAAGGCTCCAGAAAAGGTTTTCTAGGAACTGACTCATGAAAGCCTTAGGATGCGTCGATTTTTAGTGACAATCTTATGCAATTGACTAAGTGGTTGTACCATGCTTTTTAGCTAGTGGAAACTAATGCATGAAAACTCAGGTCCAAAGGGGAAAACACAGCTGTCGATATATGAGAATACCAGAAGACGGCTATTAGGACTCTTGTGACTGGGATAGAAACCCCCACCTTCACAAGAGGTACAATGCTTCTTCTTTGTCCGGATCCAGCCTGCAGCAGCCTCACTACTTCTTTAAGTACAGCTGCAGTCTCCCACAACCGTTTGCGGGTGATGTAGACCTTGATAATTCTTGCAGTAAAAATCCAGCCATGTATGACATTTGGGAGGGAGGGAGCAAAAGGTTTAAATTGCCTTGGGGCGCTAGAGCCATTATAAAGTTGACTTTAATGAGAAATGGAAGACAAAGAAAATTAGGGGCTCAGATATTGAGCCAAATGAAAATGGGTACCAAATTACCAGGCATGGGGCCTCTTAATGGTTCTAGATTTAAAAAAAAACCCACTTAATGTAGGTTTTCTCCAAGATTCAAACTTTACTTATCAATTTCAAGTAAAAATTATAAAACAGGATACCACTTTAATACCTTCTTAGATGTTGACATGATGGACTTAGGGTACCCTAGAAAGACCAGCCCTTTTGCCACACTATGTTACAAATATACTTATACTTTCAAGAAAATTGGAGCATTCATTAGGCAGTCCATTAAAACAAATCTGCTTCTCACACTGCACACAAGATCTATCCCAATGGAATACAATTCACTCACATTTCTCTTCCATTCTTTCACTCTCTTCCTTTACCTATGCTCTCTTCCCTATGAATGGAGTGGATCTTTTGCTACACGTTTCTCCCCGTGTCATTTAGATGCAGCTACTTTTCTTTCAAAGGCCCTTTCCTCTGAAAGTCAGAGTTCTAAAGCCATTGCGAGTGGAGGCATACGCTAGCTGAGTGATGGCAATATACTCTGTCATGCCATGTGTCAGTAGTCTGTGCAGAAGCCTGCATAGATAGCCATGGGGCCTCCAGGAAAAACCCTGGACCCAGCAAAGAAAGGAAACTGCTGTTAGGCAGGAAGAATTCCTGAGAATATCGACAGAAAAGACAGCTTGGAGTATATTCTGCCGAGCTCAGTGCCCACGAGCACTTAGAAGGACACCACACATACTTGCTGTATGCAGAGAAGTCTTCCTTCAGAGAGCCCCCATTGCATGTGACATTCACTAGAAATGGAGTCACTGCCGTGAGCAAGAAACTTCATCACCAGGAGATTCATATCTACACCACATGAATGGATACTCTGGCCCAGAGCCCTGATTCTTTACTCCCCCCTCCCTCCCTTGAGCCTAGGACGAACCAGGGCACCAGAAAAACCATTCCCTGATGCCTGCATTCCACCCCATAGATTGCCAATTCACTAGTCTGGGGTGTGGCCTGCGCGGTGGGATTTAAAAACCCTCTCTGGCTTAGCTGAGGTGCCATCAGGCTTAAGAGTCCCTGATGGGCTTCTAGAGAAAGGCCACTTCTCTCACCTTACAGAGACCTTTGCAGAGTCACTGATTCCTGGAGTCCCAACCTCTCTTTATTTAAGGCCTGACAGCCAGAGCTGCGCTGTAAGTATGAGGGGCAAACTCAACAGAAAGTCTTGATCTCCCGACCCCTGTCACCACTGCCTCTCAGCTCTCTCTTCTGTCTCCCATGATATAACCGCCCGCCTCTGACATGGCAATCACCTATCTTTCTTGGCAAACCACAAGGGCTACTATCAAGTGTTGCTTTAAGGCACAAACCTGCAACTCTCCTCAGAGTCTGTGGCAGCTGTTGAGTCTGCAGCATTTGAGCCTGCATCCCCAGGTGTATCTGATGGGCAACTGGTTTGGGTGTCTCTGAGCTCCTCAGTGGGTCTAGCCCTTCATCCTGCCAAGTCATTAAGGGTTTGTAAGGATGAATGAGCTGTCGTGAGAGCAAGGGCCTGCTGCAATGTTTCTTTATTAATTATGGGGAAGTGATGTATTGGCAATGGTATGGCTTCTCTTGGAAAGGACAATGAATGATTCGTCGATTGCTGCATTAGGTCTTTCCTGACTCAGTCTTAACGCCCAGTTTCTTACTCGTGTCAGTAGTTTAAAAGCGGCACAGCATTCATATTAAAGGGCCTCTAGGTCTTTATTCCCATGGAAGCAGCAAGGTGTGAGCGAGATAGCAACACCTTGAGTCTTTCGGAGATCTCTGCTGGGAAACCCCTGTCTCCATCCATATTTGATCGGCAGCATCTAGTAGCTAGCATATAATTCTTCCTATCTCAATACGAAGGTGAAACACAGAGTAAGGATTTTTTTTAAAAAAATGGTGATACATCGCCAGATTCCCTTTGCTAAAAAGAAAGCTTCCATTAGAAGAGGACTAGAATGTGGAGGAAGAAAGATGTATCTGGAGTCGCAAATTCGGGGGTAAGGAAGAAGTAGGCGAGTTGTATGGAGGAGGGGGCGTCAGGTTGTCTATGGATCAGTCTAGCAAGATTCAAAAGAAAAGTTGCAGTAGCTCCTGTTTGCGCTTGTCTGTGTCTGGGTGCAGAAGGGAGCGGTGGCTTGCGCGGCGGGTACGCACTGCGGGGGCCCCGCGGCCGGGGAATCCAGCCACTGGTGAAGCACAGGAGACCCGGTGGCTTTAAGGGCTGCCCGCCCGGCTCGTGTTCCCACAAGGCACCCGGGGGTGGCGCGCGGGGTCCAGCTAGGCAGGAGGCGGAGGGCCCGGCGCGTGCGAGCCAGTGCGAGGCTGCGGGCGGGCGGGCGGGGTGCGCGGGAGGGGAGGAGAGGGAGGGAGGGAGGGAGCGCAGCGCGCGCGCCGCCCGGCCCCGGCCCTCCCAGCCTGCCGGCCTCGCCGCCTCCCGCCCGCGCGCACCGCTGCCTGCCACCGCCGCCGCCGCCACCGCCAACGTCGCTGCTCGAGCGGGCGCTGCTCGGGAGTCCAACTCCGCCGCCGGCTTTGTGCTTCCAGCCAAGGATGGGGGCGACCTCTTCCTAGACGCCAGCTGTCTCCAAAAGGGAGTGAGCGCGCTAGATCGTCCGGCGGCGTGCAGGACCCGGGGAGGGAATCCATGCACAAGGCTCAGCACAGGTAAGGAGCTGGTCCCCGGCAGGCAGCGACATCGAGAAGAAGGAAACTGCTCTTTTTGAGGTTCTCAAGGCAGCGATTCCCTTCGTTTAAGCCAAAGGGTTGGCTTCTGAATTGTTCGTGTGTGTGTGTGTGTGTGTGTGTGTGTGTGTGTGTGTGTGTGTGTGTGTGTGTAAGCGCACGCCTGCAGATTTTCTAGGTGTCCGTGTTTCTCTGAGAGTGAAATTGCTCAGGCTCTTGGTGGTTTTGGGCGTGAGGGTCCCCGCCTGCCAGTGTAGATTGCCAGAGAAGAAAGGGCTGCTGGTAACGGGGAGATGCTGCACCCTGGACAGTGCTGGGCTGCGAGGATTCCAGGCGCGAAGAGCTAAGTCCACCCAGAAAGCCAGCAGCGCTGCTGGGAAGCCAGACATCTCCACCCACTGGGTTATTCACAGGGTTGGTCCCCCCTTCCTCCTGGTAATCCCTGGGGTCTTTCCCAAGGCTCTACTTGTAAGCCACCTCTCCTGGCGGACCTTGGGTGCTACTAATCAAGGACTGCAGAGGGGAGGGAGGTGTGGCTGGGTAGCAGAGAAAGAGGAGGGAGAAAAGCGGTGGGGAGTGGGCTGTAGGATTCCCGTGCAGGGGCACTGTGTTGGGGATTCTGCATGCACTTGCGTCTTTACCCCGAGATTCAAAGGGAACTTCACAGCTGCATCATTTACCGCTGAGGCTGGGCTGGCTCTTGGGGAAATGGCCAGTGTTCTGAGATTCAAGGATCTCCTTCTTGGCTCCTCCTTCTCGAGGAAGAGGGAGGTCTGATAGCAGGACAGTCTGCCAGAGAAACCAAATCCGTCCTGGAGACGCTTTAAAAAAATACAACATATGTGTATGCTTGCTTCGTTGTCCGTCTCTTCTCCCCCACCCCCCCGTAGAGCCATAGATTCTGTCTCTGTCTGGTGAATGACTTGCTAGCAGTTCCTACTTCCCTCCCCAAATAAAGAGGAGGTGCTTGAGTTAAGAGCAGGGGTGATCCAATTTAACAAAGCATTTTTGGGAAAAGACCAAAGTGCTTGTTATTTGTGATCATGGGATGAAGAAAGTCATGCTTTTTGTGCTAGGTATGGTTTTAACCCCCCTTAGCCTGGCCCCCTGGAAGGCGCTCTCTGCTAGTCAGCCACTAGTGGTTGTGAATATAACAACACAAACTTTGTCCTGCCGGAGGTGTAAAGCCTAAAATGAGAAAAAAGGATATCAGTGGGAGGTGTAGTGGAAGAAGCTTTTCGAAAAAATGACAGATGCGCTAAAGACAGTTCAGGCATCCTGGTCAGGGAGCCAGCCGCTGAGAAGGTGAAGATTTCTCATCAGATTTGCTTCAAGAGATTGTTTGAGTACCTCAGCTTGGAGCAGCAGAACATTTACAACCTTCGACCTGCTGTTCTGCTGTGTGAAGATTTCTCAAAGGGCATTGTGGGGGACGTGGGAGGGGGCGGTCTGGAGAGGGGAAATTCTGAAAGTATGCACCACTAACACACACACACACACACACAGAGAGAGAGAGAGAGAGAGAGAGAGAGAGAGAGAGAGAGAGAGAGAGAGAGAGAGACCACACACCTCCTTTCTCACAGCTCTCCTGGGGGAGAGGGATAGGAATGAATCTAGAGTCTTCATTCATTTGCAATAAGAACACAAAGCTGGAGAAAGAATGACTGCTTAGGTTCCTCTTTCAAATTCCTGCCTTACTGGGATTTTGCTCTCTGGTTTTGTCAAACTTGCTTAATTTTGGAGGTTAGCTGGGTGTAGAAGGCAGGAGGAAGGACAGCCTGCTCCATGCATCTGTAGTGTTTTGTGAGTGAGCTGGTGGGAGAGGATCCCCTGCTTTCAGTCAGATGGGCTTTCTTCAGTCATTTTTGTTCCACACATTCTGCCTGCTTTGAAGGTTCCATTTGGAACTCAGTGCTCTTTAAGATCTCCCCTATAAAGACAGTCTCGATCTTTTCCTTCTTTTAAAATGGCTATTGCGTGTTTTTAAAAATGAGTGATTAGTTCCTAGAAAAAGAGTGAGGGAAAAACAAACAAACAAAAAAGCTGAACTGAGAGAAACCATTATTCACTGCTGAGCTGACCAGAGGTAGCACAGGGTATAAGCATCTAGGGTGATTAGTCTGAACTATTCTGCCTTGAAAGCATGCTGCTTAGCCTGGCTGGGGAGCGAGTGTTGGGCTAAAGACATTCATGGCCCCCTGTCTATTTGTAGATCTTACATCCCGGTACTTGAATGGTTTCTATGGCATCAATTTGGATTCAGATTAAGAGACAGACGGAATTTCTGTTGACCATGAAGGAGAAGGAAAGAACATAGCAGTGCAGGTGCTCTAACTCCAAATGAAAGCAGTAGGGAAGGTGAGGAATGCCCTGAGGACTGATGCCCAGGATTTATAGAAGTTGGCTCTTTCAAGCTCACTATGCTTTGAAACAATAAAATACATCAAGAAGAGCCTCAGCATTTGTTAGCAAGCTATATTTAACATGTTTTTTTATCAGACAAAAATAGACTTTTATTTATCTTGCAAAGTAAACGCATGGTTCCTTCCCTCTTAGTGCTTAATCTGTTTCTTTGACAAAATAAATGAGGAGAAGGACTCTGGAGCCTCTAGAAATTGCATTCCTCCTCTCAAAACAGACTGGGCAGCAAAAAGAAAACACACACGATGTAAATAAAGTGTTTTGTACCTGATTGTGGCTGTCACATGTGTGGGGTGAGTCTTTTCTCCCGGGCACTCCAGGTAGAGGGAGGACAATATACAGAAAGAAGCCGGTATAGGAATCAGCTCCAAGCTGCAATGGAAGTTAACTCTATAGCAAGAAACATTTAGAGAAGATAATGTTGTATCAGGTTGCATACCTCACGTTCTTCGGCTGTTGTATACGTTTCTTTCACGTAACTCAGTTGCTGTTTTTGTTAAGCATTTAGTGGTGCAAGTACTACTTTCTGTCACTTAGGGACATAAGTCTTTTGCTTAGCCCTCATTCAATACTGTCCATACTCCATGATTGGATCCTATAAACTCACAGCTAGACACCCTCTTTCCTTGGTAGGAAGATTCACCCATCTGACCAAATTGTACTGCTCCCTCTTGTGGCAAGAATTCTCCCTGACTTTCTCTAGATCCCCAGATCCCCCCTGCTCCCTTAGCTGTCTACCTCTCCAGTTGTGATTCTCAGTGGGGACTGAGAGTAAGCAGGCCAGTGGGTTACAGCACTAGCCATTCCCACTTTTCCCTCTGTACAGAATGCTTTGGGCTCCGGGGATATCTCTCAGATTTAGTGGAAGTAGATGTCAGGTGTTTTCTGACCCATTGGGATGGACTAGACTTGGGAAATGTGAGCTTTCGGCTTTTGCCTTTTGGGATTTTTATTTAAAGGCAGGAGTAGTCCAGTGGGGCCTCATTAGATGCTGTAGGATTATTTTCCACTCTCTCTCTCTGACCTTCTCTTCCTTCCTCCCCCCTCCTTTTTTCCTCCTTCTGGCTTCCCCCTCTTGTCCTTTCTCTACTTTTCCTCTCTCTCTCTCTCTCTCTCCTTTTTTTTTTTTGCCCCACCCTCTAACCTCTCATGTGTACATGTGCAACATGCTGAAACTTTAAACTAATCAAGGAGTAGGCTCTCAGTCTTTCTTACATGCAACCCAGACAGCACATTTTCTGGCTTGGAGACTTCTAAGGTAAGGGGTTCTGAAGACAAACGGGGAGCATCTTGATTCAACAGTCCTTACTGCTGTCTTTCCTGTCAACTTCTTTTTGAACCTGGCTGCCCTATGTTCACATTTGCAGCTGTCCTTTGGTCCTTTTAGTCCAAAGCATAACCAGATAGATGAAGGTTCAAATGACACACATTTTGACTTTTCAAAGAATGGAGGGAGCATCCTGACAGACAAGTGAGGCAAGAAAAATGTTTCTGTAGCTGAGGGCCAATACCTTATTTATAACAAGTTGCTTGAGTCCGGCCTAAACAGTCATAGGTTCAAAACCTTTATCCATGGGCAAACGTAGGATCTGAGATCCTTAGAGTGAAAGTCATTCATTTGAGCGAAGGTATTCTGTCAGACAGATCCCTAACACAATACAGAGGTACTGCCTGGCTGAGAAGGACTCTGAACGCATCCCTGCAGGCCATTATCATATGTTGATCTGTGAACCTGGAATGGTTTATACAATCAGCTGGCAGAAAGTCCTGAGGACCTGGGATGCAGGAAGACAAAGAGCAAGTGAACGGGATTTAAAGCTGGGCTTCTGCCCAGTGAATGCCCCTTGGAAGACTGTTCTGATGGGCAAGTATGAGGAGTCCAGTGCCTGGGAGCAGATCTTCTAACAAAAAGGTCGTTAGCTGGAGAGTAACTGGAAACAGGCAAACATGGGTTCCCACCCTAAAGCGTTACTCTTAAGCAGCCTTGGATCTTTTCTTGAAAGAGATCCTCTTAAAAAAAAAAACCTTCTGAGAAATGGGCAAAGTATTTTCTGTAGAGTAAACTGACGATCTTCAAACCCTGAAGGTGCTGTATGTACCATCATCAGCATCCACACTGGTTACCTAGGTGATAGTAGCCTGATGCCAATTAGGGTAGTCACCTGCACACTCAAGAGGTAGTAGATAGTATCGGAGGCCATCTTAAAATAAAAGGCAGAGTAATCACTCTGCAGATCTCATGCCGTTGCAGGCAAAATCACAAATAATAATTTCTTTGTTGACTCCAATGTAAGATCAAGTCAAACAGCAAGGCAGTGATTCAGCAACTTACACGAATCCAACTATGACATTTATTGAGCACTAGATGTATATAAGGCCCTGCACTAGGCTTTTTAGAACACACACATAGGAAGTGAAGTCATTTTCCATTTGTTGGAGCACTTGTCATGCCAATTCTAGACAAGTTGCTCTACATATGTATATATTTTTTCTGATTTGATGCTTATAAATGTCCTGCAAGGAAGCATCACTACCTTAATTTAAAGATGAAGACTATGGCACAGTTGCACAACTTCACCACGGATGAGTAAGAGACTGTACAAAAGTCACACTCTGGACTGAGTGCTTCCTGTCATGATCTAGAACACCTACAGATGAAATACCATGGCTGAGTAAGGCAGGTTCTGAACTGCAGAAGAATACAGTGCAAGATGGGATGAAAAGGAAAGAGAAGCTTGGCCTGTGACTTCCTCTAGGAGAGGGTTTTTCAGGTCATTTGATAAGAGGGAAAGGGGTTTAGAAAACCAGTGAGCCTAGCCTTTAGAGCCACGTGAAGCTTGCCCCAGGCATTTCATGACGAGGACAATAGACCAATGTCCTGAACAACCCCATAGCTACTGATCTTCTCCCAGTCAGGACCACACATATGAACTGTAGAGTTAAGACAAATAGTTACTTGATGGCATTTTACACTTGAAAACACCTTCTAACATGATCCTGGAGCACAGCCTTGAAAGACAGAGGCTGTGCAATAGTCAGAGGCAAAGAGAATTCATTTCTCCCCTTCACTTTTTGGTTGGATAAGCTCTCACTATGGAGCCCAAGTAGGCTTTGAATTCTCCTGCCTCTGCCTCCAGATTTCTGGAATTGTAAGTGTGATGCTACCCTGGGTATTCCTTGGCACCACTCAAGGTTGGTTTTGTTTATATATCACTGTTGGTTCTGATGCATTTCCCCTTGCACTACACCAGCTTCTCCAAGCGCCTCATTAATTCACAAGACATAGGGCCACTCTTTGGTTGTGTTGATTTCTTAGTAAAAAGCCTCCAAGTCTAATAACAGGTCAACGTCAATGGACTGCTTATCCATCTCCGGAGGGACACTTGCTTTGTAGACCTTCACTGTAAATGGCATCAGGGAGAGTCCGGAAAGGTACTGCCTCTCAGGAGTATCATCCCCCTTTCAAAATGTCTTTCTTATGATGGAGATTGTGATCACCCCTAGCTGAAGTTGGTGTGTGTTGGACAAATTCACGTTTTTTCCCCTGTGAATCTTTTCTGTCTTTCTTCCCAGAACATGAAGTTCTTTCAAGAACTTCTTTTTCATCGGTGCTCTCATTTCAGACTGTCCTCAGCACTGGAAAACACATCAGATGGCATGTAGTGGTTTTTTTCTTTTTTAAATAACGAAATGAAGAGTACTTAACATTAAGTGGCTCTAATAGGGAAACAGAGGGATTGATACCTATAAGTCACTCTGTCCAAGTCAAGTCTACTTTTCTTCCTCTCTGCCACTTCCCCAGGGAGGAACGAATACTGAGACACTGCTTTTTTTTTTTTTTTTTTTTTTGGCAATGCTGACTCTTCAACTGCAGGCCCCTTGTGTTCTCAGCCTACAGAGTTCTGAGACCAGCAGATGTAAGCAGACCATTCATACTTACAATGTCTGTTTGAATTCAGCATTTCTCTCAGCTCCCTTCCCTCACCTATTTAAGGAGGGATAATAATAGTAATAAAAACAATAATGAGCCTATGGATTTTGTGGGTAATAATACATTAGTGCTATAGTCTTTGGTGCACAAGTATTCTATAAATATTTATAGATAGCTTAAAAATAAATAATGAGAGTCCTTGTTCCTATTGTGCCTTTTATGTGAATATGCTAAGTGATGCAGAGTATTTCCATGGAAGGGTGGAATGCAAGTATATACTCGATGACATAGACCACCCAACCGTTGTGTATTTGTTTGTACTCTTGTTTAAGATATTTTTGTATAATGATACAAAATATCATTTTTGTTAGAAAATACTCTATATATGTTTATACTCTTGTTTAAGTTATTGTACTTATGCATCTCATTTAACAATGTAATGTAAATTTCCAGTCCTTAAAAGTTATTGTTACAATACTATTTAGGATAATTAAAAAATGCATGTTAATAGTTAGTCATCTATAATAATCAAACTTGTAGTCACTTTAGGTATGTTTTCAAGGTCAGAGATAAATTTTAAATAGATAGGTCATCTTCAAACACTTCAGAGACTCATAAAATATTTATTTATGTATTTAAGATTTCAAATAACATAAGGATTTAATGACAGTGAAACACATCTGCTCTTGGTCGCACCAATCCACTTCAAAATAGGATGACTGACCTTGAAGAACTGCCTTATGGGCAAGAAACTACCCTTCTCTTAACTGCTAACAGTATATTATCCAAATTGCACAAGTGGGACACAATAGAAGATGACTGCTGAACTTTGCCAAGACAAAGTGGGATAGTCCTTCAAAATTCCTGCTTTAGATATAAGTCTGTCAGATATTTTAGGCCTGTAATCCAAAGATTGATGCCCCTATATTGTAGGAAAACCTGGGTGACTGTACAGGCAGCCAACTATCTTTGTCATTTCTATAGTTTTGGAAGTTGCTTCCTCTGCACTTCTTCTTTACTTGGATAAAATATTTTATCCTTCTTTGGTCTCTGATAGGGGTTGAAGGCTAGAGAGTTGTACAGTTTTCCTTGTTGACAAATTCAGGAAAAAAAAGGACTTTCATAAGGTATTTATGCTTGAAAAACAAAAAAATCCTAAATTTGTTATCTAAAGAGATGTTTTAAGTTCTAAAAAGATATTTTAAGGATGGTAATACAAGTTATTCTAAAAAAGGATAGATAACACAGTAATTTACCCAAATTTGCCAAATACAAATGGACTGGACATTTTAAATATAATTCATAATTAATAATTGTTTTTATTGTATGTAGTTTTACTGTATTAGAGCTACCTACAACCTTTCCTTTTTATTTAGGTAAAAGGGCAAAATGTTATGGGACATTTTACACTGTGTGAAATGTATTGCTGTGAATGGTGTGATAAAAAGCTGAATGGTCAATAGCTAGGCAGGAGATACAGGCAGGAGAGCACTCTGGGAAGAAGAAGGTAGAATCCCCAGCCAGACTCAGAGGATGAAGGATGAACAAAACAGAGGTAGGCAACAAGCCTCATGGTATGTGGATTAATAGAAGCAAATTCATTTAAGTTATAAAAGATGGGGGCAATGCCAAGCTTTCATAATTAATAAAAAGTCTTCATGTCATTATTTGTGGGCTGGTGGTCCTGACAAGAAAGCTTACTACACACACACACACACACACACACACACACACACACACACACACACACATTTTCTCAATAGTGATAAGAAATGCTTTTTGTCTTTGTGGACCATGGAGTCTGTCACAGTCATTCAACTCTATTTCTTCAACAAGAAAGCCGGCTCAGAAAATATATACATAATGGGAGAGCTGTTTTCTTTAAGAAGCTATTTATGAACACTAGCTCTGCATATCTCATAAGTTCCCTTTGAAATGTGAAATATTCTTTTATTCCAGTTTTCAATCCTCCAAAAATTGGAAAATATTTTAATTTCATGTGCTGTACAAGACCAGGTGTCAGGCTGGGTTGGGCTTCATTGGCCATGAATTGTTGATTCCTGACAAAGTACATAGTATGAGAAACACAAAAAATACAATATCAGTGAGCCTACGACATCTCAATATCAGTGACTCTATGACATCTCAGTATCAGTGAATCTATGACATCTTAGCAGTTGGTGCAGAGTCAAGAGAGGTGGCCTAGAAACACAGACTTTGTTTTAGAGTCTAGTCTGTCACTTTTGTGACATGTAGCTTTGCAAAATTTTTGCAGTTATCAGTCTGAGGTTTCTTACTGAGAAATGGAGAGAAAAGCTATCTAACTTTTAAGGGTTTTCCCAGGGGAAAAATAATAATAGTAAAGGAAATTTAACAGAAGGAGATTCGACTTTAAGGATGGATCAGGGAGGTTAGGTATAAAAGTTTGGAAAAGGAAAATATGATTTGTATTTAGTTTTTTCTCATATTTAGTAGCTCAGCTGACTGTCAGAAAACAGCAGACCCAGAGAGGCGGACAGGTGCCATCTTATGAATGACACTGAATACCAAAATGTGGTATACCATAAATGTCAAATTATTACTAGAATTCCCCATATTTAACAGTTGAATGGGAGAGAGTAGAAGGGACTTGTCCAAAGTTCCTCAGTGGAGCTAAATCTGGTATTCATTTCTCGTAATCCCTAGACCAGTGAGCTCTTCATCCACCCCACTCCCCAGAACAGTGTATCAGAAAGCAGTTCACTGCAGGGGGATAGCTCTGACTTCCAAGATGAAAAGTCTCATATAAACTATAGATCTATTTTCAGTGTTTTCCAAGCATGATCTCATATCCCACCTATGGTGGTAGGACTGTGAATAATCCCATTATCCAGAAGGATAATGTCAAGGGGTCAGCAGAAGCCTTGCTCTGAAGCATCTGATTCTCCTGATTTCATCTGTAGTTTTCTAAATACTGAGTAACTCAGATGTTATTTTCTCAGGGAACCTTCAATAAAACCCTATCAATCAGGCCCCAGGCCTCTATTTCTCTATGATTATATTTTTCTTAAAGAAAATTTGTCACAGCTAATGATTATTTTGGGATAATTTAGAGTACCATCTCTTGCCTGTCTTTCAGTGAAGGCATGCATACATTCCATGAGGAGAGAAGTTGCATTTATCTAGTTTGCAGTTTTAGATCCCAGAGACACCTTACAGACATCCAGTGCTTGTTAGATGGATGGATGGGTGGATGGATGGGTGGATAGATAGGTGGATGGGTGGATGGGTGGATGGACAGATGGATGAATGGATGGATAAATGGATGGACGGATGGATGGATGGATGGATGAATGGGTGGATGGATGGATGGATGGATGGATGGATGGATAAATGGATGGACAGATGGATGAATGGATGGATAAATGGATGGACGGATGGATGGATGGATGGGTGAATGGGTGGATGGATGGATGGATGGATGGATGGATGGATGGATGGATGGACGGACGGACGGACGGACGGATGGATGGATGGATGGGTGGGTGGATGGGTGGATGGATGGATGGATGGTAAATGGATGGATGGTAAATGGATGGACGGATGGATAAATGCATGGACGGATGGATGGATGGGTGGATGGGTGGATGGGTGGATGGGTGGATGGATGGACGGACAGATGGATGGATGGATAAATGGATGGATGGTAAATGGATGGACGGATGGATGAATGCATGCATGGACAGTTGCTTGAGTGGTACACTACTCATCAAGATCGATGAAAATGATTCTTGTTTAAGCAAAAGCTTGGGAAGCAAAGGTTTTACCACTATGAATCAAATGACTAAATGGCTGTTTTGTTTTGTTTTTCTTTTTTCCTCCACTGACTTTTTTCTAACTGTCCCAATATCTCCTCTCAGGATTAGTTTTATGGCAGATCCTCTGTCACAAAAAAGGCAACAATAAATCTGCTTCAGTATCATTCCTAACATTTAAAGGTAGCCCTTCTACTGATATTTAAACAACTTTTCCAAGATGCAAATGGTTGAAGGACACACACACACACACACACTGTATGTACTATGTAATAGAGAGCATGTATGCTTCACAAACTGCTCAGAGATTTGTGTAAAAAATACCTTTTCCCACAGGCCATCAACACTCCATTTATTTTGCTGAGTAATAAGAGTTGACAGGTTCCTCTTGAAGCTCACTTCCCTCTTAAAATTGTGGTGCTTTCATGTGGATTTGTACACAGTTTTAGCACCAAGCCACTGAGCATTCTGTCAGGAACTTTCCAAAACTGCAGCGTAGAATATTGACAGAGGAGACACCGGGATCATTTATGCACTTGATTATAATGTGTCATTTTTATTGTATTTTATGTATTTCCTTTTGCTTTCGACTTCTGCCATTCTCAGAAGCATGTGACTTTTCCATGGATTATGACTTGATACCAAACAGAAAAAGAACCCCTCACTTTCAGTGATAAAATCCATCTCCTATGAAAGCATTTTACTTGAGGATGAAACAGGGGGTATGCTCGTTAGATACACCAGACTCCACTCATTTAAACAGAATTTTCTTTATAAAAAATGAATTGAAAAAAGAAGATTATTTGAGATATTCTTGTATCATTTATCCTGAAATTGAAGTATAGCCCAGAGTTCCAGGTTCTGAGAGGACGCTAGAAAGGAAGAGGAGCAACTGCACAGTTCGGATTAACTCTGGAGCTGATGCGAATAGAGTGGGGAAGTAGGCAACACCCATGAAAAGCCTCGGATTTAAGGAGCAGATTTCTCCAGTACTCACACCGTTCCTAGGGTGCATGGTCCTGCCTATTTCAGCTTCTGCTTTAGGGTTCACATCTGGAGGCTTCCAGTTTTCCTGCTTTGGGTCAGGTGTTGCTGGAGTGTCTGGCAATCCCAGCCTTCTTTTCTGCTTCGAGGCAGAACTGGCATGCAGCGCGCTTATAGATCAGCTGCTTTCCAGACTACTCAGTGCCTGCATCTGCCGCTTGACGACCCTGTGATTGCCTCTTAGACTCTGTTTCCCCTCATCCTCTGGTCCTCCATCTCTCTGACAACACAGTCATGATGGGCCTTCCTGTTTTAATCCTGCCAGAAATCTCAGTCTGTAAGAGGCAAATCCATGTGATACATTCTTCTCGCACCAGTGTTGTAATGCCATACCAAGCCCATGGCTACCTCGGATACTCAGGCACTAGCTGAGTGCCACTTCGTTCGTTTTTATGCTGAGGATGTGTTTGCTGCAGATGCGCTTGCCTCAGAAGCCTCTCTGCACTCTGCTCGGCTCTTCCTTTTCTTCTCACCTGGCCTTTGTTCCAGGTCTCTTCAAGGAAGAGTGCCAAAATTACACTACCTTAAAACTGCCGGTGTCAGCAGGAACATTATACTTGTGTCACCTGCTGTGTATCTGAGGAAGGGGCCCAGCTACCTGGGTTTTCTTGTTTCCAGGTGATCCTTGAGTAACCTGAAGTTGAGGAGACCTAGATGTCTGCAGTTATCCATGCCTTATGTTCCTTTTGGATTACTCCTGCTTCCATGCTCTAAAGAGTATTATTCTCCTTGGATATTCCTTCCTTTATGGAATCTTCTCTTTGAAGCTTTACCATGAGCGTGCTTGCCTGAAGTTGACATCAAGTGACTTTCTTAATTGCTCTCCTCTTTATTTGCTAAGGCAGGGGCTCTCAGTAGAACCTGCAGCTTCCTAGTGGGCTAAGCTAGCTAACCAGTTTGTTTGGGGGATCCTCTGCACTTTCTTCCACAGGGCCAGAACTGCAGCAGGCTGCCATGCTTACAGGGGTATTACATGGGTTCTGTAGATCCAAACCCTGGTCCCCATGCTTGCCTGAAAACCACTTTTTCCATCAATCTATCTCACCACCCTGTATCTCTGGAGGTTGACTGTCTCCAGACTAGGATGGAGAATATTTTTGGTAGCCAACCTGTTTTTCAAATGGCTTACACATAGGAGCACAACTACAGCCACATTCTTTCCCTGCATGCAGAGTTAACTATCAGAAAAGGACTGTTATTTTATCCTCAAGGTTGGTAAACAAATTTCCACCAAAAGCTGCTACTGTTGTCAACCAAGAGGCCCCTGGAAGAACCTAAGTGTACAGAGGATAGGTTCCAGTCCCCTGCCTCCAGGAGATAACTCTTGAAATCCCTTGATTATAGGACCAGAGATGGACTTGTCTGAAGTTTCTAGAAGCATGGTTGTAGTACAGTGATTCAAGAACTTCCAGTTAGTCCACTCGAGTTTCCCATAGCACTGTTGAAATGCAGGTGAACCCTCCTCTTCTGAAATTCCCCACCAATGGAGGATGTCCATTGTTGAAATGCAGGTGAACCCTCCTCTTCTGAAATTCCCTACCAATGGAGGATGTCCATTGTTGAAATGCAGGTGAACCCTCCTCTTCTGAAATTCCCTAAAATGGAAGATGTCCGTTTGCTAGAAAAGAGGTTCATAGTTTGACTCCAATATCACCTTAGTGAGTGTGAGCTGCATTGGCGGGACATTTTCTTATCTTTGCCACACGGTGTTTGGCACATTTGAGTGAACAGATAACCTTGTTCTGCAGGGCTTTGTGAGATTTTATTATTTATTTGCTGTTGACCAGTTTAATTTTTTATTAGTCCTGACTGTAAAGACAGTGAAATTTTGAGCTTCTTGAGATTTTGGATCAGATTTTAATTATTAATAATAAAGAATTACTTTGTTGTGACAAAATTGTGCTTCAGTTCCTCTTTTTCTATCAGTTTTTCTATTTCCTGTCTCCTGGCATCTCTCCCAACCTTTGGGTTTCTCTCTAGCAAAATGAAAACCATTCAGTTTGTCACATGTCTTGGAATAATTTTGGCTCCCAGACTTCAGCTGATGACCTTCCATCCTTAATTACAAAGCTCCACCTTAGAGGATGGAGAAGCAGGAGACACAAGTAAAAACCTGGGAAGCATAGAGATAAAGCAACCTACAAATACATAATCAGATGGGAAGGGAAGCCTGAGAGCTTCTTCTACACTAAGTATTCTAATACAGAGGTCTTTGTTTCCAAACAATAGTATTAGTAAGCTGTTGTAGAAACAAAATAACAAGAATCACTGTGATACAATATCAAGTGCATGGATTAAAAAAAAAACCTTGTTAGAGCATTTGAGGCTGCATAGCCTTTGTCAATGGGCAAGTACAAACCATATATATATTATATGTTTCTAATTTGTAAAATGAAAACAACACAAACCTCAGGAAAACTGGTGATGTGGTGGGGGAGGAAGTGGAAGGGAGATGTTTAGCCAGCAATTTCAGTCTTTATTGTCATCATCTCTGTAAGTGCAGTTGTGACATGTGCTACACTGGAGCCCCAGATTATCAACTGTCTTTTCTCTAAATCATTCTCTGTCATCTGTTGGAACCCTTTCTTCACTTTCCAATATCTCCTTACTTGCCACATGTTCATGATACCATGCAGAGTTAGCGTAATTAGATTTGGATTTTCTTCCCTGTTCTGGAATGTCTAGCATGGCGGGTGTTGGGGAGGTTTGATCAGGCATTTTTGAGTTACACTGAAAAGAGAGGGAATAGATGTGCCCTGAAGTATGTTCACAGTGTTCGATGCTCTCAACAGAACAAATTCAGTTAGGAAACCAGAGCTGGTATAGAAAAACCTGAAGCTACCCTGTCACCACAGGCTAGGGAAGAAGCCTGCTCCCTGCACCCTCTCTCCAGGCTACAGAACAGCTTTTCCAGCTTGAGATCATTGCCGTAAGCCTGGAGAGCTGATTTCCTCTCTTCTGGATGACACTGCTGTTGCCCTTTCATCCTGATGTCGACCTGCGCTGATGGAGTGCACATTCATTTCAAATAGTGAATATTAAGTGCAGGTGCCCAGGCCCAGTTCCCAGATTCTCATACAGTACCAGATCATTGATGAACCAGCACAGGACCCTATGAGAATTGTTTGATTCATCCAGTAGATATGTGCTGTGCGGTGCTGTGCGTCTTCTATGCACCAATTCTGCCTGAAAAAAACAATCACTTAATAAATAAGTAAATAACAACAAGAAGCAGAAATCTCTGGTCTTATAAAGTTTAGGTTTGTTCATCTGTCACTACCATTCATCTCTGCAACCTATAATTAAAATCATTGAATAAATTATTTAACATGTAACAGTAGTAAGTGCTATGGACAAAAATAGAGAGAAGGGCAAGTGGGTGGGACACGTGGTTTCTCTATAATGTCTTCATTTGCTTAAAGCTTAAATCTCTCTTCCTTTTTTAGGATCCCATTGCCTAATGCTTACCCCAGTCACTTCCTTTGCTGGGCAGTTTAAGTGGGTGTTTCCTGACACGAGACAGGATCCTGACTTCAGTTTTATTAGTTCAAAGAGAAGGTCATGAGCCCAGATCTGGCCTCTCACAGCCTGCCTCCCTCAAAATCCTTACAATTTATTCATTACCCATCAGCAGAGATGGAACACTGTTTGCTCTATTCAATAGGTGTGGGGGGAGGGTTGTTATCATAGGGTTGACATAGATTGACTGGGGGAACTAAGTCCTTTCCTGAGTCTGGTTTTGGTCTGAAGGACTATGCTTGGGAACTAGGTGCTGTACTTAGCATCCCAGATGGAATGGTCAGATGTGAAGAGCTTTCATCCTTGGCTCTTCCTTCTTTATTTAGAGGAGCTCGAAAGTCCTTGTATCGGTTGTGGATAAAAGTTTACATTTGCTTAACTGTTGTCGTAGAAATAGATTAATTGCTTAGCTTTAAAGAGTTCCATCAGCATGAATGTCATGGAAGGGAATTTTAGGTCCCTAGTAAAGGAAGTCAAGGAGTTACTTGGAATAACAGCAACTGCCAATCAACAGAATGAGATTAGGGCATCTAGTGAGCCGGGCTGGTGGGAATCCAGCATATTCCTTTTCTCTGAGTCAGGTACTCTTGGGTAATCGAAACTGGCTACAGTCTCCAACTGGGACACACACTCTGCTTCTCTTTGCTGTGGAGGCTTTCTTTACCTTGACAGCTGGATGAGCATCGGCTTACCCATTTCTGTTCCTTACATCTGTAACTCTTCTTTTATATAAGTGGCTGACTTACCTGCACCTGGTTGGCTTTTTAATCATCATCTGTCACTAGCATTCACCTCTGTAACCTATATGTGATAATGGTGTCTTGTTTTAATTTTTTAAAAAGGGCAGTATATATAGAAAATAATCCAAATATTCTTGACATAATACTAAGAACAATTTTGGATAGTTTAATGGATGTTGCTAAGTGATCCTTGGCTATAGTTGATCTGAATCCATCATAATCAACATACACTTGTGCTAGGATTCAGTGGACTGGGCAAGAATATAAAAAAGTCTGAAAAGAAACAAGATTTGTATTTGCTTTTCTGTGATCTCAGATTATCGCCCTGCTTAATTTCTATGGAAGTATGTTCGAGGGGTATGCAAGGAAGATGAAATAAAACTAGTCAAATGATGAAGAGAAAGACCCTGGGCAGAGAGAGACAATAGGGCATGAAAGGAACTGCCTTGCATATAACACCAATTCATATCCTAATGAGTATTTGAATTTGGTATTAATTTAATGGAGACAGAAACTGAAGTCCAGAGAGTTCCTTCCAGCTGCATCACTGCCAATAAGTTACATCAGTGTTTAGTAGCCACTGATCTCACAAATTATTGTGCTGTCTCCTTTTGAAAATCACTGCGATGTTTTTAGGTCATCTCAGAAGCCCCTCGCTGCCCCTCCCCTCTGTTTGTTGATATGGATCATGATGATGGGTTTGTACAGATCCACCTGCCCTTCCACATCCGTTAGCCTTCTGGCTAAGAACGGTGTCAGATATGGGCTACAGTAGGGATGGAGGGCAGAGCTTTTGTTGGCGGACCTGAGATTGCCCTGACAGTGTACACAGGAAGTGGTTGCCAGGCAATTGCTAAAGGCTAGAGCGTGCAGGGCAGCTGTCTCTAGGAACATGCCAGCTCTTGTGCTGTCGTTGATGCTTGTCTGCTTCAGTGTCTAATCCATAAGAGAAAAGCCCAGGCTGCTGGGGCCTTCCAGGAGACTGATGCTAACGCAGTCCTTCTTGCTCCAACGGGGGTTCTGAAGGGCTAGTTCAAACAGAAAGACAACTATTGTCAAATATTGCTTTACCTACTATCAAGGTGAAGCTATGACTCTCTGAACCAGATCAGGATTTAATCTTCATTCTAGAGTTCATTATGTGTGACTTTCATCAAGTACTAACCTGCCTATGCCTCAGTTATTGCACTTTGAATGTAGAATTATATTTTCTATATGGAGTTAACCTGTTTAAGCTTCATTTATCCCACTTTAACATAGAGTTATTGTCAGGGTACCAAAAAGTTCCAGAGGGGTGCTAGTTGCCTCCATTGTCATAGAAGCCTTAACACACTAGGAGGGCATAACAAGAAGTGGTTCTTGTTGATATTATAAATAACTGATACCCATAAAAACCTTAACATGATGTCTACAGCAGTGTTTACATATGGCTAGTCTGGGGCACAGAAAGCAGCCTGTAATAGTTCAGAGATAAGCCAGTGCTGTCTTCTCAGCAAGCAGGAAAGACTGCATCCTGGAGCTCAGAGATGAGATTTTAAAGGGTCTTCAGCAGAACCTAGTCATTGATTACAGAGGAATAAGCAAGAGAAAGAACAATAAGGAATTTTAAGGTGGTTGAAAATATCTCCGTTGCTTTGTAGAAGTTAGTACTGACTGAAGCTTGGAAAATGGAATACTAGATTTGACAGCAATTTGGACAGAGTTGTTAATATATCAGATATAGAGACAGATACCAGTCTTGACTCTTCCAGTTAATCTTTCTTATATTTTTAGGCCCTCAAGATGCTTTTCATAGAACAGCTCAGCACTACAAAGGCTCTCTTCTTTCTAAATGTTAGCTGTCTGATCTTTAATTTGTATACCTGCCAAACTATGAGCTCGTTTAAAACTCAAATCTTATTATAGTCTTGATTCCACATCCAGTCCCACGGTCAATTCAACACTGATCCAGCTGAGAGAGCTATCAACAACAACAACAAAAAAAAAACAACAAAACAAACAAACAAAAAACCCCACCACATTGCAACCAGCTGCCTCTTCAAGAAGATCTGTTTCCATTCTTATCAAGGCCAAGGCCTCCATACTCCAGAGTCCTATCCTCCTCATTTACTGCTTTCAGCACACTAGTGTCTCGGTGGACCTAGACACACTGAGCCAAGTATTGTCATTATTAGGCCCCTCAACATTTGTAGCTGGCTGGAATCATCTTCCTGTAGGTATCTACAAGACTTGATCACTTCCTTCCCTTTGGACTTTCCTCAACTGTCACCTAACCTTTGAGAACCTAAATAAAATCAGACACGCCTCTTATGCATGCACGTCAATATACAGTCGGTCCTTAAACTGATTCTTCTCTGTTCCACTGTGACACATTTTAATAGCCAGTATTTATGTTTATTTATCTGTTACCTCTGAATTAGAAAATAAATTAATGAAGAAGAGATCTGTGTTTTAGTCATTGGTGAATCCTTGAGACAGAAGAGAAGAAGTGATTATGAAATTCATATTAAACACACATGTGTTTATGGCCTAAGTAGACCCACAAATTAGAATTAGACCTTTCACTTCTCTAGCTAGCTGGCAAATATCACTTCATTGTAGGCAAAGACTCCCAATTCACACAAGATCTGCAATGACTAGGCAGGTGGAAAGACTGACTAGGAACTTTTGCATGCTTTGAATATACGGATTTCTATTTATCATCCTTTTATTTAAATTAGATGTCTGAAAACCTGTTGTTATTTTTAGTGTGTGCAAAATGTAAAAAAAAAAAGCCATCTCTCATCAGTTATGAGAGAAGGGAGTTTGACTACAGTAGGGCCCAAAAGGTCTTCTGCTATGTGATGGGAAAGGGGTTCTGCTGGGCCTTGCTGTGGTTTTATGTACCAGCCATCCAGAACAGACATGGGTCAGAAAACGTAGGCAAAAGTGAAGTGACTTATAGCCAGACTAGAAAAATGAGGACATCTGACTTTGATTTAACTTCCTACAGGTAACACAGAGTTCTACCTAGGACCTCTTTTGCACCCATGCTTTATGGATGTAATAAATGGTCCTTCCCTGAGGCATTCCAGATGAATGTTACAGACCTTCTCTTGCATTTACCCCAAATCCCAGGCCTTGGAGGCAGAGGTGATATGAGGTTTCAGCTAAGTTTTGCATGAGCAAAAATGAGTGAATTTGGGGGCCCAGTCAACAACTGCACTTTTACCACTCTTTGTGTTGCTCAATGATTTTTGTCGCCATGTCCTTAACTGCCAAAAGCTCTTCGTTGTATGTATACTTTGTGGTCATCGTTTTTATGCAACATGAGCTAATTTGGATGGAATCATTTCTCCTGCATGTTCTGGTCACTTGAGCTCACTATAGAATTACAAATGTCTGCTTTGGAATGACCTGGAAAGTGTGACATTGACACTGAGAAAGAAGGTTTTATGGCTGCTTTCATGGCCCTCCAGGCTCTTCCACACAGCTCAGCCCAGGCCCAGTTATCTCTTGTTTCTGATGCACAAAATTTGCAGCTTCCAAAGCACCTGTGTATCCAGATGTGGAAAGCGGTGCTTGAAGAGCCATGTGATTAGCTGACCGCCTATCAGGGGAGCCCAGATTTGCCCGAAATTGGGGCGGGGAGGGTGCCCTAAAGAAAACGTGCTTTTAAAAACTGTACTTAAAATGTAGTAAGTTCAGTAAAATACTTTTTCCTCACAAGAACAAATACCCATGAGTTTTGATTGCCAGCAAGCTTGAAGATCTCTCTGTTTCCAAGGAAGCTTGGAGCAGTGGGATGTGATTTTGCAAAATAAAATAGGGGTGTACTCCAAGATATATGATATCTTGTATTCGGAGGCTTTTCTCAGAATCTGAGTTTCAAGATGTGTATCTTAATAAGGTGGTTTTCTCAATGAAACAGTTTCCAAAGAAACTGTACTAACTCAAATGTAAAAGAAAATCCACTTGAGCAATAAGGAAGAAATCACTTAATGCTTCAAAAGTTTTGCTTTCTGTTTGTTGTTGGTTGTTAGTGTGCACCAGTGTGTGCTCAGTAGAGCTGCACTATGGACTTGTCATTTCCAGGGAGTCATTGTGTGTCTTGCTTGGCAAATGGGACTACACATAGAAAATCCACAGAGAGATGGAACTGTAAATGTTGCAGATGATTGTTTAGTCACTGGTAGAGTCTTAGAATAATGATTCTCCAGAGATTTTGTGATGGCTAAACATAAAGTAATATGAACAAGTTATTAATGATGACTTGGTACTAATTATGTGATTTATTTCCTTTCCTCTCCTCCTCATCCCTTCTCCCCCCCCCCTTTTTTACTATTAGGTTGGGACATTTGAAAGTCTCATTGTACAACATGCTGCGATTAAGCCTCTCACCGACTGTTTCAATGGGATTTCGTCTGGTAGCTATGGTGGCTCTCTTGTTTTCCCATGTTGACCATATAACTGCGGAAGCAGAGTCGGAAACAGGAGGAAATGAAACTACTGAATGTACTGGCTCATATTACTGCAAGAAAGGGGTGATTCTTCCCATTTGGGAACCCCAAGACCCGTCTTTTGGGGATAAAATTGCTAGAGCAACTGTGTATTTTGTGGCCATGGTCTACATGTTTCTTGGAGTTTCCATCATTGCCGACCGGTTCATGTCCTCCATAGAAGTCATCACCTCTCAAGAAAAAGAAATAACCATAAAGAAGCCCAATGGGGAGACCACCAAGACTACGGTAAGGATCTGGAATGAGACAGTGTCCAACCTGACCTTGATGGCTCTGGGATCATCTGCTCCTGAGATTCTCCTCTCTGTCATTGAAGTATGTGGCCATAACTTCACTGCAGGGGACCTTGGTCCCAGCACCATTGTGGGAAGCGCTGCCTTTAACATGTTCATCATCATTGCACTTTGTGTTTATGTGGTCCCTGATGGAGAGACAAGGAAGATTAAGCATTTGCGTGTGTTCTTTGTGACAGCAGCCTGGAGCATCTTTGCCTATACCTGGCTTTATATAATTCTGTCTGTCATCTCTCCTGGTGTTGTGGAGGTCTGGGAAGGATTGCTCACTTTCTTCTTTTTTCCCATCTGTGTTGTGTTCGCTTGGGTAGCAGACAGGCGGCTTCTCTTTTACAAGTATGTCTACAAGCGATATAGGGCTGGCAAGCAGAGGGGGATGATTATTGAACATGAAGGAGACAGGCCAGCTTCCAAAACTGAAATTGAAATGGATGGGAAAGTGGTCAACTCTCATGTTGACAATTTCTTAGATGGTGCTCTGGTTTTGGAAGTCGATGAGAGGGACCAAGATGATGAGGAAGCAAGGCGTGAGATGGCAAGGATTCTGAAGGAACTTAAGCAGAAGCATCCGGAAAAAGAAATTGAGCAATTAATAGAATTAGCCAACTATCAAGTCCTAAGTCAGCAGCAAAAAAGCCGAGCATTTTATCGGATTCAAGCTACTCGTCTGATGACTGGAGCTGGCAACATTTTGAAGAGGCATGCTGCTGACCAAGCAAGGAAGGCTGTCAGCATGCATGAAGTCAACATAGAAGTGGCTGAAAATGACCCAGTCAGTAAGATCTTCTTCGAGCAAGGGACATACCAATGTCTAGAGAACTGTGGTACCGTGGCTCTCACCATTATCCGCAGAGGGGGCGACTTGACCAACACTGTGTTTGTTGATTTCAGAACAGAAGATGGCACAGCCAATGCTGGGTCTGATTATGAATTCACTGAAGGGACTGTGATCTTTAAACCTGGGGAGAGCCAGAAGGAGATCAGAGTCGGCATCATTGATGATGATATCTTTGAAGAGGATGAAAACTTCCTTGTGCATCTAAGCAATGTCAGAGTCTCTTCTGAAGCTTCAGAAGATGGCATACTAGAAGCCAATCATATTTCTACACTTGCTTGTCTTGGGTCCCCCTGCACTGCCACTGTCACCATTTTTGATGATGACCATGCAGGCATCTTTACGTTTGAGGAACCAGTGACTCATGTGAGCGAGAGCATTGGCATCATGGAAGTGAAGGTTTTGAGAACATCCGGAGCTCGAGGAAATGTTATTGTTCCCTATAAAACCATTGAAGGAACAGCCCGAGGTGGAGGGGAGGACTTTGAGGACACGTGTGGAGAACTCGAATTCCAGAACGATGAAATTGTGTAAGTTACTTGTGTGAGTGTGTGTGTGTGTGTGTGTGTGTGTGAATATTTTTATGCATGTGAGCATTCGTGGATTTAACAAATGGAATTAAAGGAACCATAGTTATCAAGTTATATTCCTTTCAAAATAACAGATCTCTCATGGGTGTTTCTTTTTAATAAACACAATACACAAAATCTTAATTTCTTTTTTTACTTTCACCTTTTACATATTTTGTATAAATTTTAGGGCATGACAATATGAATTTGTAACACAATTTAATAGATTACTTGAGATGAGTTGGAAATTTTTATTCCATTATAAATTGTGCAGAGTACTTATGTGTGTATACATAATGCATAAACATTGAAAACAAATGTTCAATAAATCACAAAACTTTCTAACTCCGTTGCTGTGCACAAATCTGGAAAAGCCTAAAACTGAAACACCTCTGAGAATATCTTGGCTATCAGGCATGACTGAATGTTTCTCTAACTTTTATTTGATATTGTGTATCATGAGAATATATGATAATGCATCTACTTGAAGGCTAATGTTGAATCATGACATATGATCAGTCCTGCTTCTTCAATTGGATGCCAATTTATTTACTTATTTCCCAGTCTGGTTTTATTTTCTGTATACAACCCTTTTTAACCTAGTGGTATAAAATACAGACAGAAATAAGTTTTCTCCCAAGCATTCTCACAGATGAGGGGTGGGACAGAGGCAAAGGAATGGCAAGCAATTGACTCTTCTCTCTTCCTTATTAATGCTTTACCCTATCATGGTGCCTTGCTGTAATACTGAGCAGTCAATGATGAAATGATTATTCTATCAAGAACTGCTATTGAGAGAACAAGGTCTCCTGCCTAGTTGTGGAGACGATTTTGTATTCAGCCACCCAGAATGACAAAAGCAAGGACATAGTAGTATCTGCCGGTACATCAAAGGACCTTATCATGAATAACAATGTTGACTGAAGCGTTGGTAATTTATGAAATTAAGGGAGGAAAAATATGTTCATGTGATGAATTCTAAAATTGGTTAATGTTGGAGCTACCAATAGGTAACATATTTAAACAGCAAGTATACGTTCACCACGATTGACATTCTTCCTACAGAGTCTGCAAAAAAAAAAAAAAAGAAAGAAAGAAAGAAAGCAGAAACATGGGGCTGGGTAGAGGGATTAGGTTTCCCTTGTAGGACTTTCTGGGGTCTGTAGATTTCTTTGATGTTGTACAATAGAAATGAGTGGTCCTTGAATTCAATTACATATTGAAATTAAATAAATGAGGGATTATGCTTATCATCCTGTAGTGTACACAGGTGGGCGGTGCTTGTGTTAGTATCTGTTCTATGTTGTTAAGATTTTACCTACTGAGATGTAGTTTATTGGTAAGTGAATTTTATGGAAATAGAATTTAGTAGCAATATATATTACACACTAAAGAAAATGTTCTTCCAGGGACTTGCTTTGACTATGATCATGCCCAGATTAGTTCACATCTGTTTTACTTTTCTACTTCCTCTTTTCCCCCACTAAGTTTTCTAATAACTTCAGTTATAGACAGCACTTGTGATCCCTGTAAAATTTTAATGAACTCTGAAGGTAGTCCTTAAATATGTCAAAGCTGATGAGTGTTTTATTTGCTTGACACAGGGTACTTTCTCGAAAGGAGAAAGCAACTTTTCTCCATACTTCTTAGGGTTATCTTGTTCTTTCTATTCTGTTACCTAAGGTTGTTTTCTTTTTTGTTTCTTTTTAACCAGGCCATAGATAAGCAATCTTTTGTTTGGTGGCATAAGCAGAAGAAGGTCTCAAAAGTTCTGACTGACAGGGATTTGTTGGAATAACATTCTGCCAAGCTTTATTGAAAACATTCATTTAATGCAATTAAACTGATTTTATTCTTGCTATGGGAGGACTATGGTCAAATTCCATCTTTTTTTTTAATTACAAGAAAAATTTACATTTACTCCCCTTGTTCCCGGCCCTCCCGCTCCC
>JAQHUG010000024.1:10547263-10568123 GCA_028555095.1 Dicrostonyx torquatus
AGAGAGAGAGAGAGAGAGAGAGAGAGAGAGAGAGAGAGAGAGAGAGAGAGAGAGAGAGAGACTAGGAATATATATCTGCTGCTAGGAATCCAAACTTAAGTTTTCATGCTGGTGTGGCAGACATTTTGCCAGCTGAGCCTTCTTCTCATCTCTAAGTATCAGCATTTTTATTTGTAGTCAAGACACTAAGGCCTCCTAATTCTGTCTTACTTTGAAGTGTTGAAGATATTTAAATATTTAACAGAATAATGTCTGCACCTATTCATTCTTATTCTAATATAAATGACTTGAATTATTTCATATTGACCTTTTCTAAGATCATATTTATAGTTGGGTATAAGTGCTGATAAGTAATAATTGTTGTTCTAATATCTAATAAAATGTATTATCAAGAAAAGTCTTAAAACTAAACTGTAAAAATCCACTCAAGGGATGTAATTAAAAGCACATGCTTTTGTGCAAGATCAGTCAATGACAAAATGCAAACCCATGCCAAACAATCTTAACTTTCAGTAGGGAATTCTGTATAATGTTAATAGCTAATGAAAAAAGTAAATTAAGAAATCACTGAAGTGATTTGTGGTTGGTAGATGATACCCACACATGTGAAGCCTGGCTGATGGTTATTCTCTAATGATGCTAGTGTAGTGGAAATAATTATAACAAAATGCAATCTGGTCTTTCAAGATCTATTATTAGCTTAAGTGTTCTGGGAAATGTTAAGGTTAATTAATTAATGTAGATACAAATCAAATTTAATTACTTAGTGGTGGCCCAATAATAATACCATTTTGGAAGATAATTTGAGAGATGATGATTGTTTATTGTTATATATATATATATATATATATATATATAACGCTGAGCTGAGAAAACACAAAAGAAGTAGGAATATTTACATAGCATATAGCTTGGCAAGTTATTTTACAGGCACTTTCATACTGTAATATAGTGCAACAAATGATGAGTTTATACGGTTTTATTTGATATATATATATATATATAACGCTGAGCTGAGGAAACACAAAAGAAGTAGGAATATTTACATAGCATATAGCTTGGCAAGTTATTTTACAGGCACTTTCATACTGTAATATAGTGCAACAAATGATGAGTTTATACGGTTTTATTTGGACAATTATTAAACGTTTAGGTATTGTGTATAGCTGTACTAATTCTAAGAAATATTCCAGCCACTTTAACAAGTACAGAACTCCAAAAATCAGTCTTTACATAATTTTTGAATAAGGATTAGAAAATAAGTAAACAGTAATATTGTATTTATTACTGTTACTATTATCACTACTGTTGTTATTTCTTCTACTTCTACTACTCTTGCATGTCAGGAAAGATAAATACTTTACTTATATTTCCACTTATATTTCCAGAATTCATATTGTGCTTTGTGGGATACATGCTGAATCAGTTATGGGACCAAATCAAAAAGTAATATATTAAGACCTCCCTATGTGATAAGTTGTCTAAAGAAAAGGTGTCAAGAAAATCTGGCACAATCCAAACAGACCAACGAATGTCTGCCAGAAAATTGAAAATGACAAATTACTATGACAGATACCTTTATACCGAAAGAGCAATCAGCATCCACTGCTTCAAATCTTGCTTTTTCTGAATTTACTTTATAATGGAATAATTGTCTCTCCTGCATTTAGTCTATTGAAAGAATGGGCTAATTTATCTGGGGACATGTTTCCCATAGGTAATTTGCTAATGTAATAAATTTGGATGGGACAATTTGAGCACTTCAGTAACTTTCTACACTAGTGGATTATCCTCTCAGACTGGAATATTTATCCTTTTTAGAATTGTTGGGCATCTCTTGGGTATATTCCCAAGAGTGGTATTGCTGGATCCTGAGGTAGGTTGATTCCCAGTTTCCTGAGAAACCGCCACACTGATTTCCAAAGTGGTTGCACAAGTTTGCATTCCCACCAGCAATGGAGGAGTGTTCCCCTTACTCCACATCCTCTCCAGCATAGGTTATCATTGGTGGTTTTGATTTTAGCCATTCTGACAGGTGTAAGATGGTATCTCAAAGTCGTTTTGATTTGCATTTCCCTGATTGCTAAGGAAGTTGAACATGACCTTAAGTATCTTTTGGCCATTTAAACTTCTTTTGTTGAGAATTCTCTGTTCAGATCATTACCCCATTTTTTAATTGGGTTATTTAGGATTTCGATGTCTAATTTCTTGAGTTCTTTGTATATTTTGGAGCTCAGACCTTTGTCTGATGTGGGGTTAGTGAAGATCTTCTCCCATTCAGTAGGATGCCTTTTTGTCTTAATGACTGTGTCTTTTGCTTTACAGAAGCTTCTCAGTTTCAGGAGGCCCCATTCATTTATTGTTGTTCTTATTGTCTGTGCCACTGGGGTTTTACGTAGGAAGTGGTCTCCTGTGCCCATGTATTGCAGGCTATTTCCCACTTTCTCTTCAATCAGGTTCAGTGTGGTCAGATTTATATTGAGGTCTTTAATCCATTTGGACTTGAGTTTTGTGCATGGTGACAGATAAGGATCAATTTTCATTCTCCTACAGGTTGACATCCAGTTATGCCAGCATCATTTGTTAAAGATGCTTTCATTCTTTTATTGCATAGTTTTTGCTTCTTTGTCAAATATGAGGTGTTCATAGCCAACACCACATTTAAGCCTAAATTATAACTATAGAAGATTCTGGTGTGAATATGTATGTTTTATTAATTTACAATTATTATAAAAATAAGACTTGATCAGAGGCAAAACATTTATGAATTATAATTTTGTATTTCTAAGAGCTCAAGTTGATTATATGCAAAGAATTTCTGTACCATGTAGCAGATTGCTGTGCATGGTGGTGTAATCTCTTTTCCCCAGGATTAATTAGAGTCTAAGATTATGATATACTTATATAAAGAAGTTTTACCATAGAAAATGAAGACATTTAATAGGTTAGGTACATTGAATGTTCCAATTATGAGTTCCTTTCAGAGTCATAGCCCAAGTCATTTTCATGGGAGACTTGTATACTTCACAATTTTTATACATTTATCATTATAATATTCCAATGCATATGTGACACTGAACATGAAAACTTGAATCTCAAAGAGAGTAAAAATACTCCAAAGTAGTTAGAAATGATAGATCCTGGAACTGAAACCCTGTGAACTAAATCTAATATTTAACTTCAACCCCTCTATACGGTTTTCTATAGCTTCTATTGAAAATGTGCAAGATTCCCAGTGAAATGCCTTCAACGTTTTGTTTTGTTGTTTATGGTGTAGGCGAAATGTTGGTTTGTTTTCTAATTTTATTTTATGAGACGGAGTTGATTTGTAGCTCAGACTGGCTTTAAATTGGTTATGTAGCCAAAGCAGGCTTTGAACTCCTGATCTTCCCAACTCCATGCTCCCAAGTGCTTGACTTAGAAGTTTGTGCCACCATAAAAGGACAGGACTGGTTTTGGCTGACTTTAATTCAGAGGATTTACACATGCTGCCCTTAATCCTGTGAATGAAGCAACCTTGAGGGTGCAGCTCCTGGGATGGATGGATTGTGATCATTCTGCTGCTCTGTCCTCATTAGCTGAGGAAAACTGCCTTAAGGTAAAACTCTATAAAGCCATGAGAACTACAAATGCTTTCCTGTGAAATGTTCCCATTGTGCTGTGTTCTGTCTTGGTTTCCGCTATCTTATCACTGGGAGGTCTGATGGCTGGGAGGTAGGAAGAGTGCTCATGTGATGCAAGATGCCATGAAGCGCTTACATTGCCTTGCAGTGATAGAAGTGGCTCTTGGGGAAGTGGCATTAAGAAAGTAGAGGAAAATGTGAGATGGTCAGCTGAAGGTGATGTTAGCACTCTGCAACTGTGGGTAAGCTAGCTGAGGAGTCCCAGGAGAAGATGCTGATAAATAGGCAGGACGTTATCTGCTGGCATACCACAACGCCTTACAGGAGAACTAGAGAAGGACCTGGGGGAAGATAAGATATGAACAGCAAGGGTAGAATTATAGGAAAGCTGCTTTGCTTCTTTTCCTGGCTGGACCCACAGCCTACATAATACCCATCTATTTGTCAAAGGTCGAGCCAAACCCGAGGCCCTTTCTTTTCACAGACATGTACTATGAAGTAGGGTCTGTTTATTTCCTGCCTTCCTCCTGAGCACTCAAGTCTCCAGATGGTATTTTCCTCCCCCTTCACAATATCTCTGTTGGGTCAAATATGGCAGTGGGAGTTGTGCTCTGTTGTAACAATTGACAAGGGACAATGACAACCCAAAAGCAGAATGTAGGTTCTTTGTTTTTGAGATGTCAGAACTATTTAAGTATTGCGGATAATTCAAATATCAATGGGCTGAGGATATTTACTACATAGAATTTCATATTCCCCCCCTCTTCCTCTGTGTGTGTGTGTATGTGTGTGTGAGTGAGTGAGCAGAAGAGTGATTTCACATGTGAGTATGCTTTTAGAGTCTAGATATTGATGTTAAGTGTCCATTTCTCTCTATCTTATTTTTTCTTTTATGAGACCGTTTCTTACTAAACCCAGAGCTCACCATTTCCATTATGCTAGGTTACCAGTCAACCCTGGGGATCTGCTTGTCTCTGTACCCTTCAGTCCTGGAGTTATATGTGTACGCCACCCTACCCAGCATTTTATGTGCGTGCTGGGGATCCAAAGTCACTTCGCAAGCTCGAAGGTGGTGATGGCAATGGCAGATCCCACTGTGTTTGTGGTGGCAATGTTTAGGATATGGTGGTTTTCATAGCTGTTGTGACAGTTTGGGCTATGTTGATGGTAGTGAAAGTGGTAGATATGGGTTGAGGTAGATAAGGTGTTAGTTGAGATACTGATGGTACTGGCAGTGGTGGAGGAAAGAGAGGTGATGGTGTGCATGGGGTAGTATTGGATGTAGTACGATGGCAGTTGTGATTTCACACTTTCGTGGTTATCGCACTGGCTACTGTGGGTGTGGTATAGAGGTGGAGGACATAGCTATGGTGGGTATGGTAGACAAGGATATAGTGGTAGTGATGGTGACAATGCTCCGATTTACTGGGGACAAGTTATCTGCCAGTTTCACTTACTTTTCACAATGGTATTTCCAAGGTGCTCTTGCCATATTTATTGTACAAATGGAGAAATTGAGATGTATGCACTACCTTATTTTAATTCTCATAGCTGGTATAGAGTGGCTCTAGAGTTATCTGCAGAAGCCTGACCCTAAAGCCTACACTGTCATCAGGGACTCTCATATCCAAATACAAGCCTGTCTGAGGCTATGGGACTGTAGCCCTAACTGCAACGCATGTCTAAGCTACTCGGAAATAAGAAACAGAGGTGAGCATTTGTCTTCTATGGAATTCTGGAACACATACCAAGTGTGCTATAGTACCACACTTCCACTTCTCCTAGAAGAAGTCATAGGCTGAGCTTAGAGAGCAAGAGAACACAGTCTCTGTGCTCTGTCCTGGCCAGTGAATGTCTATCCTTTATTCCTTTTCTTGAAGTATTCATTACACCTTGCTCCTAATTTTAACAGGGAAACTTCATTATGAGTGTTGTTTTGCTTTGTTTTCTTTTGACATTCTCTGCTCTGACCCTGTAGCATTTGACTTCCTTATATGGCTAAATACTGAATGTAGCTTTTCACCACACTTAAAATAGCCTTTCCTTTGCCTCCCTTTTTGTGATATGTTATAAGGATATAACGTATGTAAATTAATGGATCAAGAGAATTAATATAGGGAACACTTACTATCTTGTGTTACTGGTTTAACCAAAAAACAATACTTATCTGGAAGTAATTAACAGAAAAAATTAAAGCTTTCCTATGATAGGTGACCCTCATGATGGTTCTCCTGATGCAAATTATAATTCCAAATTTCGCTGAAAAGGCAGTGTTAAAAGTTTTTATGTATATTTTTTATTTTATTTATTTAAGATTATCTGATGATACTGGCTGCAAATGCACCGTGCTCCTTCCTTAGCCTCTTGACTTGCAGAACTGCAGTCATGCGACACAGGCCTGGCATAGACACACTATGTAAATTCCAATTTCAAATCACTTTGCTTTTACTTGCATTCTCTCTAGGGGACAACAAGAAGAAAAAAATTGCATAAACTCTAATGACATCTTCCATATACTTTTATAAATTCAAATCCATCTTTAAAAATATTTTTAGGTGAAATTGCTTTGTTTTATGTTTTAATTTTCCAGACAAATTTCTAGTCTGTTTAGAGTAAGCCCATTGCTAGTATTCATAAACATAATTAATTATAGCCTTTAAAGAAAAACCAAAATGGTTTGCCTTCAACAAAAATTTATGTTTCTTATGCACACACATTTTTCATTTAGAAATAAAAGAAGTAAGAAGGCAAAATTATGCTATAATCATATATAATTCAGTTCTTAGGGAGCAATGAAACACAACCAAGTCCCTTGAGGACAGGAACAACTCACAGTCTTGCACATAAGACACTGCAGCCCTAACTGAACTATTCACTTTAATGTGTATAACTGTGTATCAAGGAGAAGAGAAAGAGGGGGAAATGGAGGGAGCTAGAGAAGAGGGGAGATGGGGAAAGAGGGAGAATAGGGAGGATAAAGTAGAATTGGGAGGTTGGGAGACAGTATCATTAGGGAAAAAAAAGAAATAGAATTGGGGAAGGGCAACACGCAGATCAAGAGACAGAGACGGTATAGGGCCCTGATTAGGTTCCAGCTATTATTAAAGTGAAATGAAACCTGGAATCAGTTCAGATTCCTGCTCAACCAAACAACAAACAGTATGAGAATAAGGAAGCAGAGATTGAACTCACTCCTGATTTGCTAAAAAATACATAGAAATTTTGTCCTTCAAATCATGAAGGAGCCCAAATCCGTTTGAGAAGCCCTAAGAAGCTAGTGGAATCTAATATGGCAGGGGCCCCATTCTTTCATCCCTTCTGTCACTTGTTCTATAAACACTTAGTCCCTGTCAAAGCTCCTTGCAAAACGCTGCAGAGCTAAGTCTTAGTCCCTCCCATGGACAGCTTTGTGTCTATGAGAGGAGATAAACAATATCCAACCAAATAGCTCTGTGAGTGTGTAGTCATCCCTGACGCTCAAATTGTGTCTTCCTCAGCATGTCTGTCTTTCTCGGTGCCTCTGGATAAGGTTCTTGCCTTGATATTCAGGCTGAGAGCCAACGATGATGAGCTGTCCACTTCTGGCAGCTGGACCCTGTATGTGGCTGCTCTTCCATGGAAGAGAACCACACACCGTGGCTCTTTCACTGTCGCCATCCCAGATGGCTCCTTCACGGTTTGGCTGCCCTCTCTGATAGAGACAAAAAGCATAGAGAGTGTTCAAGTTCAAATCAGATTTATGTCTCACAGCACAACAAGTAGAGAGGAAAGTGAACCGGAGAAGTAAGTGTTCATCTTCTCCCATTGTTTCCTAAACCCGTGTGTTACCAGGGAAAGCAGAGGTGGTTCCCATCTGAGTCCTTTCTATAAAGAGCATCATTTTGCCAAGCAGGAATGAATGAAGCCACATCATAGGACTTTGAGAAGTGGGAGCATGGTTACTTGAGGGTCTTAGGCACAGATGGCCTAGCATCTTAAGAAACCATGATCTGATACTGATTGAGCCCAAGCAGATCAGAAAGGAAAGACAAACATTAAAGGCAGAGGGCCTCTCGAGCTGTCGTGGTGAAAAAGACCATAAATGAATTCTTGGATAGTGTAGGTAGGATAGTAGAATGTTAATATGATGTATTGTTTAATATGCTTATAATACATATATCCATGAGTGAAAAAGACAAATACAGGAATGACACAATGAGTAGCAAGACTATGTGTTTAGTCAGAAATATATAGAGCTGAAACGTGGAGAAATCATGACAAGTAATTTAAAAGTACTCTGTAGGTTTGGGAAATTTTAAGGAACTTTCTTAATAGTCATGTAAACTGTAGTTTCTTAACTCAGACTTTTTATTTTTGGCAAGATATCAGTGGGATTGTTTTTATTTTGTCATCTATGGAATGAGGCTATGCATCCCTATTTCTAATAAACACATGTATCTAATGCCTACTGTATAGTCAGAAATTTCGTTGTAATTATTACCTCTAGCTCTTTTCCAAAAAGTTGTTTACAGAGGTCTAATCTCCAGTTAGAGATGGTATCATAAAACCATGTATGTTAAATGTAAACAAAAAAGAAGAAAACACCTTTGGGAAGTAGGTAAAAAGATATTTCTCTTTTGAATTTCCTTTCCCTAAAACAGACAGTTTCAATTTAATGAGCCACATGTTTGTGCATATGTGCTTGCATGCATACATATGTGCCTATGTGCCTGTGTGTGTGTCTGTGCATTTGAATGCATATAAGCTCAGGGTAGAAGTACTTGAACTTATAACTGTCTATTAACCTAACAAAAGAGGTAATTCTAGAGAAGAATGAAAAGTATAACAAGATGTTGCCCCAACAGTATGCCTTAGAATGAACTCGCCGTTCTGATACAGGAAGTGGGTAAAGCAAGATGGATATAGTGAGCAGGACCATGGAGTTCGGGCCACTTGAAAGCCTGAACATGGGAAAGGACAAAGATGAACCTTTTCTGGTGGCAACCCTTGGCTGGCTACGGGTCTCTAAATCTCCGTTTCATTTTCACACCAACCCTTTGAGGAATTAGCAGATCTATTTCAGGGTAGGATCGTGTTACGTGATTAATATCTATCAGGGCCCCAACAGATGGCTTCTGAAGAGAGAGCAGAAAAAGGATGGAGGCAACAAAGACTTTTAGACAAAGGAATTAATAAGTAGGTTCAAAGAATTAAATAGTGGCCCCAAATGACACAAGTGAGACTTGACACTGCCTGCCAGTGGCATTAGCAACCTGTCATACACCTTTAGCATGCCCCCAGATGCCAACACCTACTTGAGCTTGTCTTTATGCCCCACCAATTCTGACCCTTGCAATTTTCTCTATTTTAATCTATTAGTGTGTTCAGGAAAACAAGACCAAAAAATACTACCTTCCTACTGGTGGCTTGTTCTGTGCCTAATTTAGAATCTTCAAGATTGATATGTTATTTTTCTTCACCTTTAAACTTAGTGGAAGAAAAAAGAAAAATATCACAGCATAAAATGGTAAATCATAGTTATTGTGATGACTAGCCCCAAATAACACTGATTTACTGTCTTTTTGCCATTTTTCTGTGTGCACATGTATGTGTGCTGGGAGCCCAGAGGTTGACACCTGATGTCTGCACTTGTACTGTGCCTGGCTTCTTAGTGAGCGCTGGGGCTGGAACTCTGTTCTTCATGTTTGCACAGCTGTGTTTTACCAATGGCTTCATCTCCCAACCCTCCATTTCTTTTTCTTTCATTGTTTGTTTTTTTTTAATATTTAGTGGTACTATAACTTTAAAAAAATAATGAAATTCTCTTGGCATTTTTGAAAAGTATATCAAAATCTGATTTGCTCTGCCTGAAAACAGTAATCATTTTCCCCCTACATTTGTGGTCATCTGGGATTTCTGCAACTTGCTATGTCAGTCCTTCTTGGAAAGAAGTCCCTGGGTAATCCTGAGCCTGTCAAAAGTTTTATGTGTGTCAGAGATCAAATACATCATCATATTAAGTAAAATTAAATCTACATGAAGGAAGCTCTAATGTATTAAATCCAAGTTCATGTAATTGTTGTTTCTTGGATATATTGGTATGGTAACTTCAGAGAACATATTTTCTTGAATTCAAATAGAAATCCAATTCAACTCTCGTACCTAATGATGAAAAACGTGTCAAGAAGAGACACATATATCAACAGTCACTTTAAAGATGGAGCCTTCTCTGATTTCATGTTTCAAGAAGTACATTGCCAGAAACATTTTTGTGTGTTTTAAAATATTGCTTTAAATCCACATATGGTGGTCCCTGCCCATTCAGGGAGCAGGGATTACCTGAGATTTGAGGGTATCCTGGCCTACATAGGATGTTCCAGGCCAGCCTGGGCTCCAGAATGGGACTCTGTCTCTAAACACTGCTTTGCCACGCTTAATTTTTTATGATTCCATTTCTGACAATAAATCAATACCACTTCATTCCAGTCTGAATTTCCAGTGCGGCATGGGCCACCCCAGTGCTGTGTAGGCTACTCCACATTCCTACTGTTCTTATTCCTTCATGTTATGTAAATCTGCCATGTGGAAGGTAGCAAAACCCAAACCAGATAGGTTCCTCTTTGTGTAGTCATCAGAATATATGTGAAAATTAATAAATTAAGACATTTAAAGTTCTTTTTATTGACAACACACTAACTTTGCCTAATAATGGAAAAGTTAATAAGGTTTTTTTCTTCTTCTTTTCCTTAATGACAAAATTCAATGTTTTCAGAGAAGATAGAAGTTTTTGTGACTTTTCTCCCTGCTAAAAGATTAATAAGTGTTTCTTTTAATGAAGAATATACTCCAGTAAAAGGATAGAATATAGAAATAAATAAATGTTTTGGTATCAGAATTTGCCCAAATCAACTTGTCTCTTCAGACCAGTTCCGCATGGTTGGTTTGCCATTAACTGCACCAGCAGTAATGGTCAAATTATTCTCTGCCTTGGTAGTTCAGTTTTCCCATGGTAAAGTAAAGGCATTAAGTGCTCTAGGGATCTTCTGGGATTTATGGTCTTCTTCCATCTCCACATCACTATCATGAGAGAAAGGAGAGAGAAAAAGGAGAGTGGAGAGAATAGAGCTTCAAATTAAGAGTATAGTCAAATAGGAGAAAATTTGACTTGTAATTTTTAATATTTAAATTACTCTTTGTGTTAATGTCTTAACATTCTTTACATGCTTAATTTACAAAAATAAACAACTCATGAAATAAAAGTCAAACAAGAGACTCTTAAATCCCTCTTTCTTAGTTAATTTCAGTAAATATGTAATTGAAAAATTAACTGTGACCCTAGTGTGACATTAAGTAAAATTTACCCAAATACTTTTTAATATTTTATATAAATTAGCATTCCTGTTAGTGTGTTTAATGTACCTATATATTATAAATTATATCACTTTGAAAAATACAGGGAGAAGGGACTATCAATAATTAGAAGTCATAATGACAAAGGAGTGAGCATGGTCACTCCACTGGCAGTCTTAGAAAGTTAGAAACCACCTCTCATTTGGAGACATCTATAGTCTGGGACAACCATCATCAGAAACTGAAAACATTCTATTTGAGGTTTCTCTCTGTCAGCTTTCCTAACCCACATCCTCTTTTTGTTAAGTGAACCTATTGAGAAATATCTCAGTAGAACTTGTAGTAAACATGTCTGCTGGAAAAAAAAGATGGAGATGGCAGCTTAATTAGATGGAGAGGAATGGAAAAGGGATCCATTATGCCTAAACCACAGCTCCAGCGGTTTTCTAGTCAAACCATGTTGGCAGTTTTCTTTCTTTCCCCTCCACATATGGATAAAACCAATTGATTTTTTTTCTCCTTTGAAGTCTTTGGGGAAACGGTAGAGTTGTCACTTCAGCAGGTCTAGAAGACTGTGAGCATGGGGTTGCTTTTGTAGCAATGGTTGCATAGGCAATTCTGCTTTTGTTCTTTGGGGAAGGAAAGTCTTGAAGCTCCTAAAAGTCTTAAAAGACAGTCATTCAGAACCGTATCTTAGTTTACTCCTATTACTGGCTGTGCCAGCCCAGGTAAATATGTGTTATGCTTCTAAGCTACTGTGACTCTGAGCTGTGCTTCTCAGCCTTCCTAAAGTTGCAGCTCTTTAATACGGTTCCTTATGCTGTGGTGACCCCCAACTATAAAATCATCTTGTCGCTATTTCATAACTAGTTTTTCTACTGTCTTAAAATATAATGTAAATATTTTTAGAGATAGAAGGTTGCCAAAGGACTGTGAACCCTTAACTGCTCTAAAGCCTTTCACGGGCTTCCTGTCCTGCCCTTCCATTTGTCCAGTCACCTTTGCTACAAGTGTCCCAGGCATACAGTCAGTGCTTTTTGATATCTAGATGAGATAAATCTGATTGTGTCCTCCCCAATATTGCCATCTTTCAAAGTGTGCCTCTAATTACTCCCTCTTAACTTATTAAGAATATTCATCTCTATATTCTCAATTTAATATTGTTTTTCAGGGTAAGGTTAAAAAAAAAGAACATTATTTATCTTTAATCATAAGCCAACCCAATTTAGATGGAGTTAGTTCTCTACTTTTCATAGTACATATATTAATGTATGATTAATACATAACAAATTATAATTAGTAATTTCAAAAGATGGGAAAAATACCATAAAATTCCCCATGAAGGAATAGACCATCAAGAAACTAAAATACAATAAATGTTTTAAGTATAAACTTATGAGTGGAACAAAACATAACTGAGGAATCAAATATTTTTATTATTTTGATGACTTTTAGGTGTAGTTCAGTTAAGACATTAACAGTGTCGAATTTAGCACAAGGAAGAAGCAATTTAACCACAGAAGCACATAATTAGAATCAGTAAACCTGGAGCTGTCCTCAAATAAAACACCAGAAAGTTTCAATTGGCCACAGTGTTAATGTTCCTGGGCAGAAAGAAGAAGTAGCACCAGAGTTTCAAGGTCATAGGCTGTTATCAGATGTGCTGTCTCATCAAACCTTTTGCTATGTTTCCCAAGAGAACTGATATATGGATACAGGTGATTTTACCCTCCCAACGTCTAGGTATCTCTATGTCTAGAATGTCAATAGTTCCCAGAGTTCTGGTCCCAAAGTCGTTAGAAAACAGGTTATTGTTTTCCAATAAAGCCAGCACTTATGAGGCAGCATAGAATGCAGTTTGTCGTCCATAGTTCTGAAACACTCTCTGTTTTGCTTTGTAAGGTACTTGAGGGGCATGAGCAATACTTTACATCAGAGAAATTATGCAACTACTTTTTTGTTTCTAAATTGTTTACATCATTAAGGTGACATTTATAGTCTTAAGAAATTTTTATTGCATATTCTCATGAATTTTCCTTTTCAATTAATATAAAATATGGTGTTCAGGAAATAAATTCCCTTATCAGTTACTAGGTGGTAAACCAACCTGTGTTGTTCCATTTAATACCCGGTGAAACATCATGTAGCTTCAAATGGCTAGCTCATATTTCAAGAATAAATAATATATCTTCCATGGACACCCTTAATATGTCTATTTGTTTATCCAGGGATCAGAAATATAAATCTCTGCTCATGAACAAAATAAATTTAAATAAAAGTTCTTGACACATATTATCCATTTGAGTTTCTGCTTCAAAGACACTGTTTTGTATCATGCTGTGTGATGATGTTATTGTGTAGAATAGGGCCTCAAGCATGCTCCCAAATGTCAATATTTTCACTGCGACTCAAATGAGTTTTTCATGAGAGAAAATAAACAAATAGAGAATATACAGTAGACCAGGGCTAGTGACTTCTGACTGTCCTTAGCTTCTTTTAACAAGAAAGAAGAACTAGAGGATGGACAAAGACTGATGACCTAAGTTCCATTCCCCAAAATCATACAATGTAAGGAGAGACCTGACTCCTACAAGCTGTCATCTAAGCTTCAGGCATGTGAACAACACACACACACACACACACACACACTAAACAATTTAAAAAGTGATGGATATGATGCTAAATGCCCATAAATTCATGCAATTCAGAGGCAAGTAGTTTATATACACTAGTAAATAGTATATAAAGAGCTATCTGAGCTCTAAAGTAGCTCTAGGCTGGTTTAGGCTACACAACAAGTTCGAGACAAGCCTAGGCTATATGAAAGCCTGACTTATAGATATAGGAAGTAAAAATGAAGGAGGGAGAAGAAAAGATAGAAAGGAGAGAAGTGGAGAGATAAAGAAAAGAAAAAGGCTGGGCAGTTGCTATGGGATAACGGTCTCTTATCCTGCTACTTGTATTTTAATAAAACACTGATTGGCTAGTAGCTGGGCAGGAAGTAGAGGCAGGATGATGAGAACAGGAGAATTCTGGGAAGAGAAACCAGTCAGTCTATAATCATCACCCAGAGAGGACGCAAGATGAGAATGCCTTGCTGATGAAAGGTACCCAGCCATGTGATACCTTTGATTCCACAATATTGCTAAGTTATTTTTTTGTAAACTTCCTTCCAGTTATTTGCAATTGATAAGACACAGACAAGAATAATGGGTTAATGGCAGATGTAAGAATTAAGTAATAGGAAGCCTGAGCTAATAGGTGAATCCATTTTATAATTAATGTAGGCCTGTGTGTGTGTGTGTGTGTGTGTGTGTTTCTTTGAGACTGAAAGGCTGTGGGGACTGGGCAGGACAGTGATGGCACATGCCTTCAATCCTAGTACTTGAGAGGCAGAGGCAGGTAGTTCTCTCTGTGTTTGACACCAGCCTGGCCAACAGAGCTAGTTCTAGAGCAGCCAAGGCTATACAAAGAAATTCTGTCTACACAAACCAAAAGAAAGAAATAAGGAAAGAAAGAAAGAAAAAGAGAGACAGAGAGAGGGAGGGAGGGAGGGGATCCAAAACAAACAGCTTTACCTGAATCTTACTACAGTGTTTTATTAACAAAAGCTCTTCTCAGTAGTGAGCATCCAGCGTCCTGTCTATTCCTCCTCCTATCCAAAGTCCTGTCCACTACTTCTGATGGCTGCTGTGATTACAGTTCTCTGAATTCTTGTCGTCACTGGCCTGTGCCTTAGCAGTTCTTGCAGCTCTGGTTTTGTGTATATAATATCACCCATTGAATTCAGCAATAATTCCACTGAAATCAATAAAATGGCCCGTGTAGTGTTTGATTGATGCAGACACTAACTAAGAAGCATACACTAACAAGGAAGCAGAATAAATCTCCTTGCACTTAAGTAGAATACCTTTTCTGTAATCTAGAATCAGCTTCCACTGAACGTGCATGCCTCCTCCAAAGTAGTGTTAAGTCAATGCCCCAAACTGTTACAATCATCATTAATAATAATTAGTATTATCCTTAGCATTGAATCAAGTCTCTGTTATACTTTCTATGCTTGTAGATAGATGATTATAAAGTAGGTATGATAGTTTTCTATATAAAACAACCATTGTATTCTTAGGATTAAGAGTCAGCCCATTGGTGAAAACCGAGTATTTATGACCACTTTAGCTTACACGTTGTCAGAATTACAAGCTGCCTGGTCAACAAGGTTATAGCCTTTTACAGACCAAGTACACAGTTGTACAGGATTGATATGTTCTTAGAAGATGCTAAGCAACTTATGCAGTATAAACAGTATTAACTGGGCTATAGATTCTGAAATCAGACTATGTGGTTCTAAGCCCAGATCAAATATTTACTCAGAAGGTGATATTGGGCTAGTTACTTTTGCTCTTGGTTGTGCAGTACAGGTCTGAATTTAAAGCAGCCATCCACTAAAGAACACCCTTTAAATTGAACTCTACGTGAATGAAGCTTTCATTATTATGCCCATAGCTTCACTGACGAGGGTCTGTCATTTCCTTTTTTTTTTTTTTGACATTGTGTTTAGGTTTCTTTTTTACTATTGTTTACGTAGCAGTAACTAGTGCTAGAGGACACAGTTTTTGAGAAACAGAATCTTAGTCTGTATCTTCAACTAGTGCCTTATGCTAACTCTTTAAATTAGAATAAACAGACCAGAAAACCACAGACATGATGAGGCTTTCAATAGTACTCAGGATGCTGTTTTAAAAGAGTCTGTAACTGTTTACATTTCTGATGTCTGCTTACAGTTTTCTAATGAAACTGATTACTTGTCAGGATGCTTTATGAGTGTATGCATATAATCAATTATATATATGTATATATATATACATAATCTGCTAGTATTTACTGAGAATATTTGATGACATGTAATATACAGCACTGTATGTGTGTGTATACACACACATATATATATTGCTCAAGAAATATATATATTTATATACATATATTTATATATATATAAAATGTGTTTTGATCAAATCCACTTTCTAATTCTTTTCCCTTCCAACATTATGGGCTCATTTCTCAACCCACTGAATGAATTTAATGGCTTTCAATATGTGCATGAATGAAGGACCTCTACTAGAGCATGGACAACTTCTCAGGGACTACATAACTGAGGAAAACTGACTCTCCTCCTAACAGTTGACAACAGCTCCTCAGCAAGGGCATGATAAGCCACTGGCTCCTTCCATGCTGGGATTTTCCTACCCCCATACTTTCAAATAAGTATCTGCAAAGCATTCTTCTTTCCCTTCAATAAACACATATGTCCAGTAAACTGATAGCTGTTCAGTAGTCACCGTGTTGAGATGCAAAACCAATGCAGTGACATTCTGTGGTACTAGATGCTGCTTTCATCTAGTACCACTTCATGTTGGAAGATTTTGATGGCATTTCTACAAGTCAGGATAATTTGGATTTCTGAATAGGTGGAATTTTCATCGCCTCATGACTCCCAGAGAGATGCTACAATCATCTAACAAACCACCCATTTAATTTACAATTTGTAGCTTTAGTAAAAAGAAGCATTCACCCTACCCCTTGTTCTGTGATTTATTGAGATGTTGAACCATCTAAATAAGTGTGGGGGTCTTAGAACTTTCTGATGATGTCCCCAGGCTTCAGGAAAATGATCTTTAAAATACATAGCCCCAGAAATAACAGAGGATTAGCTAAGAATGGTGAGATCATTGGCTGAGGAGGTTTCCTCTCCAACTTTCTTCTTGCCCAAGTCTTCAGTAACACTCACTTGGCTGTGGGTGGAGGAGGGCCTTGGCTTCCCTAAGGCTTCACCATACCGATTTTATCAGGCAGTCTGGGAAGACATTCCATTCCTCTAGCTGTACAGCGTTCCATCTGCTCTCAGCCTCCACCATAGAATATGTTCTTATCTGTTTACCCTAACCTGCCATGATGGAAAAGCTAGACATTACAGCCCTACAACTCATTTAGAAGTATTAAAGTCCCCATCTGTCACCTCTGCATTGGATGTTGTATTAAAGTTGTGTAGAGAACATCCTAGCATCTTTAAATTGAAGAAAATACCATATTCCAAGAACGTCGATATTTCTGATTATTTGACTGTCAGTAGGAAATAAATTTTTGAGGTAATGCGTGATGTTTAAACATCATGTCTGTGCATATATTATGAAGGTAACTGACAACAGATAAGTCATTTTTAATGGAATTTATCTACCAGTGGTAAATGCTTAAAAACTCAATGTTACAGAGGAGTATACAGTGATGGGAGACATCACATAATATGTTCTTAAATCAAGATTATAATGGTCTTTCAGGGCTTAGCTAACAGGTTTTCCAAAACCCTATTAATAGTTTTCAAGGAAATATATAGAAATTTCAAAAAGATGTCAAATGAATACTTGTCGAATGACAGAATGTCTTGCTCATCAAGAGTGTTTCATGAAAATACAAGGGAAAGAAAAAAAAGAGAGTGAGAACATGGTATTAAGAAAGTAGGAAGGTAAAGAACAGGGAAGAAGAGAGAGAGGGACTGAAAAGAAGGGAAGGAGGGAGGCAAAGATGCAGAAATTGAAGTGCAGAAAAAACTCATTGGCAATCAGTATGAAAAACTGAGGCCAATGAGTTGAAAACTGAGTTGAAGAATGACTCCCTGTTCTTCCTGTTCTGATGTTTCTGCAAGGCAAACATACCCAAGCTGCCCATAAAACGTTACATGAATGCAGCAGAGCCATGTCAGACAATGAAGCTCCCTTCCCTTTCTTGGAAACCGAAAGGCACATTGGAGCATGGGATCTCACAAGAATTCCGATTTGTAGATCGTATTTGGAAAAAGGACAACTGTTAAATCATGAGTCACTCAAGCTCTGACAACCCACCGTTCAAAGATATGAAAGCGCTCATGTATTTTTCTTCAGAAATCTATATTTATGGTATGCCCTGGCTTTCATCCACGATGCCCTCCATATACATTTTTATTTTTCTTGCAGAAATTGTTTTAGCAAGCCGAGACATGCAGCCCATGTTAACTCCAGTCCTTTCCTTCTGTTTTTGCATGTTTTCTGTTCGGTAACAAGAACAAGATTCATTTGTGCTCTGAAATTTGACATTTTCTCCAATTACTGGAGCACATCCCCCTAGCACTCTTCTCCATTTGCCTTATGAGGACCACTTAATTTACATCATTGACTCCAGTTCTCATTTGAAATGAGATACATCCTATGGGGCTGAGGCAAGTAGTGGGGATTGCTTCATAATTCAGTAAATTACAGAATTTTCTCAGGATTATAAATCCACTTCTGGAAACAAGTTATTTGATAAACAGATAATTGCCGTTACCTCTCAGCTTTCTCCGGTGTTGGAAAAAGAGAAAATTAGTCTTTGTCAGTTGTTTGGATGTTCAACAGCAGCAGCAAAATCTTTACTGTGACACCTTGCTATGCAGCGTTCATTTGATCTGTAGTGGGGCCTTTTTTGGACAGTCTGCCTAGTTGTTCAAGAATGAGCTTCCTGGGTAATTATGCATTTTTTGAGCTCAGAAGCAAGGTACTATGCAAGCTTGAGGCAGCTGAGATGTTCTGGTTCTACTTACTATCGTGAAAATGTAAGACATGTCACTGTAAATAAGAGTCATTGTCCTTAAAGTCCATATTCTGTCTCCCAATGAACACTGGTTATGGGGGACAACTGGCGGGGGGGGGGGATGGGATGATCCATTGACTCCTTGACATGTTTTGTGGTTTTTGTTTCCTCAACATACACAAACAGATTTTTATAAATGTAAGATTTGTTGCATAAAATCACATATTTTAAAAATGCTACATTTGTATGTGTGATGGGTGGGTGTGGGGGAAGTTATTTGTCCATTTCACCTTTGTGTCCCACTGCCATATGGGTCCCAGGGATTGAACTCAGGTCACTAGGCTTGGTAATAAGTACCATTACCCCTTATGTAATTCCTCTTGCTCCCAAATCATGTGTTTTAACGTGCTCTTTGAAAATAACCATCTCTAACTAGGCGGTGGTGACACACGCCTTTAGTGCCAGCACTCAAGAGGCAGAAGCAGGAAGAGTTCTGTGAATTTGAGACCAGCCTGGTTTACAAGAGCTAGTTCCAGGACAGGCTCCAAAGCTGAAACAGAGAAACCATGTCTCAGGAAAATGAAAGAAAGGAAGGAAGGGAGGGAGGGAGGGAGGGAGGGAGGGAGGGAGGGAGGAAGGGAGGAAGGAAGGGAAGGAAAAAAGGAAGAGAGAAAGGAAAAGAAAAAAATCATCTCTGTTGTAAACCTTTAACTCTCTTAAAGACAACAATACAAACAAGGAGTCTGAGGAGGTGCAATATTAAGTAATATATACAGATGATCTCAGTGTTTGCAACTGAGAAGAAAAGTAACTCAGAAAGCCAGAGGGGGTGGGAGATCTCTTGTTAGATATGTATAGGGATAGGGTTTCTTTTCACATGACTGATGAGTAAGAAAACTGTAGGAAAGTATTTTGAAATTCATGAATTTGCTTTATCTTGATAGCCTGAGGGTACTATTCCCCTTCTAGTTGCATTGGATCTACAAATCTGTAATAATCTCAAATTTTTGAAAGCTGTCTTTTAGAAATGATGAAGTGAAACAGTCCTCCCTAGTATTGAGAAGCAGGAGATTTCTGCTTGCTTCCTTCAGAGCACATATGGTGCAGCCGAGGGTTTATTTTTATTGCATTGCTGTGTTGTCATGCTCTGTCCTTTGGAGACAATGCTATTATTGTTCGGTATTAGTTACACATTTGTTTTGGATGCCAGAGTGCTTTCTATGAATACGTCCTGTACCATTTGGATCGCACACAGCAATTATTGTCTTACTGTTGTGAACCTAGTGTGAATTTCAGGTTGATAGTATGTGAAGGAAGGAAGGAAGAATATAGGAAAGGCCTTCAAATTACTGAGAAGGTTGAATAAGGGACAGACAGTCAGTGGCAGGGCTCCTTGAGAATCAGAGTTCTACTGAATTTAATGTAGGGAAAGGAGAGGCAGAGATCAAAGGGATCCCACCATGGCCAATGATGTCTTTCTAAATAAAGAAAATGGTAGCTAATGGGTAAGGATGGTGGTTCCTCTTCCCCGAAATAAATAGGAGGACAGAGGATGACACTTTCAAAGGGAGCCACTGAGAATGTGCTCTAGGCTATTTATGCTGCTGATGTGCTAACCAGGGGGCGGGAGCATTTCCTCTTTGGATAATCAAGAGTCTACTCTCTTCTCAATTCTTGGGTTTAATGGGAGAATTATTGCTTTGCAAAATGTTTGCTTCTGAGTAAAGGGATTTGGTGTGTTGTATTGGTTAATGCCAATGCATTAAACTTACCTTATATCTGATGTTTCCTATTCACCAAAGATTAACATTAAGTTCTGATTTAAATCTCAATTTAAGCCCCAGAAGGGTTTTATGTGATGCTAGTTTATGTGCCTTGTGCATGGAACCTGCATCTTATACTTGTGAGTGTCATTTATGGGAGACACAGATGCCTAATTAGGGGAGAGCTTCATAGTTTTAATTTTGCTAATCTCAGTTCTGGAGCAGAGAGTCACAAAAGAAAATCTAATGACACTATTGTGGTAACAGCTAATAGCAACAGCTTTCACGTGAGAGAAAGACAATTTACTAAGCACCAAGTTAAGGGAGGTGAATGATGGATGGTTTAGTCGAGGTGAGAGCAGCTGAGTGACGATTTCAGAATAGTATTTAAGGCTAGCCCTTCTCTTTCCTTTGGGATAAAAGATTGAATATAAGTTCCATTGTATTATATGGTCAGAAGTTTCTTTGGCACTGGAAAGAATTCCAATAGCAGATACAAGCTAAAAAAAACCATAACTACACCAACAGAGACATTGTGCTCGATCTATT
>JAQHUG010000024.1:10569023-10610265 GCA_028555095.1 Dicrostonyx torquatus
ATATATATATATATATATATATATAATTAAGTTAGCAAATTCTCACAGCAAAAGTAAATAGAATCTGCTTTGGCTTTGAAAAGTCTTTCATTACAAGAAATACATATGAAGAACACAAGATTTTGTTAATTTTCCACTAGCTCATTCAAAACTATTTTCTTCTCTCTGCATAAAAAAAACAGTTTTAGCACATCATAAAGTGCAGAAAAAGTTAAATTTAGTTTGGGAGAGGAAATGTATGAGTATCATAATACAAAAACTCATGATTAAAAAAAATGTCATGGGAGAAAACCAGAAAGCATAGAGGTTTAGATCTTTCAAGTCCTGGGTAACATTCCAGTAGCCAGGTAAGGAAAAGATGCTCTGTCAACACAAACAGTATAAACAAAGCACAGAGACGGGCTTGAAGGATGGCACAAGTAGAGCTTCAGTCAAGGATATATGCAGAAAATACATGGTGTTTAACAGGAATCCGTGGGAAGTGCATCATCCCCCAGCACAGCTGCTGACAGGTAGTAATAGAAAGGACATTAGTGCCATTAAAGAAGGTTAGCCATCTACCACTTGCTCTGGGTAACACTTTTCTCACCTGTACAACAGGGACAGCTATGTCACTAGTATGCCTGGCTTTCACATCATTGCTGTAATATGACAGACTCTGTGTTTTCTAAACTGGAAATCATGTTCACAAGCGCTAAGCATAGATGTCTTCCTAGATCAGAAGCACCAAGGCCACCTTGCTTTCTCAGCCTTGTCCTTCAAAAGTGCATTTCCCAACCGTGTTTAGCGCTCCCTGCCCATTTCCTGCCTCTCCTTGTTAAGGAGGGAATTGGCACTCAGAACCTGGTGCGTGTGCCAGTTGGCAGACAAAGTCCTTTGAAGGCAGATGCTCTCCTCTTTCTGACATCACCGCCCAAATCTCTCCGGGACAGGAGCCTGCCCCTGCCCCCACCTCTGCAGGCTCTTCCCTCCTACTGCATTCTCACTGCTAGAGGAGGCAGTTCAGTCAACCCAGCTTGCCTCAGGGACACCCTCTCACTTCCTTCCTCTCTGCAGGCCTCTCCTCTCCCCTTTCCTTCCCATCTGATCTGTGAAAGCTTTACAAATGGCTTCTCCTTGGGCCAAAAGGAAACAAATGATTGTAAAGAAAAAACTCAGGTGAATGTACAGCTTTGACTTGACAATGCTTCTGCCATCTTGCAAGGACTTGGAGTCACCCTTGTGAAACTCTCAGTCCACTCTAACACATGCACCCCCTTTTTTTCTGTTTCCAGCATATGCCTCTTTCTCAAATCATTCACCCTCATCTTTTATTTCTAGGATGTGCCTTCAGCTTCTGACATTGTTCTTAAATGGAGCTGCTTTTTAAATATGAGTCAGTGTAGTTTCTTACCCAGATTATTAAGGAGCTGAGGGGTTTCAGGATGGTACGGAAAGACAGTTTTCATTATGCCACTTACAACTAAAAACAACTCCCTAATTCTTCATCAGTCAGTCCCCTCTCCCCAAATGTCCTGATCTTTAAAAGAGAGTGCATTTACTTAATTTAGTGTTTCCCACAGCATAACATTTCTGGAAACACAATATAAGATCCCCAGGGAACATTTAGGTTTTTCAGATGGTGAAAGTCTAAATAAAAATCAGTTTAAAAAATTTCTTTTGGATCCAGACTTCTAGAGACTTGGCCATTCTATATCTTTATCAAATTCCTTCAGTGGACCTCTTCTGAAAGTTTTTTTTTTTTTTTTGACACTCCAAGGTGGCTCTGACCTGGGGTAAGGTTCTAGTGGCCACAAACTAAATAGCCTATATTTCTGTTAATTATCTCCGAACTGCTCTCATCCTGGTGTTGGGTCTGAGAGGAGGAGGAGGAGGTGGAGAAACGCACAAAGGAGTGTCAGCAAACCCCATGTTCATTTCCCCAAGGCATCCTACTAATAATCATGGCGTGCCTTGCAGGAGCAGTGTTCTACACCAGGACAAAGTAGAAAACCTTCCTTCCTTTCTGGAGATCTGATCTCAACCAGGACTTAGAAGACGTCTGAGATGATTTCCTGGTGCCTTCCTTCATTTGTGAAAATGTTAGCACATAGATTTAGCGTTTCAAAATGACAGCTCCTCCAAACTGAGGAGCCACTCAGGGATGCTCTCTCACTCTGGTTGCTGGGCTACTGGTACCTCCCTATCCTCACTTCATTTTTAAAAGCTAGTTCTCAAAACTTCTTCTGAACTTCTGTTTTAAAGTTGTAGTTGTCTTAGTTGGTGTTCTATTGCTGTGAAGAGACACCATGGCCATGACATCTCTTATAAAGACAAAGCATTTAATTGGGGTCTGGCTTACAGTTTCAGAGGTTTAGCCCATTATTGTTATGGCAAGAATCAAGGCAGCATGCAGGCACACATGGTGTTGGAGAAGGAGCTGAGAGTTCTTCATCTGGATATGAAGGCAGCAGGAAAAGTGAGACAATGGGCCTGGCTTGAGCTTTTGAAACCCCAAAGCTCTCCCCTGTGACATGCTTCCTCCAATTAGGCCACACCTCCTAACTCCCTGTTGAACTGGAATTCATATCTATAAACCTGTGGGGGCTATTTCTACTCAAAATGCCACAGTAATGAACTACAGTGGTTCCTGGTTTTTGAAGGATGTGAACATGGCAGTAATGTATATTAGTCTGTTTCTTATGAGCCATGTCGACAGATTTTTGCAAACATCCCAATCTGTTGCTTCTTCCCGGGCCTAGGAAGATGTGTCATTTATCAATCAAGATGGGGAAATAGAAGTTGGAAAAAAGCTACAGGGATTGTTTTCTTCATAACTTACATAAGCAAAATGCTTAGGATGGTTAAATATTTATGAATGTGTAGGTGCGTAAAGAAATTAAAAACAAATTATATCTAGTCATTCAAAATGTTTTAAGTGAATATTATCAATTATTAATAAAGGTGATTATATGTTTTAATAAGGATGAAATACTTTTATAATGTTAATTATTCTGTGACTGGTTTCTGAAAAACAGAAAAAGAATGTGCACAGAAGGACAGCATTTGGAAATTGTGGGAACAGTTGCTAACCTTTGGTGGTATGATAATAGATGTTATTTTCCTCCCTATGTTCATCTATGTTTTCTATTTTTATGTTGAATTTGTACTGCTTTGTAACTTTTAAGATGTTTAAGATTTGAATAGCATGTAGTAGGAAAATTGATGTTTCCACAGTAGCCAGGAGCTAAGAGGTCATGCAGTTGGAAATGGGTCAAAATATGATGCATTTGTTAGCAACACAGCTCAAAAATCAGCAACACTGATAATTCTGGGAGATCTTTCTGAAAGCCAGCCAAGTGAGAGGCCAGATCAGCCAGAAGTGAACAAGAAGACCTGTTAGCTCTCAGAAAGTCTGTCTACCCAGAAATGACCTTAGGTGTATCATAGGGGGATTTCTGGAGTCTAGATAAAAACCAGTATTCCTCAGGAACCTGTGAAGTCAGTTCCCATCTGCCAGGAGGAGTCATTTCCCTTACCTCCAGCAGAAGGGACATATGGCTACCTGTAGTTGTGTATCAAAGCCCATGCCAGCCTCCTAGCTCCCTCAGTCATGCTCTCAAGTACTTGTTACATACTTCAAAGTCCACACCAGCCTCCCTAGACGTCCTTCCTCCCAGATACCTATTTGTTCTTTTTATGATGATAAAGTTTTCTCGTTTCTCCTGCTATCCTTCTTTCTTACTCTGACCATGGGCCCTCTGCTTCCCTTTTTCTCCACTCTGGGCTCTTCTGGATGACTATGGATATTTTCTCTCTTTTACCTACAATAAAAACCTTCAGCAATAATGGAACCGTCCTTTAGGTCATTTCTTTACTGCACCCCCTTGTATACAGAAAACCTCACATACATGGGCTGCTGACATCCAGAAGAGGCACAAATGGACCCCTTCCCAAGGGCCCAGCCTCTAACGGAACAAGGCTCTCTCCCAAGGTGTGCATTATTTGTTTCTACTGGCTTCTGTCACTTCAAATTTTAACATCCTCATCTTCAGCTAGTTCTGCTTCATCTGTTCTAACCAGTCACCTCTCCTTGTCTACGCCAGTAAATGCCAACTCTAAGATGCCTGCTTAGTCTCTGTCCCTCTGGGCTCCTGAAGCCTCCTCCGGCTGCAAAAGTAGATCCATGTGCATCAGGCAGCCTCTCCTGCCCTAATAAGCATCCATCACATGGAAAGGGATACCCCTCCTTTGTTATTTGGAACATCTTTCTCTCTGGCAAGTCTCTTGATATACTTGGGGACTGCCTGGATTGAAATCCTTATCACAAGAGCGCTTACCTTTTTCTCTCCAGTCCTTGCTCTCCCGCCCCAAATGTCCTTCTGCCTGCTTCTGAAGATTGCTCTGTCTTTTTGCTTGCCTGCTGGAGCCGGAACTCTACTTTCTTTACTCATCTGCCTTCAGACTCCTCAGACTCATATTTCATTGAAGACTTTCTGTCTTACTGCAAACATCTCGGCCTCAGACATCTAGATAAGCAGTTTCAATGGGTCAAGATAGGATGCATTTATTAATAACATGGCTCAAAAATCAACAATGCTAATAATGCAGGGAGATTCCCAAAAGCTAAGTGAGTGGCCAGATCAGCTAGGAGAAGTGAACAAACAGTTGAAGATTAAAGCAAGTTAACATGTCACACTGTTTCATTTGAGCCAGGCAGGACTCAGGCTTGCACTGAATGTGAACTAAAATACTGCAGATTGAGCTACCTTATTTTCTTTCAATGATCGCCATTAAAAATAGAAAGCACTGTTTTGCCAAGCTGGCACCATTGTCAAATGCACAGAGGGTCTCTCCATTCTGTTACTTTCTTGGCAGCTGAAGCATCCGTTGGCTCAGCTGCTTAATGTGTGAGCGTGGTGTCCCAAGGGCCATTCTCCACAAGGCAGCAGCTACCCAACCATGATAAATCCAGTGTCATGTCTGGCGTCTGAGTATGCTGTGTCCCACTTTGAGAAAGGGCTGTGGGTCGTTGAGCCAGTCACAGAGATTTGTAGAAATTCTGTTCATTCCCAGAGGAGAAGGGCATGTTTTACTTTGACCTCTAGTCTGTAGTGCTGTGCAGAGTGGCCCTTCTGGTGAGCACATTTTCCACATCTGAGCATGCTGCTCCGCTTTCCTCAGGACGGAAGCCAATTCCCATCTGTTTTTTGCGGTTGTGCATAGATGTGTTAAAGCTGAGCAAATGTGTCCAGACGTGTAATAAAGATGGCATGACGACCTTTCACCCCATGCAGGGTGCCTGTGCTCATGACTGGTCAAGAATACCTCTTGCGTTCCTTTTCTTGCCACCGGTGAAGTTCTCATCCATAATCCTCATTGTAGGTGGGAGAAAACTAGGCTACAAGCGCCTTTAACACCAGAGTGAGATGGCAGTACAGTTTGCTCTTGTTGGAACTGGTCTGGAACACCATTGCTCATCACACTCATTTTTATCCACTGGAAAAAGCTGACCTAAGGACCACAGGCTAGACCATTAATGGCTGTGCTAACCCACAACCTGTATATGCCACTAGCTTTGGACACACACACACACACACACACACACACACACACACACACACACATATATATATATAGTTTTTAAAAAGAGAAAGGTAAAAGTAGAATTAAAAACAACTTTGATCTCTCCTGTGTGCCAGAAACTATTTTAAGATCTCCTTATCTGTTCTTTTTTATTTATAAAATAATAATTTTTCCTGTTCTTCACTACAATTTGCTGATCCAGTACCTACATGGTAGACTGAAATATTCTTACCACCATTTTCCAGATTTAAAAAAAAAAAAAGCAACATTGCTTTCCTGGGACTGAAGACTTTACAATTTGAGCCCTGTTTTTCCTGGTTAGAACTGGCAAACCTTATACAGACTTGGAAAGGATGCTTTCCCTGCTACCATCCTGATAAGTAAGTCCTGATGACCAACCGAGAAAACCAACCTCCGGAGTCTCCATCGCTGGACTAGTTGTCATCAACAAACCTGCGTGCAAGGCTTTTCCCCTCGACTTAATTTCTCCTTCCTTCTTGTGTTCTATTTTGTTTTTAGAGTTTTTAGAGTTTGTAGTTATTTATAAGGATACTGCATCACAGCCTGGTTATTTCTTTAACAAATAAATCAGTTTCTATAGGATGTTGATATATTAATAAGGATATTTATCACCATGATTTTTTTCTGTGAGTTTTTATGGACTGTGTCAAACACTGAAAAGGTGTGGCTTCCTGTGTTATGCTTTGAGGGATCTTATTTTTTAATTGATTCTGCTCAGATTTCTGTCATCATCATCTAAGGATCTGAAATTTTTACTGGGATGCTAGAATATAGTAGCAATATTGTTTATTATTATTATTATTATTATTATTATTATTATTATTATTATTATTATTATTATTGACAGTGCAATTGAGTATAACACAAGTGATTTGGAAATCATGTGTAAACTCATCCAAACTGAGAGGCTAATAATTTGAGTACCTAACAGCATCTGACTTAAGCAACTGCCCAATTAACAAAAATATTCTAATGGACAGTGGATGCACAGGCCATGTTAGGTAAATTGAATACTTTACTTGCTGCCAGATGCATATTTCTCATGCTCCTGTAGTGACCATTGATTTTTAACAACTTATTAAAATGTCTTTTTGCTCTAACAGAGATGAGTCTTTCAAAAGTGTTTTTAGCAAAACTAACAAGGATTCAGGAAGCATTGCCTTTCTTCCCTTTAACCTTTCCTGCTTAATTCCATGAAATTAGGAGGAAATGCACAGCCGAGTCTTTGTTCACAGTACAAAATAATAGGAAACATGCCTGACTTATAGAACAATGTCGCTAGGCAGGCACTAGGGTTGTTTAAGGTCCTTGTGTGTTCATTTTCCATGAGCATCCCTAGTAAGAATGAATGGGCCTCCCTCTCATGTGTTTGTCTGTAAAGCCTGCCGGTTTTCTGTTGAGGTGCCCATCTTTATCTACACATTCCTAATTTTACCTTTTTTTATGTCTTATTTTGGGTGCTCATTGCTCTAATAATCAAATATTTCTGAAAATTGAAATTTCTATAGTCCTGGTATCAGTCCCCAAGCCCACTCCATCCTGTCCACTGCCTTCTTTAGGACAGTAAATGTCATAGTGGGAGAAAACCTAGTGAAACACACACGATTATCACAAACACACCAGCAAACAGTTGTAGTTAAGTATATTTTTAGGCAATCATTGGTTTGAAAAGCAGTCTAGGTCAGAATTGTTCTATTTTGCTTAATGTTGGAAAAATTAACCAGTCAGAAGCCTTAAGAAGGATTTACTGCTTTGGGAAGACTTGAAACTTGGTTTCCGTTTCTTAAGTCAAATTTTCCCACTTCAGTTAGGCATCCCACAAGCTTCTGGATGTTTCGTTTCATTTTGGTGGTAGTCTTGCATACTTTTTTCTTACTCTCAGAAACTAGTACATTCTTGTGAACTTTGCACGTAAGAACACTGTCTACTGTGACTCTTTTCCCCATCACCTGATTGCAATAGAACTGCTTTGTTTAGGGACACCTGTCTCTTCCGTTGCAGAATATTGGACGTGCTTGCTCTCTAAGACTCAAGGAGAACTCTTGGCACACAGATACTAACAATTGACTTTCTGGGAGATTTTGCATAAATGACAATTTCTGTGGCCTTCAACTTCCCTCTGCTAAGCATAATGAGTAGATTAATATGTTCCTTCTTGGCAGGAATGGAAACTAATTTATTAAAAGAAGGAGGAAAAAAAACATGTTTTGCTAAATCAGTTACTAAGGCAACAGGCACTCCATACATGTTCGACAAGGGAACAAAAAAAGTGCATTCACAGCTCTCTAAAGCAGAAGAGAGCAGAAATCTGATCAGAAACCCCATCTCACCCCCATCCCAGGAATCAGCTAAATATGTAGTAGATATTCAAGATGTTTTGTACAATCATCTTACCAAGCAATTTAGCAGAAACTTGCTGAAATAAAATGTTATTTTCTTGATGACAATTAATTCTACTTCAGGAAAATCACAAAACACACAGATAAAGTATACAGTTTTTTCTTTATTTTTTTTTGTTTTGCATTTATGTTTTTCAGAAAGGGTCTTACTATGAAACTTGCTATATAGCCCGAGCTGTAAACTCAGAGATATCTGCCTGCTTCTGCCTCCCAAATGAAGGAATTAGATGCAGGCCCCACAATACCTGGCACCATTTTGAAAATTCAATAAATTTCAGAACCCCTAAGAATCTATGTGAGAAGACCAGTATCTCACGAGGTGAGTGGGCTGAGCACACTCTCTGAAATGGTGGTACTAGGAACCAACTGTTTGTAGAGAACATCACCATGGCATTAGCTGTCTTGCCTTTAAAATGCAGGACAGGGTTCCCAACTTGAGCTGTGGTTATGGGGCCATTCTGACTTTGTATGGTATTTATCAGGATTCTTGGCCCCTATCCATTAAATGCCAGCAACATCCTCCAAAATGCGGCAATGCAAACTTTGTCTGTCATCACCATATATCATTGAAGAGTCAAGTCCCTGCTGGCGTAACACTAGTGGTTTAGGGTGCCCTAGTCATGTGTGTTTGGGACTTCTGTTGAGGTAATTAAAGTGTCTCATCCTCATGATAAGAGTGATAAACACAAGCACAAAAGAGAAACATTCTGTTTGTTGGATGTACATATCACTGATTTAGCCAATTTGCATCCCATATGTTCTTTCTGTGACACAAGTCCTATTACATCAATTAGGTTTTTCTCCACTGTGATTCACAATTGTTGCCAAGTAGCTAATCAAAAAACACAGGAGTAGCATTGTACAGCTTCCTCTCTTTACCTCATTTAGTTGTGATCCTAATTATTTTTTTTTCCTCAGGGAACATCCTCATACACATTCATATGGAACTTTGGAGGATTTTGGTAAATTTAATACTTGCTCAGAATTAAGATTCCACAATGGAAATAAGAATACACTAATCTTTTACTGCAAATGTCTGCACAGATTGCTGTTATACACTGAAACACATTGAGCTAAAGGAGGACGGATAAACATTTGGTGCATGTAAATCATTTTGCTGTGCTATAATGCCAGATGCAATAACCACAAGTAAATATGCTAGGTATCTTAATATGCACTCTCCAAGGTATAACCAAAGCACAAGAGGACCCTAAAGTATTTGTTTATATTTTTGCCACACAAAGAAAAAATCCACCCAGGATAAGAATAAGTGAACCTAGTACAATTAATCTAATAACACTAATGCAAGAGTTAATGCCTTCAGCTCTGATTTGTTCCCCACGTCCTAAATTGCCACCTTCCTTGTCTTCTATTTTATCCCAGTACTTTGATTGCTACTATTTCATTTTTAATGAACATTTAGCAACATTAAAAAAACATAAAAGCTGCACCTCACAAAATGTTGGAAACCGCTGGGACTTTAGACATTTTAGAAGAAGCATAAAGCCAATTGGAGAGCTCTAGCCATTAGCATCTTTTTATACTGTTTTATACCGTTTAGACTGTTAGTGCCCGCTGGTTATGTCCAGCAACACATGATACTATGTGCTGTTACTTATTTTGTCCATGCTACTAGCAAATGAGTCTTACTCCACTTGGGTCCCAACTTCCCAGGGCATTTCTATTCTTCTTGGAGACCTTAAGTGACAGAGATGGTTTCTGACTCTTCTGTGCTTAATAACGGTCAAGTAGGCACAAGGTGTACAGAAAATGTCCTCTTGTGTCCCTATTTCAGCAGAAATTGTGGTAAAAGTCATAATAGTAAAAGATCCTCGGGTACCCAGATTTGCTTCTCAGACAATAGCATTTCACAGCCTTCATTTAGGGACTGAAGGAAAGAAGATGAACTTGAACTTGGTCTCCAGGACTGAGCTCAGTCATGCAACGACAGAGGTGGCAAGAGCCATCATAACTACGTCAATATCGATAGAGATAAGATGAATGACACGGGCTGAGGGGCTCTTCCTTACTTGTGGCCTTCTGGTTGTCCGTCAGGATATTATCTGAATAAGCCTCCTTGTCTATTTGAATTCATTTTGCCACCTGGCAAGTGAGGGCATTTGGCTTTAGACATCCCCGAGTTTCCTCTATAGTGAGGGCATTTGGCTTTAGACATCCCCAAGTTTCCTCTATAGTGAGGGCATTTGGCTTTAGACATTCCAGAGTCTCCTCTATAGTGCTATACTATTTGGGTTGGGAGATAATAATTTTAACTAAGTATGGGAGATAACACTATTGCTCAGAGCCACTCCTAGTCCCATAGGATCTTGTAAAATAAAGAGCACAAGACACAGAGTGTTGTTAAAAATCCTTGGGGATTTACAGAAGATGCTTAAGGCTTGTGTAAAATGTCTTATGGTTGTGCCTACTATGCTACTTGGAATAGACAGAAAAAAATGCCTGTGAGCTACCAGTTACCAACAGTCAGAACAACTAGATTCTCTCAAAACCACATACCACAACTCCTAGAAATAGATTTCTAATTTCATACCTCGCTTTATTCAAAGGATGCATATTCCTGTTTATTCAAATCCCTTAATGCCACACTAGCATCTATTTCCATTTCTGAATAATAAAGAAAATGATTTCTTCAAAGCCAGCGTGCTTTGAAGACAGAGTTATCAAAATTAATGAAAATAGAGAGCTTGGCAGATGGCTTAGTGGTAAAGAGTCCTTGCGACTCTTAAGGATGGTGTGGATTTGGTCTCCCACACCTTTATGGTGGGTTAAACCACTTGTAACTTCATCTCAAGGGGATCTGATGTTATCTTCTTGCTCTGTGGGCACCAGGCATGAAAACTCTCTTACCCGATTTCATTTTTATTTTAAACAAATTAACTAGCTAATTAAATTTGCAGTGAAAGGATCAAGCACAGGCCCTATACATACTAGGCTAGTGCCTTACCAATTACCTTCATCCTCAGTTCTTATTTTACTCTTAATGTGTTACAGCAGTGGCCCTAACTTTCCCAATGCTGCTACCCTTTAGTACAGTTTCTCTTGTGCTGATCCCCAGCCATAAAATTATTTTTATTGCTTCTTCATAATTGTAATTTTTACAGCTATGAATTGTAATGTAAGTATCTGTGTTTTTTGATGGTCTTCCATGACTTCTGTGAAAGGGTCATTTGACATCCCACCAAAGGTGTCACGGCACATAGATTGAGAGTCATTATTTTAGATAATACACCCTTGATATGAATGTATGTATTTGAAACACTGGATAATTTTAACTCTTTTCTTCAATACTCATGGGTTATTAAAAGTGGCAGTGGGTATGAGAGTTTTCATTGCCTTATGGTTCAGTAAAACAATGTTGCTCATTTGGCATTAGCCTTTGATTTGGTCCAAGATCTTGAACTTATCAAGGAATTCAGAAAAGAAAATTATCCAACAAAAGAGACAGAAACTGCCTCACTAGTCAACAGGACTCAAATAAGTAAGTACATAATAAAAAGACACTGTTTAAAAAGCACCATCATCTAAGAAGTGTGTAGTAAGAACCCATTATGGAACAATAAACTTAGTTTGTTTGTTACATTCTTGTAATTTTCTAGTTTTTTAAGGGTTCAAGTTCAAACACTTTTATACATCTAACTCTGTCCCAAAGTGTAAAGTTCTAACAACCAGAGACGGCTGTGATGATTCCCAAGTAGCTTGGTTCATCAGTGGGATGTGTATTTATTTGCTTGTCCTGTAGTGGACTATTTTCCATTGTAACTCAGTTTAAACTGGGGTCATGTGGTATTCATTCACAATTCAGACATGTCACTCCGCGATGTTTCTCAGAGTTGTACATATAATATCTACGCATAGAAGGTCGTTAGGCTGAATTCATTATGTGGTAATCAGAAATTCCCTCACTCAACTGGATTTTAAGTACTGTGAATTCATGTCCTGCTGGGAATAGCCTTCTTTGGCAACATTTACATAGATGGTGTGTATCATGGAAAATCTACCTATAGTTTCTACAATGGCCTTTAATGGATAAAAAGAAAAATTAGGAACAACTAATGTGTGACAATGAAATTCTCTTGGGTAGTGTGGCTGTGAGATCACTTAGAAAATGTAGGAAAATACTTGAAGGTCTTCTGTAGAAATGTGAAGTCATAATGCCCATAGTAAACTGGAGGTATTTTTGTATTGAAGGGCACACTCAGAGAAAAGAACATCTCACTGTTGGGATAGACATTATTAGTGAAATTGCTGTAGAGTAAGCAACTCCATTAAGAACCCACCACAGAGATTGGATGCTGAAGTACAGTGAAGACATGCTAGACCTCTGGAACAGTCAATCTTTGGATTTCTTTGACGTCTACTGTCTGAGGCCTTTTATAACATGCACATATATTTAGCCACTGGTATTCTAGGATATGTTACTTAAAAGACAATTATTTGGGTTGAAATGGTCTGCTGTAGTAAAAGTGCCCACCCTGAAGGTAGACAAGATGACCTGGATGACATTTTTCTTTATTCATGGCATTTGGTAAAAGATGTTAAGTTAGATGGTAAGGCTCACAAAGCAACAAAGAAAACTGGCTGACTTGTTCCTTAAACCTCCAACAGTGCAGCCAAACTCATTAAATAAATTGAAGTCTTGTCTTCATAAGAGAGTATCTAAACCAATTGCCATTTCTTATAAACATTGATTTAAACTTTTCATCAAAACATAGCAATTTTCTCTTTCACTTCCCCCTGATGTTTCAGTTGTAAAAAACCCAATACTATTAGCAGAACACGTTGCTGTGTGCAAGGTGGAAGCATAGTTCATGGCCCCCATCTCTCCTTTAAAATCCATTTTAAAAGCTTGGCCTTGCCGGGTGGTGGTGGGACATGCATTTAATCCCAAATATAATTTGGAAGGCAGAGGCAGGTGGATCACAGTAAGTTCGAGGTCAGTCTGGTCTATAGAATGAGTTCCAGGGCAGCCAGGGATACAGACAGAAACCCTATCTTGAAAAAAGAAAAAAAGAAAAAGTGTGGCCTCTAATTGTAGCACTCAGGAGGCTGAAGATGGGGGACTGTGAGGTTAAGTCTCACCTGGGCTACAGAGTGAGTTCTGGTCCAGTGCGGGTCACAGTGAGACCCTATCTCAAAAATAGAATCATGTGCATACATCCCCATCAGAAACGCAGAGTTCATGTCCCATGCATTTGTTCTTTGGACTGGTTAAATTGCTGAAAAGCTTTCGGCTACTCGCCAAACAGATATTTAACCAAAACAAAGATCAGGTTTCATACTGAGACTGTACGAGCCAAGGATAGAATTTCAACTATTATAGGAAGGTACATTGATTTTTCTTTTTTTCTTTTAATTTCTTTTAAAAGTATAAATATATTTTTCCTTTATTTAAAAAGGTGTGAGGGAAGAACTAAAAAGTCATAAAGTCTGGGAGACATCTAAAGTGAATTAGAATATTAAAAATCATATCAAAACTAATTCTCCAATTTTAATAAAAGAGAATTGCATAGAATTCCCATGGATTTCCCCCTACAGTTCTTTTGTGGGAGTATAGTAGTAGATGTAACCTATTTTTTGGTAAAAATTTAATGATAACTTATATGCTAATTATACCCTGAGTACCTACAGTGTTGTTCGGTATTCCTTTTACATGCAATTGCTTTGGAGCAAAAATACAAATTCTCTGAATAAAACATGGAGAATATAAAAAGATTAGCAGGAAATGAAAATCATGTAGAAACTTGTTATTTCGAAGTTTGACGTTTCCATGTGTGTCCTATTTGCCTTTTAAACATTTAAATGGCTGGATCATATTATCTGTCAGAAAGCAGATCATAGTGTTCTCTTGGCTAGATTTTATTATTTCCAGATAATATTTTCAGAAATCTTTATAGACGGCCATCATTATGTATTTGTGCATTCTATCTGTCAAGCAGTTGCTTTTAAGATAGATTCTTGTGAGGACACGTTCTGAATCTCTCATTCATATACTATGTAATCAAATAATGTAATCATTGAAACAATAGTGCCATAAAGAGGTTTAGAAAAAGATAAAAATAGCTATCTTTAGCAGCCATGCAGTTTCACAGAACAAACTTACTGGAGCACCAGCTTCTAGGTGCACCTATCCAAGGAAGCTAGTACAGCATGAAGTCCTTCCCAGACCATCCCAGAGACATCATTAAGTGATTGGCAGAACTCCAACTGGCAAGTCTGATTGAAAACATATCACCTGCCATTCTAGAACTGCATACCTTCAAGGATTCATCCTAGTGAAGACAAGAGATCTATAATCGATGGAAGGCCTGTCATATAATACTACACCACAGAGGCAAGAATGGGGTCAGTGAAAGAACCAGATTTTGTAAGTCAAATAGAATTTTGCAGGCTGAAAAAGGAGAGATGCCTTCTAGAATCATGGGGAATGGGATGCATGAAGACAGGCACGAAGGGGAAGGCACTGTGAAATTTGTCCTTTTGGTGTGTCTTAAAGAGCTAGGTGGCAGTTACAGTTAAGAGAAACACAAAGGGAGTTTTATAGGGAGACAGAGACATGGAAAAGTTACTCAGCCAGGGGTAGAAGCAGAGTTGGAAGATGTGGAGGACTTTGGAAGGCTTCCCCATAGGAGGTGGCATTTGCACATGTCTGGCAGTAAATCAATCCATGCAGTGCTGGTATTACGGAGGGTTCAGGCAAACCCTATTCTGATAATTGTAGCAACCAATCAATGTTGTAGATATGGATATGAAACCCTTAAGACCTGGCCAACCTACTAGATGAATGGAGATTTTTCGCCTGTGCCCACATTATACTATAGAGAAAGAAGAGGTTCATGGAACTTAATGGATTCTGAGTTTTTTTTTTTCATTCTGGGAAAAACTTCGAACTCAGACATTGAACAGCATGAAAACTCTGCAAAGTCAAAGCTGAAGCTGTCATGTTACAGAAAAAGAGACATTGTCACTGCCCTACTTTAGGTCCAGCATGCAGGGTGATTTGTACAAAAGTAGCACATTCCCTAAAGAAGTAGGACACCTGGTAACCCTCATTTTATAATAGCAGAGAGGCAAGATCTGACCATAGCCGGGTCAGTAAGTAGTTTCTTGCCTTTTAAGGTTGTGCAAAGCCCACTTGGATATAAAGCAGACCTTATTACTCAGGAAATCGTATTGCCTATAATTACTGAACTCATAGTGAGTATAGTGATAAAATAATTAAGGCACTCATCACTTGCTATAAGTTACTTAATTTAAAATAATGAAGTGTGCATCAAGTATAGCTGGTACTGCCCGCTTCTGCTGTATAATTTGTGATGGTTGTTAATAAAGTCTCCAAAACTTTCTGTATCTACGCCATGTCCATGGGGACAATTTTCTTTTCTTTTTTTTTTGTGGAGGTTTTTTGTGAGGACTTTGGAGATACATGGAAAAAAAGAAACAAGTCATACATTCACCGCACATGAATGATATATGATGTATGTATGTAATGATGAAATGATATAGTGATGTATATATATGACTCCTGTTTCTTAAGACCTATTTCTTCCTATTCAAGGCTGGTTTGTGAGAAGACCATGGGTTCAAGAATCTGGCATCCTTAGGCTGTAACTGAGTCTGATTCCTGTTTTCTGTCAGCATGATCCAAAGTCAGCCCTGTGTCCTCACCCAGCTACAGTTTGCTTGTATGGAAAATTAATACTGAATGCTTGCTTTATGTCTTTTTTGTTGCTGTTGCTATTGAAATGGAAGAAAGGCTGATTTATAAACTACAAAGCACTAATGAAGTTAAGAATACTAAATGCACCTTCTGCAAGGTACAGATTCTAAATCTTGTGATGCAGAAATTCTTCAGCTCTTTCCTATTGGTAAAATACTAGAGTGAGATGTTAAGGTTTACAATGGATTTGTGTTTCACATTAAGTGTAGCCTGGTAACTTTAATACATTAATACATTAAAAAAAACATTGAGTCATCTCTCTTAGCTAAAATTTGTGGCATTACAGAACTGTGCAGATATGAAGTGCTGGTAATCAAACTAGTCTATCTGTCATCAGCGTTCATGTCTCAGGAGAACTTACACAGGCTTTTGATGATTGTTTAAGCATTATTCACTTAAGATACCCCTCTTAAAATCAAAAGCACATTATAACAGAATATTTTGCAAGTTCATCTACTAGTAAATTTCCTAGTGGAATTGAAAAAGAAAACAAACCTACAAACAGGAAGACAGAGGCTTCAATATTTTGACTGAATTCTATCTTGAATAAATTCCATCCAAAGTACTGGCATCCAAGTCAATGAGGTTCTATGATTCACCTGGGTTTTCTGGGGTCTGCTGTTTGCTGGTCTTAGGGATCTTAATTAACTGATTCAGCATTCCCTCTATCTCTAAATTTCTTTACAATATCAAATGTGCCTTGTGACCATCACTGGCTACTAGAACAGCATCGATTAACTTACCAAAACAGGAGCTTTGGTGATTAATCCATAACGACAGGGCTACTCTCCCAACTGATTAGATTAACTATCAAGCAGCCAAAAGTAGAGTGTTCTCCTTGGAAGATTTATTGCTCTGGAATGACTTCTTTCCCTCTTATCTTCTCGCAAGAAGGTATAGTAGGGAAGAAAGATGAAAAACATCTATTCTGTATGACTCTAATCTATAGTGATTGTTTTCAGCTCCTTAACTTAATGGATGTTTGTTTGGGATCTCTAGTAAACCAGTGGATACCCAAAATGGACATGAATTCACTATACTGTGCTCTTCTCACAGCGGGAGGCAACAAAGCAGCCTCTAAACAGACTGATATATCCCTCGGAAATTTCTTGGGGCCAATACATGAATTTATTTAGTTTGCCAAGTTAGTTTTCAGTTCATTTGATGTACTCTCATTTTGCCTAAGTTTGTGTCAAGAAACAAGCAGGGAAGTGGAAATTGTTGACATATCCCAGTGCAGTCTGTAAAATCAAGCCATCTCTCTGCGGAGTCTTTCTTCTTGGGCTTACTACTATGGCTTTCTAAACCTTCTTTTTCCTTTTCTGTAACCTGAATAAATTAATACATTTCCCCTTTATTTGCTTGAAAACACAGTGGATACAAAGGTGATTTACATTTTTTTTTTAGTTTAAAGTAAACATTGAAGGAATCTGGAGTCCCTTTACCAACTGTAAGTTTGTATTGGGGTCAGCTTAGGAGAGGAAAAAAAACAGAGTGACTGTGATTTATTATTAGTTATTTATGGCATTGTTCATACTGACATTGAGTTATAGGCTGTAGATTTTTTACATGAGAGATTTGTACACAAGTGGTGGTCTGTTTTTTGTAGGGCCTTCTTTTTCTTAGATTGACCCATGCAGAGGACCTGTTACCTATAAATCATCCACAGTAACTTTGTGGGTGTACATGAGTGAAGGGATGGTATTGTATCTGCTGAGTCAGAATCATGACACACTGGACACTTCCCTTTTTAATAAGCTCACTGTCAATATAATAACAGTATGAAATATAATAATAACATTTTGAAGAGACATCTTTCAAGCAGACATTACTTGTGTCAATGGTAACAAATAGCTTGGCACTTCAGGTTGCCTTGTTCAATTTATAGCTGGCGACACTGTTCGACTCTTTACCCTCAGTGGGCCAGATAAATGTGCCCTGTGAGGCTGCTCTTGGCATTTTGCAAGAATCCGTTTTTTTCTTTGCATTCCCCGGACACCTCTCTCAACAAACCACAGGGGGTTTTCCTTCCCTTCACCCTTAGATGAGGAAATTTGCTCTCCCTTCCCATGTTGAGATCTAAACCAGAGATAATGACTTTCCATTGTCACACTGAGGGAATTGAAGGAAGCAAGAGAATCTCATCCCATAAACAATAGTGTATTAACTGCAGGGAGGAAGCATCTCCAACAAGAGCCCTGGATCCAAGACTTACTGTGGGTGAAAACTGCAGGATGGAGCAAGGACTATCAAATGTGCTCCAGCATTTTCCAGAAACAGGCCTTCTAGCCTGAAGGTCAAAAGGGGTAAAAAGGGGAGGGAAGAGGAGGGGATGCTGTGCTCTTGAAGTGAGTCACAAGTGAAATGGAGAGCTCCTGCCCTCTGGGGCACTCAAGCCCAGGAAGTATGGAATCCAGCTGTCTTTGATGTTTGTCTAGCCTCGTTTTCTGTGGAGAAAAACCTTCAACATGACAAACAGAGAGGTTTCCCAAGGGGAGAGGCATGTGGGGTTTCTTGCAATGGAAAGTGTTACAGGCATGAGAGTAAAGCTGATTAATGACTCTTCCTTGTAAATTTTGCCAAGATCCCCGCAGTAGAACATACACACAAATTATGAGACACATCATCTGGGTTTCCCCAGCCCCCCTCTTTTTCTTCCCCCTTAGACCTTCTATGACCATATATAGCTATGGCATCAGCTTACAATCTGTAAGGTTAAGATTTTCTGTTTAGATTTGTAGATGAAAGTCTGGAGTTGAATACGATTATCGTAAATCTCATTTTCTAGTAGCAAGTAGAAACCTTTTCTCCATTAAGAGGGACTTATCATAATTTTCCACTTTCTTTTTGTAAATTTCTGAACCTCCATAGCCAGGCCTCTGAAAAGGATTTTATTTGTTCTCATAGGGATAAGCAGTGCTTTAGATTAAGGGATGTGTAGTACATACCCTCCCAGTTTCATAGCAAGAGTAGCCCTATTTTTGCTTCTAAATGTCTGGTTTTGGAGACATAGTTGGGACCTGGTTCAGCTGTGAAATGATGTAGTCTGTAGCTAAAGCAATGAAGGAGCCAATGATGTCACAGGTTCAGAATCTGCCTGTGATGGCAGAGAATCTGCTCTCTGAATACATGGTCAGCACTATCCAACCCAAACACAGGAACCCTTGCATTCTTTTCTCCTTTCTCCTTCATTCTATTTGTCTCTGTTCCGCTTCCCAAATAAGAAAAATCTCAGAATAAACCAAGACCCAGTATGTATTAAACTTGAATGATGTGTAAATGAATTTGCATTGTGGCTTCCTTGCATTGGTCATTAGTTCTCACGGGAATCCTGCAAGGGAAAGCTGTGGTTAGGTTTTATGTTGTAGGAATGAAGGAACTGAAGCTTCGGGACTTTTGCCCTGCTAGACAGGCAAGCTGTTGACCACAACAATGAGAAACATTCCCAGAGTGACCCATGCTAGTCTGGAGGACTGCCCTAGTCTGTACCTCCTGCCATGCTTGGCCCTCTGCCCCCTCTTTCTCTGTGTAAACCCCACTCTGTTGCCCAGTTTTATTATTAAAGACAAAACAGATTCTAACTTGAAAGATCTTTCTTTTATCAAAATCTGACCCGTAGTTTGAAAATAAAATCTAAACCTGAGCCACTACAGACACTAATCATAACTAGTCTTGAGGCCGGGGAATCACAAGTTCAAGCTTAGCAGACTTTATCCCACAAGGAGAGGAAAACCTGAACAGGGCCTAAAGCCTAGGGGCGTAGCCCCCTTGCAAAGCATGCAAGTGACCTAGGTTCAGCTCTCATTTCGCCCACGTCTAAGAGTGAGCTTGTCGAAGTCTAGGCTTCCAAATGAGGGACTGAAATGATTGTGAGCTGGTATTGCTGTAACTACTGGGCAGAGGACAGCCAGTTTTCTACTCAAGAGGACCTTGGACCATGGGTAGAACATTGCAAAAAGGAAATCCTTCTAAACTATTTCCCTAATCATGAAAATCTTCCAGAAAGTGAAAAGAGAAAATGGTTTATATAGGTAGGTGGTCCTCACAACTACAGATATCTAGAGTAGCTTGAAATAATGGCTAAATGCTTTGCCATGCCTAATAAACAACATTGACCTAAGAACCGACCTCAGGGGCTTATTCCTTCAGTGTCTCCAATTACCCAACTTCACTCACCTTCTGCTTTTTTCATGTATGAAATGGAAATGGTAATATACAACATTCCTTATAATATTACTATAGCTAAAAAAGAATGGGAGTGTGAAAGTGGTTTGTAATATTTAAACCCTTATGTTGACATCACAGTAGAGACTCTCCTTCCATTGTCATGTATGTTGAGTTAATATAGCTTGTAAATTTAAACAGGTTTTATCATTATTATTTGAGCTAAACACATTTCTATCACGAAGCTCAACTACACTTGATAGAATAACATCTCTCAGAAATAGGACTTTCACCAGGAGATGGTGTAAGACCACACAGGAAACAAGTGAGGCCAACACACAAGTTCAAGATGAAAGGAAAGGTGAAAAACAAACTCGAGAATCTTTGTTTGGCTCAAAGAAAGCTCTTTGGAAGGCTGTGAGGCCTTGGGAACTTCCTGTTTAGGTCAAGGGTTATCAAGTCTACCTGTCCAAGGACGCACACACAGAGGAAGCTCTTTTCCTTGACTTAAGTTGTGTTCTGTGTTGAATCCGTTGTCTTGTCTAGGTTTTCCAGAATTTAGACACCTGCAGTCATTAAAATGCTCTCTATCTCAACTATATTTTCTAAGATTGAAAATACCTCACAGGGGTTTATGGCTATCTCAAATTATCTTAATTTTTGAGTCTTAATTTCTTTGATTTCTCTCCTTTAAGGAGTTACATTGATAGCAAACAGAGTGGTCGTATCTGAGTTGTTCTGTCTTTCTAAGCATCTGTCCCCACACTTCTTTCTGCCTCATGATGCTAATCCTCCCTCACCAGGCTTAGCCTCTCATGACTCCCCAAATTGGTTCCAGCTAATGATGCCACAATTTAACAAGGACAACATTTATAGAAACTGTTGAAGAAAATTCGAAGTGACGTGCCTGAAGGTTTTATTCATGTATACACTCTAACACTGCTGCTAATAAGTGTTAAAATAGATGACCACCATAGAGAGAAGGGCAGGGACCTAAAACTGGTTAATCCCCAGCTCTGTAACCTTATTTCAGCAACTTAGATTTAGCAGGAGAGCAATGAATTATCTCCAGACAGTTGATGGCTAATAGAAAAAAAAAACAACTTAAAATTAGTGTGCCTGCATTTTCTTGCTTTCCCTAGGCTGGAGTTATTGGAATTCATGCACATTTACCAATTAAGAGATTATGGGCTGATCCTCTGTTTCCTACTTAATGTTTTCTGTTCTCCGCTGATGAACATCATGTAGATGTTATTTCTTCTAGCACTGTTGTTTGAGGCAAGAAGGCAGCCAGACTTGAAGGATGATAATGTTAATGCAGTAATCACAATAAAAACAACTGTTTCCAATTTTAGTAACAGAAAGAGCATCCTAGATTTTTTTCACTACAACAGCCAATTCCAATTTTTCCCATTATATGGATCAGAAGGAACTAAATGATGAGGTCCCTTCGACTTCATGTCAAATGCATCTATTTTTATTTTCTTTGGTTAGTCATCTAAAGACATAACCCAGAACATGTTTATTCAATAAAAAGTATATGATTTGTGTATTGAGCTGCAGTTTCTGTATTAGGACATTTATAAAATGTTTTGATAATTAATTCACTCTAAAATCATGAATGGTTCATCATGAGCATGTTAGGACTCCTCATCACTTTTTACCAGTGACTAAGTAACACACCAGGTGAATACTTACTTAGTCAGACCTGCATATAAGAAAATTTGGAGGAAATGATAAGAATGCACAGGGGATTAAAATTTCAAAATGCCCTTGATAGGGTGAAATATCTGGTCTAAATTTCAGATGTAAGGTTTTTTTTTGGTATTTTAATGTGTATTTTAATTAAAATAAAATTATATCACTTCCCTTTTCCCCTTCTTTCTCAAATCCCACCCATGTGCCCTCCATCTAGCTCCACCCATGTGCCCTCCGTCTGGCTCCACCCATGTGCCCTCCGTCTAGCTCCACCCTTGTGCCCTCCATATAGTTCCACCCACGTGCCCTCCGTCTAGCGCAACCCACGTGCCCTCCATCTAGCTCCACCCATGTGCCCTTCATCTAGCTCCACCCACTTACCTATTTTTCCTCTCAAATTGATGACTTTTTTTATTGTAATAGACAGACAGATGAACAAATATATAAATAGAATCTGCTGAGCCCATTTTTGTTGTTCATACATATGTGATTTCAGTAGTGTCAATATATATGTCAATGTAAAAGAAGGAAAGATCTCACCGGGAACTAACCCCTAGACAAAAGTAACTAGCAGCTAATGAGAGAGGGGCAATTAGCCTCTTCTAGGGATAAGCCCCTTAGTTGGTTTTCAAATACAAAGTATTCATCTCTGGAATCATATACATGTAAATTGCAACAACGACAAAACAGATGTAAGATTTAACAGGAATAAATACCAAGGCCTGAATGCAGAGTTTTTAAAAGCACCGTGTACTCAATGAAGGCATGGGATACCTGAGATCACCCTGGTCCTTGTGAACACGACAGGGAATTCCCATTGCCTTGAAACTTCACCAGAGCCTGTTCTGTAACATGGCTATGAACAAAGCCCTTGTAGGTGGAGAGGCATCACTAACAACAGTAGCAGTGTATCCAGACCCCGGAGGCCATTGTCTTCTTATACTTTGTACTGGGGAGACCACAGCATGAGTATTAGATTCCACTCCAGACCATCAGTTTGGATATCAGTTACCTTTTTGAAATTGTCTTCAGGAGATAGCAAGTAATTATGGCAGAGTACCACATACTCAAGTGCTGCACCCCTGTCTCCCTGAAGAGTGGGTCTTAGGTTGTCCAAAGTGCTAAGAAAAGACATATGACCTATCTTGGCAAATGTTTTGATTTTCTATTAGAAGAGCCAGGTTTCCAGTATAGGAAGAGGCAAATTGAAGTTGGAATTGAGGGCTTGAGGACCTCTTTGGCCGTGAGGGTGAATCCAGGTTGAGGACTGGAGGCTAGAGTCATCCTAGTACAGTGTCCAAGAAGACACATGTCACTCTGTCCGTGTCAGTGGATCCCAAGGTGGCTGGAAAGCAGGGCAGAGGAAGACTGGTAGTGTGGACACAAGTTGAAGACATGGGGAGTAAATGGGGACGGAGTGGGAGACTAGGGGTGAGGTATGCTCAGAAGCGTGCTGCTGGAGGACTGGGCTGCAGATCTTAGTTGACGCTGTTACCTGCATGAGCTGTTTGCAGCGGGGACTCTCATCTTTGGAGACTACTACACAGACAAGGGACCGGGCTCTTTAATGAGACCTTAAGATTCTGTCAGTTTGGTTTCTTAAAGTCTTCCAGGGAAATCACCAGAAACCTAATAATTAATTTTACCTTTTTTGATGACCCTTATTTTAACAAAATAGTAGTAAAATATAAATTACATTTTTATCAACATTTTCAAATGCCATTAAAGGGAATCAGCCATAATGTTATACAGAAATAACACTGTAGAAAGATCACAGCTTTGTATGCAGCAAAAGTAATAAAGATAATTATTGGAATTAGAAGGTTCAAAAAAAGAAAAAGACTAGAGTTTGGGTATGTATTTCTCCATGTCACCTAAATGACCCCAAATGGCTTACATAACCCCCTTTATCCCATTGCCTCATATAAATGAGGATAATCACATCTGCCAGTGTGTTCGCTATGATGAAATGTAAGATTAAACATGAAAGTTAACACTCCCACACTTTACAATTATTGATAAAGCACCTCTGACGTGCATAGCCTCATTTTATTTTCATGAAAGTCTTGTGAGTCAGCTTGCTCTATTGTTGGTCCCATGTCTTTCTGTTTTTGTTGAAATAACTTTTTCCAAGGACACATACTGACTGAGGAAAACAAATTAAAATTAAATGTGCGACTCCCCATACACACTTACTTGGTGACTAGTGGCTGTCATCACTAATTCAGGAGCCATGGGCAACTATAAAAGCAATCAAGCTTAGAGCTAACATCATAACATGTTTGCTTTATGTTGTTCTGAATCTTCTCTGTTAGCCTTTTGGCAGTACCCCAAAACACTATGTTTGCTACCCTTCCTACTAATTCAGAGTAGAGACAAAGGACCTACCAATTCTCAGTTATTAGGCAGCCTATAAAGGCTAAGGAGAAGTGAAACTGATTTCCTGGATTTCAAAACCCTTCCCTGTATTTGATTTACTGCAACTTTTAGAGTGTCAAGTTCAATGTTAAGTGAGGGTTTTGTGGGAATGTGGGCATGTAGGTTAGCATGAAACCTGACCACTACCTTCTTCATAGGAAAGAAGGTCATTGATGGAGATTCCAAGAGGCTCCAGTTCCCCACTACAGAAATTCTTGAATGCCACAATCAAGTTCAAAAATAGTGGAAAATGTAATTTTGCCACACAAATTTAGATAAAAATCTAATTCTGTCTCTGATATGTGTGAATGACAAATGTCTAGGTATCTGTAAGTGTCCTCAATAATTTCCATGGGCTGTTTGGATATCTACATTTGTAGAACTAGAGTCTTAAGCAAGTCTCCCCTCAGTTACTTTTAAGACTATCACATGTCAATATACACTCAATGGAAAGTGCTGGGAAGCCTGGTTCCACTTCCGTCACTTTTAGTTGAGTCATGGGATATGCAGCTATACTACACCTATTTCTGTCTACCCTTTAGTTTTCTGGGGTTCAAATAAGGTAAAGCATTTAAATAAGCCCTTAAATTAGCGCCATCAATAACTCTTGGAAAATATGGCCTGTGTGGCTCCAAAGTGGGGTCAGGGTTAAAAGAACATACGCTTCTCAGCCATCACTCCTAAAATTACTTAGAATTTTATTTGATGCTTTGATTTCAGGGACAGGTAACCCAGCAATGACTTTAATATTCCTGTTCTCTTCTCTTGTTTGCTGCCAGTATAGACCCTGAACGTGTTTTCCCCTTTCCTCAACAAAAAACAAAACAAAACAACAAAAGGGTAGAGAGATGATCCCTTGCTCTTCCTTATCCTCATTTCCTAATGCTTCCCTTTAAGTTTTTCCATTGAAAATAACTGGGAATGGGCTGCGTTGTAAGGGTCTATGTGCAGGACAGGGTTGTCTTTCATTTGGAGAGGAAAATGAAGACAGAGAATTAAGATATTCTAAAGTTGCCTTTTCTGTTCTTTTTTTTTGCTTGTTTGTTTGTTTGTTTGTTTGAGACAGGGTTTCTCTGTGGCTCTTGTAGACCAGGCTGGTCTGGAACTCACAAAGATCCGCCTGCCTCTGCCTCCTGAGTGCTGGGATTAAAGGCGTGCACCACCACCGCCCTGCTAAAGTTGCCTTTTCTAATTGAACCTTTGTCAGTGAATGCACTCCTGGAATACTTGTTGTCTGTCAAACAGAAGTAGTCGGTGTTATGGGAGGGTGAACATGCAAAGGGAAGAAAATAACTGTTCAGGAGACAAGCCCCTAAAAGTTATTGTTTCCTTTCAAGGCTTTTAAGCTTCTACTTGTCTCCTATATTCTCATCTCCCTCCCCATGCCCAGAGCCTCATTATGTAGCCCAACTGGCCTACAACTTGCTGTTTAGCCCAGTCTGAAGTCAGATGTGAACCATTTCCCTGGCTTCGGCATCTCCCATGCTGGAACTAAAAGCAAAGGTCAATAAGTATAGCTCATAGTTGCATTTGTACTAAATTAGTAAAGTGTATTCCTCCCAGATATCACAACTCTTACTTACTGGACTAGTTCCAATGATTCTGACATTTTCTATGTGAGACCAGTCCCCTCAAGAGCTATTTTTACCCTAAATTATTTTGTTTCTGCATGTTCAGATCACTTAAATCATTTATCAGTTATTGAGAAAATCATATCTATGGATAATGGTTCCATTAAATTCCATTTCCTTAAAAATATCTGAAATCATGTTAAACATGGTGAAAATCTTCTATGCTATCTCTCAATTATTTTTTAAAAAATGGGTTAATTTTTAAGCATTTGAAATATATGCTCTCCTAAGAAAAATTATGAGAAAGTTGGGCATTTTTTTATCCTTTTGAAAGAGAAATGAAGGCTTTTAAATATAAAACCATGTTTTGTACTGTGGGTCCAAAAACTCCATAGTGGAGAAAAAATGCAGAGGGATTTTAACTGTTCATCACTTATATACGATGCGTACATTATTTTTCTCCCTAAACTCATGCACATGCAGAAATTCTGCAATAAATAAATAAATAGCCCTCCCTTGAAAATCTCATTGTTTTACTGAACTGGAAAAAAAGAATATCTGACTGTCCCGAGTCAATCAGCCTAAAAGAAATGAATGTTATGATTCAGGGCTCAAAAATAAAGCAATATTTGCTGCACCAGACATACTCTTAATAACAGGCAGTCATAAATAATCCAATCCAAACTAATGTGTGATTGCCTGCCACACTGGAGCAAACGCAAAGGAAGTTTCTTGTGGACTTGCTTCCACACATATTTTAAGAAATGTATTGTCCAAGGCATAGGTAAGTAACCTTTTCAACTGGTGTGGCAGAAAGACATGCATTTTTGAGTTATGGCATCAGGGTACTTTGGGAACGAAGCCCAAGAGTAGTTGTTTTTAACCACAAGTGGGGTAATTCTCCTGACTTCTCTCTAATCTTCCCAAATCCCTATGAACTCGGAAGGTTGTGGCACAGCTTGGCTTTCATATTAGACAGTGAACTGTCAAACAGCACAGAAGAAAAATGCGCATTACTGCCAGTGGCTGTTTTTCTTAGCTTCCTCTTTGCTGTGGTCTAAAAGGCGTCTGAGAAAGAGAAAGGAGGCCATGTGTATCAGCAGCTTTTCTTTGTCCCTTTGCAGTGAAGTTCAACTTCAGATTCCCAAGAGGAATCTCACTTGTTGTGAGCCTTTCCCGGTGGCTCTGGGTCAAGTTTGATAGCACCAAGTTTCCATGTAGATGAAGGATTCTATGACTGCAACACTTGGCAAATACTGAGCTGTTCCAGAGGACTGCTCATTACCCTGTTTCAGCAGTACATTCTAGATGCAGACTTGTCCTAAGGAAAGTCGGACCTGCAGGGCCATTTGGGGTATTTATGTTTCCTCACTGACTTGGAGTAGTACATAACAAAAGACACAAGAGTTCCATCAGTTCTAGGTCACTGGAACGTCTTCCAAGAAATCCACTAAGTGAAAATTCAGTTTGTAAATACCATAGGATTTAACTTCAACACGGAAAACAACAACAGCAAGTAGGCTTTGAAACATTTTAATAGCTACTGAATAGTCGAGAATGCAACTATTATGTTGCATTCTATCAAAGGAAGATTATATTTTATTCATTTAATATCATAGCTTAGCCAAGAATTGTTCATGATTTTGGAAAATCACATCACCTAAGGCAATACCATTTGGGGTATTAAGGTCACCCAGACAAATATGCTTCTATCTATTAATGGTTGCAGTCGTCAAGTGAACATGGATAATTTTTAAATATAGTACAGTATCTAAATTTTAATGTTTAGGTACATAGCAGATTAAAATATCTTGTATTTATTGTCCTACATATTATAAAATGAGGTTACTGCCATGGTAACCCTCTTCATTTGTGAGTTTGTAATTTGTCTTGAATTTATTGTATTTCCTTATTTAGCTGTTTATACACAAAGAAATCAGATCTGTCATTACTGGTTTTGTTTTTTAGTTTTTTTAATAAATGGAATATTTTACACATATATGTATGTGTGCCTGCATGCCTATATATATATATGTGTGTGTGTATATGCTTTTTTAATTTTCTGGACCTCTTAGACAAAATGTATATGATCTCATATCTAAGTTTATTCACTTTAAGCAGACATCTGATATTTGCTAAAGCTATCATTGAAAATATATTTTATAATATTTAATATTATAATTCAATTGTTCATTTATATCACAACCTGACCCTTGCATATACATATTTTCTTTAATTAGGGATGTAGGTACATTTACTTATTGTAATTGTAAAAATTCACAATAATTTGCTTATTGGAAAAAATTCTCATTTTAAGACAAGAAAGAATCATGTTATAAAATTGTTGCTATTAAGGAGAATTGGGTTTAGTAGAATTGGATAGCCACCATTCTAAGAAAAACTGTAGAGTTAGAACTAACTTAAGACTACTCACATTCATGCATATTTTGCATACTGTAATTTCATGTAGATGTTTTCAGAAGTAACAGTATCATAAATCACTGATAATGTGTTATAAAAGAGATTATCAAATCAAAGTCCACTTCATTATAGGAGAAACATAACTTCCTCCCAGGATCTGTAGGAACCAGTGTTGGGAGACTTGCAGGACTTTGCTATTTCTTCTTGCATTTGTCGTCTTTTTTGCTTGCACTGTGTCTGTTTGTACTTGCAGTCCTGTGGTCTGGGTCAATACCTGCTAAAAGTAAACTGTGAAGTTGATAAAGAGGCCTTAAAATGGGGTAGATGCTGCTGCTGTTCTATGGCCAAAAGTAGCTAGGAGCTGAGCAGAGAAGCAGCATGGTAGGCATTATTTGGAAAGACAATGCAGATCCATCATATAAAGGAGTCTCTAGAGAAGAGCCCATTGGGAAGAAGCAAGCCAGTTGTGACATTGCTTAAATTTTACAGTGCAGCAATGAGTGTAGAAAGGTGTCCATTTGACCAAGACTATATTTACTAAATAGAATTAATAACAATTGCTATCCAAGGATGTGGGCAGGGAGACAGATGTGGAGATAAATGTGATTGCAAAGGGTCTGCCTTGAAATGATGTACACTCATAAAGCGAGAGAGCAGAGTGGCCTGGTGGTCTATGGGAACACCCTAGGTTAGCTCGGGTAGGAGACCGCTTTTGGCTGTTGGCATCCAGGTACTTGTTTTAACTTTCTGCGTGCTAGCTAGCAAAGACAAAAATAGATATGGCTATGATTTGCAAAGCTTAAAAGCGATGTAAACCCCACTTCAGTATTGCAGAGTTAATCTAAGACTCTAAAGAATGGATCTTCTAGAAGCAAAGAGCCTCAAATGCAAACTAAACTTTTCTGCTCTACTTAGGATACCCCATTTAAACAAGTTCTGTTTAGTCCAAAGCTTTGGTTTAGTCTGTCTGTCATTTACCTAGGAGTAATGTGGAAGTAGGTCCAGGGCTCCATTGTTCTTCATTTCCAGAAACCATCTCCAGAATGTTCCTTACTAGTCACCCTTGAAAGGCAGATTTAAGTTCTTATACGTTAAGCTTTGATGGAATCAAATGAAATAGTTTCTAGCATAAACTGATATAGTATGCAAAAGAGTACAAAATTTATTTTCCTTTTTCTTTTTATTTCTTTCAAGACAGGGTTTCTCTGTGTAAAACTGGAACTCTCTCTATAAACCAGGATGGCCTAGATCTCAGAAGTCTTCCTGCTTCTGCCTCCTAAGTGTTGGGATAACAGGCATATGCACCACTACCCAACAAGTATAGAATTTTCAAAGAAAAGCAGACATGCTTCAAATAACATTTTCTTAGTGAATTTCATGTTTTTTAAAAGTAGGCATTTCCTATTTGCTCCCTTTATTTACTTTTTTAATGGACAAATATACCCTGTCTCCATAGCATATAAATGCCTTCTTTTTCTTCTAAAATGGAATGTATTTGATTGTCAAATATCATTTAAAATTGCCTTACTTTTTATACCTTCAAATGCATACTTGTTTTTATCTGTCTCCTACTATCCTTTACCACAGTTTTTACTGTTTGTGATCTTACTTTAAACCTTTTTTTTTTTTTTTTTTGGTTTTTCGATACAGGGTTTCTCTGTGGCTTTGGAACCTGTCCTGGAACTAGCTCTTGTAGACAAGGTTGGTCTCGAACTCACAAAGATCCGCCTGCCTCTGCCTCCCGAGTGCTGGGATTAAAGGCGTGCGCCACCACCACCTGGCTACTTTAAATCTTAATCTGTTTCAATGTTAGTAAAGTATTTAAAACTCTGGACTGTATCAGCCGATAACCAGGAGGGGCTTGCCACCTTGAAGCTTCTATCATATCAGACAAACACTTCTTGTCTGACATATATTCTGTGCCATAGTGAGGACAGGGTGGGTAAATGCTTACTAAGTAGTCAGAGACAGGCCTTCCTAACCAAGAAGCATGGCCACATAGTCAGTAGGTCTTCATTCTCTTCCAGGATTCCCAGTGACTGCCCATATGATTAAGTAGAGAAACATTCCATACTGTTCTTAGTGTGTAGGCAGTGAGAGATCAGTAGACTCCTGAATAAAGTCACCATGATTATAATTCAGGCTACTTTGTCAGGGCATACAATGAGGTCCCTTTTACGGAACACTACATGGAGATATTTTAAAATCATTTCTTAAACAAACAAACAAAAAAGCAGATGAACACTGTTTATTCAGGGACTGCGCTAAACTGTGCATAATGATGTTTTATGCATTGAAGAAGTGAAGTGTTCATATGTAGGGCCAAATTTGCACAATAGACATTCCAAATCGGAGCTCTAAATCCTCCTCATACTTCACAAAATCAGAGATTTGTAATGTGACACTTGAAGTAGCCAGCACTTATAAAATGAGAGGAGATGGAGGGTGGTTGCAACCATCCAACTGATTATCCAAGCTGCCAGTGAGCGCTCGGTGCTTAGTGTGCTCGGAAGGTCTTAAGTACTGAGAGAACTCCATTAGTGAACAAGTGTCTCTTGAATAGATGATTAACACCCTACTGAGACACTTTCTGCTGTTGGGAAATCTTCAAATTTCTAGGACTCTTGTTCTGTCTCTTTTCCCCTGTTGTATCTGAGGTCGTCATAGACAGATGAGAGCTTCCTGTCAGTGGATATTTAAAGACCTATGAGAAATGTGCTCATTTCGTTCTGTGTGATCCACTAATAATTCAGAGGTTCTATCTCCATTCATTCTTTTTCTACCCTTCTTATGTCAACTCACTATTTAGCCTTAAACTTACCAGAGAAAATCCAGGTAGACTCATGGTGTGAGGCCCAAAGGACAGTGTTGAAACAATAGCAAGAAGGCAGACTTACCCCAAGGTTAAAGAGATCCTTGTGAGAACTAGGGCCTTGTAAAGTAGTGGGCTTAGTCTTACAGTGGTTCAGACTATGTTATGAATTCTAGAGGTGGGACTATGGGTTTAGTGCCTTTACAGGTATGTGACCTTAGGCTAGTGACTGAGCCTCTGTTTGTTTCAGTTTAGAGAAAATCAGTGAGGTTAGAAAAACCCAGGTACCTACCCCACAGGTTAGATGAGAAATGAGGCCTAAGCAATGTAAGGAAAGGGCTTAGAATAGTGTCTGGCTCACAGTAAGTATTCAGGAGATGTTAACTCATTATTATTCAGTGAGGTGCAGGATAACCATCTGTCAACTGATGAAGAGTACTTATATAAATATCTGCTAACCTAACCATATGTATATAGGCCACCCCTCATTTAATTTTTTTAAATACTCCAACTTTGTACCATATGCTCAAGTCAAAACACAAGAGGATTGGAACCTTACCTCTTGTAAGCTGTAAAACTTTTGTTCCTTCTACATATTTGCTGAGAATCTGGTGTACCATAGACAGTATATTGCACTTGGACAGGCAGCAGGAAGCATAATCAAAATAGTCTCTGAATTCATGTAATCTCATCAATATTTTAACCACTCCTCATTTTACTTATCTCTGAGCTGGAGGACAATAAAATGACCTACTAAAGTTCCTAGAAGGTGAAATGGATTCTGAAGCCATGAAGGTCCTAGAACACAGTACTACACATAAAACATATGCCAGTTCCCTTTCCTCCTCTCTGTAAAAGCAGCCTCTCACAGAGTCATGCTCACAGTCAATAATAGTTATACTGCTGTTGATTTAAGTTCAGTTCTGTTTAAAAGATATTTAGTGTTCTGAGCAGAATTCAGTCTATTAACCTGATGGTGGTACCCAAATTGTAATTTCATCAGCCTAAAGGCAATAGCAGAGGGAGCATTTGCTGCTATGTAAATCACATCCCTGAATTTTACTTTGTGTTCTCTCCTCTCTAAATTCACACTTCTTGCAAAGGATTTATGATGTTACATTGTATATTTCCAAACTTTTCAAATAAACCTCTTTCTTTTCGTGGATCATGGGCCGAGAATAAAAACTCTGTCCCTTGAAGGTTTTCAACAGAACTCATCCTTCACTCTAGAGCCTGTTGCTGTTTTCCCCCTAAACATTATGCAGGGCTCTCTGTTTCTCTTATCTCTATCTCTTGACTCTAAGTAAGCTTGGATGAGAATTCTCATTTGATGTAACCCTGCACAAAGCTGTTTTTCCTCTACTTCTTCTACTGGCCTTTTGATATTTCTCCACCCAGAAGCTAGGATGAGGCCATTACCTCTCCATGGAAATACTCCCACTCTACTCATGACAAAGCCCATTTTCCAAACCTAATAAGGACACTGCCCAATAAAGCAGTAAGGAGCCATATATCTAAGTTTACCTTTTGGAGAGGCATTAAAAAGCAAAAAGATGCACATGAGAATAATTTTAATGAGAAATTTTAAGCATTACAGTAATACATCTCCAATATGGAATCAACATGCACATATATTTTGCATTTATTTCAACAAGGACTCAATATGCAAGGCCATTAATGTAGTTCTTCAGGAAGCCATCAAAACAATGTATGTTTTGCATTCACAGCTAATTTCATTTTGAAGTAGGTGTATCTCAAGTGCCCGATGGTACACATGTAGTAGACTGACCCTGTGTATACTGTCAAGATTTTCCTGTCACTTCTCAGCTTTATAGTCACATTAACCTTTTGTAACTTCCTTTGTCTTGGCTGTTCTGAAGCAGTTCCAGTCCTGTCTCTCCCCACCTCTTTGCCTTGTAGCTGTTGGTCGGCTTCTAGGGCAGCTTCTAGGTCAGCTTCTAGGGCTTCTAGGGCATCTCTTGCTCAATGGAGCCTTCCCGTGGCCCTGTCTTTGTGAGGTTCTTTTGTCAAGACTGTAGAAGTGTATCCTTCCTTTAGAGAATATCCTTCCATGTGTCATTATTGATTCATCAGTGCCATTACTTTATAAGCCTCTGAACCTTGTGAAGGTTGGATGCCTTGCCTGGTTTTGTTCAATCCTGCATTCTGAGTGGCTCCTTGGATACTACTGGGCTATTGTAGGTGATGCCGAGTGAGTCAATGGATAAATGCATGTGTGAGCTACATGGATCCTGCATGAAATGATGTGGTTGATTCCCAGTCCATGTCTCTCAGAGCAGAAGAGAATGAGACAGGGTTGGGTCTTACATAGGATTCTCCTGATACTGTAATGAGGAAGAAAACCAAAATTTTGGATATTTCTGATATTTATGCTTCTGTTTACTTTCACAAGTACCTGAATCTGTAGTGCTGGGTTTTTTTAAGCTGCCACTGTACCTGTGAAAATATGCTCTGTGGGAGCTCCAGATAGACATCTCTCGGGTTACATTTTTAAAGATGTATTTAGATGTAGGCACAATGTAGTAGGTGTTTCTTTTAGCACCCTGCTTTGGTTTTAATTTTAAAACTTATATGCATTTAAGCAATACTTAAGAAACCCAGACAGTTAATGAAATTTTCTCAAATGAATAATGAATGAAAGAGAGGAGGAGAAGCTGAGTACAGGGATGAGACCAGTGTTCCTTGGGTTTCTTCATGCATATCAGAGGTGATGACTAAGCAGCCTCCAGCCTTTCAGTTTTTAAACATGCCTTATTTGGCATGCATGGTGAAAAATGATATAACATTGTCCAAGAATATAGGTTCATCTTCCCAAAGGCAAAAAATTCATTAAAGTTAGGAAACAGAAGAGATGGGAAGGGAGAAAGAAAAATATTCCACTGTACTTTCCTCAAAGATGGTGGGGAATACCAGAGGAACACCATCTCAGTCAAGGGCTGAGGCTGTTTAGCCATTCTCCGTCATGCTAGTTCAGCATTTTAAAATAAGTTTATCACTGTGAGAAACACATTTCAATGAGTACTGGAATATTTTTCTGACATCCTTTAAAACATGAATGTGATGGCTGTTAAAATGTCATTTCAAGGGCACACGGCTCTCAGAAATAGACGCTTTGCAGGTTGTCTCCTTCGGAGAAGCAGGAAGTCTTCCTCATGTGCCTTGTTCTCAGCTCACCTGGATTCACAAATTTTCACCATCTCTGCTCAACAAACATGGCTCCGTGACTGAATGTGCTCTGTTGTACTTATGGCCTGAAGATGTGTGACATGCCCCTGTCAACAGTGGAACTAGATGGCTGGTGACCGTAACGGAGAGAGCAGACACGCCATGCACCTTGTCGTTATCTTCTGTAGTTGAGGCTTGAGAAGATGTAAGGCTTTGTGTCTCTCTGTAATTCACCAGAACGGTAACTGCCATTGTCCCACTCTGCTGTCTCTCAGCAGTAACAAGGATGTGGAAGCTGCGCAGAAAGCTGAAAGCCTGAGGAAGCAGGCAGGGCCACAAGAAAGCACTTCTTGCCCCCAGCTGTCTCCCCTGCTTCACCTAAACACCTTTCTCTTCACTGAGTCATGACTAATTTGTAATTTCCAGTTATTTTAACCTTACCCAGATTATCTTTGAAGGAAGCATGTGAAAATGTCTCAATAATTGAAATATTTAGAGAGATCCCTTTGATTTCTGTTAAAGGTAGGATATATGAGTTTGAGATACGTAAGTCATTTTTTAACTGGGCAGCATTTAATATGGTCTTTGAGAACAAGATTTGCTTCTCCTTTGATCTGATCAGTCTCTGACTCATAAACCCGAGTTGATTGATGTGATAGTCACCACAATAAATGCTGAGATAAGATTTGATAAGATAAGACCTAGAGACTTTGTTCTAAAGATCAGAGGTACACTCAAGGAAGGGGATCTCAGTAGCATGAGTGTCATGAGAGAGATCTGGAGACTGAGTTCCAGTCCAGACTAAACTGAGGCGAAACTCACTTATAGCATCTTGGAGGAGGAGCCATCTAAGCAGCACACAGCATGAAGTATGATCAAGTGTTAAAAAATATATTGACGGATGAACTGCCATCAGTAACCGTGTGTTGCAGCAGAGTGTTTGGCATATTGTAGGCTCCAACTTGTTTATGACAGAAGCAGCCAGAGGGCAAAGAAAAGCACCAGACTTTTCCAACAAATGCCACACCACGGCTCTCTAGAACCCTAGGAAATGTTCATAATTTAGCAGCATTGATAGGTTAGAATCTACATTGTCGTTGAACATCATATGATACCAAAGAAACAGAACTATTGGGACCACTAGTGGAGTTTATAGTGACATTTAAGCGATGACCTCGAGCAGGACATTGCTGTTTATTGTTGCCGCACATGGCAAATTAAAGCTCAGCTGGATTCTGGCTCACTTTGTGACTTGACTCCTGCCTAAAGCAGCACAGAAACCGGTATGCCCAGAGCAGTAGTGGGAGGGCATGTGTTGGTCTGTAGGAAGCATGGGGATTAGTGTCAAGATCCAAACGATGCTTATGAGCAGACTCCCTGACTGTCACAAGGCTGTTTCTCGTGGCATCCCACAAGCATTGCTTCTCATACTTCTGATCAAGTGGAGGAGGGAGATTCTCAGCCAAATTGTAGTGCAAGAGCTCATTAGCTCCTCCCCACGTTAAAGACCTGAGAGATCTTACAACATTGCAGTTTGAGTGCCTTCATGTAGCCCAGGATTTTGTGTGCACAATTGAGAACAGAACACTTTTTGTTTTTCTTCTTTTATTCTTTTTTTAGAAAACAAACTGTCTTTTTTCATTTTACACACCAATCCTAGTTCACACTCCTCCCTTCGTCCCATTCCCTCCACCTTCCCCCTGACCCCACCCCCAGTCAAATTCTCAGAGTGTAAGGTACTTTGCTTTGGGGACGGTCCAAGGCCCTCCCTACTTAATGTAGGCTGAGCAAGGTATCCATCCAAAGAGAATGAGTTCCCAAAAAGCCAGTAGAGTTTTATGAGGAAGTATAACTATTATTATATGTAACACTCTTTAAGACTTCTTTATTTATGTTCTCTATGTCATATTTCCCCAATCTTGAGATTTTATAGAGATATTTTCGCGTGTAGTTTGAAAGACAGGGATATGATACCGAAAACCTAAATATTTTGTACGTTGGTCAAAAAATAAACATGATACTACCTTTTATGAGATTCTCTCTCTCCCTCACTTTTTCCATATTTTTAAGGCCTATGGTGCTTTACAAAAATACAAGTACTACAATCAATTTAGGAAGACTAAAAGATATGCTGTCTATAAAATATCCCCAAATAGCATGAGATATAAATTGATTAAAAAATAAACCAAAAAGAAAAACTAGTTCCTCTTAATGGCATCACCTTCTCATACTTCCATCTGGCTTCTGCCAAATCAGTAACTAAAGACGGACGTGAGAAGCCTGAAGCTTTCCAGGCATTTCTCTCCTTTGACACATATGCCACCCCCACCCTTGTAAGGTCCCAGAGCAAGTGTGAGCAGAGTTGGGTGGGATATCCATAGGGTCTTATTTAAAGGAAGGGCTATGAAGATTTTAGATTTACAGGATGTCTTGGGTCAAATACAGGAAATTAAGAAAGGATATACATAGGCCCAAAACATATTCAAAATAATGTTAGTTTAAGTTGTACGGAGAGACTTTCCTATTAATTAGACTATTATACATTTCAACAGTTTGGTAGTACAGCCTGCCGCCGAGATGGTCAGAGATAGAGAAAACAAGAATTCACATACTTTTCTAAGGAGGGGCACAGTGGTATGACCCTTTGGAAGGGGAGATCTGGAAATATTTAACAGGATCAGAGATGTGTTTATCTCTTGACCCAGCAACTCCATTTCTGAGGCTCTGACCTATTAAAAAAAAAAAAACACTTGCGCAAGAATGAAATGACTTGTGTAAGAAGTTATACAGCTGTGTTGTTCTCAACTTTTCAACCACTTCCGAATTGTGTGACTTGTCAATAACAGGAAATTCTTATTAAATATCTACCACTTTTCTTCTTTGAGTTAAAAAGGGATTTAATAGCATTCAGATATTTGGCCCTATTTTGACACCCCCCACCCCACTGCTGCCTTCAAAGGTATTACTTCTATTGGAGGGCTCACAGGTAGCATTCTGGGGCCTGTGTCACAGCATTTACCACCATCAGCAACCAAAGGTCTGGGGGCAGGGAATTCAGCTATAAATTGAAAGGAGCTATGAAGAACAAGCAGGAGGGCGATATGAAGGGTCAAAGTGCATCTGTGGATTGCACTTCTTTAGTTGATCACTGGGTCTAGAGTTATAACCTGCCTGCATTGTATACCACAGCCGGGGACTCTTCTCCCAGGTCATAGCACAAGGGAATGTTTTCCCACTGATAAGACTAGGATATTGGACTCATTGATGTCAGTAACGCTGTAATGAGGCACCACGAGGGAGGGTAGTGGAGGTGACACTGTTTAATCATAGATGAGAACCACTCTCCTTAATGAAAACTCAACAGGCTGTGGAAAGTCTGTGAAGAAGAGAAAAGAGCTATAGATGGGGCCAGGTGTTTGGGGTGAATGTCAGACAGACCTGTGGCCACCAACAGTGGTGCAGAAAGGTGGCCGCTTTCTTTGCTTTACTCCTTAGTTGTCAATATATTGTCCCGCTAGACACTCAGTGACAATCTCTAGGACAATAAGCACATATTTGGGGAAGGAAAAATTTAAGCCTAGAAATAGATAAATAGAAAGGTGATAGATACATAGATACATGCATACGTATAGATGACTTATAGATCTTAGTACTGAAAACCTTTTTTTTTTTAAAACTAAAGAACACTACTACTCTCTCACATAATTTCAAAGTCAGTGACTGAATGTTATAGTTGATAAAGGAGTAATCTACAAGTCAAATCCAAAGCAAGGGCTTGAGATAGGCACCTCTTGAAGAAGACAGAGGTAAGACCTAAAAATAAGGCCAGGATGTGGCCTGTCTGTCAGTGCAATTCCTACCTCACAGCATTTAACATAGAGATCAGATAAACTCCAAGGACTTGGAAAGCTCTAGTTTAATACAGGTGTGATTATGACTAGGACGGAGTACCAGGCCACCTATATCCAATAGAATCTAGTTTTCAATACTTTTAATGGCTTGGATTATAAACTAACTTAAAGCAGTGCCCCCACAGACTCTTACAGCAACCAGATTGTTTGAAAAAAAAATAAAAGAACACTTTTGTCCAACTAAAATACTTTCCAAAAGTGCTGAGTAGACCAAACCTTAGAAACTTAAGTCCTAAATATACATGGAAGTTACCTTAAAAGGTCACTTGACTCATTCTTTGCACATAGCCAAAATTATATCCAGAGCTTTAGAGAACAAAATGTGTGCTATATGCTCTATAATCTCTAGGAAATTAAATTCCACACCCATTTTTGGTAATGAGCTCTGATGACTCATGGGCTTCTTGGAATTCCCAAAGATTGCAGAAAGGGAACTCAACGGACCTCTGTCTAAGTTACAGATGAAAGCCCATTCCATGGTGGATGGAGTCACCTGGAAAGCACAAGACAGCCCTTTGGGAACCTGAAATCCGTCAGTAGGTTATTCCTAGCTCTGCAGAACGTTGCTCCCATGGGCTGCCTTCATCTTCATTGACTTTAATTTATAAACGGGAGTGTAATTGGGTTGGCTGGTTCACATGGTGCACTGGTAACAAACCCCAGCACATCTACAGCTTTCTTCCCTGGGTTGTCGTCATACCAGGTTTAAGTAAAACAGAAACAGGCACCAGTCCTCCTGTCTGTAAGCCTTTCACAGCCGCTAGCAACAGTTGTTAGGTTGATTGAAGCAGTGTGTCTGTTACACACTTTGCAGCTTCTTGGTTCTAAGTTCCGTGAGTCCCTGGAATAAGTTCTGGCTGGTTTGTCAGCACCTATGCATCCTATTTTACACAGTACGGAGTAGGCAGCAGTAACCCTCTTCATCTGAATTTGTGGTGTAGAGGACAGGATGAAGGTAGCTGGCTTCTTACTGTAGGACAACTGAAGCATTTTTCCAGTTCTTTGTTTGAAATTTTACTTCTAGCGATTCCCATAACCTCGAGTACTCAAGCAAGCTAACCCACAAACCAATCTGAGATCTCACTCTTTCCATCAAGTCCCTCCTCCCTGATGCCTGGATATTTTTGTTTAATGAGAAAGGAGCAGAGTTTTGTGTGTGCAGAGTTGTTTCTCGCTCCTTGGTCTGTCCCCATAGAAACAGGACTACTGCACAGGATTTCCCAGCTTTTTGTTGAAGACACTATTTTGGGTAGAACTATTTCCTCCAATCTCACACACTGCTAATAACAGATCCCATATTTGGACTTTAAGATTATAAAGACATCTCAAGAGAAGCCCTAAGCTGCCCAGAAAGTCACCATGAATGACAAGGCTGTGCAATAAGGCCTCTGGGACAGGTATGTGCCCTGTGTAAGGGTTTCTCCTCACAACCGTTGTCCTCATGGTCTCCCGCTCCCTACTCTCACTGTGAGCAAAGACAGAGGAGATGGGAATCTTATCAAACCAAGAAATCACTTTAATTTTCTGCTTGTTTGTTTGCTTGAATGAGTGACTAGCGCTTTTGTGGAACTTTTATAAACACAAACAAAATAGATGAATAGCATGGCATTATTCATGGTATAGCTTCTAGAGAATTTTAAGTTGTTGAGATGAAGTAGATTTTTAAAAGCCTCATACAAATATGACACATGAATTATACGAATGCCAAAATTCTAATGAGGAAAGAATAAAAAATATAGCAAAGGGAGCCAATTATTTTTCTATTAAGTAATATTTGTGGTCTTGAACAGGACCCAAACTCTATAATCTCACATCTTCAGTGTTCAGAGGAAACATTTTTTAAAATTAAAGTATAGCTCCACTTTAATATAAATATTGTTATTAAGAGTGTCCTTGGGAAACAACAGCTGCATGTTTATATATAGTGTTAGGTTTTGTTTTATGACTCCAAACTATTTTGATTTGTAAATTATTCTCAAAATCTGGGGGATTATATAATTCTAACGTTAAAAACAAGTATTTTTCAGGGCTGGAGAGATAATTTAGAGGTTAATAGCACTGGCTGCTCTTCCAGAGGTCCTAAGATCAATTCCCAGCAACCACATGGTAGCTTACAACCATCTATAGTGAAAGCTGGTGCCCTCTTCTGTGTATTTATAATAAATAACCCTTTGAAAAAACATGGGGTTTTTTTTGAGTTTGGTTTGTTTTTTAGTAATTTTTAAGGCCATGCTAACAGAAAGTGCTTTCTTAAAAGGCCAAAGCTGGTTGTTGGTGACAAATAATTCATTCTACTACATCTTACCTGCTCGGCCCTGAGCTCAGCACATTTCATGCATTGGCGTCTTCAGTCCTCATGGTGCCTAGACCATCTACCGCATTCCATGACCTCTGTCCCTGGCAGTAGATGCTAATATGACTCCCGTCGTATAAAGAATCCAGCTGAAGTGGAAAGAGAAACTTGCTGAAGTCAGTAGTAACTGAGAAGAAAGGACAGGATTCGTGGTTGTATCTGTCTGACTTCAGTTGTGAGAGCAAATGTCTTTTCCCATTCTTTAATCTCCTCCCTCCCCATCACTGTATCTCAAGGTTATCACACATCCTGCCTTCACCCAGTCAATAGGATGCAATGCTGCTAAAAGTTCAAAAACTGGTTAAGGCATGCCCCCAGCCCTTTTAGATTTTACCTGTTTGATAGTTTTATGCCTCATGTACAGTTTGCCTCAGTCCTGTCTGCTAGCATAAATGTCATATCATATGAGGGGTTTTATTGTATCTATCCAGGAAGAACTAGAGCAGACTTGAAGAATTCCATAAGCCCTTGAAATTGTATGCCGAAGATTGCATCTGTGTTCATTCTGTGGAGGATGAATATTCAGGTCCATCAGATCTTTGAGAAAGCACGATAACTCATGGCCCTACAGATCCAAGACCTTTTAGTTAAGTTACCCACATTAGACCATAGACATAGACTCTGCAATCTTAAATTATGCTGTCAATTCATCTTATAAATCTTAGGATAACTTCATAGACATTAAGGATGTGTCAACCCATTGTCTTATATCATTTATTTCTATGTTCTCCTTTTTCTTTCTTTTCCTTAAGAAAAAAAAAGATGGGGGTTGGCTTGATGTTTGTTTTATATGTAATGATGACGTCGAATGTCTGATTTTTCTGCTTCTACCTCTTGAGTGCTGTAATTACAAGTGTATACTATCCCATCTGGTTCACATGGTGCCAGAGAAGAAACTCAGGGCTTCATATGTACTAGGCAAGCATTTCACCAAGTGATAAACGTGTCCAGCCCTTCCTCTCTGCCTTAGTTTTACTGTTCATGT
>JAQHUG010000024.1:10616056-10677654 GCA_028555095.1 Dicrostonyx torquatus
TTCTTCTTCTTCTTCTTCTTCTTCTTCTTCTTCTTCTTCTTCTTCTTCTTCTTCTTCTTCTTCTCTCTCTCTCTCTCTCTCTCTCTCTCTCTTTCCTTCTTTATTTTAAGGTAGTTGTTGTCTAATCCTGTAAGCTCTCTGTTACTGCTCCAGTGGCATACTTGCCTGTAGCTTTGCTGTCTGCCATGATAGTCATGGACTCGCCTTCTGAAACTGTAAACTCTCATTACTTCTGTAATTTACCTTGATTGTGGTGTCTTAGCACTGTAATAGGAAAGTAACTAGGACATTATTCTTAAAGAAAATTCTCAAATTTACTTGTCACCGTAACCTGTATCTCAATAATGACTCCAGGAGAACGAAAGGAAATAAAGGTTTAGTATTTATATTTAAAAGCTCTGGAAATTGTGTTCCCACCTGCCCATCAATCTATCTGTCGTTGCAATCACATTTTAACTTTCTCCCCAATATGAGAATTCATATGATTATCCATTAAATGCTACAATAATTATCACCTCAACAACAAAATTCCTCCATCACTGTGAATGTTTAATTAAGACAATTTAAAATTGACTTGCATACATAAAATGAGCATGTGCCAAAGAATTTATGCAACTCATTTGTTAGTAAAGAAGCCAAAACTAAAGCAAGTTTAAAGACTCTTTTAGCTTCTGAATATTTATAGGCTAGCCATTTCATAAATTTTCAAGTAAGATTGCTCTGTTAGATACCAATATGGTTAATATATCCAGAGCAATAGACTGTAACCTTTGGGGTTATCTCTTTACTAGCCAAAAATTATGTGTATCCCTATCAGATATAATTATCTAAGTTCATGTGAAACATCACCAACTCTTTGACCTTTAGTCACTAAAAAATAAAATATATTTCCCCCTAAAAATATAATAACACAGGACTTAGTCTATGTCACCACAAAATGACAAAAGTAAATAATACCCACTTTTATTTTGTCTTGTTCTAGTGTTTTAATAATTTTTCTGATGTCATAATCAGGCTCCATAATTCAGACAGATAAATTATATGATTTTAAAAAAATTTACTTAAAGATAACATATATCCAACATAAATATATATATATATATATTCCTTATTGAGATAGATTTTGTCTAATAACACTATTATTATTGAGATATCAGGAACAGATACTGTATGTAAGACCAGTATTAGCCACAATGCTTTTATAAGAACTTATAAAAATTGCATTCATGTTTCTTGATATAATGTTAAAACCAACTTGAGTGAATTTTGTTTATACTCAAGAAATTAAAGAAACCTCCCCAAAGACAGGATTCTAATAAATGACAAAGACAAGACCAGAATCCAAGTCCCACACAAATGGTATTTTGGCTGTATGTTGATATATAAGACATCAAAGCTATAAAATTTGTTTTATATTTTGAAAACACTAAAATATTTTTTGTCTCTTTTAACAAGGAAATATTCTTCATTGCAAAAGAGACAAGTTGAGCAGGGACCTGAAAAATGAAGTCAGAGAAAGAACTCCTTTCCATTTGATAGAATATCGCCAAAGCTTCCATCTCCTTTACTGGATTTAGTCTCAAGAATAATTGCAGAGGGATGTGTTGCAGATGTCAGGAAAAGGTGGTGAGGACAAAGTAGGGAATGGTGTGTTACCTAATACGTTATCCTTATTTTTGCTTATTTCTTCTTTCAAATTGGAAGCATAAACTTGAAAATTCTGTGAGTGACCCTGTTTTAGTAAGCTATTGGCTCATAGTGTAAACTTTTCTCTGAATAAAACAAACAATCATGGTGGACTGGAGTGTACACACGCAAAGCTGGTAAACACACACAAGGAGACAGAGCAAACGACTTCCAGCACTCCACACCACACTGTGCCTTTCTGCTGTTAGGATTTTGCTCCTTTGAATGTGGTTTTCCCATGAAAAGCACGTAAAGCAATTCATTGCAGGCTGGCAACAGCTCACAAGTTTAACATTCCTGTGGGAGTTTGTATTGTCCAGGAGTCAGAGCCTTAGGCTTGACGTGTGTGTTCGAGAGCTAGAACAGAGTTTATTTCCTAATCTCTGAAATAACCCCTTCTGGCCATACTCTACCATCAAGATTTCTAAGGTTGGCCATCAAGATGGAGAAGTTCTTTCTCTACTCGTAACCGGAAGTAGATTAACACTGGCCACGCTTACAAATTGAACCCTGATACCCCTAAGTGTTATGGGAGTTCATATTTAAAGAAAAATCTAATCATAAACAGGAACATGAAGAGAGTTTAAAGAGCTTCATTGATTAGTTCCATTTTGCCAGCTCCTTCGTTGACCAACTTGTCCCAGCTCATTGACCCCAGAACTAAGGTTCTAAAACTGATCTTTCTTTACGTGCCAGACATTGTGTGCTGATCCAAATCATAGACAGTCATTTCCAATATCCAAGCAGTTCCTGCTGTATCTTCATTTGAAAGCAGTGTGGCCAAAATTATGAATGACCTTACGTCACTTTCTCTTCCATAGCCCATTTTATTCACTTAGAAATATATACTGAGCAGTTTTTATACATATATTTATCTCATTTATATTGTACCTTAGTTACCCTCTTTTAAAAGAATGATACAGTAAAAGTGAAAAATGAATGTTTCTAAAACAAATTTTTAAATCGCATATAGGAGAGAATGGTTGAGTATAGCAACCCTGACATTTAAGGTCACATCAGGCATCTTATTCCTCTGACTCTTACATTCTTTCTGTCCCTCTCTCTGTGAAGTGTGGGAATTGTGTTACAGATGGATTGGTTGGGGCTGGGTCCCACACAGCCGCTTGTTCTCTGCATCTTGATCACAGGTAGCTTTCTCTAATGCTCTCTATCTCTTGCTTTGTTTCTTTGTTGAGGTGTGAGAGCTACACTTATCTGCAGGAATAGGGATGATATTTTGGATGTAGTTAGGAATTAATTCTGGTTTTGTAAAATGGAGTTGTAGGTTCACTCCAAGATCCCACTTGCCCAGGAGTCGACTATGTTATTAGAATCAGGAATATTTCCCTCTTGTTTTGCATGGTTTTAGTCCAATTAATGAGCTCTTGACAATTGCCAAGGGATGAGCACCATTATTGAATACTTAGGATCATTTTGCCATCCTTTTCACAGTTGAACATATAGTTAGGAGGCTTCAACAACATGGCTGCCTAAATAAGAACTGACCAAAGATCACACTGACGGGCATGCTAATATGGTAGGGGGTTATCTCACAGAACCCCAACTTAGACAGAGAACTATAGGCATCTAAGGAATGCTGAGAGTAGGAGAAAATAGAATTCCTCAAGAAAGAATTTTTCAATTATCTGATAAGTTCTCAGTCCCAAAATCATATTATATAGACTGAGCATATTTTACTATATATTTAAGTGTGTGTGTGTGTGTGTGTGTGTGTGTGTAAAGATATGGAAAAAAGGATATGTGGGGAGGACTGGAGAAAGTGAAAGCAAAGTGCAAATAATATAATTATGTTTTAATTTTAAGCAATACAAAAATTTAAGTGATAAAGTATAGTTCAACATGACTTTGCAAACGCCTTTCTCAGTGTTTTACGTCCTTTTATCCTGCAGCTATCTGGATAGCATGTAACAAAAGAGGACACATCACATTTATCTACTCAGCCACTGGCCAGTCTGCCACGAGGCTGCGTTTCTGCAAGGCTGCAGCTGTGGCAGATAATGGTCTTTAAGGAAGCGTTATTCTGTAACTCTGCTGTTTACTGAGAACTTCACAAATATGAAAAAAAAAATGCTGGTCACACATAGTGGGCATTTGTTTAGTAGCGAAAATCATATTGGATTTTGAAAATCAGACAGCACCTGTGCTTGGTGACCGGTGTTGTGCAGCACCACGCCCTCCTTTCCTCAAGGTCAGCCTCTTTAAGGCAGACGTGTGGCCTCAGGCAAGTTAGACTCCTGGGTGTCTCTGTCAGATCACATGCTAATTTAATGCCATGTACATTTTAATTATTTGCATTTCAGTTATCTTATATTTGTGTTTTCTATTTAGAATGGGCAGCACCTTGGTTGTCATATTTTTGGTCCCAAGCATATTCTGTTTGCTGCAGTATGCATGGTACTGTCTGAGGACCTACCCGATATTTATAGAAGACCGTGGAACTACTGATCTGAAAGTAAAAATAATCGCTAACCACTTATTTATGACCAAAACCTGCTTTTTAAAACATGACATCCTTGATGGGCTCCACTTACTGTCCGCTACTTTTCTTTAAGAACCTGTGTGTTTCTGTGTATGTGTGTGTGAGAGAGAGAGAGACAGAGACAGAGACAGAGAAAGAGAGTGGTTTGCCTCCATGCATGTATTTGGGTCATGCTTATGTCTAGTGCATGTGAACACCAGAAGAGGTCATCAGATCCCCTAAAATTGAAGTTACATAAGGTTGTGAGCCACGATGCGGGTACTGGGAACTGAACTTGAGTCTTTCACAAGACCAGCAAGTGTTCTTAACTGCTGATCAATCTCTCCAGCCCCAAGTACTTTCTTAAAACTAGTGGAATCTAGAGTTACATGTCAAGAAAAGAGAACTACACCAAGGGATTGGGCCTCCTGCTGTAGCAGTTTGATGTTAGCAGAACACCACTGTTTAGAGTGCTGACAACTTTCCTGGAATAACACTCTTAACACAACATCACAGCTCAGATGTAAATATCAAACACCACTCCAGACAGCAAACTTATTTCCTCCCATTCTCATCACTAAAGTGAAAGAAGAGGAAAACATTTAAAGTCATGAAATATGCAGCACAATGTCACATGCACCGCATCGGTTAGGGAGTTGACACGGTTGTGGGGTTTGTATTCAAACTTCCTCCCCGCCCCCATCTATCTCCTTCTTTCTCTCTCTCCATCTCTAATCGTGGTTTGTGTGTACATGCACACATCTGTGTGTAACACCCAGGGATTACCATCGGGGTGTTTTATTACTCTTTGTCTTTTTTGAGGCAGGGTCTCTCACTGAGCCTGGAGCTCACAGGTTAGTTTAGCCTAGCTGGCCAGCAAGCTCCAGATGCCTCCTGATTCTACTTTCCCAGCACTGGGTTTAACAAAAATGCACAGAACTGCACAGCTTTTTATGTGGCTTCTAAGGATTGAAACTCAGGTCCTCATGCTTTTAAAGTGTTCTATCTATTGAAACATTTGTCCTGCCCCCTTAAGGTATCTTTAAAGCCACAATTTATTGAATATCTATTTTCTAGATGCATCTATCCTAGTGCATATCAGTTGATATTCATCATCCCATAATGAAACAAACAGTTCCATCCCGAAGACTCAGATAGTAAAGGCACACAGCCTCAAGCAAAAGGTGCTAGAGCTGAGTTTCAAACTCCTATCACTGTCGTCAAAGGCTGTGGATTTATTTAAAATTAAACATGAATAAGAATACTAAGGCATCCTAAAATAGATCATACCAGCAGGGCACCGAGGGTCAGGTCTGGATTTCTGGTGGGCCACCATGGACCTAACTGCCCTGATCTATGAGAGCATCACAAGAAATGGAGCCTCAACCAGGGCCTGTGGCTTCCCAGGGGAAACAGTCAGTTTATCCTCCCCAAGGGAATAGGAAGCTATTTTTCAGAAGAAAGCTTTGGTAAAATGAGATTTATCTGGAATCCTAAAATGCTCTCTTGACTATTTTTGGTTTTTCAGGGATACCCAGAATTGACCTTATATGATATAGAAGTTCTCTGCCAGGCTTTTATGTTTATTATTTTTAAGTGGAATGTCATTATGGATTTCAGGGAAGAGTAACCCTTTTGAGGTCTCTTGTTGACTTGGCTATGTGTTCATTCATTTACTCTTCTGTTTAGCTAAGTCTATAAAGTATCAGATACTGATACAATGACATCATTATGCTTCCAAGTGGAGATGTGTAAGCAGTCACAGTGGAGGAATTGTCCTAGGGATGCTCATGTGTCTTAGGTTCCACCCAAGTGGTCCTAGGGAGGCCACAGCTAAAACAGAGACTGGAGGAGAGTAAACATTGTCCATAGCAACCCTTTTCCTCAGGAACCATACTCCCCTGGCTTGTCTGACTTGCAAATACCAAACTGGGTGACGTGTAGATTTAGGACATCCTTTCAGAGAACTTTGTCCTCGCCCCTTCTGGCTTGTTTCCAAAGAGCACCCAGTAGGACTTTCATTGATCTTGACTCTTAAGGGTTTGGAAGTTCTTTGTTTTGAGTTTGTTTGCTTTTTGCTTATTTCCATGGTTGTTTGAGACAAAATAGCTCTACATAACAGCCCAGGTTCTTTATGACCCCACAATCTTCCTGTCTCTGCCTCATGGTACTAGGATTGCAGGTATAAGGGCTCTTGGTACTTGTTTTGCCCATGGACCCATTTTATTTATCTTAATATAGTCAGATTTCCAAAGAACCTGCGTTCTTCAAATAGAGACAGGTACCTGGGCAGATTTCAGAGTCCCAGAGTTGAAACATGCTGGGAAGAACCCTACTTGTGTTTCATTCCTTCCAGTTCTAGGAGCCCCATGCTTTGAACAGGAAGGGCAATTTCTCGTCTGACCTTAGGGCCCTTGCTATGCTTTCTTAAGGAAACTTTAGCTACATTTGACAGCAATGAGTGTATACTAGGTATGGGTTTTTCTTGTTTATTCTTTGATAATTCTGGGAGATAAGTATATGTTCACCTGTTTGTTGGGGTTTTATTTTTGTTTTTTGTTTTTTGTTTTTTTTGAGACAGGGTTTTGCTGTAGTTTTTAGAGCCTGTACTGGAACTAGCTCTTGTAGACCAGGCTGGCCTTGAACTCATAGAGATCCACCTGCCTCTTCCTCCCAAGTGCTGGGAATAAAGGCGTGCACCACGACTGCCCGGCACACCTATTACTTCACTATAAGATTTAAATTTCTAAAACAACAAGAATGAACGCCACCCCGTAGTTACCTACATACTGCTACCTAGCCCTTTTTTTAGTGCGAAAGTCATTTTGGTTACAGAATATGGTTATTTATAAAACTGCATCACTGTTTACCATCTAGAAACAGAGACCCATGAATTGATATCAGTTGAATTTTGTCTAATGGAGGCATGGATGAACTGAAAGCCCTGGTATAGGACAGGGGGAGACAAGTAGAGCAGCAGGTGACATAGGCCTGCCCATCCCCCCTTTTCAACAGTAGGCCAAAGCATTAGTTCTGAATGATACAGCTGCATGGCTGAGGGAATGCTTCAGAAATCTCCATATTGATTTTCAATATCCTAGATATAAACTAGATCTCTTTCCTTGCTATGATGCCTTTACCTGCCTGAAAACATAGGGCATCATTTGATCAATGGTCTGAGAATTTTGCTATTATAACCCTCAGTTTTGATTATTCAGTCATAATTATGGCTGAATAAAAATGATTTGGGGAAATTTTAAGGACATTTTTCTTAGAATGACTTCTTTCCTTTGAAAACATTTAAGCCTTATCCATCTTGTTTCTCTATAGCAAAATGATGAGTAATGTTTATGTTACTGGTATCAATAAGTTCCACATTGAAAAATTTTAATGCTCATATACTATAACCTAAGTTGCACTAACAAATTTAATATTCTGGTATGATTTCAGAACTATGTGCATTGGCTATAAAAATGTTGCCATTGTCCAGGTCTGTGTCCTTGAACTATGCAGAAATCATCTACACATAAAATGAAATGGCAGTTCCTGGGATGGGTTAAAAAGCACTAAAAAGCCTAAAATGACGTTGCAAACATGGTGATTTTCCTTCCGTCTACAGCATCACACTGTCCAGGAGCTCAGGGAAAACCATTAGCCTCACTCAACCTTGCTTCAGTCATTCCCCTAATAAGACATTGGAATCACCTCTAAGTCTCCTTTAAACAAACTCTAGACTTTTTATCTATGAACATGTTGATGGTCGTGCAATGCAATGCATGGAATAACCATGACTATACATGTTTGTGTTTTGTATGGTGATTGCTTTACCTCTCAAGTAGAATACAGATGATCATGACATGTTAAGCAAGCCGTTAAGATCAAATTTGTTTTATTTATTCTTTATACCACAGAGATGAAGATAGAACATGTGCATATGTTTTCAGTATGAAACGGGGTTATCTCAGTGGGAGACCTTGGTCTTAAGTAGAATGAATGGACGGTCTCACAACACCAGTTGCTCTAACACTTTAATACTGGCTTAGGATAAGGGGGCCTTCTATCTGAACACACCCATCTTGTTTTATAAGATTGTCCCAATTCATCATTGTACTGAGTCAACCTGTAATAAGGTTAGGAGCCCTAAAATTCTAGTATAATTCAGAATCCTTAGGAAGGTAGAGTAAGGGAGAGATGCTGCATGCTTGTGTACACTCATATTGCATTGCATACAGAAGTAGTGACTGCTTTGTATTTTTCTTTCTGAGAAAAGAGTTGGAAGATACAGGAACAGCTTGTAAGGTTTCTCTCTCTTCTCTCTCTCTCTCTCTCTCTCTCTCTCTCTGTGTGTGTGTGTGTGTGTGTGTGTGTGTGTGTGTGCCCACACACACACGTGTGCCTTATCATGTCATTTGGGTCCAAAGTACTTATGTAAAAACATATAACCTTGTCTGATGACAGATAACATTGAAAAAAATAAATCAACCTGAGCTCCTGAAAATATGAAAATGACAGTTTCAGTGTTTGGTTAGGGTAGTCTAGGATTATGAATGCACTTCGAGGTACTGTTAAGCAGGTTTGGGAATCTCTTTTCTATAAGAAATCCAGATACATTTGACCTTTGGATTTCACCAACTCTGTTTTCCTTTTCCATAGCTTGGTAGGACTGTGTTCCTAACCATTTTCTTTCTTTTTTTTTTTGGCTTCCTGTCTTTTTCTTTGTCTAGCATCACTATGTACTGCTGGCTCGTAAGGCTAAAAGAAAGTGCAGAATTAGGAAGTTTAAGATCTTTCTGTTCCAATGGACTCAGCTGATGAAGCTATGCCAGCAGGCACGGGGGAGACAGGTGTGCACCCACGCATGTTGAGGAAGAGAAGATAATCATGTTGCTGTTTGAATTGAATTAGGTGCAAAGTGAGGGGTAAATGCAGAGTCAAGACTTACAGCCTCAGAGTTCAAAGTCGTTTAATGAAAACCAGAGCCTTTTGCCATCCTCAGAAGGCGTGTCCTCGGTTGTCAATTGAATGTGGTTGGTCCTGCAAAGATAATCACACAGAGCCAGCCTGTGATCTTTGGGAATGCATGAACATTTTGGAAGTGAAATATTTCTAGTTTGACCAAGTTTCTACAGAACGTCTTTAGATAAAAGCCACCATAGAAGAAAATAACCGATTTTTAATGCAAAACTTGCCCTCTTCAATGTCTTTAACTAATGTAAGATTCCACTAATGTATACGATATGGTTTCAATCTTTGCTCTGCCATAGACATGCGCTTAAATGGTGCATGGAGCTGATAATAAAATGCTAATCAGGGACAAATCTTGCGTGTCTGTGTTTTAACTATGTTATTCTATGAATTTCCTGTAGAAAATGAAGTTAGATGCAGGCTAGAGCGTCCACTGTTTCTTCTCTACTGGCAATATGATTTTGGTGAAGGGGCACCTTTCAAACTTTCATTAATTTTCATATTAAAAATGTCTCATTTGTCAGACATAAAGCTTGCTAGGTAGGTGGCACTTAGTTCTTTCCATTGTCCTTACAGCATGCACACACTGTAGATTTTATCAGCCTCATGGAAGAAACTGAAGCTTGGAGCCAAGATTTGAACCCTAGCCTGCAGGATGCAAAGCTGGTGCATCTGCTCTCTGTACTTCTCAGAGACATGTCCTAAGCCTGTTATTTGGAGCTTGAGAGATGGCTCGGTAGTAAAGAGCATGCACTGTATGTACACTGGAGTGATGCTTGCCATGTTAGGTGGCTCACAACCACCAGTAATTCCAGCCATAGGAGATCCAATACCTCTAACCAGCATGGGCACTCCCACTTATGAGCACATATCCCTCCCCCATCACACACACACACATACATGCGATTGAAAATAAATATTTTAAAACATTATTTGGCCCCCAAAAGAAAACAAAGTATGTATCTTGCTCTATTATTTGAATCAGTTTTAGTCACTGCATTTTGAATGTGGCTCTACAAATAGGTTTACTATGTTGGACCAGATATTTACCTAAATAACTCCTTTCTTTGGAAATGCATCCATTAGACTCCAAAATTAGCTAATCCTGGGACCTCTCATTTTAGAATGCTACAATTTATTAATTTCTCCAGTCAATCATTTAACAGCCCAAGCATAAAAGTGTGTGTGTGTTAATTGACTTAGTAATTAGTAAAACAATGGCCATTTCTGCATTCACCTCTGCAATTATAACCACAGCCTTAAGGTATGGAAAACAATGGAAACAGATCATTTCTATCTAGGTTTTTAGTTTACTCTGATATCACACATATGTCTGAAGTTTATGCTATTTCAGGGAAAATATCAAACAATGCACTCTTATTTTCTACTCTTCTACTTCACTTTATTAAACATGGCCAACCTTATCTGCCGCTTTTAGTGATGACTAGTTGTTTTATTCATTGGGACATTTGATCCAACAGGGAACCATGCAAGATTTTTTTTTAATGTAAAATTAAATTTCAGGGAAATTTTGCCTAAAGAATGGCAGGAAGGTCTGGCCTTGATAAGGTTTTCCCATTAATTCTCATCATTTTAATGTGTTTGCTTTATCAGTTACACTTCAGGCAAAAACTAATTCTATCATTGCCCTGCCTCTACCATGGAAATGGAGGAAACATGGCTCCAACCAATGGCATGAAGTCAAAAACAGGTCTTGGGAATAACTCTGAGTCTTATGAAACAGGTTTACACAGTTCATTCATTCAAAAGCCAAACTCCTTAAGATACGGCATTGACATTTTAATGTCTTTAGCTCCACACCCTTTTCCAATTTAGAAACATTGGTTTATGTTTCTGAAGTTTCAGAGCCTGCTCTTTAAATAGCTTGGTGTTCATTCCCCGCCCCTTTCTTTTTTATCAGCTCAGTACTTTCCCAGGGTAAATGATAAATAAAGCTGGAGGGTTGGCTATAAATTTCTTTCCTATTTGTTCCTCTTTTCTTCTTTTCTTTTGTTTTTTCTTTCTTTATTTTTTCTTTTTCCTTCTTTTTTTTTTTGACAGAGATTTAATACACAGTTCCAGGACACCAGTCACTATTAAATGGAAAGAGACTGGAGAGAAGACACTGATAGCCTGTGTGTCTTTCTCCCTAAAACTAAGCAATAATCTGGTAGAGAGAAGGAAGAGCCTAAATCAAGAATGAGCCCCGAAATGCCACACTCTCATTAACTACTTGCTAACTAAGTGATTAGAAGTTTTGGTCTGACCAAAAATTCCAGAGCTGAAAGGAAAGAAAAGCCATTGATAAATTGTGGGATTCTCGCCTCTTCTTTACCCCGACCCTCTGCCATGCACATCTGTTGATGTGTTGCATGAAAATTATGCTGAATAGTGTATAAAAGCTTTTAGAGTTAGCAATTTTTCTGGTCCCCATTTTTGGAGCATCAAGATGAAGTTCAGCCTTTTGGTCACAAAGACTAAAAGCTGTAAACACAGTCAGATTTACTGAATTTATTAACCCTGCCTTTAAAAAGAGTACATTCTTTTAATGCTGCCTGAAACATAAGTTAACTGCTCTGGAGCAAAGGCTAGGTAGCCTTTGTGGATGTGATAATTTGGGGTGGATATAAAGCTTTTACAAGGCTTCAGTGAACCAGAGCTTAAGGGAGTATTGAATCCAAGAGAAAGTATATAACCAACAGTTCAGCTGTCTGTAAATTCATATATATTGACAGTAAATAGGGCAGGAAGAGGTGTGTCTGAGAGAGAGGAAGAAGAGGGAGAAAGAGAGAAAGGAGAAGAGAGGAGAGAGAGAAGAGAGAGGGTGTGATTTATGGTGCAAGGGGACAAAAAATGCTTCATAGATAAGGTTCATGGCAAAAAGGGACCAAGAGATCCATCAGTACATTATTAACAATGGCATCTGTCTAACAAAACCCACTGGATGTCTTGATTAGACAAATGACTAATTCATTTGCTCTGGGAAGCTGAGATTGGTGCCATGTGTGGGTTGAAGTTAGCGGGTACGAGAAGAGTGAAGCTCCATGAAATGGTCGGGTAAGAGATTTCAATAGCCTACAACAGGAAGAAATCGGGAGTCTCTGTGACACTGGGCCCAAACTTGGAACCTGATATAAGGCTAAAGAGATCACAGAGATAGCCTGTGCGCCGTGGTGTTTGCACAGTTCTAAATATCATTACAAAGGGTTGGATTTGAGACGGAGAAGTGGAATTGAGAGCTGATTGTAGAGACTGTGGGGGAGTGGCTGTCTGCAATCAGTACTGTCTGAAGCCGATAGGTCAGGCATCATAACCTCTAGGAAGAATATACAGAAAGTACTGGAGGAGAACTTTGAGAATTGTTCTTGGAGGTGCAGTTGGAGGATGACAAACTTAAAACAAAGGAGAAAACTGACCAGAGATAGAAGAGCTGCCCCAGAGAAGAATACCTATGAGGAATAGCAGAATTAAATTCTTGTTGTTCAAAACCATCATTTAACTTGTCAAAGCTACTTAACATAGTGTTTGGGGCCACAGAGACTTTGGTGGGATGTTCCATTTTGGTTATAGTATTTACCAACCTGGATTACTTACTTCCAGTCTGAATGACAAGATTCTCCACTGCCAAGTGTGATCTTCCTCTTTTTGTCTAAGTACATGTAGTCACAGCAATAGTTCCTTTCACATATGTGTGTCTTATTTCTCCTACTAGATGGCACGATTTGTTTCAGGGTCAAGGTTGTGCTTTGTACACACATTCATTTCAGCTTCAAAGTCTAGAAAAGGCTTTGCTCAAAGAAAGTATTAAAACTTTATTTTACTATGCTCCGACGTGAAATCAATAACATGCCTGGAGTGTAATAAAACAGCTCCCTTCTCTGATACCCAGCGCCTCTTCTGGAACTGCATTCTGCATGGTAATGTGGAGGACAAAGCGCTCCTATGCACCAACACACTTACCAGAGTTTTCCCAATGTCGTTCCGAGATCCAGGAGCAAGTAACATATTAGGGTGGCTATATGATTGTAAATATTATATTCAAAGAAGGCATGCATCTAACTACAGGGACTTACCTCAGTGGTACAGAATGTTCTTAGCATCAGTGAGGCCCTAGGTTCAAGTATGGCACACAAAGAAGAAACAATGTTAGTAAATGAGTATGTAAAATCTTACCAACTAAGGCATAATATTTTTTTTAAAAGAAGCAAGGCACAAAGTTATCTGCCCACAGTGGTTCCAAATGGAAAATATTTGAAGTATGTCAAAATTATAAGTTTTAATAGAGGTCGGAATGCATGCAGTTTATTTTTTTAATTGACCACATTACATTATTGTCAGGGGTCAGCCTACATAAATACACTGTTCTGTCTCCCATGAAGGTCCTAAGACTGTGCAGAGGACTTGAAAGGCTATATGGATCACTAGGGCTTTCTATTAAGGAGACGCAGCTTGGGATCCATACCTCTGTACTCTGGTCAGGATCCTTCCCTTGTTTACATACAGCCATCTGCTTTTGGTTCACTTGTTAATCCAGATGGATCAAATATTAGGTTAAGGCAGCATTTAAAGTTCAGGCCCTTCTGGTTAGCTAGAAGATGTCGTCTTCAAGTACTTGAGTCACCAAAGGCTATCAGGAGCCATAAGTGGCCTGTAGGAATGATGACCATTTCCATTAGTTGCTACCAGCAATTTCTTTCAGTTCATAATTTAAGAGCCAAGGGGCGACATTGTCCTCCTCTCCGCTGACAGTTCACAAGTTCAAAGAGAAAGAAATAGGAAGAGGAGCATTAAGAAGGTGGAAGGAAATTGAGGATCCAGAGAGGAAGCAGAAAGTGTGGGCTGTGGAAGAACAAGGAAGAGACAAGAAAAGGCTAAAGCGGTGAAGGTTTCTAAGTATAAAATAAAGTGTGTCTGCTCTTCTCTGACAGGATTTCTTTTCTTTTTAGCTCTTCCCTGCTGCTCACTGGAGTCTTTCAAGGAGAAGCTGTGTAATTTCAAATACGATGCCTTCTTTTGATCTTCCCCTTTAATCAATATTCTTACGTGGTCTCGGCATGAAAAAGACCTACTGTCTTGACTTACAGAATCTACTATCTTAGAAGTAGAGGTGTACCATCACAGGCAAAGACAGCTACAAAATCTGGGGTAAACAAATCATAGCAGTAAGAAGGGGTATCAAGAGGGTGGGGCCAACAGCAGCTGTGGTCCATATTCTCTAGGTTCCTGTTAGTACAGTTACAGTAGTTCCTGTACTGGAAGGGCTTGTACAGAGGAGAGTGTCCTTCAATTCAACTACTTAAGAAGCCAAATCCAATGGGCAAAAATATGTGGTCCTACCTCGACACGTCTGGCAACATGACAGGGGGACCACTGACATCAGGCTGGAGATCCAGGCTTACCTTGTGTTCTGGAATACCAGCTCAGGTGTTTGGATACTACCCAAGCCCAGAGACAATGCTAGCATGGGTATCAGTGTGTACCTCGTCTTTCATCTACACTGAGTAATCAAAAAATGACAGATACAGAAATATTGAAGTAGAAAGTTGCCATATTTTTTGGAGAATAAGTCAAACAGCTTTTAGATTGACTCACACACATCTCAAGATTATTTTATAGGGAGTATTGCAAATGTTTTACGTTACATATAGTAAGTTATATATCCCAGTGACATGCAAAATGCAATGAGGGGCAAGCTTATCAAATGATTTGGTAGCCATTTTGCATTTCTTAAGCGCTCCAGCTTACCCACTGATTCTCAAGGGAGAATCAGCATGTTTTCTTTGAAACATGTTTGATAGCTGTTTGTTTCAAACTAGGTGAAGTTGCCATTTTGTGATTTTTCTGAGCATTTCCCTCTTTAAAACCATAAGCCTCTGACCCTTGTAGTGTCTGTGCCAATGCTTTTCAGTGTCAATATAAAAATTAAAAGCTCCTTGCTAATGGTTTTAAGCTCATTATGTTTCCATCTGTGGGTTTATGTTTAGAAGATCCCCAAATCTTTTGTAAATGAATTCCGTTATAGGTGGGGTGACTGCATGCCCTAGTTTTCATAAGAAATCTCAATGTACACATACAGCAATTAATCTCAGTGACCTGCTTTCCTCACCAATGGCCTCAGTCCAAGATCCAAATTACATCGTAACTATTTATACGTCCAAGCATGCTTGAGATGAGAGACTTTTTTAAATGAACCTTAAAAATGTTAAATTCATAAAAACACATCTTTAATATGTTCCAGTAAACCATTGACAAAGCATCTTGGTGAAATATCTCCCTTTCCCGTCCCATTACCTGTCACTTTAACCTTTCGAGCTACTCTCCAACTCAGCAGCGTGGACTGTCTAGGGAAGCACTCTGGGAAGCTGTTGGAAAGCAGAGCTGTTTCCTTCCTACTCTCCACCCCCAAACTGGGCAACGGGACAAATCGTCACCAGGCTGCAGCTGTTTGGGTCATATGCTCCTTCATCAAGGCACCCTGGTAATTTTACATCATACTGTTTCCTGGTACTTGAATTTTGTCACACAAATATTTATGGAATGAGTGTTAATAGAATTTTAAATTGGGGATTTTAAAAAGGAGATTATGACAGGCAAATAAGCCAGAAATCCAGATTTGTGTAACACTGAATAGATTAATCACTCATAGATATTTTTAGCTTAGGGAATTGACCCTTTTTTAAAAGTCAAGTGAAGAAATAATTTGTGATTCAGAAATTACCGTTCCATTTACAAGATATGTGAGTTTTTTATTGACAACAGTTTTTTATGGCAGTCGGTTAAAATCTTAGGTTGATACTGTTTGTCTTTTAAATCCTGAAAAGGCAATATTGATGAATTTCAAGATGGTTATTTGTCAAGGAGACATTACATATTAGTTTCTAGTGTTCCCTTCTATTCAAGAAAAATGATTGTCAGCCTTGTAATTCATGTATGATAAAGACATTCAAAGCTGTTGGAACCACAACAGTAACTTGCCTATTTGATATTGATTTACAGAGAATCGAGATTTTTATTAAAACTACTGTCTTCTGTCATTAACCTTGGAATCTATCCATCACTGATTTAAGTATCATAGAATTGATTCAAACCTTTGGAGTCTAGTGAAATGACTCGGGGAGTAAAGGCATTTGCTACCAAGACCACTGACATGAGTTTGAACCAACAATAAACGTTTTAAAGTTTTCCTCTGACCTCTACAAACATGCTGTGCACTGTGTGCCCACACACATTTGAATTATAAAACTTATATAGAGAGTTAAGAATTGAATGAAATTGTGTGTTTGCATATGTGTGTGTGATGCCCAGTATACTGTGTCATGAAGTATGTATGTAAATAGTTTATAAATGAGATTCATTATAATCACTTTTCTTATTCTATACTAAAGTAATCTTGTTATAATTTTCCTGAATGGATTCTTGTGAAATACTAGAAATATTCCTCATGTTTTCATTCACCAAATGTTGAACTACTAAATTGCAGGAACTAGGGCAGTTCTATTGAATAAAAATAGCCAGTAATTCAGGAAATTTCATTGATGAACCCAGTAATAGCTGCAAAGTCATAGACCTGACTCTCTGCAATCATTGGCTAGTAGAATATTTTCCTAGGCTTGCAAGATGAAGTGTAGTGCAAATAAGAAATCAAAAAATTATCTTGATACCTAATGATATGCTAACTATAGGAGACAATGTGACCTTCATTTTAGTGGCAGCCTTTCCATTTTCTTTAGGGATTCTTAAGTGATTTCTAAGGTGCCTATGTAGATAGGTTCTCTATTTAAAACAGAAATTATCTAATAAGTGCTTGCAAATGGAATAAATGTGTAGAAAACATTTTATCTCTCAGGATCTCGGGTGATTTATTTTAGAACATATGGTGGCAACCCATAGAACTCTGCCTTTGTGAAGATTTTGTTCTGCTTCAGGAGTGTTATGTGCTTTAGCATGTAAACGTTTTCCCTATTAGAGATTATAGTATCAGTTTCTTAGTTCTCTTTGTATTAGGTAGTTGGCTTGTGCAAACCATACACCAAATTACAAAAAAAAATTAGTTACATTCTTTGATAGGTATTTTCCTAAAATATTCAAGTCATTATTTGGAAGGGTTAAGTCAGATATTGGTTTTATATAACAGGAAAACTTTTACAGTGAGGTGTCCCATTCCCCTTACCTAATAAATGGGGGAAATGATGCAGTGGTACCCTAAGTCCATACATTACCTTGAAAACACACAGAGCCAAATCTGACACCTGGCTTCCAACTCCCAGTTACCGAGTTTTCCAGCCTTTGGTTTCTATGCTTCTCTCTCACCCCCTCCATCTGGTTAGAATGGGAAAGCCAAGGAAGAGATGGAAGTTGCCATGGCTAAGAGGCAGGTTGACTATTTCTGTTGGGAGCTGTGATTGAAGGAGCTCTGAGGGCACCAGGAGGAAAGAGGCCATTCACATTTTATTTTAATGCATTTTCATTAGATCATCAAATGCCCTTTTGAAGTGAGCCTTCAAAGTTCAAATCTAGAAAATATTGAAAATGGAGGACGGTCTCTCTTTAGGTATGATCTCCCATGTTACACGGTTCCCTGAACTTCAAGCTGGCCCTTGGTATTCTTAACAATGAGAGATACTATCAAAGTAACTCAAAGAGATGCTAAGAGTTTAAAGGAAGCTAAAATAGTTGAAAGCTATTTCCTCATTATTTAATAAACCTCTGATCTTGGGTGAATCCTAAGATTGGTTTTTAAGCATATACATACCATGAAACATAGATGAAATGCCATGAAAGCAAACCACATGCTCTGAATACTTCTCAGCTAATCTCAGTCAGCTAAGTTCAGACAGGACAGAGTGGTGTAGAAAACTGTAACATTGGAGGCCAATGATGACCAATGTTTTAATCAGGATTTTGATGAAGACCTTAAATGTTTATTAAATCTTAAATTATAACAGTAGTTTGCAAGTACTAGTGATGATTGACTCCCAGCTCCACAGGTTCTTGGGAATTTATTTCAACCATATTGAGGAGGTTGCCATTACCTTTATTTAGTTAGAGCTATTTACTATTTACTCAGTTTATCTATTGAGTCAATAAACATCCTGAATACCTTATTTTACTTATGTATTAATATGCCAAAGGAAAATAGCAGAGGAACTTCTGATTCCTCAAACATTATTGATTGATCTGATATGTCATTCATTTTCCTATATATAAGATGTACCTCATAGTTTAGAGCCTATGATGGTTGTTCAAAGAACTATATTTATATCCTTTAAATAGAGGTATAAGATTAATTCATTAAGATAATATAATTACTTGGAAGCTATTACCCACTGTAAACAACTAATAAATTTCTGAAAAATAAAAGTTTTTGAGATATAATCTTTTATAGCCCAAGTTGACCTGGGGTTCACTGTAGAGACCAGAATGGCCTCAAACTCACAGAAATCTGTCTTCTTCTACCTCCTCAGAACTAGAACTAGCATACTTAATACCTGGCTGAAAATAATGTTTACTAAACATTCTTTAGGGAAGAGCGAGTGCTGTCAGAGAGAAAGGAATTAAAGTTTAAGAGAAACTTTCATTCTTTTTAGCTCATCTCAGAAACATGGTCCTCAATTCTTAAGTGCCACATTTTAATAGTGTCATTGACAAACACTCCCATAAGACTAAGAAATGTCTACAAGCCAGACCATAAAAGAAACAATGGCCAAGACTCTGAAAGACACTCCTGACACCCGCATTCAAGTGTGAAAGTCCTGGCCATGGGATCATGTAGGTGGCTGCAGAAAGGCAGCACAGGTGGCCAACAGAGGGAAGGTGAGCAAGAGAGATTTCTGCCTAGAGTTAGTAGCAGCTGCATGATGAGTGGGACAGCTCAGATGTTGGGTATAAGGCAGACTGTTTAGTGAGACGTATACTCTTTCTCTCATTCAACTCTTAGTCCAGGAAGCATATGCTGACATATCCTGAACGACTCATATAAAAGCCACATGGTCCAGAGAGGGGCCGATAGCAGCTGGATCCACAGACAACAAAAGTAGTAACCAAATAGCACCTGCAAAAATCCATGCTTCGGGGGACCAGAGAAGAAAAGATTGATGACACTGATTGAAGAATAAGCCCCTTAGTCCAATATCTCCGAGCAAGGAGAAGGAAAACCAAATGAGAGTCAATGCCCAATATTTTTGTCACCTTCCAAATGACATGATCAGCTGCTAGAGGCTTCTTGAACACCTGCTTTCCATGGGGTAAATTCTCTTTGTGATCGCAGGCATCTTGTAAAACAGCCCATCACTTTAATTTCTCTCTGAGGTGAATTCAAATCATTTGCATATTGTCTGTCAGGATTCCACCAGGAATGAAGGCTTTGTTCTCAATGTGTAAACGTACATTGCCTCTTTAGCTAGTTACTCAGATCTTACCTGTTTCCTTGGAATTGGAAGCTTCCCAAATTTGGAATACTTTTAGTAGGAGCAAAGCCATCAAAGTCGTGTTCAAATTCTGGGAAATACATACATACATGGCGTAAATAAATTTCTATAGCAAAAATCTTTACCCCTCTTCAAATTTATCATTAAAATATTAAAATGAAAATGCCGAATTTGAGAAAATATGTTTCCCGAGTTTAGTATACAATAAGCCCTGGATATATCAAACTCTTGTGCAGAGCTCTTTGTGTGACCTCCAGAGTCCTGAAGAGGGAATTTGAATCTGAACGTTTTCAGCATTGATTACAATCAGTAGGTAAAAACAGTAGCATTACTTTAGTAGAGACCATCCTAAACGCAGCCAGGTATTATTTGTACAGCAGTGGTTCACATTTGTCAGGGATCCTTTTGAAGAGTGATTTGGAGGGGACAGATGGAACAAGGTGATTCTGGGTCATGACTCATTGACCAGTAAGAATGGATGTGACTGGGGAAGCTATCCAACCTTCTCTATAAATATTAATGACAGTAAAACCTGACTTCCAGAGTTGTACTCTACTGCAGACTGTCCATTCAGCTAATGGAGCATAAGGAAGTAGTTTAGTATAATCTTTGGTGCATAGCAAAAGTGGGCCAGAGCCACGCTGGAGCTGGGACTGCCTGGGCTAGAGATTTCACAGTATGAATATCCAGCTCCCTCTAGGAGACGCTGACTGTGTGTTTCTGAGATAACTCAGACCACTATATTTGGCTCTATTTCTCTGGAAAATGCTGATGGCCTCAGAGTTCAAAAATCATGTATTTCGGTGATTTTGATTCTGTTCACCCTCACCTGCCCACTTCTGGCAAATTTACTTGGCCAGCTTAAGATGGAAAAGAAAATTGTTTTCTGTGTCATGGTGTTGATTCCATGGTTCCATTTTAGCTGCCTATTTCCCATCTAAATCTTGTGTTTCTTTTAGATGAACTCTTCATACTGTCAACATCCACTGTATATCCAAAGCAACTCTACCACAGGACTAGATCATGCTGAAGGAGCAAAGCCCACACCAAGTCACTCAGTGTCATGAAAATACACAAGTTTCAAAAACTAAAGAAATATCATGAAATTTCCAGTCATTTTGTCCCTGCTACCATGATTTTCATATTAAAAGGGTTCTCTTAAATAAGGGCACTGAAGAAATAAACATATTGCTTGTGTAATACTATAGTCTAGTTATACATTGACCTTGTTTCATTTTAAAAAGAGTTGTTAAAGCACCAATGCAGGGTAATGCTTCAAATAAATAGTCCTGGATTTTTAGTGCCTTCTTCTGATCTTGCAGGAATGCAGTGTGCACATTCTCGCTTTCTTAATCTAATAGTGCATAGCACTGTAGGGTTTCTCAAATAAAATTCACTTTTAGTTTTTGGATTTTTTTTTTATCACTACGCTGTCAGTGATTTGTTGACATGAGTCAGAATTCTACTCCAGTCTGAACCAAAACAGCTGCTTTCCCTAACTCAGAGAAAAAAAAACAGGGCCCATGAAACCATTTGATTACATGATATATATGGCTTATTTTTATTACCATGGCCTTGTGTCAGTCTGAGCAATGGTGACCACTATCTACCTTAGGCTCTGCATGACCTCAGGGAAAGCAGTGTCTCCTTGAATGGACATCTCCTTCTCCATGTGAAAGCTTCAGAGAAGCTGAACTGTTAACCAATGTACAACGTTAAAATTAGCTTATTTTCTGTTACTGATGTTGCTAATAATGGCTGTTCAACTAAACATCTGAGCATTATCTTCCTGGATAATGTGTGTAGGAGGAGATATAAATAAATAAATGAGCCTGTAAGGAAAACATAAAGCAGCTTCAGGGGAATATAAGACATTTAAGGAGAGGGGAGGGGGGCTCCAAACTCCAAATCTTACAGTGTGACCTGTCTCCCCAGCCCCTGCCGCAGGTGCTATTCCAGTACTGGGTGACCTGTAAACACAGAATGGGCGAGCAGGTATTTCGCGTGTCAACTGTGTTAGGGCCCTGCATATAGAGCAAAACTCCCATCTGCAAAAGAACTCAGGGAAGATCTGAGAAGATGCAGGGGTGTGTAGGGAGTACATAAAAATACTATCAGACAGATTTCTGCAGGGAGGGGTCAACGCAGACCTACCATATCACTGTGGGAACTTTGTAGTTTTCTCTTTCTTCTGAAGCATCATGTAGCTACTCAATAGAAAGGCAGCATTCTCTGCTCACACACCCCCAGCCCAGAGTCACAGAAACAGGAACTCTGGAGGTGGAACTGGATGTCTGATCTGTCTCTTACCTCCGGCTGATCCTGGAAGCTTGCTTTTGAAATGACTCTTAGTGTAGGAAGGATCTTTAGCCTCTCCCATTCCTCTAGAAAAAGAAACCATTAAATCGGAATTTCGGCCCACTCCCAAAGACTTTGCACTAAAGTATGGGGCTCTTTGAAGTCCTGGGTGAAAGTACTGAGAATTCCAAGGTGATGTCACTGGCAGGGAGCCTGAGAATGACCCTTTTGTGTCCCCCACCCCACAGAGTAACAGCGCCTACTCTCAGAATGTTCATAAATGCCATCTCTCAGGTAGTAGTAGGATGATGAGTTTTACTCTTTTGTGCTTTTGGGGGGTCCACCACCCAGCTCTCAAATAAATCACATGGAGACTTATTCTTAGTTATAAATGCTTGACCTTATCTTGACTTTTGCTTGCCAGCTTTTACTTACGAGTTAGACCTTTTGCTCTGGGCTTTTCCCATTCTCTTACTTCTGTGAATCTTACTGTTACTCCATAGATGGCTGTGTAGCTGGAAGGCTGGACCCTGATGCCCTCCTCCTTCTCTGTCTACTTCTCCCAGAACCCCTCATTCTCCAGATTTCTTTTGGATATATTCTCTCTGCCTACCAACCCTGCCCTAGTTTTTCTCCTGTCTTGCTATTGGTCGTTCAGTTCTTTATTAGACCATCAAATGTTCTAGACCAGCAAAGTGCCACAACTTCACAGAGTTAAACAAAAGCAGCATAAACAAAGTAGCACACCTTAACAAAGCATTCCCTGAGACACTGGAGAGAAAACTAAGACTTAAAAATATCAATGAGTTAATAAATGTTTAGCAGTCACAGAAGCTAATATAAAAGCCCCTGTGAAACCAAAGCCAGGATCAAGTTCCCAGACTGCAGGAGTTGTCAGTGCTCATACAGATCACACCAGTGTAGACACAAAGATCCTGGCTTTCATACCATTGACTAGGTTAGTAATGAGTACTTCTGGGTGTGTCTGTAAGAATATTCTCAGAGAGCTTTCGCTGAGCTGGAAAGACCTGCTCTAAACATAGATGGCAATATCCCTTTCGCTGGCGTTCAAGCAAACAGAAAAGTAAAAATCAGACACCATGATGAGTACCAGCACCCATCTCTGTAGATCCTGCCTGTGGGTGCAGTGTGACCAGCTACCTCAGCATGCTTTCCGTGCCGGGGTGGAGCACATGCTTTCCACTGCGTGCAGACGAGCCCCTCCTTCCCTAGGAGGTAACTTGTCAGATATTTGCTCCCAGCTCCCAGAAGAGTAACTAACACACAGCCAGACGTGTTAAAAAGCTACCTGAACAGGCGGTCCTTCCTCCCGCAGGCTCCAGTCGCAAGCCGTCTAAATCCATATTCCATAGCAGCACTTAGAACTTAACGCTTTTATCAACTGTATTTTATGAATGAGTAAACTGGCCTTTGTTACCTTTAAGATAGTGATAGTGTCCACAACAACAATAGGGGTATTGTTTGTGGAGTGTTCGCTCTAAAAGAGGCACTGGCTAAGTATACTTTAAGAATATAATCTAAGGTCACTCTGAATTAGGAACCATTGTTAGCCCTTTTACATCAATGAGGAAAGGAAGACCCAGGACATTTAAATTTTTTACCCCAACCAGACTTGTAGTTTATTGGAAGAGTGGACATATAGACTCAAGCATTCTAGCTGAACGGCTACTGTATTATTACTACTGAACTAGTGTACCCAATATTTAGGTACAATATTATTCTCAGGTAGAACAAAGAGACAAACATCTGAATGTGTGAAAGCAATGGCTTCTGGCTGTGTTTTCGCCTTTCTGGGTGTTTAAACCATCATTCTTGACTCATCATTGGTCCATCCCCGGCCAGTAAAACCAATGAGTGATTTATTAACACCTATTTCCTCCTTTAAGCCAGGTACTTGGTGTCTTGCTGTCTTTAGGAGTGTCACATAGTTGTGGATTTGTTTGGAGCACAGCATTAGACTGTTTAAGCAGTGTATTCTAATGAAAAATAACTCCCAGGTCTTATGTGTGCAACAGATGGGACCATTTACTAGAAGACCACACTGACACTTTGGGAGAGGTTTTCCAGAATGTGGACAAATGTTCTTCCCTGAGTCTACTCTCACTGGGCTTAAAGCAGTACATGTCACGCTTGAATTATTTTATCTTCCTTCACACGAATGATCTCTATGTTTAGTCTTTCGCTGAATCATATTGGGCAGAAAATTCTAGTATTTTTCCCATTGAGTTAAATTGTGAAAACCTAGGGAAAAAATGATGCCATGTTATTATTTCAGCATTTACCCGAACTGTATTCAGATGTTCTCCCAGGTACTAGAGAAGGATCAGGGAGGGATCAGAAGTCAATGGCCTGTGATTTGATGACTTTTGTTAGCTTTCTCTGTTCAGTAGGAAGTTGCAAGACTCTCAGGACTAATTAGCCATGAGACTATAAGCCAAGTCAAGGGACTGATCCATTCAAAAGGCTTTTTAAACAAATGTTCTTGGTAAGTGTATGGGTGCAGACTATTAGGTGAAAATTCCCCGCAGATTTAGGGGGAAAATCAATTTATGTTCTAGAAAAAACTGGTGACCCAATCAACAAAGCTATCTGTCTGTCCATCAGTCCATCCGTCTGTATATCTGTCTATCTGTCTATCTATCTATCTATCTATCTATCTATCTATCTATCTATCTCTGATATTCTTTTTCTGGTATTTGGTATTCTAGTCTCCTGTTTTTTTAATTTCATTTCATGTTATTTTTGTTTATTCCATTTTGTTTATCAAGCACTCGTTTTGTTACTGGAGCTTTTCTTCAAACTGACTTAATTCATAAACATTCACAAGAGGATTTAAAAAGGTGTGTGGCACCATCCAGGATAAATCAGTCTTTTCCAAATCTGAAAGGAAAGCTTCATTTCCCCCCCAATAATTGAGTGTAATAAGATTACTTGAGCAGTTAGCTTCTGTTTGAGTTAGTTAACCTGTGGTTACATAGCCTGCAGTTGATTTTAGGAACATTTTGTTTGGTCCTTTAATGATTTTTATATTAACATTGATATAGTGAGATTCACCTGTATCTGTGCCATCCCTCTGGCATCATTATCATCATTATCAGCAGCAGCAGCTATCAGTCCTGCTTACAGGAATATCAATACAACTAAACATTGTATCAGAAGACATTTTATCCTACAGTAAGGATCAATTAGTAAAAATAATGGCCATATATCTGTAGTAATATAAGCTGATACCAGTATAAATTACAATTGATTGAGTAGTTGAGTTACAATGAACACTTAAGTACCTATAAATATGCAATTTTATTTGAAATTCCTATATGACCCATGAAATAATTAAGACTTTGGTCAGAAGTTAGCCTCAAAAATCTGTGACTATTAAACTGATATGAATAGAAATTGTTTTCGCTAGGTGTCTCTTCATTCATACTAACTTCTGTTTCTAACGATTAAAATAAAATTAAAGAATGGAAAATATCTGTTGTGAACTAGCTCAGCTAAAATTTTGTCATGCTAAAGCAAAAAATACTTGTAATTTTATAATATGTAACAAGTGAATTTTGTTAATACAAAATGTATTCATTGGGGCTAGAGAAATAGTGCAGTGCTTAAAAGTCCATACTTCTCTTGTTGAGGACAAAGTTAGTTCCCAGCACTCACACTGTGCAGCTCAAAGATACCTATAACTGTATAGATTCGATGCCCTCTTCTGGCTTCCGCAGACTCCGCACTCATACCCACAAACCTTTACAACAGGCACGCACATATGCAAATAATTAAAAGAAAACCAGAAATTATAAGCATATAACCAAATTATATTTTCATGTACAACGTTTAAATGAATAGAGAAAATTTTTACCATTATCTCTCTGAATTATGCAAATGTATTTCAATTGAGACAATACACTGCTTTATGGAGGTATCAAAGTAATTCAAACAGTTTATATTATTGTGAATTGCTTACCCCACCACCATTTTAATGGTAAGTCAACTCCCATCTCACCTTATATTATTAAACTCCGAAGAAAAATAGAGTAGTTCAGAATTATGCTCCTTTAAATGGGTCCTGACTCATGGAACAAAATGTTTCTATTGACTAATTCCGAACAAGCTAGTATCTCCTTCTCCAGCATGGATACCATATCCCCGAATCCTGAGTGTCTACAACAGCTGCCCTGAGAACATGCATTCAGATTGGAGCTTCTGAGAAGTCAGACATGAATCAAACATGTTGTTTCAATGGAACATTTATTGATACTAAAAGTTTCAAATATTTTCTGCATGGACGGTGTGAAATTGTCCTGGGGGCCACTGTAATTGCATTGCCTTGGTTGTGTGCCAAGGTTCTCCTATCACGATAGAGCTCTGTGGTTTCCAGTGAGAGGTGAGGTTTCTGTTACCTTTGGGTATTCCCACCCTTTGGTTTCTTAATGAATCATAACTGTGTCAAAGGTTACAAAGAACTAAGGAAAGTTTCAGGTAAATTCTTATCTCTGGGACCTGTCACTGGAAGCCAGCTTTCAAAAATGATTATTTCCTGGCTTTACTGAGAGAGTATTCTAAAATATTTGAACAAAAGATTGACATCACAATTCAGGTGATCTGGTTTTTTTTTGTTTTGATTTGTTTTTTTTCGTTTGTTTTAATCTGTCTTATTTTGAAAAATTCTTTGTTCTTCATGTAGACATAATGTTTTGGAAAATGTTTTCAACTCCATGTGGATGTTAAAGAATTTGTTCCAATTTAATCTCTTTTCTAAGTCTTAATTCAGAACTAATCCAATTAGGCTGAAGAACATAGAAACAAAGCAGGTATAAGAGTTTCTTTCAATTAAAATTCATAATTGCCATATAAGCAAAGAATACATTTCTTTATTAACTTCAGTTCAAGCTCTTATCCTGGGGGCAGCAAACTTATTCTGAGAATTTTAATATTATTATTAACAAGATTAACTAATTAAATATTTTAACTTTCATTTAAATAATTTAATTTTAATCTTCTGTTATCTAAATTTAATTTAAATTATAAATTGATTATTAAATAATTTAAAATATTATTAAAGTGTTTGCCGTATTATTTTTCAGCTCAGGTCGTTGCTATTTATGTAAGGACATAGAAGGACTAAGTGGGCTTGAAAAAGAAGAGGATCATTAGAACAGTAACACAGCCTGAGTTCAAAGCATACATATGGAGCAACTGTGATAGTGTAGTGGGGCCCGAACCTGGAAAACCGTCAGTGCACACAGCAAAGCACATGCCAGCTGTTCTACTAGCATGAGGATTTATGCTGAGGGTTTTTTTTTTGTATTTTCATTTTTGTATGACTCTAGGAATTAAAACTTATAGGCAAGTGCCCAATTGAGTCAAATCTAAAGAGGAAATTTAGAATTTAATTAGGAAAACACCCCCTGAAGCTGGCAGAAGATTTGAGGAGACATTCCATGACAGAAACTATGCAGTTACCGAATAGACACGTGAACAGATGCTCAACATCATTAGACACCAGGGAAATATAAATTAAAGCCTCCGTGAAATATCACTGCTTCCTAAGTAGAAGCCTACCAGGTTTATGAGGCTGTGCACCTTAAACATGTTCAGATTATCATATAAGATTGGTACCTCAACAAAGCTCTTAGAAGGCACAGAGGAAGTAGATGCTTAGTAGTTGAGAATAACTACTAACAAATGTAAGACGCCAAACACACCCACCATTTGTTACAAACGGTAAAGCTCGGTACAGCGTGTGACCTGCTGGGGTTCCTAATCTACAAACAGAGGCTTCTTCCATCATTTACACAATCGGTTTGCCATTCAGTTTATCTCGAGTTTTTACAGTGTATGTGCCCCTTTGGTCTTGAGATTAGAAATCTATCTTTGAAATTCATAGACTCTCTCTCTCTCTCTCTCTCTCTCTCTCTCTCTCTCTCTCTCTCTCTCTGTGTGTGTGTGTGTGTGTGTGTGTGTGTGTGTGTGTGAAAATCCTTAGTGTTTTATGATTTGGGGAGGGAAAAATGCTCTTCAGATTCAGACATAGAGGATAAAACCAAAACTGAAGTGATAAAGTATGCAGTCCCCTGGACCACTCTAAGAAAATACATGCTATACAACTCACAGCATCATTAACACCACTGGAGAAGGACCCCTCACTTGTGGTCAGGATAATCTTGAGATCTTAGCCCTTTGGAGCATGAACATGGACAACACTTGCAGCTTTCAACACCAGTGATAAGCAGTTGGGTAGCTCAAAGTCCCCTAACATAGGTCTTTCCCATGAGGTCCAGGTAGGTGTCAGTGAGCTAACAATGACAATGGTCTAGTAAAGTCAGCAATAGGGTAGAGACGTCTTGTGCACATCCTCTGTAAAACAGGAAGTCTAAAAGCCTGGACAAACTGTTAAATCATATATTTGGCATGTACTCAAGAGAAGATGATGGTTTACGAAATGAAAAGTGATGGAGGGAGCCACACCTCTTGGAGGTCCATGTGAGGCAGAGAAGGGATCACAGGCGCACAGGAGTCTGGTTCCTTCCACCAGCTTCTCTTGTTTTGATTTGCCTTCGTGTGGAACATTTGAGTATTTTCCTGAGCTTCTAAAGATATCGAGGACAGCTTGGCCTTATTTTTGCCATAGAATCTAAAAAAGATGTCTGTTTACAAGAACGGTGAACCTGTCTTGCAAAGCCAATATTCAAAACAAAGCCCATTTTTTTTTACATTTTCATGTATACAAGTCATGTGTGTTCATCGTAGAAAAACTAGACAATAAAGATAAGAGGACAAAAACAAGCAGAAATAAAATCCTTGTAGAGTCTGCTGCTTAAAGATAAATTCTTATTAAATTAGGGATGCCCTTCAAGAGTCTTAAAAACTCCAGCAATCTGTAGAGTATTTACATTTTGAGATTATAATATAACTACAACATTCCTTTCTCCAAACCCTCCCATATAGCCCTCCTTGCTCTTTTCTCAATTCATGACATTTTATTAATTGTCATTATATACATATAAATATATTTTATGCCTATGTATTCCTAAATATATATATATATTTAGGCATGTGCACAACCTAGTCAGTCTGTATAATGTTATTTATATGTATGGTTTCAGAGCTAACCACTTGTTATTGGATAACTAATTGGTGTGCTCTTCCCCTGGGAAGTTTTCTGTAGGGTTGAAGCCCCGTGGTCTTTCCCCTGTTCACTTTGACGTGTCTGCTATTGCTGACCTTGTTGACTTCATATTTAGACACTAAGTTTGATGTAGGATTTTTTTTGTTCTGTTTTGTTCTGACAACTTATATTTTTTTCCACAGTTATTTTTACCTGCTTGAGATCTACTGCTTCCCTGTCTTTTAAAGATTGATTGGAGGGGGGTCTGGAGAAAGGAGAGATAGCTTAATGGTTAAAAGCACTGGCTGCTCTGGCCAAGGACCCAAGTTTGATTCCCAGCACCCACACAGTGATCCATTCATAGCCACCTGTAACTCCTGTTCCAGAGGATCGATCTGATGCCCCCTTCTGACCTCCACAGGGACCAGGCACACACATGATGCACAAACATATTCAGGTGAAACACGCATATACTAAAAATAAAGATATAAAATTTGTTTAAAGATTAATTTTTTAGGTGTGTGTGTGTGTGTGTGTGTGTGTGTGTGTGTGATTGCAAGTGCCAGTGCAGTTCAGAGGTGAAAGATTCCCGTGGAGCTGAAGTTACAGGCAGTTGCAAGCTGGCCATCATGGGATCTGGGGAGAGGATGCAGATACTTTGCAAGAATAGCAAGTGCCTTTAACCTTTGACACACCTCCTTAGTCCCATGTCATACTGTTTTCTTAACAGCTTTGTCTCATATGTTTATAACATTAATAAACATCAATTTTTTTTGGTTTTTCGAGACAGAGTTGTTGTGTAAATCAGGCTGTCCTGGAACTCACTCTGTAAATCAGGCTGGCCTTGAACTCACAGAGATCCACCTACCTCTGCTTCCCTGAGTGCTGGGATTAAAGGCATCTGCCACCACTGCCTGGTTTAAACAACAAATTTTTAAACCTCTTTTATAACCTTTGTTTCAACATTTTACCAAAGTCTACATGTCAATAAAAATATCATCATTTCAATGCCTATTTTCCAACTATAGAAGTTGTTCTGTTTTTCTAATTTCACTATTGGATCTATTTATTTTTATTTCTGTTTAATTTCTTTATGAAGAAACATGGATTTCTATAGAATGGCTAGAGCAGAAACTTATTTCAAAGCCATAGTTACGAATTTTATCTGGCAGAAGATAACTTTACAAATATGTTGAACACTCATTGTTTCAGAGACATTGAATGATAGCTGTATATTGTGGGAGTCATTGTTCTAGTTACAGTATAAAATGAGGTCTTTCTCATTGGCTGACCTCTTAGGAACTTCAATCCTAACTCTCAGTCTCTAAATCTATAGATTGATAATAATCTATGGATCTCAACGTTTAAATGTTACATGTATCTGAAAAAGAAAAGACAGGATCCCAAGTGCTTAGATGATTGACTCAAAAGTATTATGCCAAATGTTGCCAGGTAGATGGTTCAGCTGGAAAGGGACTTTTCTACGCAAGCATGCAGATTTTGTTCAGATCCTCGTTTCCATGCAAAAAACTAGGTGTGACTATATTCACATCTGTACTCCCAGCACTGCCGCAGGAAAGAGAACAGAAACAGAATGCTATTGGGCCTTCCCAGCTGCCAGCCTGGTTACCGGGTCATTGAGAGAATTTGGGGGCTGGTGTCCTCCTCTGGCCCCTGGGTACACCCACACTGTACACACATTAAGTTTAAGGACAGACAACCGTAACTATGACCAAATTCACCTGTTGGTGTATCACTGTGAGCTGAAATGAATTCTACTAAGATGAAGGAGACTAAGGCTAAGGTTTGTGGGCCTGGGGAGTTCTATTAACCTCTTAACATCTTCAAATTTATGAAGCTGGGAAGAAACCATCAAGATTTCTCCAGTGGATATTGCATGGTTCTGATAGTCTGCACATCCCCCAGATAAGGTTCCTGCTACTGAGCCACGTTCATCAGTTCTTCGCTGCTCCTCCTGGCCTTGTCTTCCTGTTTTACCCCTTTCTTATTTGCTCATCCATTAACTCACCTGGCCTTTCCTTCCCTAAATTCTAACTGTGATCTGTTTCTTTAGTGTGTTTCATACAACCTGCCATCTATGAGTGGGTTCACCCAACTATTTTTGGTTACAGTGACCCTTAGCTACACTGTAATTATGCTTTTTGTGACTGTGGCATCCTTTAGACACAAAGACGGTTTGGGGGCTGTGCTAATTCAATACCTTTCGGCTTTGTATACTGCAGTTGCTGAAAACAGTAGTGTGTAATCATGTGATGTGGATGAACTTGGAAGCCTTATGGCCAGAAAAGGAAGCATGAAGCAAAAGACCACATAGTCGATCATTCCAGGTTATACTGAAGTAGCCAATGATCAGCCCACAGAGAGAGCAAGCTGAGGTTAGTGAGCAACAGGAGTTGAGACTCTGGGAAAATAAAAGCGATCATTTATGAGCATAGGGTTTCTTCTGGCACAGTTGAAGTGTTCTGAAATGGGAGAGTGGTAGTGGTTACACACCTTGTGAAAGCACTATCACCACTGACTGATGCACTGATGGGAGGGTCTTATCCTATACAAACGGAACTCCTTAAATATGTCATCAAGCAAAATATTTAAGTAATTGTTTACTTAGAACAGGACTTGATTAGACGTTTGGCAATATTTCAGTATTTTAGGGAGACAGTGAATATCTAGAAGGTGCAGCCTCAAACGGGTGGGTTTCATCTAAGTGCAGAAGTACTTTCCCTAGGGAGGGTACTCCAGATCACTGTAGAGTCAACAGCAATAGATTCCTGCAAACTTCATCTTGCTGCGGAAAATGTAACTCTTTTTAAATCACATTTGAAATGCATCTCACTAAGTAGGTAAATATGGAAGAAACAAGAGTTTGCCTGAAGCATAGTCCCAGTGGTAGCTGTCTCCTCTTGAGTTAAAATCAGTACAAATAGTAAAATAACTATAAGAAAACCAGTTCAGCTTCCTCTAACTGCTGGGTAGGTTTTTTGTTTTGGTTTGTTTTTTGTTTGTTTTTGTCAACTTGACACAATCTAGAGTCACCTGAGGGAAGGGAACCACGAGGAACTTGAGGAAATTTGCTTGTAGGCCTCTATGCTGTGGGCATATTCTTGGCTAATGATTGATATGAGAGGACCCCGCCCACTGTGGGCGGTGCTATGTTTGGGCAGGTGGTCCAGGGTGAACAATGCAAGGAAACTAAACCCAGTAAGCAGCTTTCTCCTTTCACTCACATCTCTGCTCTTGCTTGAGTTCCTGACCTCATTTCCCTCAATAATAATAGGCTGGGAACCCAACATAAAAGCCAAACTCACCCCTTCCTCCCCAAATTGTTTTAGGTCAGTGTTTTATCACAGCAACAGAGATGCAAACTAGAACATTGACAAGGATTATTTTACTTGCAATTTGATGCAGCTGGGCATTTGCAGTATCTAAGAGTTTTAAGCTGAACAAACGTGATTTCAATATCTTCTGTTAGCAACGGAGCCCAGCTAGACGCAGAATCCGGTACCCCACATAGTCTGAGGTGTTGAAAGGCCATCTTCTTACCTTCTCCGTCCTCCAGAAAGATTGATGCTCTGTCTTCTCCGACTGCTGAGAGCCTGTCTATTTTTAAAGGCCCCCAGAGAAGACACTGCTTCAAAGAGACGAGATGACAAAGCCTTGCCCTATGCCGCATCCCAGTAGAGCTAATCAGCCAGGTGTCTGATCTCCATGGCGTCTACCTAACTCTCTCTTCCCCCACAGGACTGAGCTGCTAGCGGAACTAATTGTGAGCTTGGTATTCCTTTAGAGGTTTGTTTTGATTTTGTTTTGATTTCTTTTTTTGCCAACTGAGAAATTCCTTCTGCTTACGTTGAAAGAACAGTACTGCGATGCGGTGTTGATTCCCAGAGGGTCTAAGGGCTCAGAGCATTAGCACATTGCCTCAGAGTAACCTTCCCAGCTTCTTCCTTCATGTGCCTTGCCTGCAAGAACTGGCCCAGCTTCACCCAAACTAAGGTTCCCTGCTTATGTCCCACCAGCTCTTCAAATACCCCATCTTGCCCTAGCAGAACTGAAAAGTGTCTAGCTCGGTCTCATCACATTGCAGAAAAATCTGAAATGGAACACAGACTTTTCCAGAAGAGAAAACCAGTAACAGAATAGAGTCCAAGGACATCATTTGTATAGTTAGCACTTCCCAGCTCGCTGTACTGGCAGGCCCATATCATTCCAGTTACATTTGTGCTCCTTCCCCAAAGGAAAGAATCATTATGATAGTGTCACTGTAGTAGACCATGAGGTGTTGTCACCTCTAGAAATGAACAACAAACAGGAACCATGCAAAAGGGGGCCCTGAGTCCATTGTAGGGAAGAGAACTGCCCTCCTAGGTTGTGTCTATGGCCACTATGAGGATTATTTAGTTGTGGAATGAAACTGTGTTGGGTATTGTTTGTTTCCATTGAAACTTTTTATCGCTTCATTGTTCTGACCCCATCCAGTCTTTTCCTGCCCTTAATGATGTCATAGTGGAAACTGTCTGCAGTGGGGGCTGAGGGAAATGGTTCATTATCACAAATGAGTGTTGCCCGGCCAGCAAACACAGCCTTCAGGTCTCTGGAGGGTTTCCGGTGCCTTTGCTGATATCCCACACAACTAAAAGGCGCAGGCTAGATAGAACATGGACTGACTGTCCTCCGTTGGCACTTGAAGACTTGCTTCAGATATGTCAGCAAAGTGGACTGCTGACCAGAAAGTTCTGCTAAGAAGAATCTCATCTACCTATGCAGACAAAACTAACCCAACACTGCTTCCCGGCCAGTTCCTAACACTGAAACCTAAAAATACTGTTATTTAAAGGCATGGGTTCTCTGTCCCCTTGAACTTGATGAATTTGTAGTGTCTTATACTGAATGAATTCAGACTATATTGTGTTTGTGTGACTGCCCCCTTTTCAAAGTTCATTCATGTTGCATCATGTCACAAAACACGCCCCCTACATTTTATTTATTCATTCATCTGTTTGTGGATACTTCTTCCAGCATCTTTGCTACTGTGAATTGGGCCGTGAGAAATACAAAAGTGTAGATGTGTATTCTGAAACTTCCTCCTAATTCCTGTGAATGGGGGGGATATTCTTTATTTGTTGGTGGTTTCAATTTATTGACTAGAGCAAAGCAAGCCTTTGGAATGCAAGAAACAAAGTCAGGGACGGACCTTCCTACTCACCATAGTACTCCTTCGGCACAGCTCGGTGGAAAGTTTAACTTCCCCATTTTCCAGATAGGAAAATTGGAGGAGAAATGTTCCTTCCACAAGGTTGGCCCTGACTTCCGATGTGTTCCTTTCTACTCATGTGCAGGAATTGACATTGGGCCTTAATTAAGAAACCATATTCAGAAGGGAAGGCTCTCCCACTTCTTGGGCAATCGCTTCCTGACTTTGGCCACAGGATCAAGAGTCACACTTTCCTTTGGCAACCATGGGTATTTCTGTCCAGTTGCTATATATTTCCAAGAACGCTCTCTGTGGGCCTATTTGGCTTCCATTTATAAAAGGTAAGGGAATAATAACACTTAGCAAGTACATGCCTAAAAGTTTGCACTGAAATGTTCCGTGCCAACTCCGTCAGTGTTCCTCTTCTTTCTCTTTGTCCTCAAATACCCTTCTACCCCCTGTGTCTTATCCCTTTGTTCTGCCTCAAAGTCAGAGCCCTCTTTATTTCTACCTCCCTGTTCAGATAAATCCCTGAGAGATTTCCAGCTCACCACTGACATCACTTCTGATCTTTGTCCTGCCATCTGATGTTTGGGCTCTCAGATGCCTTCTGCTCTTGTCTCCTTGCTTCATCTCTTCACTCCTTTGCAGGCACTCTCTGGTTTATCTTTTATTCAACTTCCCCAGCTTACCTGCTTGCTGGGTTTTCATCTGATTTATACAAGGTTTGTACACAGTCAGGTGTACATGGACCTGAGAAACCCATAATAGTGCCCCGGGAATGCTCTGAAGGCCAGGAAGCCTGCAGGGGACTTGATGCAGCTGCTTAGAGCCATGAGTTTACAATGTGCTAAACAGCAAAATGTATCATGCCATTTGAAACCATTTAGGGAGTTAGATGCACACATGCTCCTTTTTTTCATTGTCTTATGACTGTGAGATTGATGCCAAGAAGAGCAATGCAAACTACCTTTAAAAACAACTGTTGAGTAGCACGTTCTCTTAGAAATCTGTTGAGAACTATGTTTTCTTACAAGTAGCCACATTTCATCGGAAGTTCCCTTTAAAAAATTAACTATTTCTCCTTCCTCTTGTAGAACATTTAGTAAATATGTCCATGAAAGTACATAATGTCAATAAGTAGTTAGATATCAACATACAGGCTATGAATATATCTTTTGTAATAGCTATGGCCAGAAAAGTAATTTATTATGGTAACCAGGAGTGTGAGAATGTCGACAGCTCACTCATTTATCTAACAAACTTCCCTTGGGCACTTAGTATGTGTCAAATACTCATGGATGTTGATCCATTAATATATTAATCATCTGATTTCATGGATGATATGTATACTGCTTCTGTAACTTGATCCTTATTGTGGTTCTTCATATATTATTCATGCCTACATCTACCCCTATACCAGTGATCTCAAATGGAGGTAATTTTATCTGTCAAGGGATATGTGAAAATTCAGGAGAGAGCTTTGCTAGTTGCAGATGCAGGAGTGAGGCTGGTTTATAGTAGACAGAGGACAAGGGTGCTGATAAATAACCTCATTCTCAGTATCACATCCTCTGCTGTGAATCATCCTCCTCCGCAACACCAGGTGTAATCAGATTGAAAAATGATACTCCAAACTTCAGTCTTTTGGTACTAGGGACTATTTAATACCTCATGAGGTCTTCGTTACCTCTTATGTAAAAGGCTCCCCAAGAAGGCAGCATAATAGAGGTGACACTGGAGAGGTGGGAGGATGTTAGGAACAGGCCTCTTTTCTAGAGAACCGCCACTCAAATTCAGTTCCTGGACCAGCAGACTCACTATCACCTAGGAAGTTATTAGAAATGAGGGGATCCCAAGCCTATGCCAGATGTCCCAAGTCAAAATCTTCATGCTGCCAAAACCCTCAAGGAATGTAGATGTTCAATAAGTCGTGAGAGAGATACTGCCCAAAGGCTTTAGCATCCAAAAGTAAGTTAGATGATGTGATGATGCTCGATTGCAAAGGTCCAGCTTCACCTAGCAACAGTGATCCAAGGCCACTGCCTGGATTTACCTGGTTGTGCATAGCTGTAGCCTAGGAAACATCTGAGAGCAGTTGGAGGCCTTAAAGCCATTGGCAACATGGGTGCAATGATGCAGTTGCAACAGATTCAAAGGCAGTGGGATGCTGCACAAGCAAACTCTGCAGCGCCTGTAGCAACATGAGGTCAAGTAAAGAGGCTGGGCAAGGTTGTGCCAGAAGTACTAAGAAAGAGGCTGACAGTGGGAAAGGACAGGCCATGTGCCAAGGCCAGGACAGGCCAAGACTCTGAGACAGCGGGGGTGAGAGGCAGCAGCCCAGACTGGCTACAGGCCTTCTCATTCCATTGTCTGGGTGGCTCCAGTTCATTAGGGGAATCAAGTTACCCAGAATCCTTATTCAATAGCTCACAATCCTTCCAGGACTTGATAATGTGGTAATTAACATGGGGATTCCAGGAATGCTTTGGATTTGAATTCTGTCTGTAGCAGACTGATGCGTCTAGAATCTGGATATTGAAGAATTTTATTCCAACATTCCCTTCATTTCCTTCTTGAAGGATCAAGTGAACTGAAAATCTAAGCAGAGGGACAAATAAAAAACTAAATAGAAGGGAATTTCTGAAGGACCAGGATAACAGCAATTTTCAGATACTCTACCTGCCTAGCTCTGACTGTAGTATCTTTGAATATTGTGACTTTATTATATTTCAAGAAAGATTTTTAAAAAGACTTAAATACTGTATATGTGTGTGTGTGTGTTTTACTTTATTTCCGTTATTTCACTGAAAAGCCAATGGAATCATTTCTATGGAGATATAAACTTAATCAAGTTTTCTTAATAAATAAAATCTACTTAACTAGAGATCTATCAACAACTTTACAACAACCGTGACCAAGATCATGTCCATCAAAATGACCACATGCATAACCACAACCATGTCTGTGACCATGACCATGTCCTTGACCAAGATCATGACCACAGCTATGACCAAAGACCATGACCATGATATCTCCCTTGCTCGGAGAGATGAGAGAGAAGTATTAACTGACTAAACTGCCTGGATGAAACCCTAGGACAACTGGAATTCCAAGTTACTGACAGTAATAATACATGGTTTAGACCTCCACAACCTAGGAAACTTAGAACTGGAAAACCCAGACTCTTTTTCATGCGTCCAAGAAGAGAACAAGTTACTTAAACACCTGGGAAGTGCCAGTGATTCTCTGCATGTGATTTTAGAGCATATTGTGTTTCTGGGTGATATTTTGCTCTTTATTTCAGATTTTTCTTGGCCTTGCAAGTCATCCCTGTATCACAGATTCTTCCTTCCTCTCCAGAACCTTCAGAAACCCACAAGAGCATATGAAAACACACCATCAGTTAAAGTTGCAAAACTGTATTCTATTAGTTTGGAAATTAAGTTCTTTGTTACTTTGGATGAGTTATATAAATTTCCTCACTTTCAGTTTCTTAATCATGGAAAATAACAAATAATACTAATGTCATAAGACTGTTTTAAGTCTTAAATGAAATATAAATAATTTAGCAAATTATGAGCAGAATTCAGTGAGCCAAAAAGTCCTTCCTACTTTTATTATTGATATTATCAGCACTGCTAAGGAGCATACATGTTAAGAGACTACCAGGCCTGTGAAGTTCCTTCACCCTCTGACTTCCCCCATTCCCACAAAACTGTAAGGGTGTAGTAAGAGGCCACTTGTTTGTTCTCAACTGCTCAGCCCGAAACAACCACACAGAAACTGTATTAATTAAATCACTGCTTAGCCTATGAGCTCTAGCTTCTTATTGGCTAGCTCTTACATCTTACTTTAACTCATTTCTATTAATCTGTGCATCACCACTTGGCTGTGGCTTACTTTCAAGGTTCTGTCCAGCATCTGTGTCTGGCAGGGCTACATGGCTTCTCTCTACTCTGCCTTCTTTCTCCCAGCACTCAGTTTAGTTTTTCCTGCCTACCTCTATTCTGCTTTGCACAGACCCAAGACAGCTTCTTTATTAATCAAAAGTATTCACAGCATACATAAGGGAATCCCACATCATCTCCCTTTTTCTGTCTAAATAAAAAGGAAGGTTTTAACTTTAACATAGTAAAATTACATATCAGATATTAATAAAAACATAGTAAAATTACAAAACAGATATCAAGAAAGAATTACTGTTACAATATTTATATTTACTTCATCTTTTATCATAACTAACAAAAACTATAACTATCTATTCTTCAACTCCATCAAAGACCTCAGAAGGACATAATATTAACTAAGTTAACAGGAAGTGCATTTTAAGCAACTTCCAAAATTCTAGAATTGACAGAGATATCTTGCTGCCTGGACAGTCACCCAAAGCTCTTCTGTATTGTTGGGGCATCTGTCTTCAGCCTATAGGCCCTTAGTGTCTGGCAGACTTTTCCATGAAGCAGGAAATTTCAAAGACAAAACTACATTGGCAGTTTGTCAGTCACTTTCTTCTTTGTCTTGTAAAATGTCTGACAGAATCTTTCATGAATCAGGAACTCTGAAGGACTGTCTCACCTTTACACAAGTTCAGCAGTCATTTCTCTGTGGCTCCTGCATGTCCAGTTCATACAGCATAGCATCAAGCAATCCAGGCAAGAGCAGTTTCTTGCCCAAATGACTAAACAGCTCCATAAGGATTCTCCTTGATACCCATCATCCTCTTGAAGTAGATTGGTGCTGGCAGGAGCAGATGTAGCTCATTTCTATGAAAAGTCCTAAGTTATTAAACATTTTAAATTCCATATTCCTTAGGTCTTTGAAAAGTATGAAGATTATCTAACTGAAATGTAGCTCTACCTATCTTGAAAACCTAACTAACATTACTACAAGATTGACTATTATAGATGACTCTCTATTAAACTATATTTCTTAATTATACATTACATTTTTAAATGAGTTGCACAAACACAATACTTTAATCAAGAGCAAATATATACATATGACAAAATTGAACTAAAATTTGTATCAATAGACCAAGATCCATACCAATGCTAAGTATTGATCTCTATATCATATCCCCCTTTAAATGTAAACAAACATTTACAAACAATATTTGGGAATTTGGGCATAGTACTCTCCAAACTGCTTCCTGTTTTTTTGGGGGGGGGGCGGGTGAAGTAATTTTGGGGGTGTTCATGGCAATCTTTTTAGGGGGTCTTGGTTCATCAAACCACATTAGTCTGGCATTAATTCACAGCTTCTCACCTTCTTTGGAAAAAGCAGAACCTCTTTTCCAAAGCAACAAATCCTTAGACCCAAATTCTGAACTCAGGATACCATTAAAATATATATGTTGGTTTAATTTAGCAGCCCTTACAATGACATGTCTCTTTGTATTTAGCTCCTTTACAGTCAAAAAATAAAAAAACAATAGTATATATAATCCAGACTCTCTGTGTATATTCCATCTTTACATGGCTTATTTTTCTTACTCTATTAGTTTTTCTACATGTTTGATATTTATTTTACTTACTTTACTTTATCTTTACTCCTTTAATCTCTGACTGTCTGTACTCTTTTATATTGCATTTACTGACTCTTTATTCTTTTTCTTTTCTCTCTCAAGCCTATGTACATTTTTTAAACACATTGTGTCTCATTTAGAGGTCTTTTAATTCTGAATCTGTCCAATTGTGTATCTGGTATCCTTTTCTGTATGGGATCGCTTCTTAAAATGCAAAACATTTTGGTTAGGACTAAGGCTGCTTTGCCTGTTGACTCTGCCCAGTCCGACATGGCAGAGGTCCATTCATTGCCTCTGAGAGCCATTCTCTCCACACCAGATCCAGGGTCAGTTTGCAGCAGATCTATGTAGCCATTAATCAAGTTGTAGCACTCTGTTCACAAACCCCATTTAAATACTCCATAGCCAGACCTCACAAAAAAGTCAGTGTTCATGCTAGCAGCACAAACCAGGAAACTACCATTTTGAAACTGCACATGTTTTTTTTTTTTTCTAACACTGAATTAGAAAGACTTCTCTTATGGGAGCTGCAGCATGCCACCAGCAAACAGAGCAAGAAGCTGGGTTAAACTGTTTGTTTGTTTTTTTTTTGTGTGTGTGTGTGTGTGTGGGTCTATAATTCCTTTTCAAGCTCTCTCAGGTTTTTATGTGGATGTAGTTATCCACATTGGCACACCATTCTATTGTAGGAAGACTTACTTTAGTTGAAGAATAGTTATTGTTTTGTTAGTTATGATAAAAGATAAAGTAGATATAAATATTATAACTATAATTCTTGCTTGATACCTGTTTTGTTATATGTAATTTTACTATGTTAAAGTTAAAACATTACTTTTATTTAAACAGAAAAGGGAAAATGGTATGGGAAATTCTTCTGTATATGTGTTGCTTTTATTAGTTAATGAATAAAGAAGCTGCTTTCAGCCAATGGCTTAACAGAATATAACCAGGCTGGAAAAGATATATATATAGAGAAAGAGTAGGTGGAGTTGAAGAGTTGCCATGGATCAACCAGAGGGGAAAGATGTGAGCTGTTAGCCAGAACCTTGCCGGTAGGCCAGGAGCCTTGTGGTAAAATATAAAATAATGGAAATTAGTTAATTCTAGGTGTAAGGGCTAGCTAGCAATATGTTCAAGCTATTGGACAAACCTTATTGCAAGTAATATAGTTTCTGTGTGATTATTTCAGGTCTGGGCAGCCGGGAACGAATGGGCAGCCTCTGCCTACATAGGGGCTCAACCATATTATCCTAATACTCATCATCTTGAAAGATTACTAAATAGACATTTTTCCTGAGTTCGAACCGAGTCACCTTCACTTCCTAATATGAAAATATGTGTTAGTTTCTTGGCTCTGTTTCTTTGGTGTTCATATTTAGTTAAGCACTTTCTTAAGGATTTGCCATTTATATGCCAGTTAAGATCATTCATAAAGGAATTCTCTATGAGGAAAAATAAAGAACAAGCACACTGTGGTTGGATTGAGCTTTCACACACTGCACTGTCTCCCTTCTTTCTCTGGGGAAGATGCACTAGCCCTTGGACTCAGAAGAGCCTTCCCTATCCATTCTCAAAAACAGAAGGGTTAGGCTCTGGATTCCAGGCTCTGTGATCAAGTTCAAGGATACCTTAAAATTCAAAATCAGAAGGCTATAGCTCAGACTTTGGATCTGGAGTTTGAAGTGCAGATGACTTCTAGACATAGAGTCTGATTCAGGAAGGTGAAGAACTCTACTACAATCTTTATACTTTATATACATACACCAAATTATAAATAATGTTGTTTTCCATGAATATAAATTGAATGTCAGTTAAAATTAAAAATTTATTTGAGCCTATTCCACCGGTCTTCTTTCAAAGAGCTGGGAAAAAAAAACTTTTAGCTATGATGGTCAACCTAGGAAGCAAAGAGAAAGTGTATGTCTTCCTTGGAGGATGAACATTCATAGCTCTACAGTGTTTCAGGCACATGGTGCTGTGTTAAGTGTGTGACTGCTCTAAGCCTGTTTTCTTATCTGTAACTTGAGTGTGATATTAATAGTGAGGTTAGAACAAGGTGGCCTTTAGCACAATGCCTAACATAGACTGGAGAATCATGGGTACCTAGATTTCACTGCAAGCACTTGGTTCAAAGGGAATTTAAGTCAATTTCTTGAACTTTACCATGTGCTTGTGCTTGTGTGTGTGTGTGTGCGTGTGTGTGTGTGTGTGTGTGTGTACAGGATCTAGCTTATTTGGTCATATCCATTGGTCATGGTCAGCAACCTGTCAAGATTCTCCTGTGTGTAAAGAAGCAGGGTGCTCAGGGATTCACAGGAAGAGAGTTTTGAAGTTTTGGCCACTATTGAGGCAACACTGCCATAAACTGAAAATTATGGAATGAGATCTGTTCGTTGGCACACTACTCAATCTTATGAGCACAGGATAAAACACAGGGATTATAAAGTTCTCTTTTACCTACTGCATTTCTACTTTGAATGACAATGTTAGAGACAGATGCAAATTTGTCACAATGAGATTTGCAGCAGTTAAAAAGAAAGGGAATTGAAGGCAAGAGGCAAAAAGTAGTGAACCAGTTATGTTTCATATTCTTATACCTCCCCTTTCTTTGCCATGACATGCACAAGTGTCATAACAGAATTAACAGGCCTTGCAGTGTCCTTTTAATTCAAGGTGAATGATTCTAACACTTATCCATAGTTCCTATTAGAGAATGGGAAAAACAAGGAGAAACACACACACACACACACACACACACACACACACACACACACACAAGGTTTAGATCCCTGTATCTTTAATGAGATTTTCTCCTTAGTAAAAAGAGGGCAAAACACTAAGGCCATCAACTCCTTTTATGGCTAATGAGTGTGGACATCTTCTCTGGGATCCTGATGGCAGACTATTGCAGGAACAAATTGTTTGTGACAAGGAGTCACTGAGACATTTGCTGGTGGGGGTAGCACAACAATCTCACAGGGCTCCTCACCTATGGGAATTCAGAGTGCAGTGCTCACCAGCTTCAAATCCAGGTCAGTTGGTAAGAAGGACTCCAAGTTATAGACTTGCTTAAGAACTGGGATTCTGGGATGCTGTGTTTTGCTCGCTGGGGGCAGTTTCCTCTTATTTCCTAACTAGATACAAGTTCATTGCCATTTTGTTTTCTATCTATTTGTGGGCAACAGAATTGAAGAAAAGGGTTAGAATCAGCAGGAATAGAAGTGAAGTTCAAGAACAGGGTGTCAAAATAAACAATACAAGCAATTTAAAGAGAAGAGACCTTATTTAGCTCATAGTTCAAAAGGAATAATATGTCCTAGCAGAGAGGGCATGGTGGCTGGAGGGACTTAGTCCCTGACAGTAGGAGCTTGTGGTATAGCCTGTTTATGTCTTGGTAGATCACAAAGCAGAGAAAGCCCTGTCCAAGCAGAGCTGGGGTATTCCTCTCAAGACCCATCCTCCAGCTTGTCATTTCCTTTAGCTAGGCTTTATCTTAAGAGGCGTGGTATAAAGAAGTGACACCAGTTGGAGCTCAAGTGTTCAGATGCATGCACCTTTCACTTTGGAATTGTAGTGAGCAATGTGAACTGACTGAACTCCTGTCTGCTGTGGGTCTTCTGGCGATCCTAGGAAAACTTTTCAAATTTCTAAATAAACATGAGACTATCCATGTCACCATAAATAATACAGTAATACTGTATTTCAAGTTCATACAAATCTTGGCAGTTTTCATTTTCATTGTTTCATCTCTCCTGTCATCTTTAAAACAGCTCCCTGGCGTGTATAAGTTATGACCAGCTTACAAATTAGCAAATGTCAAACACAACGTTGAAATCGCCTCCTAATTTCTTTCAAAGAACAGAAAGTGACAGTATTAACTGAGAATTAATTTTTAAAAAGATTGCAGTAATTGATCAGCTGGGGGAACAACAGAATGTTAGTGGACATCATATATACTTTTTTCCTAAAATTATGATTTCCATGTATTCATTCTATGCCCCACTCCCCGGATTACATAGATTAGCAAACTACTTTTTTGTGAAAAAAAACAGAGGGACTTTGTTCACAAATTCCATTGAGCTAAAACTTTTAAAAATTGTCTGCCCAGTTTTCCAAGCCTATGGCCAAATCTATCTGCGAGAAGCAAACAGCCGAGCAGTCAGTGTGATTCCCAATAGGAGGGTGGAAGGAAGGAGCAGTCTACTAGACAAAGTAGCCAATTACTCTTTGATGTGTGTGCCCCACTTCTGTCACCCACACACTGCTCGGCTTCTGTAAATAGAAAGACACTGTAGCTTTATTAGAAAATGCATTTCACAAATATCTAAGCTCCTGAGATGCCCACTAAACCATACATCTTTCTCTTGGTTGGAGACGGAATCATTCAGCTCAACACTTGAAAACCAGAGTCCCTCCTCTTGGATTGGAAATGAGTCATCATCAAAGATGTATTCAGCCCCTGGAAGTGTTTTCCACAGATGATGTGATCAGCATACCCGTACGGAAGTGGTTTGAGGTTTCTGCGTGCGTATATGTTATATGTTAAACTAGAGAAAATATGTTTTTCTATACTTACAGATGATTGGTATCAAGACTAAGTCCTTAGATATACGGTTAAATACTTGTTTTGCACAGATTCAATACAAAGCAATGACTTCATCCCATCATCTCAGGAGATAAGGAGACATTGAAAAGTCTATTTTCTTTTTCTTTCAGAAAAATTCATAGAACTAAGAAGCTTCCCCACTTTGTTATAAGGTAAAGAGGTCAATCTAGAAATAGTCTGATATACAAAAAAAAGGCCCTGCAACTTTTTAGTGTTATTTGTTTAGATTTAGAGCTCAGTGTCTTGGGAACTAAGAAATGTGAACCGACCTATACAGAAATAAATGATCATAGAGAGGACTTCAAATTACTTTTTCCAAGTCCACAGACAGCTATCAGGTATGAGTTTGTATGCCATGCTCCAAACATGGGAATTCAGAAGTGAGTGCACCGTGTCAGCCTTCATAGAATATACTTTCTGCCTCTGTGTCTGTCAGTATGGTTTCTAGCAATGACTAGGGGAATACCACAGGCCTCAATGGCCTTCAGTTCATTACATATTTGAGAAAAATCTTCATAACAATTTGGTAACTGAAAAACTTTGTCTTATAAAAATATAAAGTTAACAACACTGATAGTAATATGAGATGCCACGGAGGGGAGGGCCATGGATCTGTTATGTTATGTTATGTTATCCTCATATATGTTGATGTCAGCCTGGCCTAAAGGGAGTTTCCAGAGCGATATAGAACTGTAAATGGCTGGATATGTCTCTCACTTTGTCAGCTACCTCTGTGACTATGGGACTTGTTGTTTGTTTTGTTTTGTTTTCTGTCCTGTTAATAAAAGGAGAAGTAGAGAAAAGAGTTAAGATTTGGGAAAGTCATCGTAAAAAGGGGAAAGTGAAAGTTTTGGCTTTAGTTAATTCAGTTCTCTGTGCCTCACCACTCTTCTCCAGACCTTGAGAGTTTTCTGGACGGAAGCAGATTCTGGCCTTCCCTAGTTATCTTAAAGCCAAATTTTGAATTTTGTACATTACAGAATAGATTTTTGTATGCCACATATTATCTGAACACACTGACAGAAGAAGTAATAGATGTCTTGAGTATGTATTAACTACCCTTTGGCATGTCTTAGTGTGTAGAAAATACGTAATTTCACATCTGGCCCACTTATCAAAAGTCACATAGTTAATGGAGAGTTGAAAAGAATCGACCAAGTTGTAAAAGAGTTAAAAGAGGGACATATCCAAAGTCTTAGAAGAAGTAAAAGTTATTTTAACTAACTACAAGTCTACTAGATGTCTCAAATGAACCCCATAAACCTCATAGGAGATTCTCACAGACAGACTGTTGCCTTTGTGTTTAACCTGCCTCATAGACACTCCTGGCCATCAACCTTTGCATATACCATAACTCTGAACAAGGGATGATATTGTAAGAATCTGTGACAGCCGGTCCTGCTCCTTCTGCCCTTGGCAATTTTCAGTTAAGGAAGAAATAACCTGAATCAATTTTTTCTGGAATTACTTAATATTTTTATGTTTGCCATGGAAGAAGAGACGTGTGATGATTATCAGATTCGACTAGATGGAGTAATAGTGGATGGAGGCCTGTCTTTTTTTCTTGGCAAAAATGGAATGAGCTGTGAGCTTACCTGGTCAAGATCCAGGAATATACAAGTTCTCCAGCCAGTAAGGACAGTGCTCAGATTCTCAAGATGGTGCCGGGAAACAAAAAATGCCTCCCTCCTACCACCAGTACCTCTGTTTCCTTAGGATGTTTCTCTCTCTTCCTTCCATTTCCTGTCACACTAATGAGCTGTGTGAAAAGTAGCAATACAAAGATTTATTTCCCCTGCAAGACTTAATAAAAGTGATCTCAAGATTTAATGGATTTTGTGTGTAAATAGTAGAGGGTCTGAGACCAAAATGCTTATACTTGAAAAGAGCTACCAAATTATATTTAGTTTATAGGACTGGTAATTTTTTATCACATCATCACTATGTGGGACTTAATAAAATCTAGCATCAATATTTCATGTTTCACCGCATTTCTGGGGCTGTATTTTATTCTTATAATCAAAATCTTCCAGTGGGTTCTAAGGATGCCTCTATCATTGATCACATAGACAGCTTTATGACACATTGCTAAATAAGTAATTGAAATGGATATCATCATGAAGAATTTCCCCATTTCAGTGCTAATTATAGAGACAAATTTTTAAAAATACATGTATAATTTTATAGTGACTACAGAGCACCCTAAATCATTACAACTCCATAATGACTTTTGCATTTAGTATGTTCTGTTTAAATTCACTTTCTGTGAAATAATTTTTATCTTCATGGATTAGTAGAGACGTTTTTCTCATGTACAAAGCTGTATGTCTAAAGGTAGGTTGAGGGAGGCTCTTAACAAACAGTAATATTTTTCTGACCACTCCTAGAACTCATTCATTTCAGACTTTGCATGTATTAATAGAGTTTATATGTACATGTGTCTCTAGCATGCATTTAAAAATGGATTATTTTAATAATATCAATTTGACAATTAGAGAAAGAAACTCCATGCTTTGGAGTTTCTGTTTGCAAAGGGATAGTGAGAGTGCATTGAACTGTATTTTGGTAAAACAAGAGAGTATAACATCTCTGTCTTGTAAAAATAAAAAGTTCACGACATTGAGAACTTTAAAGCGAAAAAGGGGAAAGTCCAACTCAAATCTCTGCTTAGAAATAAAGTCACTGTTAGCTGGTTTAGCAGTTACACTTTCACAAATGTGCCCAGCAGCGGTGCTGCTATCACCATGGGGGTTGTTTTTCCAGCTCTTCCTTAAATCATTTCTTCTTTTCAAAATTATCATACATGGCACAAATGGCATTATGACATTCTTCAACAAAGCATATTTATTATATTCTCCTTCTATGTTCTACCTGGCATGGTGGCACATGCCTTAAATCTCAGCACTTGGGTGGCAGCCACAGGTGGATCTCTGTGAGTTCGAGGCCAGCCTATTCTACAGAGTGGGTTCCAGGACAGCCAGGGCTGTGTAGAGGAAAAATCATTCTTCTACTGCTTGTTTCTCCTGATCCTTCCTTGTCAGTCCCCGCCACAGTCTATTCTCTATTTTCATCTTCATTGCACCAGTTTGCCCACTTTCCTCTATCCTTTCTCATCGCCATTCTTATCCTCTCTTGATCTTGTCTTCTTTTTTAGGTTTTTTCCCACATCTACCAGCACACACACACACACACACACACACACACACACACACACACACACACACACATCTCTCTGAGCTTGGGTAACATCGCTTAATATTATGCTTTCCAAGTTAATTCATCTTGTAAATTTCAGACTTTTATTTTTCTTTACAGCTTAATAAAAGTCAACTGTGCATATCACTACATTTGCAGCTGGCCTTTTTTTAAAATTAAAGACACATACTAGATATACTCAAATCCTCCTAACCCTGCCACATAAACCTTCATCTCATTAAAGGTGGCTTGACCTCCAATCCAATCAGTACCATTCCTAAGATGACGTAGTGTTTCACAGCTGACTCGCTAGTATTGGGCCGGGTCCTTTATCTTTTGAAGACAGAATATTATGTAAATGAATGTACCATAGAGAAATGTGTGGAACCTACCCCATCCATATGCCTCTGAGTGGTTCACAATGGAGTAATCACTGGCAAATTATACTCAATTGAGAGCTTCTCAATTGCCTTGAAGGAAGTGAGAGAAACTAGGTCAAAAGCTTAATAGAATTCTTTTCCTGCCCTTTACTTCACATCAGTGATGTGATTTTTCTTGCACTTACAAAGCCATGTAAGAGTGGCTATTAAAATGTCCCTTATATTAAGGGAATATATTAATGTTTAAATATCACCTTGAGGATATGCATTTAATGAGAAAAATGTTGCTTTAAAATATGAATGATAAAGCTTCCCTCACTCATGTACAAACTCTAAAATTCCTAAATTCAGATCAAGGCACATTCAATAAAACACAGCAATATAAGCACTGTTTAATTTAAAATCTACAGTTTTTATGATGATCTCTTTTATGGCAAAGTCTTTGTTCTTTCATATATACCATAAATTTCAACAGTTTTCATAGAAGTATTTTTTGACCCCTATAAATTTAGCACTTATGTTACTTGTCTTCATAAGACTTTCATGCTGGTAGAATACACAGAAATAAGAAAGGAAGCAAATAAATTTTAAAATGTAAACACGAATTAGGAAAAAATGATATTAAACAATGAAAGGTCTCAATACAAGTTTGGTTAGGATAGAGGACCTAATTTAGCAATGAAGATGATTCTCAACTTCCGTAATGCTGTGCCTCATATTGTGGTGAGCCCCTCCACAAAAACCATAAAATTATTTTATTGCTTTTTCACAGCTATAATTTTGCTACCGTTTAGAATTGTAAATATCATGGCTCCAGAGGGGGCCAGAGCCCATAGGTTGAGAACCACTGACTTAAAGGAAAGATAATGGACTAATTGAAGAAAATGGACCAAAAGCTTACCCAGAATTAAGACTGAGAAGCACATGAGCTTCTGTCTGACGTGGCACAGTGTCTCACACTCATTTGAGACTAACTTCCCAATCCCTGTTGTCTACCCCACCTAGAGTTGCCAGATGGGGCAAGCTAGATAGTCCTCTCACAGAGTCATCTAAGATAGGAAGCAAAGTGACAGAGCATTGTTCTGTCCCCTATTGGTATCGGTCCAGGTCATAAATACACAAGTTTTGCAACCCCTTACCCCCAATGACTTAACAAAAGACAAATCAGAAAATACTGTGGTGTGTTGAGAAGCAAGCCTTTGTTTTCTGAAGTCAGTTTACAGAAGGCTCACAAGGGTTTATTGATTGAAAATATCACAGCCACTCCTCAGGGTGTACTTCTCTGTATTAGGTCTTCCTTCCTCGTTGCACAGTGTTCAGAAACAAGTCTTTCTGTTCGAGAGTTGTCTCCATGATGGATACTCATGTAGATCGTGGCAAGGGACCAAGAAGTTCTCTAAAAGTGTGGTCTTAAGGTGCTTGCAGGATCCCTCAGATGTAGCTTGGTTGCTAGAGGCAAAGTGGGCAATGCTCTATGTGAGAGTCCCTGATCATTTGAGAAGGATGGATCAGTGTGACCCACCAACAAGAGGCACTGAAAGATTGCTATAGTGTATTTAGCACCAGAGGTTAAAAAAAAGTTCTGAAAACATGTTTTCTTTTACTGGTGCCTTAATGACAGGATCCGGGATATCAAAAGAGAAAACCGGCGTGTTGATCTCACGGCGTACTTTTACCTCCACCCTTTCAGTTTTTGTTACTGAGCTATAGGTACAAATCTCTATGTGGTTTTTCTTCAAATCACCACATAAATATAAAGATTAAAAAAATATGCAACTAACCTTATAGAGCTAGAGGTGAGTGAGATATTTGATCTCTAACATCTTCATAAATGTATTCTTAACCATTTGCAACATTTGAGAATATTTTAGTGAGCTATTATGTGGCAAAAGAGGCAAAGGTGACTTTTCCCATAATTGGGATAACTGAGGTAGCCACGATCTCACAATAAAGATTAAGAGTGACTATTATAGCTCTTGCAGAAATATGATTATTAGGATTTGTGTTAACTAAACACGGCTAGGGGATTTAATGTGTCATCAACAAAATGAACTTTTAGAAGGCACATGAGAAGTTCTTTCAAAACCTGAGACTGTGACTCCCTCAGAGGTGACAGAAGCAGTATTTGCTCACCAAGGGACGAGTGAGCTGAACCCTTTCCCCACATTCCACTCTGAAAGTGTACTCTTCTCTCTCTCTCTCTCTCTCGTCACTGGACTCTGAGGAAAACCACTGCGCAGGCTTATGCGCAAAGGAGAGCAATCAAGCTGTGGCAGCAGAGTAACATAATTTATCAAAAGAGGAAGGCAAGAACTCCGGTTGCTTCTTCCATGCAACACATAACCTTGGCTTTCTCTTTTACTTTTTGGATTTTATTGAAGGCAGAAATTTAGAGATAAAACCACAGAATAGTATAGATGTCTTTTCTGAAGTCCTGGAGTATACTGGGCATACCTTCTAGATACCTGTTTGTGTCTTGGAATTTGGGATTTTTAAGAAAAATATTTCTTTTTTTCAGTGCTAGACATTGAACCCATGGCCTTGTATATGCCAGGCAAATGCTTCACTACTTTGCTATATCCCTTGGGTGGGAGTAGAAAACACAAAAAGAAAATATTTCTCATAAGCAAGGTTGATTAGGATTGTCATTGAGAGGCTGGTTTAAAAAAAAAGACTAAGAGTAGCCAGGGACTCATGCCTTTAATTCCAGCACTCAGGAGGCAAAGGCAGGTGGATCTCTGAGTTTGAGGCCAGCCTGGTCTACCAGGTGAGTTCCAGGTCAGCCAGGTCTACATGGAGAAACCTTGTCTTGAAAAACAAGCAAAAGAGTGAGAAAGTGACTTCTCTAGTTCCTTCCGAAGTGAAACTGTCATCTAGACTGTTTGACATTTACTGTGATTCTATTTCTGATGTCTAATTGGTGCCAGCATGGTCTACTGTAGATCGTATTGAATTTCTATGTCTAAAGAGTGTACCAACTGATAAGGTAGTAGGAGCACATGCAACAAGGAAAAGCTCTAGACTCTTCTCATCAAATTTGCTGGAGTAGTCAATCACAGTCTAAGCAAACTGGTTGTTTAAACTGGAGTATACCAAATTTAAAGACAGACACACATATGAAGTGATGTATCTACACAGATATTTTATATGTGTAAAATACTTATTTGATATTATGTTGTTAAATTTATACAGGATGTGAAATAGCCACTAAAAAAAGAAAAGTTATTAGTTATTAGTTTGCAGAGTTCTCGAAACCCTCTTAGCCTAGCCCATAAAATTAGATATGGGAGAAAAATGTCTTGCTTTCTAATCAAAAATAAGAAAACTTTCATTGTTTTGTTTTGTTTTTCTTTCAGTTTATGTTAATTGCAGTTTTCTTTGGAGCACTCAACAGATTCACGTACACAATTCAATGTTATAAATTCGGCTGCAGTTATATCATAGTGGTTTTTTTCTACTGAAATTTTATTTCCAGAGGTTTCCCTGTCTGTAGACGAGGGAAAAGGAATTGCTGAAAGAGCCAAGTTTAAAATATAATAGTGCCTGAAACCTTTGTGAGAATTGAAGCTACAGAAAGGACAAAAACAGGAATTTGGATTTGCAAAATAAAAAACCTAGACTGAGAAAGAAACAAAGAACAATTTTAGAGCAGGCTTTCATGTCCCATTCATTCTCTTTACTAAAGTCTGGATCCTATGCAGGGCAGAGGATGAGGTAGATATAGTTTTTGTGTCATATGGAGTTGCCCATCCATCTAGCCATCTAGCAGCTGAACTTGAGACCACATCAGCAGCAAACTTCCCCCCTCCCTCCCATTCCCACCAAGCCCCTGTGTTGTTCCTAACTGACAGCTAAAGAACTCTTGTTTCTGGGAAGCACTTCTCCACACTTCCATCTCCAAAAGATACCCAGACTTATTTCCCTTCGGTCCAACTTCCTTAAACCCTGTCTGCCGATATGATTTTGCAAATAATCTTTGGCTAGGTCATTCATTTCTGTGGAAAGCCCTAGGAACTGTTTTTCAGAGAGCTACTCATTTGATTTTTAGGTGGGAATTCTGAACAAGCTATCGTGAATCCAACATGAAGGCAGGTTTATTAGCAAAACAAAGTGTCTTGCCTGAAGCATCCCATATGGTTCGCAGTATCTGTAGCGGGTGTAGGACTGTGCAGTTGAGGGTAACAGAAGGAGAAAACAGAAACTCTGTCTAAGCCAGAAGACCAAGCCCTGCTTTTACACTAAAATTTACCTCTTTTTCCTTTTCCACATTGCTCTAGACTGCTACCATTAAAGTGTCACAGCCTTGTAAATGACCTTCTGATTCCCAGAATCCCTGGAGAAACCCTGATTAGATGTGGAGATTCGTGATGTAGAGATGTCAGGGCTGAGCACTGGAGCTCAGGGAAGACTGCCCTCTGGAACCACAGGAAATGAAGACACTCACTGCAGCCAGAGCCCTAAAGTAAATGGATTTGCCTAAAGTCACTAGAGCTAGCAAATGATGGAGATGCCTCTTGAGCCCATATTCTAGCAGCCTCCTGATAGTTGGCTTTTTACCGTCATACTAGTCTGTATTTATGTCGAAAAAAGAAAGTGTCTGGTTAGAGTGTCACGGTGAGTTCAAGCTAGAGCAGGTGGGAGGAGAGATGAAACATTGTCTTTTCCCCACGGACACGATGACACTTTAATATCATTGCCTGAAGAGCACCCTTCCCTATTTCCCATCTTTCTTCCTCCCTTATACCTTGATGTATATTGTATAACCTCATCCTCATGGAGTAGTGCCCTGAAGCTAAGAATTCCCTTTCGCTCGGCATATAAAGATACCCATGCATTTCCCAGTCAACAATAGAATTGTTTTCTGTGGGAAGCTATTGGACAGGTGTATATCTGGCCTCCGAGATGCTGTTGTAGCTGATAGAACAAAGTACACCATGACTTAATCTTCATTACTGCATGGTTTGGAGCCAGTTTGGATGTGTGCTTTCAGCCAGTGCCTAATTCTCATTATGCCTCTGAAAACGTGCACACATTGCTGCCAGCTGATTTTCTTAACACAGCCAATTTGTCATATGAACTAGCCACTGAATTCTCCACCGAACCTTGGCTTGCACTTCTCTGTAACAATTGTGTATGTGTCTGTCTTCTCTAGTCAGCTAGATTTCACGCTGCATAGGAAGGACACTTCTGTGTCAAGTTAGCTCAGTAAATATTTTCTGACCAGTTGGTAACATAACCAGTCTTTTATCATTTTTGCTAGTTTCTGCAAAGCAAACAATATTTAGAACTTAGTGTAAGATTATTTAAAGAGCTCCAATTGTTTAAAATCTCCTTTTGAAGTAGATGATTAAGTGGCTTATTATTGTCTTGGTAGATAACAGATGTCACTTAAGACCCTAAGGGTTGCTTCAGAAAGGCCAACTCCATGGCCCCAGGTATATTCAAATGACCTTCTTTCATAATCACATCACCTCTCACTTTCAATTCAAAGAACAACTCATGTGCACATCTTGTTAAATCATAACTGTGATCAGGCCAATATAACAGATGTAACTTACAAGCAACTGGATCCACAGAACACAGGTCTCATCTATTGAGAGTAGTTCTGAATGGTCTCTGTGTGGATACCATTGACCAGCTCAGCTTAGTACTATAGAGCAATCACCACTGTACCAGAGCTATCCTGGAATCTGTGGGTTCACTAGTCCACAGGCCTTTAACTTTATTTCCCATCTTGCAGCCAAGTCATCAAGGTAAAGCAAAACTTCCCTACTGAACACTGAAGACCAGTCAGGTCATTGGCAACCAAATAGTCTTCTACAATCAGGAATCAGATATATTTTTAATAGCTCCTGTAACAGGCTTGTTGCCAGTGTGGCTCTGAGACAGCTAAGGTACCTTTGACTCGTGCTCTGGCCTAAAATTGCTGCTTTGACTTAAGTATAAAAACTTGAGTGAGAAACAACCCAAATGAATGTGTCTTCTCGTAAGCTTGAGCTCTTCCTGAAAGAAAGCCATGACAAAGACAAGTATGGGGTAGAAAAAAAAATGAGTGAAAAATACTCATTTCTGGAATCTTTAGAAGGTAGCTATGGAATTCCAGTTGCTCCTTGAACAGATATCTGCTGCCTAGTCTTTTCTGTGGGCTGCCAGGCACTATTCTAGGCACTAGGTACTAGGCAATAAACAGCCCAGAGACTCTGCCCAGAATTCTGCCCTCTGGCTTTTAGGAGGCACTCCTGCTTCAAACATTTTCCTTTTATGGATTTTCTTCAATATTATTTATGCATCAAGCATCATTTTGGCATTTTCTCTAAAGGTCACATAAAGAACTTCAGTAAAATATTCTGTCAATAAACACTGAAATTAAAAGTAAAGTCTAGTCCAGTCATAATATTGTCTTCAGTACAAAACAAAAATTCTTCCCTTTTTTCTTTTTAATTAATTAATTAATCTTTATTATTATTACTATCAGTTTTATCATAAACATCATCATTTTAGCAGAGAGTGAGACCCAAGCCAGGGGTCTGTGCATGATGGGAAACTGCTCTGCCAAGGAGTTACAACCCAAGTTCTCTTTTCTTTGGGAAAAGAAAAGATCTCCAGGGAACAGTGCGAGGAATTCATTCCTATTTCACTGAACAAATGAACGAGGACTTTTGTTGTGAAAACCCACATTTACCAAGTCCAGTGAAGAGAAATGAGCACAACCAGAAGCACTGCAAGTGACTTTACCTTGTAGGAGAAAATTCTTTATTTTGTTTAGCCAAGATAGTAATTATTTAACTTGGCACAGAAGGATCAGATGAAAAGCCAAATTATCTCTTGGGTAAACACTGCTATTTTTCCTGGTCTGGTTGCAGAAACCATTCTGCTGGTGTCATTACCTGGAACTGGGTGAATCACATCAGCCTGAGTAGACTAATATAAATAGAAGTTAATGCTCAGTTCAATTGTTATTGTATTTTGTATTGAAAGAGAGAATGTCAAGAAACAGGACATATGTTTTAAAAACAAACCAAAAAATTTCCTTCTAGAAGTTGTCTTTCCCAACTTAGCCTCTTGGTCTATGACACTAATCTCTTGTGCTGTACTATTTAAAGCCTTCTTAGAGCTTTCAATAAGTCACAGTTTCTAGTATAAAATATGTGTGGTATAGACATATATGTGTGTATGTATATATATATATACATATATATATGTATGATATATTAGATACTGGAAAATATATATTTTAGATACTCGAAACTCTAGCTTAGCAAAAGCTGTATGAGTTTTTAAGCAGTACTGCATTGTATGGTGTGTGTGTGTGTATGTGTGTGTGTGTGTGTGTGTGTGTATGTGTGTGTGTGTGTGCATGTATGTGTCTTAAAAACATACAGGCTTTGGAGTTCCACCCAGCTTTCAGATCATATCGAGTCTCAGGAACCATAAACTAGTGGAGTTTTCATTTCCTCCTGTGTAAAATGGAACTGTAATGCTCACCATAGTTTTGTTTCCAGAGCCCTAATAAATGTCTTTCCAAGAAAACATAATTGCCATCTCTGGTTTTTGAGTCTGCTTGAAAATTTTTCAACCACAGATTTGTGAGAAGTTATATTCTGTGGCCTGTAAGATGCCCTATAACCAGGTTGCTAATGTTGTTATCCTTGAGTTAGAAACCTAGAACATCAGAATACAAGAGAGTAAGGAGAGAAGAAATCCCAGACTTATGTGGAGTCTTAGGGTTATTCATAAGAACAGGAAGCATCCTTATCCCTCGGATACAAAGACCTGCCCCTTTTACTCCTGAAGAGAGAGATAGAGTTAATACTTGCCGTACCTCAGCTGCCTCCTTTGGCACTTTCCTTTGATGAGCAACTGTTTCCAAGGCAGACATGTGCGAGCCCAACTCCATGAGGAAAGAAATGGAGGCAGCAAACTACACAAAACCATTTCAGACAAGACTAAGAGATGATAAACAGCAAGTGCTATGATAATATGTGCACAATGTGCATATCTACATACATGTATCATATAATGTGTAGAGGCTGAATAAATGGAATCAGTAAAACCTTACACAGGTCAGAAGTATGTTTCACCAACTGGCCATTTAAAAACAGGCTCTCTTTGCAAAATTTTCTGTACAATGCACCCAAGACTACTGCCGTCCTCCTCAACCACCAGACCCGTACTCATGTCTCCAGGCCTCATTTCCAGGAACTCAGCTAAATCCCGCTGAGTAACTATCTACTCTTGCTTTTCCAAACAGGGAAAAAAAATGGCGGCAGATACATGTGCTAAACCACTGCCCATTCCAATTACTCTACCTTGCCAGGCTCTGCTCCCTAAACTCTTCTCCTTGAGTGTCTACTTCATGTTCAGAGTCCATGTAGAGCAGTGGTTCTAACCGGTGGGTCCTACATGGGGAATTTACATTCTGATTCATAACAGTAGCAAAGTGGCGAAGTAGCAATGAAAATAATGTTATGGTTGGGGGACACCACAGCATGAGGAATTGTATTGAAGGGTCACAGCATCAAGGAGGGTGAGACCACAGATACAGAGGAATGCCTTTAAAACTACAATCCACATTCGTTTGGGTTCTCCTAGAAGGGAAGCTTTTGGCTTATGACCAAACTGCTAAGTGGTGCCCAGGAAGAGAGTATGGGAGTCTGTCATTTGGCTTTTTCAAATGCCAGTCCATTGCAAGAGCGACACCTACTTATCCTCACCTTCTGCCTTTGTTCTCTTCCTTTGGCTGTCTTAGAAAGTGCTATCTCAAATAGGCATGCCGGGAACCTGCAAATCTTCCTCAGTGTTGCTGGCACCTGCGAGCTTGTGTGGAGATGTCTTTGAGAGGGAGGCTATCAATAAGTCCCTCATACATGGTCCCTACTGAACTGTCTGACTCTAAACCGTCTCCAAATAGCTTTCTTTTTCTTTTTCTGAAGTCATTGCCTGGCACAGATCCAGATGCGTTTACCATTTGGCAAAAATCAGTTTTCACATTAATTAAAAAAGCAAAAAAAGAAGGAAGGAAGGAGGAAGGGAGGGAGGAAGGAAGAAAAGAAAAGACAAAACAGTGACAGCTTTTTAGCTAACGCAACAGCTGGATGGGAAGTTACAGAATCATCACCCGGACACTAACTTTCTTATTTCTTCTCTTCCACATCCTTTCCCTCCTGTTAGGGCTAAAAGGAAAAATGTTTAGATTTCTGTTTCATTTTGTTTCAGTTGAGAGGACCAGTTGTTTTATTATCCTGCTGCAACCTCCTTAAGCCCTAAATTGTCTTGGATTCTGGCACAGTCGCCAATAAAGGAAAGCCTGTGGTCTCCTTACACATTTTTAAAGAGGCAGGAAATGGAAATTCGTGAAACCAAGTTCTTGAAATGGTAGAATTTGGGCTAATCACAGGCTGGCACTTTGGATACAGATATGGTAAGGGTCAGCCCAGGTACTTTGGGTCTTACTGGGGACCAAGGACACAAGAGAGAGATTGGAAGGATATCTGCGTTTTGGGGGCTCATACTGGGTCAGAGGTCAAGCTCCTCTTGCCACCGTGTTTGAATACTTTCAATGACCACCTCTGTTGGCAGGTAGGACTGCACGCGAACGATCCTTTCTTACATTCCTGGCAACTGGGTCCTACTCTTTCCCCGAAAGTTTTTTCTTTTGGCACTAGGCAGACTTGAGCTGAGAACAGTGTTTTTAAAAACGCATCTGCCTGATGAAGCACAGTAATTGATGGGAGGAAGGTCTCCAGAGAGTGGAGTCTTTTTAGGTGCAATTTCTATGCTTAATCATGGGTAATAATAACGGTAATGGTCTGCATAAACCTGGGTCCATGAACAAATGTACTTATGCAAACTTTGAAACCCAGCATCCCCGCATCAGTAAGCATTATGCAGGCCCCCAATAAGAGGCTCAATGTCTTGAGTAGCATGGATATACAGAGGCGGGGTTGTAAGTCCCTTGAGCATGAAAAGAGACTTTATCCAAAATACTCGTTCTTTTTATTAAGGGTTGATTCAAGGCTGAAAAGCTGATTACTGGAGCTTATCCCGGATGAGAAATTACTCCCTGCAACTACTCCATTCTTAAGGATTTTCAAAACATTTGGCTCTCAGATTTAGGTAAATTTCTTAGCATGCTTCTGAATCAGATAAGAAATATAAATGTACTAGAAAGGTTGGCAGGTCAGAAAAGGTGACATTTTATTGTTTTGCTACCATAGTAGAGAGAAAGCCAGCACCAATGGAGCCACTATGGTCACAAAAGAGTCTTCCGGTGGCACTTGATGGAAAGGACAGCAGCCAGGAGCTAATCCTGTTAGAACACTTAATGTGGATGGATAAGACTGCTGTGAGTTGCCAATTTTGAGTAGTGGATTAGGACGAATCCAGAAGTTCTTTATTCCACCCCAAAGTCAAATGAAGACAAAGCTCTCAAAGCACCAAGAAGACCAGTCTCATCCCTAGGATCAAGGAGCATTTGCCTGTGGCAGCCTCATTTGCTGCTTCCAGCAGACAGACATTCCTGGTTGACAGGAGTCTTTACAACTCCGCTCTGGATTTCGCTTCTCTAAAACCAAATCCGTTGTAAATAATGGCTCTTCATTTTCCCTACTTAGCCAAAGCTTTCTTTTGGAAGTTGTCTGAAGGGAGCTGAGTTCCTGACCTTATTCTAAAGGGAACTTTCTCTACTGAAAAGGTAGTCCCTTCTTCAAAATGATGTTTTTAATTTAAATGTTTTAGTTTTTGAGAATTTCCAACAAGAGTGTACATGGTAGTTATGTAACTTCCACCTCTTCCTCACTCCCTCCAATTTCTCTTGTGTTTGCGGCCCAAGAAGACACACATTTTGTATGTGTGTGCACACATGTGCATGTGTGTGCTGCATGTGTTTGAGTATCACACACAACCTATGGATTCTATTTAGAATGCGCATATGTACATGTGTTTGTGGCCGAGCACTTAGGGTAGAAAATCCAAAGGACTTGTCCCTGAAGAGAACTGATTCTCCCTTCTCCAAGCAGCCGTCATCTGCCTGTAGCTTTACATCTGGGACCTAGTTCACGAAGTGGCTTTTTGACAAATGCTGGCTGGGACTCCAAAGTTGCCAGACAGGGTTCACAAGGCGTGGCCGATGTGACCCGCCACTTTGTAGTTATTCTTGGCAAGAGTTCTGTGTAGAGCTGGCGTATGAGACATTCTCCTGTTTGTGGTGCTCTTTAGTTCAGACGCCAAGCTTACTGACCAACACTGATGCTAATGCTATTTTTTTTCTTTTTGCAATCCTTTCCAGAAGGTGCATAAAAGGCAAAACCATTCCCATTCTTCCTCCCAACCCTGCCACCAAAAGCACGTTTCTCAGTACCCCCTTTTTCCCCATGATCACAAAGATGTTTTGCAGGAGACCCTGTTGTGAATGATTGAAAGGCTTCCCTTTTCCCAACCTTGGGAGTAGGACTGCATTTGTAAAACCCAGAGGGCTGTGCTTGGTAAGGAGCAGGATTATGATTGCTGAGGCACAGGGATGGATCAGCTGGATTCCAGGAGCTGGTCCCTAAGGGAGATGAGAATTAAGTTTAGTAAAGATCCTTAAACTGCTCATGCTCACAGAAATCTCTATGTGGTGATTGATTAATTGTGTCTGAGAAAAAGAGCAATGATATTTTTGTTGTTTGTTTGTTTTTTCAAGACAGGGTTTCTCTGTAGCAGCCCTAGCCCTTCCTAGAACTAGTTCTGTAGACCAGGCTGGCCTCAAACTCACAGAGATCCACCTGCCTCTGCTTCTCAAGTGATGGGATTGAAGGCGTGCCCCACTACCACCTGAAGAACAATGATTTTTTAAATGCATCTTTGTTTTTATATTAATGGTTCCTCCTGCCCATTTTTTTTTTGCTTGGCTATCCCTTCAGAGTACTGAGAGATACCATTCATATCATCTCAGGAACTTTGCTTAAATTGTTGGTCTAGAATCATTGTCATCAATTTTTGCACCTATATTTATCTCTATCAGAGGGGAATCACATATTATAGACTTATGAATACAGGGGTAAATCACTTGATTCAGCATCCAAATGTCTATATAACCCGCTGCATTCCAGGAAAAGAATAAGTAGCCAATTGTATTCGTTAAGAACTGTGTTGTCAACAGGCAGTGGTGGTGCACACCTTTAATCTTAGCATTTGAAAGGCAGAGTCAGGCGAATCTCTATGAGTTTGAGGCCAGCCTGGTCTACAAGAGTTCGTTCCAGGACAGGTTCCAAAGCTACACAGAGAAACCCTGTCTCGAACAACAAAAAACAGAAAAAAATAACTTCAGTGTCCTGCGTGGTGTTTTTAGCAGAATTTCATGGTTGAAGGCAAGAGTGATATTTGTATAATTTGACCACCAGCATTTTTTACATCAAGAAAGAACATTCATCTATGAATACAATATGTATTTCCATCTACTTATGAAAAAAATTCCTATGAGGTTTTAAAGAAATGGATGTTTTGTGATTTTTCCCCCATTATAATAGGGGTTTTATCCCATGGCTAGAAATGATGAAGTTAAATTTCAGGACTTTTAAGGAAGGGGAATAATCTTCCATTTTCTAAAGTCTATTTCCTCAGTTCTATTATGGTTAGTTAGACTCTTTTAGAATGGTAGACATTCATATATTTTAGTCACTTATATCATCAATGTCATAACTGCTTTGAAATCAGAGGTAAAATATATGTTATGACCACTATCTAAAAGGTTAAACTTCCACAGTTTTTACTCTTCTCATATAAGTATTCAATATGATAACCATTGTTCTCCGCAGCTTATAATTCAGAAATGCCTTCTTTAAAACAATAGGCCTCATGACCTTATCACATTGGCACATGGTGCCCTAATTGTAGTTGACATCTTATATTAATCCTAATTTTAAAAATCATTGCCAAATACATTTACAAATACATTTTTTGTCATTACAAGAATTCTATGATGCTATTGTTTTGATTATTTTTTAGGTGAGGCAACAGAGAACGAAATGTCAATGTGAGAGAATTAAATAACACTACTGAAGATGAAGTTTAAAAATGCTCAAAATATAAGATCAAAAAACTGTGAGCACGTAGGGTAGTCTCCACATTTGATCCACCTTGGAGATGAATTAGTCAAAAAATAAAATACAAACAGAATGACTGTCTTTTCATCACCATAACACCCCTGACTGTGTGGGCCAATTCCCTTCCTGAGGCTGTGGTAATGATTTCTTTCCCTAAGAGGATAGCAAGGCCTTTCTGGTGAACACCTGCTAACAGCTATGTCAAGCCCCATCAATCACAGAATCAAATAAAGCACTTCCAAAGTGATGTTCATGCACAATAGAGGTTGGCCAGTTCTTGCTAAAGGGTTTTATCTGATTCTGAAATAACATTTGGGAACTGCCCCCACCAAGTTTCAGAGTTCACATTACTCATTGACACTAAATGAATCATTTTGTATACTAAAGAATTTCATTTTTTTATTCTGGCTTATATAAATCTTTCGTAATTTCTGGCATTTACTTTTTCTATGTGATGACCCATCTCTATTTTACCAGCACTTGACTAAGTTACTTGTTTTAAAAATCTAAACTCTAGTGCATGCAAGGTTGGTTTAAGATTGCCCATATAATCAATTTTTATAACCTAAACTAATACATAGAAATAATCTTAAATTATGTTTTCTTTTATGC
>JAQHUG010000024.1:10678354-10791218 GCA_028555095.1 Dicrostonyx torquatus
GGGAGGCAGAGGCAGGCGGATCTTTGTGAGTTCGAGACCAGCCTGGTCTACAAGAGCTAGTTCCAGGACAGGCTCCAAAGCCACAGAGAAACCCTGTCTGGAAAAACCAAAAAAAAAAAAGGAGAGGAAGCAGCATGGTGCCACATGTCCAGATGCCTCCTAAGTGTGTGCCCCTCTAGAAGGCAGAGACTAGAGCCAACTGCCTTTGTCTCCAGCCCTCTGACACTGGAGATTGCTTTTCCCACATTTGCATCAGAGTCTTTGTTTTCAAGTGGACATGAATACTACACAAAGTTACCCTAGGCCCTGTCATCACTTCTAATGCATTTCCCCCCCCCAAAGATACAATTAAAATTGTAAAGCTATCACAAGTAGAATTGGAGAGAAACCATCTCACGTTCCTGAAAGCTAGAGTCAGTGCTTCGATAAACATGTTTATTTTTACAATAAACTGAGACCCCTGTAAGTTGCCTGGACTGTTCCGAGCTCAGTCATGGAAACCAAGATGTGTTACTTGGCCTTTCTGTCCCTTGGCTTCCTTTTCTGCAAGAAACGCTAATATATTTACTGCATGAACTTGGTGTGCGAGTAAAATGCATTAATGAAAATTATGCATGCTTGTCCTTATATGTGGTGACTGGCTCCATCATTGTTCTTAGCTTTTGTCTTTTTGTAGTCACATGATAAGTATTCCAGATATTGTTATATCCATTTTTGCGGTGCTTATTACGTTTCACCTGCTGGGTTAAATGCTTTACTTTATTCAAAATCTATGACAATCTGATATGGTATCTACTATGAATACTTCCATTTTCTTTTTTCTTTTTATTGAAAATAGATTCTGTTCTCACATAATATATCCTGATTATGGTTTCCCCCTCCCTCTACTCCTCCCAGATCCTCCCCACTTCCCCTCCATATAAACTCTCTCTCTCTCCTTTCTATCTCCCATTAGAAAAGAACAGGCTTCGATGAGATAAAAATAAGATATTAAACAAATTGAATTATAGTGAGATAAAAAAGTTATCACGTCAAAGTTGGACAAGACAGGCCAATAGAAGTAAAAGAGCCCAAGAGAAGGCACAGGAATCAGAGTACCCATTCATTCACATACTCAGGAGTCCCATAAAAACCCTAACCTGCAAGCCATACAAAGGACCTGGTGCAGACCTGTACAGGCCTGTGCAAGCCCCTTTAGTCTGTGAGTTCATGTGAGCTTTGCCGACTCTAAATTAAATATAGGAAAATTGGGTCAGCAGCAAGAAGGCTCAGCAGGTAAAGGCACTTGTCACCAAGCCTGACTACCTAAGTTTGATTCTGAGACCCCACATAGTAAAAGGAAGAAAATGACTCCTTCAAACTTTCCTCTTGCCTACATGCCTGTACCATAATATACTCATACTTACACTCACATCCACATGCAAACATACACACACACAAAATAAACATAATATGAGAAAACTAGGGATAAAGGGTGTAAGTAGCCTATCAGAGTGGCAAAACTAGCGTGTGGCAGACCTACTGTGTGGTATTGCTTATAAGCATAAACTGCGTTTTTGTTGTTACCACCATTTTCCTCTGTCTCTGCACTTTATAATATATTATATGTACGGATGCTATTGTTTTTAGCTACGTGACTTTGCACCGTGATGTAGAATTCTCATTTGTCCCCTATTTAAGCTTTCTAACTGAGGTCACTTGATCATGACAGACATTCTAAGCTGGAACTCCACTAAAGGTCATGTTTTCCCCATAAAAAGTAAAGTATCATCAATAACTCCTGTGACATAAATCATTTCAACCACGAATAATGGCTACTATAGATCTTAGAGAGTAGAGAAGTAAAATATTCTCATAGCCTGGAATAAAAATGTCACTGAAAAGAATGGCCTATTTAAAGTGCATTTTCAAAGATTAAACAAGTCATTACACTAAGACAAAACAGAGTGTTGCCCTTGTCCTCTGCTGTCCCTGAATGTGTGTCACTCACTTTGATAGTCGTGATGTGTGTAGAAACCACTCAACTTCTTTAGTGGCTGAGTTTGCTCTTTCGAGCCCTAGTTTCCACAAAGAAGGAAGAGAGTAGAGCATTGACATCTGTCTTCTGTTGACATAGGGAACAGATTATTTTCTCAAGTGTTAGAAATGCTCCCGAACCTGGTGAAGGATCTTGATTTTGCCTATTGTTCTCACTGAGTCTTTAAGTTCTTTCTGAATGGGAACATCATCTCAGGGTTGTTCTCCTCAGTCACCACAGACTGAGACAGCTCAACCAACTTCCCTTGGAAACATCCCCTTAGGGAACATGTGGTCACAAAAATAGCTGAGTCTGACAGTTCTGTCTTGTCTCCTTGCCTGGCTGCCTTCATAGCAGGTGAGAGAACACAGAGTGAATTTGAGCTCTCAAACGTCTCAGTATTTTGCCAAGCTTGGCATTCTAATGTCATCTACTGGCAAAATTTGCTTAGACCAGGCAATTTCCTATGTTGGATGTTTTATACTTAGCTTTGTAGATCTTTTGGAAAGTTGGAATAGAAACATCTTTGCTGCTAGCAAGTCTTTCAGGAAGTCTAGTCACATGACTGCATTTGAGAAACTCAGTGAGAGGGACAGAGTTCTTGAAGCTGCAGAAGAAATCTATCTCACGTTCCCCAGCTCTCGTTCTTGCAGGCTGACTTCACAAAACATTTACTCTTGAAAAGCACTATCTTAGTTTCTGCCCTCATTGATTTGCCTCTTCTCTAACAAAGCACCTTCCACATAGTCACACTGTGCAGTCCTCAGCACGCTCTGCCATGTAGATTGGACATGGGTCAACACCTTCATTTTAGAGCCAGGGAAGTTCAAGCTCAGAAGACTATGGGTTATTCAAGGTACATGAAGCCCAGCTACAAGGAAAATGCCACAAACCCAGACAATCTGACTTTCAATCCAGAGTTCCTTTCAAACAGCCTGTTACTGAAGATGAAAACAGACTCTTCTTTGAGCACGACACCGTCTGTTGCTTTGGGGATTAATCTTATTTTTTTTTGCTCTGCAGACTCAGGGTGGTTCATTTGCCAAAGCTAATAATGTACATATTATTAAGGTCTGAGCAACATTAGTAGCTTGTAGCTAACTCGGTGGATGCTTGACATGATAGAGTTCTGTCTCTTGATCAGAAAATAACAATTTGAGCCTCATGGCCTCTCTGTCATTATGACCTCTCTGTCATAATGATAGCCTCAATGGTACATATGGAGACCTTCTCTTTATACACTAATATTGTTCATTTCAAGGGAATAAAAGTTAAAAGGCAAGACTTTCACCTAAGTTTTGAAGTGCTTTAATTATATAGTGTCAGCATATAATTGTTGTTTTCTTCATTTAAGATCAAATTAAACATTTTAACTACTTTAAATTATTTTGATACTAATTTTATTAATCTTTGTGCTAAATAAGCATTTCAACTTTAATGCATTTTCAGTAGTGACAGAAGTGAAGTGATAGTTTCACTGTCTGGGAAAAAGATGCTCTATGCCGTTATAATTTCATATCTATGAATATCTTCTATTTGATGCTGTATAAGGAAAAAGGAAAAAGGCTTTGACACTTGTCCATTATAGGGTGACTTCTGGTGAGTTGGTCCCCATTTATATTAACTTTTTATGGTTTCATGTAGGATCACTGAGTTTTTATATTTGCTGACTCTTTTCAATAGGGAACTTTCTATTTATGAATTTGTTTATGAAGCCTTTTATATCAACTTTTTAACTGAAAATAACAATAATCCCTAATTTGGTTTCTTATAGTACAAACAGGAGCCAGTTCTTGCCTTTTGCAAAAGTCTATTAACAAACACTTCGGTCCAGTAGTCAATCAGGAAGGCTACTTAAGTACACAAACAAATTTCCACTTCCTGCAACACAGAGATAGCATTTCCAAATCCTCATTGTCACACAATCATATTCCATGGCATTTTTACCTGTGGAATCTTGTAACATATTTTCCATTGCCCTTCAGTACTGGACTTGGACAATCTTGCTTCGCAATTGATTGCTGAATTAATCCAAAGAGCTATGTTTTGATTGATATAGGAGCAAGTTTGGACTCATCCATATAAATAGGACCACAAATATAAGATACTATGCTCACACATCATTGGTTAAATTTTCTTGATCAAATGAGGCAACCAGGTGCTAAGGTAGCAGCTCCCAGTGTCCCCTCTTCTCTTCTTCTATCTATCTATCTATCTATCTATCTATCTATCTATCTATCATCTATCTATCATCTATCTATCATCTATCTATCTATCTACCTATCTATCTATCTATCTTACAGTGACCCTTTCCCTCTACTTTATTAACTCAAGGAAATGATCAAGGTGTCTCAGTGGCCTAAGCCTGGTGCTATGTCTTCTTTATAAGCAGACAGAGAGACTGTTATTGGGGACTTCAGAGAAGTTATTAAACCTTTTGCACAAGCATTGACACACATCAAGATTGAGAGGCATACAGCACCCTAAACCCCAAACCCCAAACAGAGTATTCTCTTCATGGTACATGTAGTTGGGGAAAAAAAAGACCAATGAACCATCTCAGGGAAGGAAAGATGGAGATAACATGTTGTTTCTGCTTCCTCTTCTTTGTTGTGCAAATATATGGTTTAGAAAATGGCTTTGAACTGCACTGCATTTTGAGACACTGAAGCAAGGCAGAGGAAAAGTGCAAACCCATCTGGTCTTACTATGGTGTTCTTAACAGCCTTTTACGGGTAATTCCTGATTACTGAGCCTCAGTTTCAAAGTATATAGAGGTATGAATTTTAATATTAAAAGACCTTATTATAGCTGATTAATAGCATCTAATTCTAGACTACTTCTAATGAACTTTCACAACTTCCGTACGGCTAATGCTTTAAAAAGAGCTCCCGGCATCAAGATTATTCCTCCAAACTAATAAACAGGACAAGGATTTATGTGTTCTGTGTAGTTGCATTTTTTGAAATTCATTTACTAAGGTCTAAGAAGTCCTTAGTCTTCTGGTTTATTAAGAATATTTGGAATACAGGCTTTCTCAGTAAATGAGTTAACATAAAAAAGGAGAAAGAGGGTCTGGAGAAATGGCTCAGTAGTCAAGAGTATTTATTATTCTTTCAGAAGAGCCATGTTCTGTTCCCAGAAGGCATGTCCAGGACTCATTACTGTCCTTTACTCCAGATCCAAAGAACCTGATATTCTCAGTCACCAGTTCACACACGTGTACACACACACACACACACACACACACACACACACACGGTGGGGGGGGGGACATAAACAAATATAAAATAATTTTTTTTCCAAAAAGAGTGGGGTTAGTCCCATAAGCATTGGGATAAAAGCACACAGGGGGAGAAACAAGACCCAAGGATCAAGTTCGCTTAGCAAACAACGGGCAGTGTGTCCATAGTCCGGTGACTCTGGGCAGAGTCAAACCTCATGGCAACACGGTGGGTCATGAAGTCTAGAAACCTTCAGCCTATCACAGAAAAACTCAAATATCTGAGCATTTAAAAAAAATGCATTCTTAAATTTCTTCATCAGTAGGGTAGTAATGAATTGGCTTTTCTGCTCCTTCTTCCAACTCAGGAGCAAGGCAGAGCTAGCTCGACCACCACTGACTAGCATGGGCAGTGTCTGCAGTTCTCACTCCTCCTAGGCATTTCGATGATTTTGATTAATTTTGGGGCTGCAGGTCTGTCATACATACCAAGAGGCAAAGGACATAAAATACACTGTGCATCCTCGAGGTCACATGCCCTGGGAAACTCCAGCTTCCGTCTTTTGGGGTTTTTTTTGCCACTCCTTAGTTAGTGCTATAAACGCTAAACCCACCGGAGTGACCCAGGAGAAGTAATGGGAAGTGACACTCTGATGAACCATAACGATAGGGAAGTGCCACCAAGCAGAGAGCCCACTCCTGAGCTGCGCCTCCGTGCTCAACCACAATCTGCAACTTTCTCCTGGGAAACCTCACCAAGACCTCACCCAGACTAAGTCTCATAGATCCTTCTCTAGCCTCAACATTCTTCAAACTGGTGTCATGTCTCTTTTGTAATAAAGAAAGTCTGGGACAGGCGGACTAAATCAAACTCTTGGTCAGTTATTAAAGCGAGTTCCCATGGCCTCATAAATGCTCCCATCTTTATATATTTATATATATTGTGCTACCTTACTCTCGCAGCCTCATATAGACTTGCCATGCTGGTGGTTTCCATAGGAACTCTGAAGCTGTATACCTCTTGGGCATCATGAATTCACATTCAAAGTTTCTAAGTCTGACCTGTGCTTTTTGTGCTGTTCTCCAAGCTGTAAATGAAAATATTTTACAGTAGAAACTCATTATTTGCAAAGGTTAATGGGTTGCAACCACGTTTTTCCACACTTAATCTTTTGGAGATGATTTTATTTTTGTATTTCCTTAGCAATGAAACTATTCTTACTTAAATTTGGTGCCTTCTCTGACCTCTCTTAAGTCCTGGGCTCTCACTCGCTGAGAGAGGTAAGAGGGCAGGAACCCTTTCAGGTCTTTGGACTTTGCTGATACAATGGAATAGTTCCCAGAAAGTAGCTTACAGGCTGTGACCTATTTTCTGCCCTTATGCATGTGCAGAGGAATCCAGATGGTTTGATTAAATATAGCTTCTCCTGGCTCTGGAGGGAACGCTTTACAGCATAGTTTGGGGAATTAGCCACACGATTCCTATTAGCATCAATGGAGGGCACCACGGCATTCCCCATATTCAATCCTGAAAATGCAACCCCCAATGCCTGCTAAAGCAACATTACTTCTATTTATAGACCATCTGGCTCCAACTGTTATTTATGCAAGCACATGAAGAATGTCTTGCCCTGAGTCTGTGCATTTAGAGGTGGCTGGACACAATCCAGTATTTCTTGAACTTTGGTTTGTATCAGAACCACTTACTGGATTGTTAAAAATGGAGACTCTAGGAATTCCACTTTAAAAGGTCTGGGGCAGGACCCAGAAACGTTCCACTTTAGCGCCCATTTGAAATATGTCAAGTGGAGGTCATCCACGGACTACCTACCCTTAAAGGCCTATGACAGAAGAAAGGGGGATTCCTGAGATGCACATACATGCTATGGATGGCAGTATGAGTCCCAGCTTTCTTTGATTTTCAGTAAAACAGCTTCATCTTCCCCAGCTCAGAAAAGTGATAATGCCGGGCCTAATGTGACGACATATGGGAAATACCTGTAATAATACAATAGTTAGATTATCTCTCTTATTCTATTGGACAAGGGATGAGTTTTCAACCGAAGAGGCGGCACAAACTCTCACTACCAGATGTCGTTCATGTCATGCCAGTGATGTGGTAGACTTACAGGGAAGTACATGAAGGGAGCCCTTTGCTTTTAGAGTGGAGGATGTCACTGCAAAAAGCAGCAGCTGTGTATTGAACTAACTGAAGGATTTTTCTCCTTCTAAATCACAGTGAAGATGAAAGCTACCTTGCTGCACTATGAGAATTTAACATATTAACTTGGAAGTCAAGCTAGCATAGCCACTGTGTCCTCTTGCAATAAGTCTTATGAAATGATAAATTCTATGTTTTTCTTCATTTATCCATTTATTTAATAAATGGTTGCCATATACATCCTACATCCCAGACACCACTCTAATAGCTATGGGAACAGATAGTCAATATATGTGTTTTCTGCTATTGCAAGGCTTACAACAGCTGAACAGAGCCAATTACTCAATTACATATTTATAGCAAACAATGCCTTGCATCAGGTCCGGTATGGTTAAAGGAAACTACAGTGCTCAAGGAGGAGGATTAATAATGGCATGATAAGAAATTAATGAAAAAATGTCCAATAGTCAGTATTATGAGCCTATTTACTAGGAAAGTCCTGTTAAATTTTTAGTCTATGAGTTCATTTATTTTCTCTGTCCAGATCCCTTGACTTCTGCCACTTAGTTATGGCAAGGGTTTAAGAAGGCTGCTACCCAGAACCAAAAGAATGATCTGTGAGTAGATCAAATATTATCTTCGTTCCTTTAGGTCCATGATCTTTCTGATGTGTTAACAAAGTCCGTTTTTATTCACTTGACTTGTTTCGCACAATAGTTAACAAAGGTTTTTCACTAGTAAAGGTGGTAGAAAATCCTGTGGTTTTTCTTTTTTTCTCCACTCTACTTGAATCTTTTCCAACCATTTTCCCCAGAAAATCTAAGGAACTGGGCTCTGCAAGATTTATAGTAAGTGACAAAACCCATATACAGACAGGATGGAAAGTTCTCTTTCTACGGGTCTAACCAAATATAATGACAGAACATTTTCTCACTTATCATCCCAGTTCGAGCCATTTAATGATAGCCATGCCTATTAAACAAGCCAAGTTGGTGAGGGCAGAAGGAGAGTAGCATTTCATTCACAGCCCACTTGAGAGGTTCAACTCTTCTCAGTGACACAGAAAACAGGGATCCATAAGCATCAGGCTGCAGCTGAAGCAGTAGCATTAGCCTGGTAAGGAGAGAAGTGTGCAATGATCCAAGGACAAAGACCTCGTACAATACGCACAGGAGTCTGTGAGTAGTTTAGAGAGCAGGGCTGGTAAGTGGCCAGTATCGCTCTAGTAACTCTTCCCTCGGGAAAGTTTGCCCTAGAAAATGGAAGAAGACAAAAACGTCAGGTAGCACTGTATAGCCTCATGCATAGCGTTGTGAGCCTGCAGTGTCCAGCAGTGAGCAGATCTCATTTCAGTGGTCCCAGAATAGATTCCCCCTGTTTCTCCTCTATGCTCAAGGTCCTTACTCCGACCTTTGTGATCAAAGGATGCAAGGAGTGGCCTCTCCTAATTGATGAGCTGTGGGTCTGAGGGTAGAGACTTATTGCAGTTGTTAAAAACTGACGTCATCGACCCATGTGAAGCTGGCCCCCAGATTCAGGTGGACATACTGGGTTCAGGCTTGGCAAGCACAGGGGTAGGAAACTTGAGAAGACCAATTCTACAGTTAAGATAGAAAAAATCTCTGCATATAGTGGGCAGAAAAGATGTCCTCCTAGCAATAATTTAACTGAATAGCTGTTTCAATGTTTTGAAGTAAACCATGCAGACCAACTTCTAGAAAATGTTAAAGCTCACTTGGGCTTCTGGGGAAGCAAATGAAGCCATGTGTATTCTAAATGCTTTATCTTCTCCCTGGTAAAGGTAGTGGTCATTACTTATTTAATAGAATGAATGCTTTCAAAAAAATTAATTTGGGCCTTTGATGCAAAGTGGATCAAGCTGAATAGATTAGGTGTGTTTTTGCCTTAGGATGTTTTCCAAAGGTTGTTTCCTCGTGTGTCACTGGATTCTAGTCAGTCAGAAGTAGGGCTTGGACTTCCGTCAGCAAAGAAGCACTAACACAGAAATGTCATAGTCGCCAGTCTTGTTTCTGGTCATGCACAAGGAGAGTCACGCTGTAAATAAGAATTAATCTTTTCTCACTACCTCAGCAACAGCCCTGAGTGCCATGTGGAAACTAAATGACTGCCTTTGGACCCGAAGAACATCACATAAATAATTGAAGCAGTGATTGTTGTAGCTTTAGAGCCTCTATCGCATGTAGCCTTCAGGTCCTGAATGGTAGGGAATAAAGAGTTTCTTTCCGCGCCAGGCCCTCTCAATCAGTTCTATTATCTACCAGATCTCTCCGGCTTTTTCATTACCTTTCCGTCAGCCTTTGCTCAGTGAGTATCTCTATGCCTCTCAAGCCAAGAGTAAGAGCAAAAGGGAAGTCCATTTTTCTCCTAAATAAAAGGAGGTACTCACCTGTATTTCATTTCTAATAATCAGTGAGGATATTTGGAAGATAGTACAAAAGCACCGTCTTCAATTTCATAAGGCCTGAGTTTGAATACCAGACCTTAATAGTTTTTTCTTCATTTGGCAAATAAGGAAAAGTTAGGCTGTGCTCCAGTAAAAGCACCTGTAATATCCCCAGGAGCTTAAAATAATCCTAGATTGTTTTCCTTTTCACGCTGCCCATCCATCATCACACGCAGGAGGCTGTGGATATTTTGTCCCTTCTCCTGGACACAGGTTACTGGACTATCATCTGCCTGAAACATCTCTGTGTGTGGTGGCCCAGGAAGGGAAAGCTGGCTTTTAAAGGCTTCCATCTAGAAATACTCTATGCCTTCCACCTCCGACTCCCAGGGGAAAGTGAAGTACAGCCTCCTTTGTACGGACACACATGGGATGTTGTCATCTGCCCTGCTAAGATTCCATTTTACCACCTGCAAAATACTACTGTTCACTCCTAAGGGGTGTTGTGACTGATGGCCATGGAAAGCGTGTTCCATGCTGAATAACAGTGGCTTCTCCTGCAGTTCAGTCATATCTACTATTATTTGTCATTTAAGGTGCAGATGATGATGCATTGGTTTATTTCATTTTGTGCTCATAACAACCCTACACCTTAGTTATTTTACAAATTACATGTAGACTAGAAAGGTAGAAAATCACCTTCTGAGGAAGTAGCTTGCCACCAGAGAGCAGTAATTCCAGTCATCGGCTCCAATTCTTATGCTTTTGATGCTGCTCTGCAGATGGTTAAGATTCTAAACCGTGTGTGTGTGTGTGTGTGTGTGTGTGTGTGTGTGTTCATTTGTGAAAGTGAAAGCTCCCGGGGCTGTGTCTCCTTTTCACCGTAAATCAAGAGCAGCTCCTCAGATAGTTAGAAGTTGAAGTCAATTGTATTTGCACTATAAAATAAACTTAATGTTTCTATACTGTAATTTAAAATGATTTATTAACAAGTACACATACTAGAAATTTTAGGACTTCATGTCCTTGATTTTCAAGTTAAATATTGCCAGCATTCCTGGTGGATCAAAGACCATGTTTATCAGCTGATCCACCACTGGCTTCAGTCTTCACAATACCTAGATAAAATAATCCATAAAGCTTTCTCAACTGAAGATAGAAACTACTAATTTAAAAGAGATAAACTGTTTGGTCCTTATTACCCAAAGAGCTCTGGTAAGTGGTGGGACTAGAGTAGTTAACACAAAAGTAACATCTCCCACCTTCACGGAACTTACAGCTTGTCTGTGGAGCGATCACTGAATAGAAATGTCATAGAATAGACATTTGTAAAGTTGTCAACCACGAATTTGTGTTAAAGCAATTGCACTCACATATCCTTTCATAAACCTCCCCCAGCTCCTTCCTATTGCCCCCCTCTGTCTTAACCAAGAAGACTGGGAAGGAAAGTGTTTGTTCTGATTTAAAGCATTCACTGATACCTGCACAAGAATGAAGGCAGATGAGCTTGGCTCTGTAGGGCCATGTGTTCTTTCTCCACTAGATCACTCAGGCACTGCTTCCTGGTGTTCACACTATACCGGACCTTCTGTCTAGAACTAGCATTTCCCAAATTTCTGAGAGAAGTAGACCAAATCATCCGGGTGAGAAGCTGGGACTAACACTCCCAAGACACACGTGTCATTCCTGGTGGAGTCTTAGCAAAATCCCAGCTGTGCACATTCTAATGTACTCTGTTAGAGTGCTACCGCTGCTTAGTATGAAGGAGAAACGTTTACAACCACATGGGAAGGTAACCAATAACTAGTATCTGAAAGGACCAAAAAAAAAAAGTGATTGCTTCAGCAAATACAATCTGTGGTTCTATGAGCACAGAACACTTACAACGAAGGCTTCCCTTAGAAATGACTCCACAGGGTAGTTGATGTCCACACACCCAGCAAGTACACCTCAGACTGGCTTTGCATTTGATGTGACAGATTGTCCATGGCCTTTCTCCTGCACATCCTTACATTTTGACCTGCTTCTATTGCTTGCGAGGGTCAAAGGCAGACGTAAAGAGATCCTTCCTCTCTTCCTTGTTGTTCCTTTGCCAGTCTACATCCAGACCTTGGCTATTTTGGGTATTTCCACCTCTTTTGATGTATGGCTGTCAAAAAGATGGAGCATTCGTGACCAAAACTGAGCTATTAATTTTGCTACAGAATGGCTTGACTAAATACAAGAGAGAACAGAGTGTTTCACATTTCAAAATGAAAAACTTTGTTTAGATGTAGATCTATCTCTCTTTCTCTGTGTGTGTGTGTGTGTGTGATATATTATCTGACAATGATCAGTAATAGGGTAGACTTGGAGCTCATGGGACAGAAGAAGAAGTTGCTAACAAATGGTTATAAAACTATAAATGACTGTAAATAACTCAAGTAGACAGTACAGGCATGTTCCTCATAAGCTCTAGACCTTTCAGATGTTTATTCTATAGTAAATAAATGTTTATAGTAAACAAAGTGTTCTCTGGATATTTGTTACTGAGTTCCTATTCTGCTTTGTCCTAAAAAAGTAGCTTGACAGCATTAGATTAACATTTATTTAAACAGAAAAAAATTTTTAAAAGATAGAAATAGTGAGAGGAAGAGAAACAGAGTGGACTCTTCATTCAAAGTCCTTGATTAAGGAGACATGTCACTGCTAATGTACAAATACAAACAAACAATGCTGGTTTGGTTGAGTGTTCAAATATAAGGTGTTAATACTGTAGTGCTATTTAATGAAATTCACAGTTGATGTTTTGGGGAATGACACATTGAGCATATACAATTTTTTTAGCGAAGATAGCTAGAAAGCATCCTATGGGCCACTCCATATGACTAAACCTGGTGAGAGAACTTGGGCACCAAACAGAAAACACAGAAGCATTTATTCAAGGCCTTAAGAAAAGAATAACAGAGGAAGATAAGTGTTGAAAAGGCTACTGAGGCTCTATTTCTCTATATTCTACAGATATTCATGATCTTAAAATTCAAAACTACTTATAAAATAAAACACAAAGGTTTTCTGCACTCATGGCACTGCCTAAAGGCAGACCACTGAGACTCCTATGGAATGTAAATATATGTAAAGGTAAAGAAATGGGCAGAAGAGAGTCCTGATAATATGATGGAAAGGAAGGACTCGCCATCTAGTAAGTCTCTCTCTCTTATGGGAATCCTTCTGTTGGACAGGCTTGGAAAAAGGGAAGACCCCAACTTTAAATCTTTAAGCTCCCAGGTATTTGTAGTGGGAAGCTGTTTCACTTTGTCACTGAAAGAGTTCCTGCTCAGAACTTCAGGCGCAATTCTCCCACTTATGAAGAAGGCTGATTATTGACTGATTTTTAGCATCATTGCCTATCAACCCAAGTCTAACTACCCATGGCCTTTTCTCCACACTCCACTTGAAACATGTCTTTTTGTAGGACTTCTCTCAGTTTATGACTATCCATTAAAACTGCCAGGCACTAAAGAAACAATGAGAAAATTATCATTTCCATTTCTTGTTCTTGCTAATTCAATTACCACCAGCATGGGATACCATCATGGATTTGACTTTATGTTGAAAAGATCAGTCCTTAAAATAAACACTAATCAAGTCCAGAACCCCAAAGAGTGCCTTGGGTACAGAAGGAAGAAACGATAGTAAGTAAGGTTGTATACAGAAGATCGTAATTCCAACCAACATGTCCTTGGTCATCTGAAAAAAGGAATATGGCTCCTAGTGCTTTAAGAAGCAATGTGTTCTTGTCCTCAGCAGAGCAGTAGCTGGCAACAGTGGCTAGGACCCATTTCAAACATGCCACTTAATGAGGGAACAAATTGCTGAGTGTTACATGTGACACTGGAGATGCCAGTGTGCAGGCAGTCAGGGATTCCGAGGCTTGTAATTTGAACAAAATGTCACTGTTGAGATTTTCCTTTTACTGTGCTTTTCCTACAACGTTAAATCACAGGGCTGTGCACAGGATAATAGCACAAAATGTTTGACAGCTTTTCCCACAATTGTTTGGCATTCTGTTTCCCTAATTATTGTCAGTATCCCCCACACTAGTCAGTTGCTGGAGAGCAATGTCAGAGTGGGTGTGGTCCTTCCCGTTCTGTTCTGCTCTGCTCCTGCTGTTGGATGAGAGTGAACCATCATCCATCTTTACCATGGAAAATGCTGAATTAACTTTGAAATCCTTTGTTCACATGGGATGTAGATCTTCCATCCCATCAGACAGCAAAACAAAGCCATAACAGTCTGGTGGAGAATGCTGAACGGGTCATCTGCAGAGGAAAAAGAAGGGGCTGGGAACAACACATTTTCATCAGGTTTGTTGACATACTAGGAGCAGTGCAGAGACAAATCATTCTCCTTACTGAATGAATATGGATTTGAAAGTTTTCATTTATACAATTACCTTTCTTTGTAAAGCAAGAGAATTAATTGTTCTATGTAACCCTAGAAAGAACAAATTACTGGAAGAAATGTTGCCATGAAGGAATGTGATTTTGGAAATAGTGGCTATCTTGGTAATGGGTTTTTCTCTCTTGGAATTTACTGCTGATATCCCTAGCACAAACTATGTTGCCTACAAGGAGAATCAAAAAAGAAGAGGCCAGCTGGGCAGTGTTGGCACATACCTTTAATCCCAGCACTCGGGAGACAGGGACAGGCAGATCTCTGTGTGTGTGAGGCCAGCCTGGTTTACAGAGTGAGTTCCAGTACAGGTTCCAAAGCTACGCAGAGAAACCCTGTCTCAAAAAGCTGAAAACAATAACAAAAAACAATAAAATAAAAGACAAAAGAAGTCAGAGAAAGAATGGTGTATATATATATATATACATATATATATACATATATGTATATACATAGTGTGTGTGTATGTGAGAGAGAGATGTAAGTATGTATGCATGTGTGTATACATGGATAAGATAAATATTTCATTTTTCCTATTATTCTTCTCAATGGTCATAGTCCTAACTGTTGGAAAGGTGATAATGGGTGGACTCCCAGGCTGGACTTACTGATGCGCTCACCTGCTGTTAGAAATTTGTCAGGAGGAGCCTCCTCCACCCACTCCTTCCCCAAAAGCTGCATTGCAGGAGAGACTGCCAGAGACAGCAAAAAGCTTTCTCAAGTGGCAGATTGGACAAATAGTCCTTAGCATCCCCACCCCTGTGGATACAGGATGTGCCTTTGGCCTCAGCTCATTCTGGAGAAAGCCCAACGCAGAGTCTGAGGGTAGGATTTTAGGCTATTCTGCAGACTCCTATGCTCACACCAGGCTGCCTGAGCAACTATAAGGGAGTATTGAGTGACATGAAACAAAAACCAAACACACACACACACACACACACACACACACACACACACACACACACACATACCTATATAGCCCAAGAGAACAACTAATTTAAGACAGAAATTGAGAAGACTAAATATAGCCCACAGAATAGATGGGAAGGGTGCTAAATAGTTACATCATAGAACAACTGAAAAGATAAAGGTAATTGACATATTACCTGGAGCTTCTGTCATATGAATGTACATGCATGCGCCATGGCAATCATGCATTCTTCAGTTCACAAAAGTATGTCTCGGTCAATGAGTCTCTGGTGTGGGAAGTCCTTCTGTATATGTGTGGTTATTTTTTTTCATCAGTTAATGAATAAAGCTGCTTTGGCCAGTGGCTTTGCAGAATAGGGCAAGGCAAGAGTTCTAAGCAGACAGAGGAGGAATGAGTAGGTGGAGTCAAAAAAAATTGTGGCCGTCGCAAGAGACAGACACCTCCACCAAACCCTGCCAAAACTTTGCCGATAGGCCACAACCTCATGGTGATACACAGATTAATGGAAATGGGTTAGTTTAAGATATAAGACCTAGCTAGCAATATGCTTAAGTTATTGGCCAAGCAATATTGCAAATAATATAGGTTCTGTGTGATTATTTCCAGGCAAGGCAACTAAAAAATGAATGAACAGCCTCTGCCAACAAGTCTAAAATTTATTAGAAGGACTCCCTTTGAAGTTGGGTAGTCACTTTGAAAAATAGTTACATACTCCATACCCATCCTGCCTTCTTCCACAATCTGTGTGGCATGGCATTCAGCTTAGATCTAGAGGGACAAGTAGTGTATACCTTATGATGCTCAAATGACTTTCAAGCATAAAAGGCAGTCTTTTTTTATGTAGATAATGCCATATCACTACTGGTGGTTACTTGGGCTTCTGCTGTTTTGGGGTGTCTTCACACAGATACAGGGACACTTCCCAGGATCAGTAATATTCTTCTAGCTCCCAAACTAGAGTCACTGTACAGAGACCCTGATTTCATTTTGATACACACATGGACACAGAGATGGTGCCAGGAAAGGTGCGAACTGGAATCCTTGCCCCCGACCTTTGAGTTACTGCTCTGGCTCGGTTTTCCTAAACATGTGGATATAGAATCCACAGCATTTGTTTCCTTTGCAGGCTGAGATCGTGCCTTGCAGAAATGCTGTACAGTTTGAAAGATATCCTATTTTTACCATATAACGCAAAGGAAACATCCCTCTACCCATTTGTTTCATTCTTCTCTTAACTCTGCATAGATTTAGAATGGGAATCCTGGAATCCTCAGGGTGGAGACCCTCACTCTTACTTGACAAATGAGAAAACCAAACTCAAATGGTCAAGTAACAGAACCAAAAATCCCACTACCATAAAAGAGCATTGCCTGTAAACACCAAAGTGCCCTGACATGGGGTTTAGAATGCCATCCCCTACTCAGTATTGCCCACCTCCCTCGCTTTAGAGGGAAGATTTTCCCTTTACAAAACACAAAACAAAAATGTTTCGCCTGTGAATGTTCATGACTGGAGGGACATTCAAGAGCTTGTAGGACGCCGAAGCTCTGGATGCCTGCCCTGGGCTGTGCCTCCAGCTGGTTCTCTGCCCACTTCCAGCCTGTGAGCGGGCAGATGGTGGGGATATCATCATTTCCACCATGGAGGTGGGGGAGGGGAGGTTTATTTCAAACTCCTTCTTGTTTATCACACTGAAATTATCTCACATTTGCAGATGTTGACCAACAAGCAGTCGGAGAGAATTCTTGTTTTAAGCTCAGCCATAGAAAAGAGGAGTCTAAGAAAAGAGTTGTCGTTTATGGGGAAAGAAAGAAGGAGAAAAGAGGAGAGAAAGGGGAAGTGGGGAGTGTAAAGGGAATTAGGCAGAGAAGAGGTAGAAAGATGGATGCTGGGGTTCCATCCTGTATTGTCTTTTTGATTAGATGGAGCCTCAAAAGTCTGCCTCAGGTCACTCTTCACTGCAATTGCTTCCTGGTTAACATACATGAAATTACATACATGGTTAACATACATGAAATTACAACTACACATGTTGGACTCTGAGAGGAAGTTGCCAACATTGTCGTAATGAGCTTGTCCACCTTGCTGAGCAGGAATGCAGGGTTCAGATCTAGAGAGTCTGGAGGATCTGACTATTTATAAACTCTAGGCTGATGAGACAGTGTTAGGGATTCCATTACCTCGCATTGTATAACATTTAAGTCCCAAATGACGACTCTCTGGAAGGAAATTTGAAAGGCTGTAAGTTTGAAGCTGTTTCTGTGGGAGGATGGTGTGTTCCAAAGTTCAAGATAGTAACTTAGTCACCAAGCTTTGTGCAGTCTGATGACCTTACTCGAAAGGACTGTCTGATGCAGGATTCTAATGGCACACACAAAAAAATCCTGTTTAACACTCAGACTGGGAGTGGTTTGATAGAAAAAAGGAGTTATGTTAAGGGGTGTGTTACTAATTCAACATGCCAGCTTTGAGCACTATGGTTCTGACTGCCTCCTTAAGAAGTGTGACCCTGTTTTCTGATCTTATAATGTAGAGAAATGACTTAAGACCCCAATCTTGTTTCTATTTCTTGTCTACTGACGATTTGGCTATTAAAGGAACTTGTTTTCTTTGAATGTGTAACTACCCGTTCTCTCATTCCCTGTCTGTATGATGGAAAGAAACCAATGAAACATAAACAGGTTTGAAATATTACTTATCTCATTTTAATGCAAGCACTTCTATGATGAAGGTCTAAAAGAAATGTTCAAAAAGACATTTTTCTGTTTTGAAAAAAAATAAAAACAACAACCACTTACAAACAAATAGCAAATGTATAAAGAAGTAATTAATATCTGGGCTTCTTCAAGCTTAATCATTCCAAACTCCACAGGGAAATAAGCTGCAAATCAAAGCCTAAAATCAAACTCACATTAATAAACAATAAATTCTCATCACATAAATAAATTCACACAGCTACATTACAGGAAATGTGGAGATGAAGGTTAAAAGAAGGAAAAAATTCATACCCTATGCACTAGTAATCCCCATGAACTATTTTTTACTGGCTCAACAGTTTTACACATTTGTAATCATGTAATATAAACCACAAACTCCTTCTTACTAAACTTAAAAAAAAACTAAAAGCATTTTTGTGTATCACACAGCTTGAACATTCTGTGTTTTCCTAGAATGCCTTTTTGTATTGAGTAGATTCAATAACAAAGGAGAAGTAATTGTTGTTGAATATGAAGTTGTGTTAGAAATAGCCTCTGGAGAATGAAGAAGTCAGTTGCATGGAATTGTCTTTGCTTCCTTGACTAGTATGGCTTCCTTGAGATCAGGACTTAGCTCTTTGCCCTCTCTCTGTCTTCCAGGCACTGTTCAGGAAGCACCAACAATCAGGCAGAAAGTCTATTGAAAAGATCCCCTGCCAAGACTGCCTCATGTAACGAATCTAAGTGCAGGGACTTTCATATTAGCAGACCCTTGAGACAACGCACCAGGCTCGCAAGCTTTGGTTTAGGTCATTTATTAAGAGGTACACACTGTCTGGCTTCTCTCACAGACCCCCATTCTTGTTTTCCTCCCTCTCTGCCTGCCACCTCTTCCTACTCCTCTGAAAAGAAGCATGTCACACAACAATGAAGAGCTTTTCCACATTAGCCCTGCTGCCAGCCAGCCACTTCTCTTTGTTTAAATCTGTTTACACAGTCTCCCTGGCAACACAAGGTAGAAGTTGATATTTTTTTATATCTCTGACTAGCAGGTTTGGTTTTTCCCGTTGTCTGAAGGTTACCCACCTCACACGGTGTGTTATTTCTGTTGCGTCTTTTCTTTTTCTTTTCAATCATGAAAAGAGAATAACGTTTGCACCATATTTTAGGTCATTTTTCAAAAACACCTTCAAAACTGATTACTGAACAAAAACATTTCTTTTTTGACTACAGCTGTGAATACTTAAGTCTTTCCCAAAAACAGTAGGTTCCAGAGATTACTGCATGTTCTCAGGTCTGATAGCTTCTTGAGATGGTGGGAGAGGACCCAGACTGTGGGCAAGATGGAAGGGAATGCAGCCCAACCTCCTGGCTAGTGGAACTCCTAGAGTCATAGGTCCTCTTTTGCATATACATACACATTTTACAGTTCACTTGTGCCTAAATTCAGTCCAAAATATCCTATCTCCAGCACTTGTAAGCTATAGGCATTTAACCCATCTGTAGGAAACTGTGGGCCACAGAGAGGTAGGAACCACACCAGTGGTGTTTGCTGTTGACCAGAAGAAAAGGTCATGACAATCAAATAAAATTCCATATGTTAGTCTCTGAAAAAGATTCAAGATCAGCAGACCAGTCATTCCTCACAGAGACACTCAGAGGAGTGGGTTCTCTGGGAGGAGTGGGTTCCTCCAAACACAGGAATTTCACTCTAGACTTAGATTCTCTTGTAGTGTTACATGCCACCAGGTTTTTTTTTTCTCTCTCTCTCCCTCTTTCTGTGTGTGTATGTTTACACATATGCAAAATTTATTACAAATAACAGCAATAATAGCAGTAATCTGGCTGAGCACGTCTTTTAGTTTTAGTGTCTCTTTCTAACATATGTATTATTTCCATTTAATAGATAAAGAAACTGAGCCTCCAACATATTGAATAATTACACTATTGTTGACTGAAGAAATTTTAACACACCTATATTCCAAAATCCTATTAACCTCACCCCTACTAATTTGTACCCTCCAAACAATAATTACTTCAAAGCAGTACCTTTCCTGGCAATCTCTATTTAGTTAGCATGTTTTAACAGGAACCACCATGCTCCTTTAACAATTTTAAGGAAGGGGGTGTTTTGTAAGTTAAGACAAGGTACAGAATTAAAATTACTTTAAATGTATGTCTCTGTCTCTGTCTCTGTTTTGTCTCTGTCTCTCTGTCTCTCTGTCTCTGTCTCTCTCTCTCTCTCTCTCTCTCTCTCTCACACACACACACACACACATACACACACACACATACATACACCTTTAAAAATTTAAAACCAGCCCTAGGCCAATAAGTTTGGACATTACTTCTTAATGTTACCTCAAAATTCACTTTATTAACTGAAATGTCCAAGGTGGATACCCATGAAGCATTTGCAGTGAGGTCTTCACCTTTCCTTGTGTTAAGGGTGGTGTGAATGGGTAATACACCCAGAGGACAAACATTTTGGGCCAAAGAAATCATTAGAGTTAGTCAATGTATTTAGTACTTAAATAATGGCTTGGAAAATTTTACTACTACCAACAAAAGAATCACATTGTGGTTAATAAAGCAATACTACTAATAATAAGAATAATAATACTATGCACAACTGGCTTCCAGACCCACCCCAAACTGTGCTAATAAACATGCTGGAAGAGGAAAAATGCGTTTTCACTACAGCCTCTGCTGGAGAGTGAGGTACAGGCCTCTCCACTCAATGAAGAAGCACTAAAGGTTAAGAAACATTACCAAAAGTGTTGGATTATGCAAATGAACAGTGAGAGATGGGACTTTAAACACCACGATGAACTAGGAGGGACACAGTTGCTTTGTTTTTAACGTTTATTTGAGTAGAGATTCCAAAATCTTTGCAATCTATCTCTTTATTTCATCGATGTTTGAGGCAATCTCCTTTCAAGTAAGGATGGATATTTCCATATCAAAGCCCTGGTGGTCAGTTAAGAACTGTGATGGATATTTCTAAATAAGGAGATCTGAGGCACAGCATCAGCCCTTTCAAACACGTTTATTATTGGTCTGCCAGTTTTTGGTATAGTAATATGGACCTCAGCTTTGTAGCTATCCCTGCTCATTGATTTTTTTTTCATTAGAGAGAGAGAGAAAACAGGTAAGAACTCAAAACTGCTTTAAAGCAATAGAATTTTGTAGAAGCTCCTGCTTGTCCTGTTTGTTTCCCAGGATGCTCTGCAGGATCCAGTGGCAGGTGGAGTCTTGTCTTCAGGCCATCCTGCTCCCAGTAGATGTTCTTAGAGATAAAAGCTCTGTTTTGCCCCAGTGGTGTGGAAGTAAAACACCAATAGAAAGACAAATTTTACGGGCTGGAAAGATGGCTCAGAGGTTAAGAGCATTGCCTGTTCTTTCAGAGGTCCTGAGTTCAATTCCCAGCAACCACATGGTGGCTCACAACCATCTGTAATGGGGTCTGGTGCCCTCTTCTGGCCTGCAGACATACACACAGATAGAATATTGTATACATAATAAATAAATATTAAAAAAAAGAAAGACAAATTTTATTTGTTGATTTCTTTGGCTTATGTCCAGAAGACCAGAACTAGATCTCAGCCATTGATTTGCAGGCTCCTTGCTTGACACTGCTTGAAACCATCATCTTATTTGCATATGCATGCCAACCAATCCAGTTACACCCAAACCGAATACCATTCAAATGAGAAGAGAATGTGCATTACTAAGAACAAAACAACGACTTATTCTATTTGTACCCCAATAAGTATGTTAGGGCACTCGTGCTGCTGCAGCAAGGTACCATAACTGCCTGACATCTATATACTTCTGGAGACCATGAAGTCTAATGCCAAGGCTCCAGCTGATTTTTAATTTTTGTCTGCTAAGTCCTACTTCTCTGTCTTCACATGGTAGAAGGGCGAGGAAGCCCTCCAGGCCCTTGTAACCAGGGCTGGAATATCAACCGGTCTCGACCTCATGACCTATGGACCTCCTAGGGGGTTGGAGTATACATTCAGCTCTTAGCAATAGGGAAACTCAGAAACCAATTTCAAATGCTATGGAAACTTTTTTCTGAAGTTAAAACCTTATTTGTTATCCACAAATGAGTGTACTCAGGTTCTTCACTGGGTCTTACTATCACTGGAGATTTAGAAATGCTCATTTATTCCTTAGAATGAATTGCCTAATTCACTTTGTATGAGTATAAATAATTTTAAGGTCATTATTTAGCATGATTTTTTAAAAAAAATTCATTGGTAATTAAGCATAGCTGAAAGAGATTTATTTTTCCCATATAAATCTGTTTTGGATAGTAGCAGGCTGTGGAGTCAGAGAGATCTGATTTCCAATTACCATTGTCATAACAGGGACAAGTGGGACCCTGTCAGGTTTCATGGAGGGTGAGGACCACACGGTGAGGAACAGATAAATACGCCATACAGGCAGAGTATGAGTGTGGAGTTTATTTGAGATAAAGGGAATGGAAAGGAAAGAGAGAATGAGAGAGACAGACAGACAGACAGACAGAAAACTGCCTTCTCAGAGAGAAGAGATAGTAGAAAGGAAGTGATGACGGAGTGGGCAAAGCTTTTCTCTTAAAGGAACCTTTCACCTGAATACAAACAAGATACAGTCTGGGTACATACTTCCAGATGACAGAGCAGGCCAGCATAATAAGACCTTCAGGAAGTCATCAAACTTCTATGCATTTGGTGTGTGTGTGTGTGTGTGTGTGTGTGTGTGTGTTTGTGTTTTCCTAGAACTGCCAAGAATTCCTTTTCTCTTGTAAATTACTTTTGCATTTTATTTAAATTGTCTGTAAAACATGTAAAAGAGACCTATTAGCACTTACCTTTAATGTACTAACAAGAAAAAAAAATAAAACAGAGCTATATGCTAAACAGATTAAAATGTATACATTTGTATTCAGGCCAATACAGCTAATGTGACCTGTGACTTAAATGCCCTCAGCCTCTTTATCTCATTTTTGTAGCACCATCTGGTGCTCTATTATGCAGGGGAGTTTGTTTAGATAACCACATTAAATCTCAGAGTTATCTATATACACATATCATACACACACATACATACACACATGTGCACAAACACACACACAACTTTTCTGTATTTTTAAATTTCTTAGATCAGGATTCTTCTACATTCTTAGATTCAGCAAAACTAGTCAAATGACAAACAGAAAATTACATCTGGATTTGGCCTAACTAGGAATCTGATTGGTCAGGAACTTGACATACCCAAGCTAGTTCCTAGCCTTCACCTTGAGTAACTCCATGACCTATTCCTGGGGGTAGTTGTTACTCCTTTCCATGTGGCAGAAAGCCAATGCCCTGTTAAAGTTTACCAGAGATTACATTCCTAACATAGTTGAGAATTGATTCCAAAGTACCAAGTCTCTATTCCTACCCAGGAAGATGGTTAACTCTCCCATAGCAGTAGTCTAGAGGAGTAGGCTAGTCTTCCCCTCCAATTTGAATGTTCTTCATCATTCAGACACTATTTCTTTTAGAGTATGTGGGGAAAGACTCACTCCCTCCTGCTTCTCTACCTCTCAGAGATTGGTTAGAGTGTATATAGTTTCACACTGGCGACCAGAGTGCATGTGTATAGACTACTCACATCATAAGCTCATCATCCTACTTTAAAATGATGGAATTAAATACAAATGGGAAAAAATGGTCCCTAAGGGATCCTAACAGAAAATCCTAAATAATAGCCAAGATTTTTTTAAAAAAAATTATACAAGAATTCGGATTATTTATGAGCATCTTCAGTGTGAAAGCAACCTTTGTTTACCATCTACCTTGGGACCAATGAAGGAGCCATGCTTTTCCCAAGAAAATGTCAGAATTGGAGGCACAGTACACTCAGTGGGCATATCAGGAAAGCAGTACATACAGAGGGACTGACTCCTAAGGACGCTGACCCAGAGTGTGCCAGCTCAACCACTGGGATCCAAAGCTCTTCTGAGAAACCAAGAAGAAGCATCAATGAACTATTTGAGGACTGGTGGAAAGAAATAGGTACAATGAATGAATCAGAGGAAGGCCAGTTTAATTGCTCTGTGTAACTGCAGCCAAAACTTATACGAGCTAAGTAGAAACAAACATTCATACACAGGAGCCAGAGTCCCAACTTGGGTGTGCAGTTCCCCTTGTTAAGGAACCACCGTCTGCTTTTTTACTTTTAAATCTGTATGTCTAGGGTTTTACTCCAGAATCACCTAAGTAAACTACCAACTAATTTCCCCAGACCAAGGAATGCATTTCTAAGGTAAGAACTGTGTAAATGAGTATCATATGTTTAAAGTGTCTTCATTTTTTAAAATTTCATATTGTGTGTGTGTACACGCGTGTGCGCATGCGTGCACTTGCATGTGTGCAGGTGCCCATGGAAGCGAGACAAGGGTTTCAGATCCCGAGGATCCAGATTCTCACCGGTGGTTGGTAGCTGCCCAATGTGTATTGCTGGAAATGAAATTCAGGTCCTCTGCAAGAACAGCAAGTGCTTTTAACATGAGAGCCACCTCTCCTGGCACCACAATTTCATTTGAGCTTAGGTGTGACGACTTAAAACTCAGACTGAAGCCTAAGTAGCAACAACAGCACTTAAAGCTGGGGAAACAGCTTTAAGAGAAGAACAGTTCATTGGAATATGTTTTATAAAGTAGTTCAAGGCAGGTCATGTGACATCGTTATTAAAATCACAGATCCTGAATGTTTAGACAGCATTCAACAGGTTTCTGACAAATAATATAGTTGTATGAGGCCCAATTGAAGCTTCAAGCCAAGCACGATGTCTCATGGGATTTTAAAACATTATATTTGTCACAGTCTATACAGTGAAAGGCTTGCTTACAGTCCACGGAGGAAGTAATTGCGTTTATAAAGAGTTGGCTTTGCACACAGTATGAAATGAAATGAAAAATATTAATGCAAATGTATACCTCCCTTGGTCTGGTTTCTTTTGCTAAATTAAGTGTTTCAAGTGGGTCTGGTATATTAGTGGTGATTGTGAGGCAGAAGCGAGCAAATATACACAGTAAAACCAGACTCTGTGAAATTGTACCTGGTCAAATTCCATGCCTGCTGGGCTGGCAATATGGCTCAGTGGGTAAAAGTCTTCAGTCTGAAGACCTGAATTCAATCTACAGTTCACTTGTGGTATAAGTAGAGAACCAGCTCTGACTCCCACAAATTGTTCTCTGAACTCTACAAAAGTACCGTGGTGTGCAAGTACAAACGAACAACACTCACACACGCGCGCGCGCACACACACACACACACACACACACGGGGGAGGGGAGAGGGAGAGAAGAGAAGTAAGGAAAAAAGAAAGAAAAGGAAGAAAGAAAGGGTAATAAAAATTACATGTCTGCTAAATTGTGCTCTTAAGCACTCTGCCAGAGAAAATTCTACCCTACTGACCAACTTTATCTTAAAAATAACTTTTGTTGCACATACTTAAAAACTTTTATCATGATGCCATATTCTCTACAAATGCTAAAGTCGCCATCATCACGTAATAAGTCACAGGAGAGGCTACTAGCTCATTGGGCAACAGTTCTCTGTTCTAATGCTGTGTGATGTCAGTCCTTCTGGCTGGTCCCTCCTCTGCATATGCTACTTGGCATTCTTTAAGCTACATCTTCTGTACATTACCTCCTCACAGCCCCTTCCCAGGCTTGGCTGGGAGTCGCTTCACTCTATCCCTAATTCATAGCAGGCTTATACATTTTTCTTCCTAAGTGGACATTTGACCTTACACTATAATTTTATCATAAGGAAAAAATGGCTTTAATATATTTCTCCACTCATGGACTTGTAACTACAGAGAGCATGCTGGAAATTGGAGAGGGATGGGACATGGGACCTGGAGTCTGCAAGCTGAAGGGCTGAGGGTGGCACTGGCAACTGTCTGTTAGCCAGCATGAAGAATAGCAGAGCATTCTCATGCTCTCTTACCTGCCCTCTCTGTAAGGCTGACTCGGTTGGAACAGTAAGGCTTCTCAGTTTACACCAAATTCCTCACCTTTTGATTTACTTAATGGTCAATTACGATTCACATCACAGCCTGTCTCAGGTTGCTCACTGGTATTGGTTGCCTGTCTTGGACATGACCATTTCTATAACATCCCAGGGCCCAGAAGCTACCTTTAAAGACTGTAAGCTATCGGGTTGTATTGATCTGTGAGAATCTTTATCACTTGGTAACGTACAGCAGACACTTTCCAGACAATGACTACTCTGAGACATAAGACCCAGCTGCCCGTTCCCTTTGTTCAATAAGCCTACCACCCATGCTATCAACACTCTCCTTGGGAGGAAGAAGCCTCCAGACTTCAGGATTTCCCCCTGTGGGTGCTCATCTACCTGGTCCTCTACATTTCCCTGAGACTGCGTGGAGCTAAAGCCTAGTTGGAAACAGAGCTGGGGCAAACCCTGTTCAGTGTATGGACAGGCTGAAATAGACTAGTGCTTACATTAGGTCCGTTATTTTTTTCTTTCCTTTTTCCTTTTCCTTTTTCACATTGTGCGTACCACTTGCACGCTCAATTCCAAAAACAACATTCTTTCACAGAATCTGCAGGGAAACCATGAGGTGGAAAAAGCAGTCACATCTCCCCTCATGGTGAGATCACGCAGGAAGAACCACTGAACAACTCCCAACCTAGACTTCACAGGTTGGTAGAAAAGGCTCTCATTCCCTTAGCGTGGCTGAGACATTTCAGGAAACCATAGGCATGTGCGTAGAAGATGCTTGCGTAGTAGGTGCTCAGGACATGACAGCAGTGTGTGGACTTCAGCTTCCGAACTGGTACTTTCTTAATACAACTCCTGCCACAATATCCAAGCCCTCATCTATTCCCTAGTAAGGAGGACTGGAAGACTCACAATTTCTACCTGAGAGAGATTAGTAGATGCAACCATTGCAGTGTAAGGATTTCAGCAGTGTTTTCACGGGTCTTTTCATTAAATTAGTCAAACGTCCACTTTTGTTTAAGAGAAAAGATGTAGAGTTGCCTCCCTCAAAAATCCTGGGCCATTCCCTAGAAATGCCACATTCTGCCTACAAGCCATCCTCATTCTACCTAGTTTCTTTGTACTTTGCTCTTACTATCAGGATTTTCCTTGAGGGGTTACAAGTGTTGTCTGTTGCTCCTCCATCAGAGAGAAGCACGAGAATAGTCCATGGGATTCTTGCTACATTGAATAGATTGTTTTAGTGATGGGGGGGAAAGGAGGCTCAGCTGGGCATTTGCTGCAGAGTTAGCTGTCTTTCCACTGTTACTATAGTCACAAGTGCAGGGGCCAACCCACCAGAAAATAGAAATGCAACATTTCTAAAAATACACAATGGTGATGTAATACTACATTCCTTAGTCTGCTTTTCTCAAAGCCGAGGTAGATGCATTAACTAGATGCATTTGAGGAAATCACTTAATCAAAAAATAAATAAACAAAACCTAGGTTACTAATTTCTTAATATAAAATGTAGACGGAGACAATATTCTTTTTTATTCCCATTGAAAATCATTCAGGTAGTGTTGTGGGAATTCTTTCAGCCAATAGCTTGTGAGTACTGGCCTTAGGGTGAGGTCTGTAGACTGATAGGCCAGGAGAAGAAGCCTGCTAGCTCTCTTGGGAGGTTGGAGCAGAAGCAAGCCTGTGCGGTTGTTCATATTTCCCCGGGGCAGAGCAGTGGACACACTGGCTTCCACCTTGTCCTGTATTCTGTGAGTCTGTGTTCTCCCATTGAATCCCATTTCCTTTGTGTCTCCATAATAAAGATAATTTGTAACTCTTGCAATGCCACTCGCATCCCAGCATTGACTTCATCTAAAAGGGTTGGGATTTTCTTCAAATCCTAGGCATCAGAGTTATGGCATGTAGAAACGAAGGATATGAAATGATTCTCGAACCAGCGGTGTTCTTCCCTGGCATTCAGTGGTCCCCTGTACCTGTGGTCTTGAAAACAAAAGTGCATGTTTTCTCCTAATCACACTGCGTATGTCTCCTGTGGTCATCTTTGTAACTGTGAGTCACCTTTTCCTCATGCTGACAAAATCTCTGGTAGAAATATCATAAAAAGAAAAGGTTTCTTCCCATGCTCAGCTGGTTCTGTTGATTTGGGGGTTATAGCAAGAATCTACTGAGGTTGGAGACATGTGGCCAAAGAGCTGCTCATGTGATAACAGCCATGAGCAAAGGAAAATGAGAAGGGGTGGGCATCTCACATCTCATTCTCAAGCATGACCCCAGGAGCCTAGCTTTAGCACACAATGTTCCACCTCTTAAAGAAGTCTCCATCTCACAAGAGAATCTCAGGTGGAAAGCCAGTCTTTAGGGGAGCAATTCTACCTCTTAATATCAACAGCTAAGAAAAGAACACATGCGTCACTAGCTTTGCTCTTGTAAATGCAGAGATGGCATAAAGGACATTTGATGCTGCATGGTTCTCTTTCAAGTCTTCAAAAATTTACTCAGTGGCACAAATTTAGTTCTCCCCACCCTGACCTGTTTTCAGTCATCGCCTGGCACTTTCCTTGAAGTAGGTCTTCTTGTTTGTCTCCTGTATCCGCATGGCCCCTGTGTCCCCAGGGACTCTACTGACTCTGCCTCCCTAGTCCCTGTAAGGTTGCTGAGTCTACAGGTACTCAGTCATTTATGTGAGTTCTGGGAATTTGGATTCATGTCTTCATGGTACCATGCAACACGCTTTTACCTGCTGAGCCATCTTTCCTCCACCACCGCCAGTCCACCCTTTTTATGAATCTCTAGAAAGTGGATGACTCAAGTTTGTTGCTGTTTTTTTGTTTGTTTGTTTGGTTGGTTGGTTTGATTTAGTTTCTTACACTTATTGGGTAATGATAGACACAGATTCTTACAGTCTCTGGTCCTTGGTTTTCTTGTGCCCGGATGACTAAACAATACGTTGAGAAGCTGCTGAAAGCAGTACTAAGTGCAGAGAACTGGTGACAGCCGTTTCCCTGGCACTCGTAAGCTTTAAACACTCCGAATGGCAGCTCCACTAATTGGCTTCCTATGTGGAGGGTCACACGATGAAGTAGAGCTGTTGGGTGCAGTCATTATCATTGTTAGTAGATGGGATGTATAATTATGCCTCTTTCTGTTCTGAGCACACGCCACAAGACAGAAGCACCATAAACACTAGATGCATGGCACGGGGTGCCAGGGGGATAATGACGTTACACATTAGGCAAAGCAATCCAAAAGTGATGGAGCGAGCTTTGATGAGATGTAAATACCTAAGGTTTTACTTTGCTTCTCAAATTTCTATTTACAAAGACACAGACAGTTACTTAGATATCTTTGATGTTTTCATTTTGGATTATAGTAAAATCCAAGTAGACTCACTTCCCCTAAGTGTTCTCATGCTTATATTTTCTGTCTTTCCCTGTCTGTCGTTTTATATATATGTATGTGTATATATGTATGTATATATGTGTATGTGTGTACATGATCAAGACCATTTTTACTACCTAAAATAGTTGCATGGTGCTACCGCTACATATAGCAATATCTGTGATGCAAATTCAGAAGCCCATCATAGATTTATGTATTTATTTGGGGGTGATAATTCTAAGTCAGAAGCAAGTTGTTGATGTTTTATCATTTTCAATGTTTAATATTTTATGTCAAATGTTAAAAAACACACATGTATACATATGTATGTATCTCTTATATTAAAGAAATACATCTATCTCTTTGTCTGTCTGCACTAGATTTGGATAAGTTTGCTAATATGTATAATGAAAAACCTCTCAGTCATTACTGGACATGAAAGGTAACAAGCCACTCTGTGAGTCTGTAGGATTTCTTGTAAACTAGAGGATTCAGCATGCATTTCTTTTTTTTTTTCAAAAAGAAATGCTGAGTTCATTTAAAGAGTTATTTTATTGCCAATTATTTATTTTATTTTACCTTTTAAAAACCTATTTTTTCTCATTTTACATTCCCAGTTCCCACTCCCTCCCCTTTTCCCTTTCCCTTTCCTTTCTCCCCCATCTCACTCCCTGTCCACCCCTTAGAGAGGATAAGGCTTCCCATAAGAAGTCAACAAAGTCTAGCACATTGCTTTGAGGAAGGACCAAGGCCCTCCCAACTATATCCAGGCTGAGCGGGGTATACTTCCAAAGAGAATGGGTTCCAAAAAGCCAGTACAAGCAGTAGGGATCAACCTTGGTCCCACTGCCAGTGGCCCTGCTGCTGTCTGCCCAAGCCACACAACTGTCACCCACATTCAGAGGGCCTGGTCTAGTCCTATCTGCATGCATTTCTATTGTGGGCTCTAGGCCGGGCTTTGAGAGATCCATACCCACACCCTATTCAGAAAAAGGGTTTTGTAGAATTTGGGCGCACAGGAGTAATTCTCTGAAGTAAGGAGGGCAATGAAAGAGGGCTAAGGTAGTATAGATTTATAACATACTCAAATTATGCTCTTTTTACTCTTTATTCCTGTGAGGACTAGTATGACTACTAAGTGAGTAGAGAATGAATTATAGAAATAAAATTTATATATCCTTGCCTAGTTTACATTCATGTGCATTTATTTGAATGTGTTTTTCTGTACACTCATGTGCAAACACATGGCCGATGGGAAGATGTTCCCTCTGGAACTTGCTGGGTATAGCAGGAAGCTTAGCCTACTCTCATACTGCAGTGGAATGCGATTCAGAAATTGCTCTTAACCAATCCAAACACTGATACTTTCCAGCTGCAGTTTTTATTCTGAGCCAGTTCAAGTGCCAAAAGCTAAACCAAGAGAACGCCAGAGCAATTACACCCTGAACAGTAAAGAGGATTTTCCTCCTATCATCACCATATGACATACCATCTCAGGGGCCTCCCTGGACCTGGGGAATCCTCTGCTTGGCTAGAGACCTGCCTGGGCACAGAGCCTGCCTCACCATCAGTCTCATGAAGAGTTACATAACAGACACTCTCTATGTCTAGAGATAGCCATTTCCTACTTGCTTTTTAACTATGATTCTTTAACTGTGTGTTCAAAATCACATGATACATCAAATCTATCACCAGACAGCTTTTGTATGGTTCCATAGAGATGTTTCACAAAGCTTTAGACTAGGAAGGAAGCACTGGTTTCATAGTTGGCATCATTGTGGGCTTGAGACACTAGATTCACATGACTTCACTGAAGAGGTGAAGTCATATTTCACCATGAATAAAGAAAACCTTTCTGTCTATTACATTAGCTTATGGGACTGGAGAAATGGATCAAATGTGAAGAGAGTTTACCGGTCCTTGTTAAGGACCCCAGCTCAAGTCTCAGCACTCAGTAACCCCCGACCCCAACACCCAGGACTCACAACTGTCTGTAATTCCAGTTCCTAAAAGCCCAATGCTCTCTTTTGACCTCTGCAGGAACCTGTAAATATGTGGTATATATAAAGTCATGAAAACACACACACACTATATGTATGCATACATATATATATATACATATTACATATAGATGTAAACAGATAATAGTTTTATAGAGAGAAGTAATATTCTACACATGGCCTATAATATACTGATTGAAGAGATACATCTTTTAAGGAAGTTATCAAAATTTAATTACATTTAGTAAGTTAGACTTGACTCCTTGACAGAGAAGGCAATATAGGCCCACATATTTAAAACCAAAGCTTATTTTCTCCCCCCACCCGCATGAAAGCCTAGACCAGTTTAAACCGTTATTTCTAGGACTGTCTCTTAGGACATAGCACAGGAACTGTGGGCAAGAAGAAGGGGCAGGATCTTCAGGTTCAGTCCAGCCTAAAGATGTATTTGTTGCACATTTACTGAGACAAAGCACTTAATTTTTTCCAGGTGTCAATTTCTGAATGTGTAAAAAGGAGAATTAGAATATATTCTGTATCATAGCATTGAAAATACTGTTTCTTCTTACCTGGTATCAATAGCAAGCCAAACAATAGAAATGAAGAAGAGTCTTCAGGTAACTCCATGATCTTACTGTATATCATGAGGACAGATAATGCTTCAAATATGCTTCTATAAAAAAGAGAAATAGTGATTGGAAACTAGAGATGTCAATGACAAACACTACAGAGCCAGCTGTAGGGTGCTTTGTTTATCTTCAAATGCACCTACTTTGTGTCCCATTTTACATATTGACATTTTCTGGCTGTCATCTCCTTCTCAAGTGAAGCTCATCATTGTGTGTGTGTGGTTTTAGTTGATTATAGTCGAGAAAACCTCACTAAATAATTTAGAAGTCTCCATAGAATCTTTTTACCTTTCCACAATGCCACTAAAATTCATCTGGGAAACTATACTGGCTCAATAAGAGGAAAGCAGCTCATATTTTGAACCTGTTTCCAAGATGACAATGACAGGTGCAAGCTCTGGTGTAGGCATATGTTCATTTAAAAGGTTAATACAATTATCTCTGTAAAGGTAAGTGTCTTTAGGAGAAACATTGATGCCTCTATAGTGTTAGCTTAAAAAGAAAGTGTCATCTATATATAATGATGCACATTAATTTACACCATCAGATAAAGAATTCCCTTAGGTCATTAGTCATAACAAGAAAACTTGTGAACAATACTTGATATGTTTTCTATAATAGAAACCTGCACTAACATCATGGAATAGTCAGGTTTAAGCCTTTTATAAAACCTCTTGAATATTTCTAAGTTGGAGAAGATTGCCAGGGATGTTGCTATGCATTGACTACTTTTTATCTCATTCCATAATCTTTCATGTTTTTCTATGGATAGATGCCATATAAAAAGTAAGGCACTGTGATATGCACTATCCTTTGGAAGAAAACTTGAATATGAAAAAGTAACCACATTTGCATGTCTGTCTGCCTTGTATAATAATATCTTAATTGAGGCATCTACATGACAACCAAAAATAAAATGATGTGCCCACTGAATGCCCCTTAGTTTTCCCTTCCATCCTATTCCTACAAATCACTCAGCTGGACAACACAGAAGGGTTCAACAAAGCAGAAAATTCCTTAGATATGACCAATGTCTCCACAGGGTGCCGATTTTTTGAGTTCCCTAACTAGATGCTGAACCTTCTCTGCCTTGACTGTATAACATGAGCTATTTTCTCAAGCCTTGGTTCTTTGATCTGAACCAAATGCTCTGGAAAACCTTCATGGCTTACTGTGTTGAAGACACAGGCATCATTCTAACCAAACTGCAAACATTTTCACCACATCATTATTTTCTATTTCGCCCTTGTCCATGTAGCCCATTGGCTCTGTATTTCAGGCACCCCTGATAAGAGCCCATGAGCACCCAAACCTGACTCCAACATTTTTTAATGGGCTATGCTTGTGTTCAAACAGGATTGCTGATGAAGAGAAAATAACTTTTCTAGAGTAAGTTGATTTCTCAGGTGGTGGTAAAGGTGGGTGCTGTTGAAATTGCTGTTGTTAGCTCCTGATGAGAAACACACACATCACAGAATCTTTACCTGAAGGGTTTTTCTTCCAAAGGACATGTATGTAAAAGATAAAAGAATTAGTAATTGTTCAAATATCAGGAGAAAAGATCAGTGGAAGAATTGTGAATGCAGAAGAATTAATTTTGATAGTTATAATATTAGATTTATAATAAATGGAAACCCACTTGGAGTTAGTCCTAAAGGGTAAGTAAGGATGTGAGTACTGAACCAAATATCAAAGGAAGCAGAGTACATGAGAATAGAAGACTGAAAGAGGCATTTTTTAAAACAAATAGGTACCCTTTACTCCAAATTATCTGTAGCGAATATTGAATGGAACCATTTGAAATCCTAAACAAATGGAAGCCTCCATGGTATACATCAGTATATCCCTAAGCAATTAGATTTCTATGCCAGAAGGGAGTATCTAATATAATATATATATAAATATATATATATATCTTCAAATTTTATGTCACTCTGATACTGTGCTTATCATGGCATCTTTCTCAGAGAAAGAAAAGAAAGGAGGGGAAGGATGGTGACAGGGAGGGAAGAATATAAGTCCCTATAGATAGATAGGTAGGTAGGTAAGTAGGTAGGTAGACAAATAGATAGATAGATAGATAGATAGATAGATAGATAGATAGATAGACAGAGGGATAGATAGATGGATAGATAGATAGATAGATAGATAGATAGATAGATAGATAGATAGATAGATACATAGATAGATACATAGATAGATGATAGATAGATAGATAGATAGATAGATAGATAGATAGATGGATGGATGGATGGATGGATGGATGGATGGATGGATAGATAGATAGATAGATAGAGGTATAGATAGATAGATCCTTTTATATACATAGGCAGACCAAAATGCAGCACCTCTCTCTCTTAGGGCTACAACACCACTCTTCAGGAAGTATTTAAAATTCCTTGTGTCATAAGACAAAGCAAGCTGGGAAGATTTTTGGTGACAACAGGACCTAGTTCAAAGAATCATTCAAAGCTTGAGTGAGATTAAAGTTTCCATTATCCCTCTTCCTTTAATGGTAAATTCTGGGCACTTGATTATTTGTTCACAAAACAAAATGGATTTGTTTATAATTGTCTCTAATGCTCCTGCCTCTTCTGCTTTCTACTATGTAGACAGTAGTGGAGAGGAAAACTTCCCTTCCAAATGATGCAAGTTTACAAAAAATGAGAGGGGTATTTTTAATTATCCAGAGCCATCATTTTAATTTGCATTTGAAAGTGCATCTGCTGCATCAACATGGTTTACTGCATGGATTGATAGAGAAGGCAACATTTCACACTCAATTTTATGCTTCTGTACATGACATTAATTCTAAATAACATTTATTCACAGTATTAAGGAAAACTTACTAATAGCCTAATGTTTTCCATTCTTGGAAACTCCACCTCCTTTAACTGGCTTCTGCTGATGCAGGCGGCCTTTGCAGTGGTCAACCAAAGGTCTATGTGGAAAGTCCCAGTGGTCTTATGTCTTGAACCAAGGTTGGGAAGCAGAGAGGGCATATGCTTGCTGTGTTTCACCATACAAAGTTAAATGTGTTTCTCTCTCGACCTGAGATCCAGTGTCCAGCTATTAGGGTGAAGTAGATTGAGGTGATAGAGAGAGTGTGTTATCAGAAGTGGAAAAGGGCAGAAAGTGATAACAAGAAGACAAAATGGGTTCAGAGTTTGTCTGTAGCCAAATATCCATGTGCTGCAGTATAGGGACAGATAAGGATACCAAGTGAAAGCTGAGGGTTGTAGAAAACCCATGCTGTTATGGACTAACCAAACTGATGCTTTTGACATCAGGTGGCTTCTTTTCAGCCTGCAGTTCAATCCTGCCCACAATGAGACTCTAGACATAAATTAGAGTCCCAGCAGCAGTGATCACTCTGGAACTTATGAAAATTTTTCTGGAACTTGGAGATTTTCAAAACAACAATACAAACCGTGATGGCATCTAAGAAGGCATGAATGTAGCTCTATGATGCTGATGTGGTATTGTCAATAACTAGGCTGTTTTACATGTGTGTTATTTATAGCTTTAGTGTATAAGCAGTTTGTTCCTAGCGTCTTTTCCATTACATCAGCACAACCCTCTTTACAAAGAACCAAACAGAATATACAAAGGGCTGGGAACTAATTTGTGTGGCACACTACACATACTGCTAGGCCGTTTCTGGGGACATTTCTAGGTATAGCATCCTAATGATCCTGTCCACAAAGGGACACAGTGATGAAGCACATTAATAACTTGCTGTGGAAATGGAAAGAGCTATAAGCATCTATTGCAGAAATGTGTATCTCACAGACTTACAAACAGTATCAATACTCTCGGTTGGCCAAGAAAATGTACTTTCACAGCTGTGTAGATAATACAGAAGAGAGACTTAGTGCTGAACAAAATTATGGGGGTTATTTAACGGTTTTTTAAAATGTCCTTTTTATTTTTTGTTTGTCTTTGATCTGTTTGGTGATGTTTTCTTTAAGGCAAAGTTCCTTTTTGTATCCCATCTAGCCTCAAATTAGCCATGTAGCCCAAGACGGCCTCTTGGCTATAATCTTACTGCCTCAGTTTCACGTGTTCTTGGATTACAACCCTGCACTACTGTTCCTTGCTATTTTCCTTGTAGTTCCCAAGCTGTATGGTTAGAATCCACTATAAATATCTTCACCTACAGGAAAAGACACTCCTATTGAACAGTGGAATTTTAATTTCTCTTTTTCTAATTATGATTATGGGAAAGAGGGACTTAATATGATTTATTTGGGCCCCAGTCTATTCACCATTCTCTATTACATTTTCTACTTAAGTTTCAGCCCTGTTAAATACACAAAGAACCAATTGATATGCCACATGATCAGCAGCTTGGTGAGTAAGCTTAAGGACACAGTTGAAACAAAAAATGGTGTTGTATTTATAGTAGTTAGATTATTTATAAAATAAATGTAGTGACGTGATTATTTTATCTTTGCATATAACCTTTCTGAAATTAAGCATAATTAGCAGATAGCTTTGTGAGTAAATGATGACTTAAATCCATGTGAAGAATTACTTTCCCATCTTAGTAGGAAGAAAGTAAGCTTGCCTAACACATGATTTTCAAATGGGAAAGAGAATGAACACTCCCCCAAATAATGGAATATATTTCGAATAATGTCCTCAGCCATAGGCTTGCTTGATTCCATCCCCTTTGACTGGTGATAAAGTCTTGTTTCTTGACAGATGGTGCCTCAGAACAAGTCCACTTCCACATGCAATTTAGATGCAGTAGTTATCCATAGGTGCAAAAGCTCTCGGTCTCCCAAACCTCTAGTGAGGACTAGAATGTGGTAATCATGCAGTTGGCCCAGATTGGAAACCTAGGGGTCTTTTCATTAAACGCAGCTCAGCGATGCCAATCCATTTCTGCCTGTTCCAAGTCCCACAGTGGGGAATTGGACCCTTGGGGGATTGGCTGCAGCCAAGTTCCCCAGCTTTGTTTCAGAGACCTCAGCAGCTGCCTCCAGTTGGCTTTACTCCCTGTGTCATGCCAAAATAGACATAGCTTTTTCACAGCCAGTTCCACATCATCGTGTGTCCCTACAAGCTAAAGCTGAGTTCATCTCTGCTTCTTTGCATATATGAATTTCCATTTATGGTTATTTGGTTCCTGTGTGGGTTGTGTGTGTGGTTTTACCTGGGTATAATTAAAAATCAAGTTTTCAGCAGAACGGGAAAAATGCTGTGCATATGATGCCAAAATCTGCATGACCTCGTCACTGCGACAGAAGTGCATGAAAAGGGCCTGGCATTCAGAATTTTGTATTTCATAGCAACTAACAGAGCATGGCCAATGCTTTCACTTATAAAAGACAGTAATCAAGAACAATAGATTTTTACTAAATAAGAGATTAAATTGGGAAAGGGAGCAGTAATTTTAAGACATTATAGATATTCAAATTCCGTTTATGCATAGCTCATTCGCCAGCTCCATCTGAGTCCCATGCCTGTGAAATGTGCATGCTAGCCTTTCTAGACTGAGATCTCATTGGAGGCAGAGGAAGTCTCCTTGTTATCCATGTTTCTAAAGGCACAGAATCAGACTGATTCTGGATTTGTTGATCACATTATACAGCTCTGCCCTAGTATTGCCATAACTGAGTACTGTTCATAAAGAATCAGAAATAAAGAGCCGAGTCCCTAATTTCAAAGAACATTGTCCAGTACCTAGGTGGTTCATTGTGCAAGGTATGCTTAAACCATAACAAAATGGGGAAAGAACACTCAGCAAGCTCAAAGACAACAGCAGTCGTTTAACCACAACTTAGAGAGGGGAAGAGTTAATGAAGATTTTCTATGCAGGTAGGGCCCATGTTTTTTTAATTGCTATTTTTCCTATGGAGCTGGATGGTTATAAGGCAGAGAGTCATAAGAAAGATAAACTTGAATTTTGAATTAAAAGATACAGACTTCTACTCATGGCCAGACATGGGTCCTATCCATTCAGTGATGTTCAGAGAGAAGATGAAATTAGCAAGAAAGATCCTATAGAGAATGATAGTTTCAGGGCACATCTGTCGACTATTCCACCTCCTTGTAATACTCAGTGATGGGCTGGGGAGATTGTTTCCTTCCATTAAGTACTTGCTGTGCAAGCTAAAGGGTTCCCCACAGTCCATGTAAAAACAGGCGCTGTGGCATGAATCTGTAATACCAATGCTGGGGAGGCCAAGACAGGTGGATCAAAAAGGTCACTGGACAGACAGCATAGCCAATCAGTGAGAGACCCTGTCTCAAAGAATAAAGTGTGGAAGATGCTTGACATTGACCATTGACTTCCACACAGTACAAAGGCATACATGCCCAATATTAAACTGGTTTCTATCCACATATTTTATCATGCCCCCTGGCCATTTCATTAGCAGTGTTACTCAGTCATCTCCTATTAATAGATGCTCATTAGTGGCACTTCCAATAACGAATTTCAGGAATACACTAAAAGCCACTAAGGAATCTCTTCGATCCTTCATTAACAGTTGGGTGCCTACATTTGCTACTCTTATAGGCAGTCAGATATGGATGAATTAGTTGAGAATATCTCCTTGCTACCTCAGAAGGAAACAAAATGTAAGTCAATAAAGTATCTACACTGCTGCTTCTCCTTGAAACGCAGAGTAAGAGTGAATATGACAAACCAGCTGACTCTCGGAAGCCCCATATTCAGTCTCAGGTTTGTGGTGTTTGGCTTTTGCAGAAAAGTTTGATCGATTTTATATTGATCATACAGCTTTAACTATCCTCAGGCCCTACCATTCTTGTTTCTAGTACCTCCATCCATACTTGCTGCCACTCTAGTCCTTTCTAAACTTTTTTTTTTGCTATTTTCCTTTTATTGAAAATAGAAGTATATAATACAATGTATTTTGATTGCGGTTTCCCTCTCCCACTCCCCCAACTTGACCCAGAGCCTTCCCATCTCTCCCGCCACCCAAATCCACACCTTTTCTATCTCTCCCAGGAAAGCAAACAGGCATCTAAAGAACAACAATAAAAAAAAAATAAGATGAGACAAAACCAAACTCAGGTTTTTGTAAATCTACCTAATACCCTACTCAGCCAACAACATCATCTCATTTTAAGCCTATGCCTTTATTAGTCAGCTGAAAGAACACACTGCTAAGAGATCAGCTACAGTGACATGTCTCACTAGACAATAGCTGTCATCTCCTTATCAGCGCTATGAAGGAGTCCCTACAAATGAACACTTCAGCCCTTTAAATATGACCATGGCAGCACAGTCATGGCTGTTTTGTGACAAGAATGTCGCTTAGATAGCGCCATATGTAGCTCCAGAGCAGGAGTTGCTAGGACTTGGAAGTTCCTTCCTACTTTTTCTCTGACAAATACGGGGTCAGATAAAACTTCTTGCTCATGCTCCTCCCACTCTAAATTAGAACTTGCAGCTGGGTGTGGTGACACATGCCTTTATTCCCAGCACCTGGGAGGCAGAAGCAGGAAGATCGGGTCTCTGAGCTCAAAGCCAGCCCGGTCTACAGTGTGAGTTCTAAGACAGCCAGGGCTACACAGAGAAACCTTGTCTTAGAAAACCAAAATTAAATAAATAAATGAGAACATGCTTTTAAGCCAGCAACAATCCACTAGATTGAGGAAACTGCAATAAATGTGATGAAATCATTCATTTATATAAATCAACAAATATTTGATCATTTGTAGTAATATGTTGCATGCTGCTTGATTTCCTGGGATCAACAAGACACAAGAGACTAGATGTAAATGAGAGTTTTCTTTCCCTAGTAATTTCTGAAACCTTGGAAAGACGAGAAGTTATAAGGAAGCAAAGGAAAGTTTAAATTTTTTTTCTAAGAAAGCCAAAGCATTCAAGTAGCAATGCCTAATATTTAAAGACACTCAGGTATTCTCTTACAGGAAAAAGATTAACTATTAAGAAGAAAGAGGCTTTTACAAGTTCCTTCCCTACTTTGTCTCGTCTGGCCTGTCAAAATCGATCCTCCACCAGCTGTGTTCCCCTCAGATGGTTTCTCAGAAGAAAAAGACGATTGAGGGAGACAGAGAGTGGCATGGATACAGAGAGCTCGAAGCCAACCGGAGATGTCTAAGGGCCTCACACCCGTACCCGAAAATAGACACAAAACTGCACATGCGTGTGCTGCATCAGCCAGGCTGAGTTAGCAGAAATTAATAGCTGAGCGCCCTTTATATTTAATGGAAGTACTGCTTTGTCAGGAAGGTAAGATGAGACTTCGCCATTCCCCAGTTCAGCTGGCTAGCTGGCCACTGAATGGCAAGCCACGCTCAGACCTCTGCATAAATGTCACTCGGGTTGGAAGCACCCCAGCAAGCACCTGATGTCTAGGCATGACTCCCTAATGACCTCTGTTAAAAATAGCAGAGTGCTGTTCTCTCCTTGCTCAGAGGTGAAGGAGCGGTGTCTCAACTGTCAGAGTCGGCATTTCCATGGAAGCCCTGACAGCTAAAATTATCCCTTCTTCTCCTCTTTTCCCACCCTTTCCTTCTCTCTGTGCTTCCTTCTTTGCTCCATTGTTTTGTCCTTCTCCAGCTCCCTTGTCTCCCTCCTCTTCCTTTGCCGTTTTCCTTTTTCTCTGATGTCTTCAAATGCCAAAGGTATGAACTCCAATACCTTACTTCTGCTCTCCAGACTCATTGATCACCAACTGGGCTTCCAAGTTGTGAGATGGGCTGAGACAAAAAAAAATGGTCCCTGTTGCCTGAGATGAAAATTAATAAGTAAATATAAAACAACAAAAAGCCCTAAGAAGCAATGATCAATTTCAAACAAGAAAAATAATCTTACTGGTGAAAACTCAGTAAAATCCTACCAAAACAAAACTTTGACACAAAAATAGATCATTTTTTTAATCATCTAAGTTTTATTGTTGCTAAATGACATTTTCCAAGCCATCTTGTGGATAGGGAACTGAATGATGATCACATCTCTCGTGACCTCAGCAGTGCTAATTAAGACAATGATTTAATTCTTTTATGACAATTTTCAAATCTTAAAAATTTGAAACACAGTGGCCACATGTTTAAGTAACTCAAAGAGAGCATTTACTTTGCTAAGGAGGCTAACCTCTTCTGAGAATGATAGTCAGAAGGGAAAACGACAACTTTGTAATCATTGTGTTGGAGCCCTTTCTGAAAATGGGAATTTTTCTTACATGTCAGATAGTATCCCTGAAGGAGTCAACAGTGTATTCAGACTTCGTTCCAATTTCTCTTTCTTTCTAATTCTTTTCCAAAGCTGGTTTCAAAAGAGAAAGGCTAATGCCCTCACTGAGCTATTAAGGGATGGTGGGGGGACTAAGGAAAACTTTACCAGTAATCTGAAACGTCTTCCGAGAACACCCTGCTGAACCACCCACGGTACCCTTCCCTGTGCGCTGACAAGATGAGGCCACTGCTCCACCTGCTCCCTGCGTTAGTCAGCTGTTGGATTTCAGTTCCCTGCAGGAGAGAGGAGAGTTTCTTTGCTCTATCTTCCCTTTCTTTTTTTTTTATCATTTCTCCATTTTTTTTTTACCCACATCCTTGAAGAATGTTCCACATCACAGCCCTTTACCCCATTCCCACTGAAAGGGGCACACACGTGGGTACCTCCACACTATAAGAAAGCCATGTGTACATGCCCTCCTCAAGTGCCCCCAGGGAACTCTTCTGTGGGTGTGGAGATTATAGGAAATCAAAAAGGCCAGTAAAGCATTGCAAATGGAAGTGAGGTTTGATTTAGGTGGTTCTGAGGGAAAGCCCTATTTCCTGTGATACACTAGACACAGTGCTTTCTCGGTAAAAACTTCAGAGTAAGTCCACAAAAGCACTCATGGTAACTCCTTCCCACCAGAGCTGGGCACACAGCCAGGGCACAGTGCTGAGTGGCCTTGGGGTGAGCCAAGATTCCCAGAACACACCCGTCAGCATTTTTCATCCAAGGATGGGGCTATCCTACAGAAATCTCAAGGACTAGAGCTAGGCCTACCAATCTCTGCTGGAGGAAGTTAATTAGTTTCCTTCCCTGAAGCATGTTTTCATCCTTTATAAAGCATGACAGTCCCTAGATAAATGTAATCATCCATAATCAGAAAAGCACATAGGCTAAGGCCTAGAGCGGGCTTCTTCTTTGCTCTAAATGCATAAAATCCCACAGATAATGATGTAGAATGGTAATTTTAACTTACCTGGTCATGCCAAATTTGTCATTCAGAATTGTTCTTTTTAGCTGCTTATGGCTGATTTGAAAATGCTGTTTTGATTACCTAATTTATTGCCATTCCCTTGTTCACAATGTGGTAATTACACACAATTAGTAATGAGTTTATCTCAACACAACACAGTCAGCAATGGGAGATAGGATGTTTTTATGTAAGCCAACCAGCTCAGACCTCCTAATCAGCAGCAGAGGGAAGAAATATTGATAATTGAAACTTAGATCCAAAGTGGCTCTTAATTGAAACCTGCATTAATGACATGCCAGCATTAAATGGATCCACAGGTTTACTGCAGCCTCCCGTAGCATTCTGAAGCTTTTGCCTCTTCAACGTCTTACTGGGATTAATTAATTAGCTAATTAATTAATATTGGTTTTGGCGGTCTGAATGGAAAGACACACCTTTGCACAATGTGTTTGCCAAATTATGACAATATTAGTTATAATTTTATGTCAGAATACAGAAATATTTGCCTTGAATAAATTCCAAGTTCAGTAAGTACATGGTTGCTTAATGGCATTTTTCACTTTTTAACCCCAGTCTGAAGCCATACAGGTAAAGTCTAGATGGGCTTATTGGTTATATTTGCAACTAGTTGAAATTAGAATCATGTGTCAAGGTTATGGTTACAATATTCAAAGTAGTGTTTTCAAGGGCCAAAAGAGAGGATGAGTCTGGTAAAGCCTTTCCTTGTTCTATTTCATTTGATCCATGTCTAGGGTAGCAATTTGAAGTTATAGTTTACCATAAAGTAGGAATTCTCTGTGCTCACAATAACACCAAGAACATCATTAGAAAATATCCCCAAGATGACCTTCCACTACCTAAACATAAATAACCAAAGGAAGAGAAGTATCTAAGAAACTAGAGGAGTGGGGAGAAGATCCATTGACATGACAGCTCAATAAAAATTCAGGTCAGCAAATAGCATGTTCCAGAAAGCTTAGATGGTACCTCATTGTCACCCTCTGAACCCTACATTCAGGATGCTCTCAAATTAGAGCAAAGTTTGATAGGATAATGAAACACAAGAGAGATCCCCCTTGGTTTGGAGCTGAGGACATGGGATATGATTGAAATAGGCCTACATATCTAAAGAGGGAAGAGGAGCAAACACTTAACTTAGCTGACCTTTGAGCCCATCTATTCATCTTACACAATTGGTTTTCTTTATCTGAAGTCATGCACTCTATTGGCCTACTCTAGAGTCTATAATAAACAAGTGCTTGCAATTACCACAAAAGCAAATGTGATCTTGGACCACAAAAGCAGTTAAGCCTCTTTACCATCAAGATGCCTTTTCCAAATACTCTTGGAAACCTCTAAGTATCACTCTCTAAGAAAACCATGACCCATTCATTATGCGGCCTATGACAATGTGTGGCTAAGAAAGAATCTAAACAGTTTCTGAAATTCTAGGCTTGGAAGTGTAAAGACAGAAGACACAGGCAAGAAGAGTCAATGTGTTAAGGGCAATGCCCCAATTTGACTCATCGATCTGGAGAGAAGTCTGTGCAGTCCCTGCTCATGGAACTTTAAATGTTCAAAGAGATATCCTGGCCACCTCTGAGGGTGAGGAAGGAATTTGGGAAAATCAAACACTAGAGATTACAGATAACAGTTGACCTTACTCTGAGCAGAAAAAGAGAAGATGCCCTTCTCAGCTTCTAGCGACTGTGTCCATTGTCCTTGAGCCCATGAAGCATATGTGCATGTGGGCATATATGTAAGCATGAATATGAGCAGAAAGAGTTGCTTTGGGTACATATACCACCTTGAAAACATCCTTTAAATTAGGTTCCCCAAGACTCACAATCACCAATCCTACCTCTGACTGACACACTTGGACTATTTGCTTATCAGTGACTTTTTGAGGCTGTTCTTGGTCTATGGTCTATTTCATTGAAAGGTGGTGTCATTACTGTTTTCCTTGTAGTAAAGTAGAGGTTTTCGCCCTGCTGTCTCTAGAAATTGACCATAGCTTGCAAGCTTGAAATACCCTAAGCAAGCAAGAGAAATGATCTCTCATGTAATATCCCCAGGGCGTCTGCCAGAAGAAAAGATCGTCAGCCTGAAAAACCTGAAACAGATCCCTGTAGTACCTGCTGCAAAGTGATCTTCTGTCCATCCCACTGCATGCTACAACCAAACCGCAGAACGAGAGGATCATTTTTGAAAATTAAAAAATGTATGAGAGAGAGTAAGGCAGGATGATTTCCTAGATGCCAGGAAACATTGCAACGCAATGAAGAGACCCCTGATACCCTGAGCTGCCTCCGCATTCCATTGCATCCTAGCTTATACTTCTGTCCAAGTAGTCATGAATTTCTACCCTTTTCTTTTAAATAATTTAGGCAAAAGCACCTAAGTCATCCATTATACCCATCAGCTACAACTGAAGGTCAACATTTAGCCATTGGCAGCGTCTTTGTCGCTTTAAAGAAAATTTCTTAAAGATTATAGCAGATGACTGTCATCAGATACAAGTTGCCTACAATCACTTACTCCATCTACTGGCCAAACACTTCCATTTTCAACAAGACCATTTCCCTTCACTGTGTCGTTTCTAAAGTTGCCTAGGGTTTGTTTCCCTTCTCTATCTCCCTCTGAGCCATATTGAAATCCTGCCTTTTCTTCTTCCTCCCATTTCAAATATGTACTCAAAGTACACAAAATTCTTACGGATTTACAAAGCAAAAGTCTTAATCACTGTTCTACTGCTGTAAAGGGACACCATGACCACAACAATTCTTTTAAAGAAAACATTTTAATTGGAAACTTGCTTACAGTTTCAGGGCAGAGGCTTATACTTCATTATCATCATGGCAGGGAATATGGTGGCACACAAGGCAGTGGAGCAGTAGCTGAGAGCTACATCTTGATCCCTAGAGAGCAGGCAGAGAGAGAGAGAAGGCAATAGATAGCGAGATAGAGAGAACTAGAGAGGAAAGGAGAGAGAGATAGAGACTGGACCTGACTTGACCTTTTGAAACCTCACTTCCTTCAACAAGGCCACAGTGACTCCAACAAAACCACACCTCCCAATCCTTCTAATCCTTTTGAATAGTGCCACTCCCTGGTGACTATGGGATCCATCCTTATTCAAAGCACCACAGCAAGTAAAGTTTACTGGAGAATATATTTTGAAAATTCCTCTTATTTCTACTGCCTATTTTGTTTATGAAACTTGATTAAGTACAGAATTGTGGTGTTAGATGGCTATTAAGTGACAGTGTTGTGCCATATTTCATTCACACGTCACCTCTTACTTTTAATAATTCACTCGCCTTTCTCTTCTCCCTTTATTCTTTCAGGAAAAAAAAAGATCTATATAGAATCTTGAGCCTGATGCATTTATATCACTTCCATTAAACAAGGCAAAACCACTATCACCTTGGGATCTGGCTATTCATCTGCCAATTTGTTGCTAGGGACTGTCAGTCCCCAAATTAAGACATGAAAACATATTAGGTATGAATGCTTGACCTTAGTTTAGACTTGTCCCACTAGCACTTATAACTTATTTTAACCTGTTTCTCTTCATCCATGTTTTGCCTTGGGGCTTTTTACCTGTCTTTCACTCTGATGCCTTACTTCCCTGCTTCCTTCATGTTTGACTGACTGGCAGCTGCCTGGCTGGATGGTCCCTGGCATCTCCTTCTTTCTCCCTGTTCTCTCCTCTCTGGAGCCTAGATTCTTCCTCTTACTTATTCTCTCTGCCCACCAGTCCCACCTTTCCCTCTATTGCCTAACTATTGGCTGTTCAATTTTTTACTAGACCAAATAAGTGCCTTAGACAGGCAAGGTGAAACAAGTGAAACACATATTTACATCGTTAAACAAATGAAAAAAAAAGCAAATACAACACACCTTTACATAATCAAAGTAATATTTCACAAAATAAATGAATGTAACACATATGTACATAGTTAAAGTAATATTCCACAGCACACATTCATTCCTGGACAACATTAGGTCCTCCATCAAAGGCAATCACTCATTTTATTATTGAATTGATTTTGTTTCTAGACTGTAAAAACAATATATAGATATATAGATAACAGATAGATGTAGAGGTAGATACACATATGTTATATATCAATTTATGCATTATATATGTATATGCACATATATATCTATATTATGTATTCTGTGTGTGTGTATGAAAGGATTTGAGCAAATGAGGGACTCAGTAAAATCCAGCAGAGCTCTGTGCTGAGTAATCCATAACTTGCCATCTGTTTATAATTGCACGTGGTGCAGTATCTTAATAATGTCATACATACTTCACCCATCTTGGAAAATATACACAAAGCAAAGGGCAGAATTGTGACCAGACCAAGACCATGCAAGAAAGAAGACTTGGAAAGGTCAATGGACCTTCCAAGAAATGAATTGAAGGGGTGCCAGAGTGAAGAAGCAATCTGGAAGAGTAGAAAGTTCTGAAAGTCAAAGTCCAGTTCCTGATGTGAGCACAAAAAAGGCAACAAATGCTTTCCTTATTCAAAGTGCTCTGGGAGAATATGCAGTGCTGGTGCAGCAGGAGAGTCATCTGCATTTCAGATGCTCTCCTTATTCAGTGCACTCTGGGAGAATATGCAGTGTTGGTGCAGCAGGAGAGTCATCTGCATTTCAGATGCTCTCCTTATTCAGTGCACTCTGGGAGAATATGCAGTGTTGGTGCAGCAGGAGAGTCATCTGCATTTCAAATGCTCTCCTTATTCAGTGCACTCTGGGAGAATATGCAGTGTTGGTGCAGCAGGAGAGTCATCTGCATTTCAAATGCTCTCCTTATTCAGTGCACTCTGGGAGAATATGCAGTGTTGGTGCAGCAGGAGAGTCATCTGCATTTCAAATTTGTCCCTCTCCAAGTTTCATTTCAAATCAAGAACACTTCTAAGAGTCGCTAAGAGGCCTTTTCCTCCCTTCAATCCCTACTGCAAGCTTACACACCACATTCTATGAGTAGCTAACACTTTCTTCATTATCCTCTCAACTCTTGAAATCATGTGTGACTGTGGGGTCCTGCTCCAAAGTCCTGCTAATCTATTCAAAACACAAGTCATGGATGATCTCCTTAGAACCTTTTGAATCATGAAGTTAATCTACACATAAGATAAACCTTTGAGCCAGTGGACTAAGGGCTATGAGGTTGACTGACAATTCTGTGAGCAGGCATCTTCTTCCTGTTATCAAGGTTTCTGTTTCGACTGTGGCACTCAGTACCTTTATCTTCACAGGTCAAATCTCCAAGAGCCATGGTCAGCAGGTCAGATATGCAGGAAGCAGTCTTCTCCCCTAGATGCCCAGTGATTTCACTTTTGTTTCTGGTATTTTATTTTAGCCCTAATGTTCTCTCTTCTGTTCTCATATTCTTGCCTCTGGTATTAGCATTTCAGATAATCCAAGCAAGTACTGGGGAAAACCTTCCTTGAATTTTTGCATCCCATACTTAGCAATGAGATAAAAGAGTGCATCATCAAAGTGAATGTGAGAGTCATAGCATCAAGCAGATAAAAATAATAAGAATCCCCACTGAAAGGGAGAAAAGGGGAAATCTTTAAGATTATCGTTCACTTGGATGTCAAAATCTGGAATTAACAAGGGCTGGTATTTAGCAGTGACTCAAGAGTGGATGATACAATCACCATTTGAGTGACGATTGGTGACAATAGCTTGATTAAATAATTACTTTCCATGGATTGCAAAGTATATCCCAAAGCAGTAATATGTCAGTTTTGATACTAAACGTATATGACTAAGGAAAGTGGCCTGGTTTAAGTTTTAATTCAACAAGAGCCCACAGACTCCTCCCACAATCCCCTAACTGTCTTTTTATGGACATTTATTGCCCTTGTCTTCTTGTTAGTCTAACTGCAATTTTGAAGTAGAAACATAGTCATTTATTCCCTTGTTTAGTGAATCCTCTGAAAACAAGCCAATTTTTCTGCCATTTTATGGTTTCCAGGCAATTCTTCCCAATGAAACCTTGTGCGTCCACGTCTTGGTGGTAATTTTTTTATATCACCAAATCATATAAGCACAAGTAATTCATTGTCAGACCATGCTGTCTTATCTCAAAGTGGAAAAATGTGATCAATATACCATAGTACAATTATTTGCCTAAAATTTAGAGAAGATTCAATGTAACTCATATATTCAAAATATTCCTTTAGATCCTTGAACCATTGCAAAACTGTAAATACTGATTGTCCTCAAAAGGCTGTTGAAATGTGGCATATCAATACTCTGAGCAAAGTACTTTTTAGACATATAGGTATGTGTGTATACACTATATGTATATATGAATGTATGTACATATTTTATGTATATAAAATATAACCAATTTTTATTTTTCAATATATACTGAATATTTTATTTATATATTATATTTATATTTATTATAAAAATATGTTTATCTGTATATTTGTTGGCGGAGGACACTCATTCATTCCCAGCTGTCCAGAACTGAAAAAAAATCACACAGAAACTAATATTATTTGCAATGCTGTTTGGCCAATAGCTTAAGTGTATTTCTAGCTATCTTTTACATCTTAAATTAACCCATCTCTATTATTTTATATTTTGCCATGAGGCTCGTGGCCTATCAGCAAGGTTCTAGCTGGCAGCTCACAAGTTTCTCCTATGGTGGCTACATGATATCGCACTAACTCCATCAACTCTCTCTATGTATCTTATCCAGCCTGGCTATATTCTGTAAAGCCACTGGCCAAAAGCAGCTTCTTTATTAACCAATGACATTCACAACAACAGAGGAGACTCGTGCATCATATACTGAGTATTTTCTATATATTGAGTATATGTATGTTGTAAATTATATATGTATACGTATATTTAATACAGTCAATATATATTTTTTGAAAAATAAAAATTGGTTGCATTCATGCCATACATTATTTTTCAAAAGATGTGTATATTGTGGATTGGCTAATGTGAACTCATTAGCATCTAAATTGACTCACATAATCATCATGTTTGGGATATATTTAAATAGAGAACAGTGGGGAAAAGACAGAAGGCCTAAACTCACGTCTTAATTGTGCACTTTCAATATCATAGCTAACTACTCATATGCTTCTATCAAACAGTTGAAATTGGACTAGCTGGCATTAAAAGGTACTGTAGCTACCAAGTACATACCAGATTTAAATATTTAGTACGAAAAGGAAAGATAGGCAGTCCCAATTGTCAATTTTATGTTACTCATGTGCTAAAATAATAATAGCTTGGATATCCTGGGTTAATCACATATATTATTAAAAATTGTTTTACCTTCTTCATTTTATTTTTCAAGAAATAGCTGTGTGGTTTCTGCTATGTTCTCTTAATCTGTCTAACCTGCTCAGAATGATGCAAACTTCTTTAGCCTGCTTTGAAACAAGACAACATTAACTGTGCCAGAAGGGAAAAAAATGGAGCCATTAAAACAGGGCCAATCTTTAGACTCTCACTGGATGGGCGGTTGGGCTTTGCAAATTTAATTAGCTAATGGAACGCTGGCTAAGAATGAGGTCCATATGGTTGTTTTTCCTTCAGCTACAGGCAAAAAAAAAAAAAATGTGTAGTCGCTTCTGCTGAGAATCAAGTTGCATGGCCGTTACTGTGGCAATTCTCCGCTGAAATTTAAAATAATAATAATAATCTGAAAATCTGGAGCAGGATTTGCTGAAAGACCATGGGAGAAACAATGCTTTGGAAGCATCCGTGTGGGCTTGTAACAAGTGTTGGAACGCTGGGGCTTCTACACGCATTGCACCTGGTAATTGCATAATTCTTATAAAATAAGAAACATGGTAAACCAGTCTTAAAAGATAGGACAGTGTATCCTAAATTTAAGATGTTTTCTGAGCAGACATTAAGGATGTTGCCTGAATGGTGATGTCTACACATGGTTCTTAGAACCATGTATGTATATTTCAAATGTCACTTAAAGAACACCCAGACTGCTCTATATTTTTTCCTTCCTCCCTGAAATTTGGTTTGCAAAATTGTCTTCAACCTTTACCACACTTGATTTAGATTAAATTAGATTTAGATGAAAAGATCTTGCCTCCACCCTTACCAGCACTTACTTAGCAGCTAATCTTCCCCAGTTTATTATTTTATTAGTCTTCTCCATATGGTATAATTATGTCTTTTTGGCCAAGATACGTGTAGGCTATTGTTGCAGCTTCGTTGGGCAACTGATGGAAGCTTTAGCACTAGGCATACTAGAACAGCATTTTTATTCAATCTAGTGATTTGAGTTCATGGATGAGGAATATCTTCTGTTTAGGTTTTGCTGGCAACACCCAGTAAATGGAAAGTCCCAATGGTAGCACAATGTTATGGGAACAGAGTGCTTGGTTCCCAAATACCACAATGAAGCTCTCTAGTTATAAACTACCCCAGCCTACTATGCCCTTTGATTTGTTTACCTCTGGATACACTCTAGACGTCTTTCCATGTGCTGATGAAAACTGTGTCTCCAGGTTCATTTCCTCCAGCATCAGGAATGCAGAGTTCCTTCCTCCTAAGTGACATTTGGAAGGCACTGCAAGTAAACAGGGCAGGAGGGGTCTGGGCAAGCCATCCAGAGAACCAGCCAGCTGCTGAGGACAGGGCAAGGCTGCTGCCTCCAGTTTAACCCTTTTGTTTTATGGACTGTGAGGAATTGGCTTGAAAGCAGCCATGCCGTGCTGCCGTCTGTGTGGGGTGTAAGCATCACAGGGGAGTGGAGTCACTGAGTTCTTCACCATAGATATCATTCCTCATGGCTCATTACAGTGTGTCTAAAGTTTGCTTACCATAGATGCCATTCTGGTTGGCATCAGCTCCTGCTGGTAAAGCCAGGAATGTGTTCTACCTGGTCCTAGAGACAGTTTCTTAATCACAAGAATATTCTTTGAGACAAAATATTGATTGGAATTCATGAACCTGGACTGCTTATCTAAGTGACAGAATGGTGTTCCGTGCTCATGACTCTGTGCACTGTGTAAGGACAGCATCTGCCTGCTTCCTTTAGGTTTCCTTCCGTTCAGCTTCTTCTACCTTGTTAATGGTATGTTGTGATTCTGGAAGGAGAAGAGGAAATGATATTAGTTTTGGAGAAACAAAAGCTGTTTTGTCTCCATAATAGATTTTACTTAATAAATAAATAATTGTGATGACTTTCTCTTCTCTTCAGAAATGAAAAGTAGAAGACATAACTTTGTTCTCAGCATGCTAATAGATCAGTCTTGGAGATAAAGTAGGAATATAATAATGCAAGCTAGGAAATGATATGTATGGAGAGGGGAGACCAAAATATATGATAGTGAATTCCGAACAGAAATGTCTAATTCTGAAGAATGACTCACATGTGGCTTCATGGAGAAGGTGGCCTTGTAGCTGCCTCTTAGGGGATAGAGCAACTTTTGGAGAAACACCGGCAGGGAAGCAGCACATTGAAGGTGAAGAGAAGACCCTGAGTGATCATAGCCAGATACCAAGGAGAATTTCAAATCTTTCGATCTCTCCTCATTACCCCAAGTTGGAGGGTCTTCATCCAGTTCCTCTTCTCACTCTGCATGTCTGATGCCCATCTAATTCTCTGTAAGCTCACCCTCTGTCGATGGTCCGGGTAACACACACACACACACACACACACACACACACACACAAAACGCACGCACGCACGCATGCATGCACACACACACACACACACACACAAACACACTTAGCATTTCTATGTCCAAATGGTTTTCCATATTCCAGGTTGTATGACCTTTCCCCTTGGGGGACATGACCCACATCAGCGTAATTCAAACTGGGATCTCCAATAGTCTCTAAGTTTCTATTGACACAATAAATCTTCAGTACAATGTAGTGTAGTCATTTGGAGAGAGTGAACCACAACCACACCTTCAGTCTAGACCAGAGGTTCTCTTGGGCCTTGTGGCAGGGGATAGTGCTTATTGCATTAATAATTCTGCTAAAGTTGTACATCCTAAAGCAAGCTAATTTCCATTTTTCTGCAAAATAAAATAGCTGCCTTAGAATCTCTGATTTGGAATAATATGTGCTCCCATTTTTTCCACAAAGGAGCAAATCTACAAACTGGTCTCATTGTTTTCTTCACACCCAGAAAGTATTGGATGGGTAGAAAGCCCTCATCTGACTCTACCTGTCATGTCTTAGCTAAATCATAAGAAACAGGGATCCAGAAAAATCACAAAACGCCTGCACTAAGAAGCTTGAGAAACAGTGATAACATTTATTTTCCTAGTCCTGGTTATCTTAAAAGAGGTGTGTTCTCCTCATGATAACTTTTCCCTTTTAGAGGGCATAGTCTCTATGGAATCATGTTTTTGAGGGTTTTTGTCATATAACGTATATTATACCTTCACCATCTTTCTTTCTTCAGAGGCAAAAAGAGGAGATAATTGAACAAAAGAATGCAATGTGGAAATAAGAAAATTTTAACATTCTTTGCAAGGTTATTTTACTATTCTTGCTCATAATAGCTGGTTTCATTAAGTATAAACATCTAAGTAGGCTACTTCACTCTAACATGAATACATCACCTAACAATTTGTATCGGGGATGATGAGAACAATGGAGCCAACTAAAGATAAAGTCTAAGGCGGTGCAGAACTTTTCTTCAGGCTCACTGAAATAGTCTGAGACAGTTACTGACATCCTTGTGTGGCATTGCACCACAAGGGTTCCCCCAAAGAGAGTTCTCGTTGTGCATGCATGAGGAGTTTCTGGTCCCCAAATCCACCATGAAGTCTGCTAAAGTAGTAACACGGGAAGGACTGCTCAAAGAGAAAAGCGAAGGTGGGGCTAAGCTGTCAAAATGGTGACTTTCCCTGTGCCAACTGACCCAGTCTCTCATTCTGGAAATGCCTTCCAAATTCTAGATGCTAAGTGAACAAAAATAGTGTGCACACAGCCCTTAAGCTTTAGAACCCAAAATTAAATTCAGGTGACCAGGGTCCAAGAGGGACAGGAATGCACAAGAAAGTAGCCCCAGTCATCAAAATCTCTGGCCTTCTACCTACCATGGGGACCTTGTAAATTCCTCCATGGGTTGGAATCCAAAGGTGGTTTGTGTGGTAGGGACTTGAAATATTCTTTATGGCTGCAGTGAAATAAGGAGCCGTGTAAGCCAGCTGAGTGCCCTGAGAAAGTCTCAACTCCTCCCATCCACCATTTGTGCTTGGCGAGCTCTCTGGAAAGATCTAACTCACCCTGTCCATGACAGTGTACATTGGAACATTGCTGGGATGTGTTTAAGTGTGATGTAAGCTGATTCTGTTATGAAAACAGTGTCATTTTAACTTTGGAATGACATCTGTTCTATGTCACCACTCTATCAGGATAAATGATGCAGAGAGGTCCTTTTGTGGGGGGGGATCTTGATTTGCCGAATATGGCCAACGATGAGTAATTCTCCATTCTTCTCAGACTGCCTCTGTTAAAACCAAAACTAAGAAAAAGATCCCAAGAGTAAGTTCCTGCTAATCTCACATTGACCAGTTATCGTGTAGAACCAGGAGCATGTGTCGAAATACATAAACTCTGGACCTGTGATTTTGTACTTGTGCTTTTCTGAATGAGAAGAATTTGGAAGGCAAAGTTTCTTTGCAAAGCATGGAAGAGTTTTTTGTTTGCTTTCAAAGTCCTAATTTCTGGCGCCCTAAAAATACAATGAGAATTTCTTCACTGTTATCTCTAAAACTTTCTTTTGCTGTCATTCATCTTCTGGAGAAGTTTCTGTCTTACAGGAAACAAGCCTCGCGCAATGCTAGGGGTTTCTATCGCCAGCAGTCTAGTCCTCTACAAGGTGTTTCTCTGCGTTGTGGATCGAGAAATGGCCTGGAGGATGGCTTTAGGACAGCCCGTAGACCTTCCCTCCAGCCTCCATCCAAAGCAAATGATGATCTAGTCACCAGCCCCAAAACAGATCCCCCTTATTTTCCTTCAGTCGGCTTTCTATACTCTATACGTAGCCTGCTCTCCACTTCTTAGAGCACTGATCTTGAAGAGCTCCCTCCAGTAGGACATTGACGGGAAAGGGCAGTGACTACAGAATTGCTGTAAACATTGTCTGAGTAACGATCACTCTGGGAATAAGTTCAGATGTACGTTCTAGGCCAGGAAGTGTCTTGAGAAAGGACCTATCCAGTATTAAGTCTGTACATTTATGAGCATTTTCGGAACATACTTTCCATACTCCTGAGTGGAGATCAAATACCGCATCCCTTCCTATGGGTTTTCAGTCTCCTTTTTTTCTCTATCTTACTGTGCAATTTATTCTGTAGAATATATTCTGTTGGCTGGGTAACTTTTACTAATAGTCTTTTTAAAACTAACACTGTCCCACAGAAAATGAAATTAATACTTGAAATATTTTACAGGAATGACATGAAATAATTAGATGTCAGTTGAGTGGACACTTTGGAGAACACACACCATATCTGATATCTGATATTTAAATATTTAAATCTGATATTAATATTTATAAATAAGTTTCCCAGGTAAGAAAAATGAAAAAAAAAAAACCTTGTTTGTAGCATCCCATGGGAAAGTACCAGTGTTCAGGAGACTAATGTCCCACCTACCCACAGTTGTTTTCAAAAGGAAGGTTTGCATTGCTGCGACCTTCCCCACATAGCTCTATTGTGTCTAATTTCTATATTTTACTCATGGTGACATGATTGATTATATTATACCTACATCTTACATAGAACCAACACATGTCTAGTTTAGGAACGAACTTGTACAAAAGACGTTTTCGATTACTTAAGATTGAAATAGCGTTTAGTTATTTGACTTTGTCTTATAATTTCAGAGAGTCTCCAAGATTCTCAACTTTTCCCTTCTTTTTCACAAACACTGACCCGGATTAGCAAGTCCTCCGAGAAGTTTACGGCTCTGCTTTCCTCCCCATCTGATCAGTGTTGTTGAGTTTCCCTTGCATGTGTTGGTGGGTGAGAAGGTAGTCAAAGCTTCGTTTTTGCTCTAGGCAGCTGACCAAACTAGAGATGGGGAGAAAAAGCCCTGATTTCTCTCCATGAAAGCCGTCCACCCTATGCAGCATTCTCGAGTGGCCATCCACCCTAGACCTTTGTCAAGAGACCTAATCAGAACCATGTGGGTAGCAACATTCTTAGTTCCACAGAGCGGGTGTGGAAAGTAAAACAAGCTAAGCTAAAAGCCCAAACAGGAAAGCGTTTTGGAGATCAGTTTCCCTCTGGATACCCAATTCTTTCCCATTCTAAAAACACTAAATTGGACTTGAGATTCCTTGCTTAGAGATTTGAAGAAACAGAAGCTAACCCAAGAACACACCTGCCAGAGGCGCGGGATGCCAGCCAGAGGAGGAGGGCATGAAAGGAAGAGTGCCTGCTAATGTGGCAAAGCACCTCTCTTTCATTTAACCATCTGCCTAATTAAGTGGATTCCTTAGGCTTTCATTCATAAAGGTCAGTGGGTAGGTTAAGGAATGAATTGATTGCTTAGAAGCTGGCAAGCCCTTCTTAGGGAACATTTTTCTCTATGATGGCTTTGGCATTTGTGATTTTTCTGGTTCATTTCTACCCTTAAACTGTGCCCAATAAGATTATAGTTTCATCCCTATCCATCAGCTGTCATGTCTGCTAATGATCTCTGAACTTAGAGAAAATAATGCAGTTGTCTGCTTGCATGAAACACGGCTCCCTCATACACGAGAGATGTATCACTTATGAATGATTGCCTGGTAATTATATCATCAGACCTCTAACCAGAAAATGATGAAAATAGCTTTGCATGGAGAAGGACAGACAAGCCTGGTCTAGTTCTTCAGTAAGATGTGCCAAGTCATTGTGGATTGGCAGCTGCTAATATGTGGGTTATATAAAGTTATACATACATACAGGTTGTAGAATAAATTGATACACCATAAAGAGCCCCTCTCCACCCCCACAAGAATACTCTGTGGACTTAACAATTCTATCCCATAATAAACTGACTTTTACCACGAATCGATATGCTGAAAGAAGATGAATTGGAAATTTTCTCTGTTAAAATAAAATCTGCAAGAAGCACCTTCTCTTTTCATTCTCTGAACATGATATCTGATCAGTGTAAGAAAGTGTTATGGAAGAGAGTCAATTCCATGAGCTATGTAAAGGCAGAGAATGATAAAAAATTAATAATAATAATAATAGTAATAAAAACTAGAAAGATCTACAGTTTTTGAAGCTTTTCTCTTAATGTTATTTGCCTCTTAATCTGAAGATAGGAGCACACCTGATATTTTTTTCATGCCTGTTGATGGGTCTTTACCTTAGATTTTACGGACACTGTTTAGCATTAGAGTTTTCTCTTGTTCACCTTCTACCTACTACATTGTCAGAGGTTCTGAACTCAGGGAAAGGGGGAAGGCATCTGTGGTGTTTGTTGTAAGAAGGTCTCATGTAGCTCAAGCTATTCTTCCCCCCACTATAGGTAGGAGGATGATCTTGAACTTCTGGTCTTCCTGCCTCCACCTCCTGAGTTCTAGGATCATAGGCATAGTGGCACATGCCCACTTTATGCAGTGCTGGGGATAGGACCCAAGGCTTCCTGCATTCTAGGTAAGCCTCTATCAACTGGACTTCCTCCCCAGCCCCTGTGAGTTTGTTTATAAAGCTCCAAGGAAAATTCTGGATCCAAAAGACCCACTGGCCTAATATTGTGGGGCTTTTTTTTTTGTATTTTCGAGACAGGGTTTCTCTGTGGCTTTGGAGCCTGTCCTGGAACTAGCTCTTGTAGACCAGGCTGGTCTCTAACTCACAGAGATCCGCCTGCCTCTGCCTCCCGAGTGCTGGGATAAAGGCATGCGCCACCACCGCCTGGCATGGAACTTTTTCTTGTAAGTCTCTGTGGTAGTCTGAATGTAATTGGTCCCCATAAACTCATAGGGAGTGACACTTTTAGGAGGTGTAGCTTTGCTGGAGTGGGTGTGGCCTTATCGAAGGAAGTGTGTCACTGTGGAGGCAGACTTTGAGGTCTCATATATGCTCAAGTCATGTCCAATGTCTCCATTCACTTTCTTTTCTCTACAATCAAAGATGTAAGACTCTCAGCTACCTCTCCAGCACCATGTCTGCCTGCACTGACATGTCCCACCACAATGATAAAGGACTAAACCTCTGAAACTGGAAGCTGCCACTTCAACTATTTTTCTTTATAAGAGTTGCCATGGCCATAGTGCCTCTACACAGCAATAAAAACTCTAACTAAGACAGTCTCAGAGCCACACAAGTTCAGAGGCAGTTTCATCGGAGATTTTTGCTGGGAATCCGTTTCTTCATTATTAATCTAACTTTCAATTTCTTTTTCACATCTTCTTTTAAAAAATCACCAGCCATTACAGCTTCTCCTCTTTTATATTGCAAAGCTGAATGCATCAACAATATTCCACCTCAAGCTCCTTCCTTCCCCACTCCTGCCTCTGCCATCACAACAGAAATCAACTCTTTGGCCTCGCTTCTAAAGTATGGGCCAAGGCGTTATTACAGCCTCTAAGTTAAAACACATACACCCTACCCTTGACCCCACAGTTCCTAAGGACCCTGCAGTTGCTCAGTGTCCCTATGGCCCACCTCTTCCCTTCCACAGCCCCACTTCCCCACCCTCTATCCCTCTTTAGCATGCTGTTGCCAGCAAATATTCAGGAAAAAGATTTCCCATCCTGTGGGCATTCTATTCTAAGATAATTCTTTGGGGAAACAAAAATCAATCTGCACACAACACGAGTATCCTCAGTTGCCATCTCACTGGGCATGACAGACACACTGCAAACTCCCCTCTAAGAGTTTCATCTCCATCGCAAACATGTTCTCCGTAAGGTCTTTCAGACACGGCCCATCCTGCCTTGTATTGAACACATCAAGGAAAGGGTTTATTATCTCCATCTTCCTAGTCCCTTAATCTTTTAAATTATGTTGTTACCCTTCTCCCATGCTCAGACCCATTAACTTAAAATAGCTAATATCTTTTGAACAGCAAAAGATAACCATAGAGAAGAGATTTAAGCAAATCAGGGAGAAAATGTCCAGGAAAAAGGCATTGTGACCACTTCAGTTCTTCTCCAAACTTTTTCTCAGCGTTAGTCCTTCCCTTTGCTTCTCACAACACTAGATTGATCCCATAAGTTTTCTCAGCCCACCTCAGCTGCCCTGCCGTAAGCAGGAAGGAACTTCCGAAGCTCTACTCTAACCTTCTGGCCCTCAGCATCATAGAGAGCTTGCTCATCACAAGTTCTGGCCTACATGCCTGTTCCGAAATTCCATCCTCCTTTCCAAATGCATGGAACTTCTGTGCATCCCAGCTATTCTTTGAGAAACTTGTGAAAGTCAATAAATTCACAGATTTCTAAAATCCACATAAAAGTCAAATTTGATTTTGTATCTTCTTTCAATCCTGCTGGCTTGATTTCAGGACTCAGCTCATCTTCAATAAAGGCTCATTCTGACTGTCATCAGAGTCATTGAGGAGTGCCGTTTCTCCCAGGCGGTGGCGGTGTTCTGCTATGTGGTGCTACCTATGCGCAGCTTTGTATTATTTTGTTTCTCAATTCCATGATGTCACAGTGCATAAATTCTTGACCATCACAGCAGGCAGCTTAGTATCTGGCTTCCATCTATTGCATAGGCCTAACGCTTTCTGGGTGCATCTTTGGAATGGATCTTCTCTCTTAATGCCTAACATCCAACAACCTGCTCTACCCCAGGAACCAGGTCACACCTAATCTTAACTAGTTTCAATCAGTTTCATTCTACTGTGACGGGACAGACCCACCTAGCCCTGGCAATGGTATTACCTGTTCCTACTAAACCCTTGTTCTCTACTTTGCCTTCAGCCCCTCTCTACCAATACCTTTAAAAAACAAAGAAAAGATAGGAGAAAATGGCATGTTATTCATGCCTTAAATTTTCTTGAACTGCAGTTGCCTATAATATTAAATTACTGACATCGCTGACCCCAAGATGTTTCATTCCCTTCCTATATCCCATTTCTAACCCTTGACATGCCACACTACCAACTGAGTAACTTAAATATTGCTTGTGTTTGTGTGTGTCTGATTACTCATTGTATCAAGAGAATGATATTCCTTTTACTTCCTTTTTCACACCTCTTCTTTTATCATTTAGTTACATTATTTTTTGGTTATAATTCTCTCACCAGCTCCTCTGTCAGTTCTGCATAAAATAATATGATTGCAATCTTGCATGTAATTCAGTCTTTCGATATTTCAATTTTTGATAAGTTAATTTGAAAATTTAATACATATGGCCAAGCAACATTTTGTCAAAATCTGGCCAAAACCACTCATGGTAGATAAAAATAAAATGAAATATGTGCTCAGACATGAATTTATGTTAGATAATTGGATTTTCTGCTCATGCAAATCAGGTCAGTTTACAATTCACTGACTAGTATTTTCTCTGGTAGAATGTGTACTTCCCTGCTTCCATCTTGTGATGAGAAATAGATCTTTGCAGTCTAAAGGAGGAGCTCACAGAGAGCGATTTGTGGAATTTCAATTTGTTTTCTCTAACCTGCAGACAGGTTTTCAGGAATGAGAAGCTGCAGAAACAAAATTAGAGCACCTTCTATTTTTTCAGCTTTGGCAGTCAGACTGGAAGATAAGAGGCCAAACATTTCTCCAAATATTATTTAGATGCTTCCTGGCTTCCTTCTTTTTGAATGCTTATGCCAAAGGTCAGAAACAGTCATGGTAGTCCATAGTCTTAAAAATCCCTTTTTCCTTCCTTACAAAATTGTATCCACGTGACTTTGTATTTCCCTTGGCTTCAAACTCTCATTTTGCTATTGATGTTGTTTTAAACATCACTCACCAGTCTCTGACCTGACACACGTACATGATAAACTCTAGTAAAATGGAACTTGCTGCTTGTACGTAGCGGGCACTTTCCTTCCCCTGATCATTTGTACTAGGTTTGTTTTTTTGGTATTTTATCTGACTTTGGCCTATGTGTGTGTCATGCTGCATTGTATCTCTCTCTCCCTCTCTCTCTCTCTCTCTCTCTCTCTCTCTCTCTCTCTCTCTCTCTCCTCTCTCTTAAACACACACACACAGACACACACACAGACACACACACAGACACAGACACACACACACACACTGTCTTTTGAATATATTTCTGCCTGGAAGAACTTTCTTCTCTTGCTTCAAGACTCAGATCATTTATTCTTGACTTTAGTAAGGTCCCTCCTCCTCTGTGCTCCCATAATACAGAGGCCTATTTACAATTAGTACAGATGGAAAAATATGTAGTCTTTGCTGTCCACATCAGTCCTTTCCCGAATCTATGAACTCGCACTCCCCTATTCTTTTCTGACACTAATATAGGCTCAATGCATAAACCTATCCTTAGTAAAGACTATGGAATGGATGAATGGAAAAACACCCTGCAGGAATCTGACATGTGGTTCAGAAGTACATCTGACCTATCCCAATCATATCCATGCCATGAGCTTGAATCACCTACGTACCATTCAGTGCTTGCTTACTTGGTGAAATCAATAGTAACAAACCTACTGGTTTTTTATCCTAAAGTTTATGTTGATTGCCCTTGCTGAGAAATGTAAAGAACCATCACAGATTAGGAAGAAAAAAAAAAACTCAAGTACAAACGTATGACAGTGAGCTCAGTCATGTCAATCATAATTACCAGGAATCATCCCTAGGCTTAATTATCACAGTGAATGCAGGTGTCAAGTCCCTGAATAATGTCAGTACTATTGACTATGGTGGTACTGTCCAAAGAGTTCACATAATTTGGGAACATCAATTTCCAGAGCTATATGATTGATGGAGCTTGTAGCTATATGACGGAACCTCTCCCTTCCCCTCCCAGTCTCATCATCCTTTACACGCTTGTCTCAGGAAGCCTGGCTTCTTGAAAGAAGAGCTGGTCAAAACTGTAATAAAGATTTTGATTATCCTACAGATGCAAGCGAAACCACTAGAAAGGGAGTCAAGATCTATGAACATTGTACCAAGTAGCAAATGAATATAGAAGGGGGAAGTCTGTAACTACGATAACCTTCTAAAGGTTTTCTGTTCCACATAACATAAAAAGTGCAGGCCTGTTTGTATTGAATTACTCACCATATTAGCCCTGCCTCTGAGAATCACTTCAAACCTTCCCTTAGATGACATTTATTTCCTGGGTTATGTAGCTAACTCAGCTTAAATCCAGTTCTACAAGATGTGTTTGTACAAAGGCTAAAATCTAATATGATGTCATCATCATGAATAATTAATGAGGGATTTGTTTGTCTTCTGTCAGTCATCTGTACCTGCCGCTACCAGTTCTGAAAGGCTTTGGTTCTATAAATATGAGATAGAACTCCAAAGCGAGGCAGGACAAAAGTGTGGGGAGGCATCAGGTGTTACTGCATTTGCATTCACATAAGAAACCTTTATTTTCCCAAATGAATATTTCACCCTTCAGACATCATTTCCCCATGCGTTTTTGGAAGAAATTGAAGGAGTTTTAGTTTACTGAAAGGGTTGTCAAATTCAAACTGTGCAAACATAGTTGCAGAATGAGAAAATGAAGTGGCTGAACTGTAATCACAAAGGCACTTCCCATTTGAGACTGTTTTAAATGAGAAAGTCTTCCAATATTTGCTATTACATTTTTTAATATTAAGCCTGTGAATTGCATCTATTTTCCCTCCTTTCATTTTTTATGAAACTGAAATTCATGGAAAGTGACTACATAAGGTCATACTGTTGAAAACTCTAAATCTAGGTGAATGTCTGCTCTGCCCACACAATTCTCTGAACCAAAAAAAAAAAGAAAGAAAGAAAGAAAGAAAGAAAGAAAGATGCAGACTACCTACAAAATTTTCAAAATAACCTAAATCCTGAGATAACAATGAAGATTTATTTTCCGGACCCTAAGCAAACTATATACCCCATAATAAAATGAAATTATTCTAAAAGCTGCTTACAATGTCCACCCTACGATGTGCACTTTAAATGTAGCCACATCAGAAAGAAGTCGATAATCAATTGACAAATTTCTTACCAAATGCTTCCTCACTGTGTTTGGCCCAATAGTTCAGATTTAGTAAACAGTGTCATTATTTGCATTTTGTAAGCCAGCTGTGGTTCTCTAAAGCTTAACTGAGGCAAACTTCCATCAGAGCAAGAATATAAACAAGGAGGGGGAAAGCAAAGCACGTTTCTCCTTCAAAGCCAATAGAGTCCATTCTGGCTTTGCTAATTTTGATTTTAAGCTTCAAATTGCTCTAATCATCGAACAGCTAAATTGTTCCCTTGCTAATTTTGTCTTACCTATAAAGCGCCCTGAGTCCCTTCCATTAAGAACAAAGGCTTGAAAATGATAACTCTTCGGTGGGTTTTAGGTGAGCAGAATACCCACGAAGGGTCATAAAAGCCACCTAGGTGCTGTTCCTGTTGGGTTTGCAAAGTCAATTTGGTTTCCTAATTGATGTCGGTTTTAATTCTTATGTGTTGTCATCAGCTCTTCCAGAGGCCTCTTCCCCACAGAGGCACCCTCTCAGCATCCTTGGACACCAGTACAAAGCCAATTCCTTCCATAATTAGTCCCTTTCAATTAAGAAAATTAAGGCCCTTTTAAAAATAGAAAGCTGTTTCCTAAGTGTCACACACATACAAATATATATATACCGTTACTAACCGTTCCTACCACAAGAAAATAAGGCACCTTCGGGTTTCTTGCTTAGTTTTTGGTGAGGATTGATGCACAAGAACACTGGTCCCTGTAAGAAGAGAACAATGCACAAAACATGTGCCCGGATGAAGGAAGGGATGCTGATATGATGGTGGTTTCGTTTTGAGTGTTTATTACTTTTCCTTGGCTCTTCATTGTTGTGTCCGTAGCTGGGTATTTGTTGGAGGTCAAAGACTGTCTAGGCCATGATTCTATACAGCCGTCCATACTTCAGGAAGCCCAAACTTGTACTGTGTAAGCCATTAACTTTATAAAGTGCCCCTCAGTGTGAGGGACAGTGTAGAAGAGACAGTGATTACAGAACCAACAGAAAAACTGAAAGGTGCTTGCTTCTGAAGTTAGCATGAGTTTGTACTTAATTTTAGATCAGGGGAGACTCAGCAAAGGTTTGCTACCAATAGTGGTAAACTTGCCTTCAGTAGCCAGAAAGGAAAAACCTGGGGTAACAAGTACTCAAAAACCTGACATGAAACCAGATAGAGTCTGGAAATGAGTTTTACACTGATTCTAGAGGCCACTAGTTTTGAGATATTGGATGATTTCATTTAATTTCAATTTGTGTAGGGTGATGTGGCACATGCCTTGAATCCCAGTACTTGGAAGGCAGAGGCAGGCAAATCTCTGAGTTGGAGGCCAGCGTGGTCTACAGAGTGAGTTCTAGGACAGCCAAGACTACACTGAGAAACCCTGTCTCAAAAAACATAAAGCAAACAAATAAAAAAATTCAATTTGCTTCTCTCGTTAATGAGAGGTGAACATGGATGTCCATGATAAGGATTGGGAGATTTTTCTTTTCTTCTAGACAAGAAAATGAAGCATTTAGAAAGGCAAAGGCTAAACCCCAATGGCAACGCCTAATACTATGTTGATGACAACCTGGGAATAGTTGCTTAGATGCAGGGGACTTGGCTTTGGCAAAGCCTGTGATATAGAGAGAATTCTTTGTTGGGAAGCAAACATGAGGCTTTGTGAGGTAGGCATGAGGGCCTTCTGGGGAAACAACTTTGACAACAGAATCCTGAAAACCTTCCCAGAAAAAGTAAAGACAAAGGTTAGTTGTAACCAAGGAGAGGACACACAAAGTTTCCAAATGGCAAAATTAAGACAAGAACTCACAAAGAACCCAGTCGAGTAAGAGGGTCTGAAGGAGGTTACTATCCATAGTGACAAAAAGGTTCCAGATATTAATAAAAACCAAAGGGAAAATGGTCGCCTCTGAAGGCCTAATGCCAAATAGCTCAGCCAAAGAAAAACACATGCTAGAGATTTTCCTTCTATTTATTAGGAGCTAAATAGTTTCAAAGTGTCCAGGTGAGAGAACCAGAGACATATCCATCAGTCATTTAGTGGTTGCACCACCTGAGATAGTGGACTCGCCACCCGTGATCCCCAACATCGAGACTGTCACTAATTTTTTGTTTCCATTTCTCTATTTGTTAAATCTTAACAAGGAACCAGTACTTATCTAGATAAGCCAGAAGATGTTTTAAGTAAAAGAACACACATTATCTCGAAGCTGTCCACATTGTTATGATTCTGCATAGTGAGAAAGAATGTGAGGAGTCTCAACCTATGGATTCAGACTGGGGCTCACTGGCAACTTACTGTCTTCTGCATAAACAAGGATAGGGGAGTCTCTCAAGTGCAAGATTAGTTTTCGTTTTGTTTTGTTTTTAGATTTTCAGGGAAAGATAGCCAAAAAGTTACCCTGAATATCTGATTCGAGAAAACAAATGTGTCTCTCATTGATTCCTCCTGATGTTAGGGATGGATCTTTCCTGAACTTCTTAACATCTATTCCCTTAGCTGTTTATTCTCTGTGGTTAATGAGTGCTTGCGATACGTCCAGTCCCTTCTGCTTTTCTCATCAGACCCTCTTGCAATCTGATGATGAAAGAATTATATTTCTTTAGGTGAGGAAATTAAGACAAAGATGAAGTGACTTGCATGAGACCACAGACAGTCCGGAAGCAAAAGACCCAGTTCTTCACTTGACACAGTGTCTTCCAGGGTCACAAAGGGCGCCCATCACAACATTCCAGTGCATAATACAATCACATGCAATAACTACTATTATTGCACTTGTCTCGCAGCACAGGAGCTTGAGCCTTAAGAGTAAAGAACAAATGTAAGTGCAGGTAGAAAATGGGAAACAAGATGCCAGACACCTGAGTCTTGCCGCTGAGAGGGCTTCTAAAGTCCTTTCACCTTGTTAGTAATGTGGAGATGCTCGGAATCATGAGCCCATTGACATAACTACTATTATTAGTAATTACTCATGGGAAAAATAACATTAGAACAATTTAAACTTACCTAGGAACTTCTTAGAAGACTCTTTTGCCATAAGCAAAACTGAACCCCACCTGGCCTTCCAACCTCACATCTCGCTTGCTTGTTAGACAATATTTCTGTTATATATCATGAAATACAGAATTAAATTGAGATGTGTTTTTAAAAACTGTATACCTAGAGACAGAAATATGGAAAGCTTAATTTAGTGTAAAGTAGCACTCAAATACTAAACAAATAGAGCTGAGCTGCGATGGCTTGGTAGGAAAAGCAACTGCCTTGTAGCACAGGGACCTGAGTTCCATCCCAAGCACCTGCATTAGGAAAGGCTGCACATGGCAATGCACACTTGTAGTCCCAGCACTACTGAAGAGGATGCAGCACACCACCAGGGCACACTGGTCAGGGCACCTGCCTTACCTACTTGCAAACTTTCTGGCCAATGACAGACCTTGTCTCAGAAAAGGTAGACAACACCAAAAAATAACACTGGGACCTGTTCTCTGACCTCCACATGCATTTTATACATGTGCAGGCATGACTTGATACACATGTGCACACGGACACACACACGAAGTCACAGAACAGAATTGTGGAATCTAAACATCAGCATGAGTTCATGGCTTCCTGGCTTATTCTAGCTATGTTCAAGGAAGTATTTGGTGTCTGTCTCTATGCATATTTTATGCGAACGCATGCAGAGAGATTGGTTTGCTGCAGTCTTCTGTGGTTATGAAGATGGGAAGGGAGGAAATAAAAAAAAGGAAGAATACGAGTTTAAAGATCTAAGAAAGTCCAACTGATCTATCAATAATTCGAAAACAGTCTCCTGAGATGTTTTCAGCATATTCCTGGGGTCGACCTGCAACATTCTAAGAGTGCAATTCTTCTGTTGTTCTCCCCAGAAACTCTCTACTTTGAGCAATATATATATATATTGCTCAAATATATATATATATATAAAACGTATATATACACACATATATGAAATAAGGTCTAAAAGCAATAATCTTTGGAAAATGTCTAATGCTGATGAAGGAGGGCTTTTGAGAAAGCTTGGGGAAATAGCCTTCCTTGCAGTTCAGCCTTATCAATTTCATTTTATTCTAAGTTCTTACAGAAGGCTGTTGGAAGATTTTTGTTGGCTGGTAGAAGTTGCAGTCTCCCCCATGGCCTGGCAGCTTATCTGAATAGCTCGGCAACTTGAGACTTCTTCCCTTCAGCAGAACTTCGTGTTTCTAACTGCCCTTATCTGGAGAATATCCCTGAGCCTGGAGGAGTGACTTGTCTGAAAGTTGTCTATAAACCAGACCTCTGTCTCCATACTAGAAGTCTAACTTATCTTTAGCTTGAACCCTGACATAGATCCCTGCTAGGAGGCTCCCTTGCCACACGTATAATAACTTAGACGTGTGCTAGGAGCCTTGTGATAAGAACATGCCGCTTAACGCAAATTAGGGTTTGTTCTCAGGCTCCCAATCCTATATATTCCTTGCTCATGGCCGCCTGCAAAGCTTTCCGTTCCCACTACTGCACCTTCCCCTCTCAATCGGTGGCCCATAGGCCAAAAGGGAAAGAGTACCCACCCACAGAAAGAAGGCCATGAAAGATTGAAATTAAGGAGCTGATAATAGCTTCTAAACTTGAACCTAAGAAATGTATTATTTGGCATACAAAAGATCTTTGTCCCTTTATTTCCGCCCTACTCTCAGAATCTTACCATGTTCCCATGACTGGCTTCAAGCTCTCAATCTTTCTAAACTCTAGGTTTGCAGGCATGCACTGCCACTCCTAGCTTCCCACAAGACACTCTTAATATTAGCCTCAGTGTTGAGGTGTTCATCGAAATAATGTTTTCTAGAGAAGCTAGTTTCAAGTACAGAAAACAATGTCATATTATAGAAATATATGGCATCTTGAAAACCAACTAGGAAACACTATGTTGAGGAGCAGGAGAAGTTACTAAAGTTTGAAGTCAGAGTTTTGCACATGCAAAGATAACATTCTATCCTTAAGTTACATCCCTGATCCATGAATACATTTGAAGATGCTGAGAATCCTTCATCATTGTGTTCAAAGTGTGTCTCTCTCATAGAGTCTACAAATGCTGTTAAACAGTAAAAATGGACCAACGTCTGTTTTGACAAATTTCAACCATCATGGCCAGCCAATATGTCTGATACTCGATCCATTTTATTTTTCACTGAATGGATAATTGTCTCAGCATGTGGCCTTTAATAACAATCCCTGGCTCCCTATACATGTACTCCCTTAAGACTGATGTTTATTGACTTCAAATGAGTAATCATTAGGTTAATATGTAAATATCATAAAGTTATAGACAGACTCCAGGATACCTTTGTCTCTTTTTCTTAATAGACTTTGCTAGTGTAGTTTATTGGTATCCTGTCAAATTGGATCAGAACTCAGTAGGTATCAGAATGCCTAGTACACTAGTTACTGCAACAGTAATCCTGTATTTTTGCAGCATCACCTGAAATCATCAACAGAATCTTCCAAGGAAAAGACGATTGCTCATGGGTTCTCTTGATTACTTGTTTGTTTGTTTCAAGAAGGGTAGCTTGTGAGTTTCTCAGTTTGCTTCCATGTTTTTAAGGGGATTTTGATTGTTAACAATTTGTTTTCACCTTGTTTCCTTTGTCTTATCGCCAAGATTTATGTTGTGGGAGCGGGAGGGCCTGGGACAAGGGGAGTAAATGTAAATTTTTCTTTTAACAATAAAAAAAGATAATAAAAAATAAAACATGAACAGAGGAAAATAAAAAAGAGCAAGTTATTCTGGAAAATCTTCACTCCAGGATCCTTGGACATTCCCTTGGTCTCCCTGGAGCAGCAAGATTTTAGCTGTCTTTGTCCCTCACTCTGTTTGAAGCAATGATTTCAGTTACTACTTAACAAGGCAAAAGAGATCAGGGTGCAAATGACAGTCCTGGAGAATCACTTTGATTTAGCCACTTCAGGAACTCTCCTCTTCAGAGTCTATTTAAATGACAGACTGGCAGCATCACTATTTGCTAGGCTCTGTTTCACAGAAGGAGCTCCAGGAAGAGGGACTTCGGACTCTCTGACATGCCACTGGTAGTGAATGAGGACCCAGCAGAGCTGGAATTGTGAAGCTAAGCATTATGACATTGTTTTCCTTGCTTCTTTGAGTTCAGGGTCCTGCACTTAGCTATCTTAGTATTTAGGGTGTGGTCCAGAGCTGTAGCTGAGAGTGGATTTGTGGGACCTGCCCCCTACTTCGTTTGTTGTTTCCCCACCATTTTCCAATTACCCCTTTGATGATTGGGCAGACAAGCAAAGAAGAACTTCAAAAATTGGCCACTATTTCCAGCTAGGCATCACTGAGCCTCTGTCCCCACCATACTTTTCAGCTTATAATCACAAGAGCCTAACATTTATTGCCCTTTACAAATTTATTTACCATCTGATCTTGTGACAACCTGTGGAGCTCCATCAGCAACTTCATTAACAATGACACTCATTGTTTGATCATCACAGCACTGCAAACATATCATAATTGTCATGTGTGAGGTGTATTATTCCCATTTAAGAAACTGTTTCTTTGATGTTTTGAGGGAAGTCAAGTAGAACCCACTCAATTACCTGAATGAGAAAGCTCTAGAGCCAAGTGAGGAACCCAGTCATAAGATCTTCTGCATACTTTTGCCATTTCAAAAGAATAAAGAGATGGACTCATGGGTGCATTTCCTGCCACCATCTTAGCGTGGGATATTAAATTCCCTGATGAGTCAATGCCTAATGTTTATCCCTAGCTTCCTAATGATAACGTAAAAGTATTAATAGAGATAGGAATAGCAACCTGTTCATATCTGGAATGTTTATAAGAAGAGAGGGTTGATTTAGATCACTTAAGGAAATATAGCTAATATCTATTCAGAAGTCTCCTCTGATTTTCATTCCTTTTTTCTAAACCCAAATCAAAAACCGCTCACTGATCAATTTTGGAAAAGAAGGAAAAAGTTTAAAGTTTAACAGAAATTTAAGACATGCAGAGCACGCCATGCAGAGCAATCTTATTGCTCCTTGTGGAGAGAGAGAAATGAATGCCAACAAGGGAGATGGAGAGGGCCCGTGGTGGTGGGTGAGTGTGGCAGACATAACCTATGATTAGAACCCTTTCTTTTTCAAACAAGTGCTGTTTCTAGCATTTTCATAAAAACCTTAGACTCCTGGAGAAGGAAATAAGCCCTGGAAGCCAGACCTGGGGTAACAGCCACCAGAAATACTTAGCATGTCAAAGAAGGCTGGCAGATCTTGATGCTGAGGGAAGCAGGCAGTTTTCAGTAAGGATGCCTCTGAGACCCTGGTCTGAGGGGAAGTGGAGCTGACAGACACAGGCAAAGTACTTAACTTTGATATAAATGGTTTGCCCTGTCTCCTGGCATGCTGCGTCCCAGCTTCTTCTTTGTAATACTCACAGAATTGGAGGCTTTACTGAAAGTTCTGTAAAGTTACTGTAATACATAGTATTACACTTTCTCACCCAAGAAAACAGTCCTTTGTGAAGACTGACATATTGTAAAATTTGCAGGTTTTTATTTTCCCCAGCACTGGCTCTTTGAGGTAGACCACAGATACCACAGAAGCAAATCGATTTAAAAATATACAATTCAGTGGATTTAGTATGTCCTCAGAATTTGCAACCATCACTGATGTCAAATTCAGAAACTTTGTCCATAAAGTAAAACCCCATACTCACCCACGGCATTTCAGCAACCTAGTGAAATTCTTCTGGTACATTCTCTGTCTCTGGATATGTCCATTCTGGAGTGTGTGTGTGTGTGTGTGTGTGTGTGTGTGTGTGTGTGTGTGTGTGTGTAAATGGAATTACACAGTATGTCATCTTTGGGCCTTGCTTCTTGCACTGAATATGCTCTCTAAAGATTTTCTATGCCTTAGTATATGTCAATATTCCTTTCTTTGTATTGCCAAGTGATATTCTGTTTTGTAAATAGATCTTGTTTTTTTTATTCATCCATTGGTTGATAAATTCTTGTCTTTTTGCAATTTTTATGTTCTTTGCCACACACCTAGAAGTGAAATTAGTTGGTTCTTTGGCGACTCTACAAACCTAGAAGTGGAATTGTTGGTCCTGTGGCAACTCTCTTTTTAAACATCTGAGGACTTTTCCAAACTGTTCACTGTACTACTTTGCGTTTCTGCTGGTAGTAGATGAAGATCTTAATTTCTCCACATTCTCACTTAAGACGTTATCGGTTTCATCACATCCATCCTGGTGAGACTTGGTATCTCAGTGCAGCTTGGACTTGCATTTCCCTGGCAGCTAATCATGCATGTGTTGGCCATTTGAGTCTCTTCTTTAGTGAAATACCTTTTCAGATTCTTCTCCCCTGGGTGCTCAGTCTGTTTGTCTTTTTGAGTTGTGGAATGCTCTCCTGAAGACTCACTTCAGGTACTGGCAATATGGACATCACTTGTGACTTGAGAAGTTGCAAGGATCTTTGTGGTCAGTCCAGCAACACTTCTAAGTGTGAAAGTAGAGTGCGCATGTGCATTAAGTCCCAGTTCCACCCACGTGGTCTCTTCCTTTCTCCTCACAAAACTCAAAGGCTTCCTGGGGAACCAGAAAGAAAGAGGAGACAGCACCATCTTTGGTACAATTGACATCTTAGTTTTATTTACTCTGTGGCAAACAAGGTTGTGTGAAACATGTGACAGAGTTCCAATCTGCTGTTGAGAGGGAAATGGTTCTACATGAGTGTAAGCACTGCTGCCTTGGTGCTAACGGATTTTTCTCACCTATGTCATGAAGGTTGCCTGCTGAGAGGAAAGACAACTAACTCCCAGGTACACCACAGAATTCAGTGAAAGAGAAAACCAACACTCCTGTCTTGTGTTTCAACCCAGATTGCTCATTAGATCTAAAGTTTTGTTTTTTCTGGGACTTTCTCATAATCCCATCCATTCTACATGTACCTAATTTCATAAAAAGCTCACTACTGAAATGAAAGACACAGATTAACACCAAGCCAATAATGTTAGGTGTTATCAATCCCCACTTTCTCTAATGCAGTTTTTTAGACACCAGGATATACATTCTTGTAGTGCAAATTCTAATTGGTTTTAATAATAAAAAACAAAAGTCAGATATAGCAGTAAATGAAATGCTGAAAGATCAGAGAAGTAGAGCAACTAGCCACTAGTTCTCACCAATACTGAATCCTCAGACTGAATGGGCGATTCTGCCTCTATGAATCCTCAGACTGAATGCTGTGAGCTCCTGTCTCCTCCCTCTTTTTATTCCTCTCTCTGCCCAGTCATATCCCTTTCTATCTCCACCTCCCTAGTGCTGGGATTAAAGATGTGTGACTCCCAAATACTGGGATTAAAGGTGTGTGCCACCACTGCCTGGCCCCTGGGTGAACTGTGACTAGCTCCACACTCTGATCATGAGGCTTTTGTGTTAAAGCACAAACAACATATCACCACACATTCTGTATAAATAATAGCCAGCTACCAGCCCTGACTAAATATTAGAATCATCTGAAACATCTTTTAAAAGTTTGTTTGTACTGGGTCTGCACAACTGAAGAGTTTTATTTAACTTATCTGGAGTGAAACCAGAGACTGACAGTTTTTGATGATCCAAGGTGATTTTGACATGCCGGGATATCTGGAACAAACTCAAATCTATTATCCAATAAGAGTCCATTGATCTTCTTATCATGGCTTCTTGGACTTCACCATGCATGGGAATCATCTGGAAATGTTAAAATGTAGATACTAATTTTTGTAGACAAGAGTGGACCTGAAATTATCCAGTTGTATCAGGCAGCCCTGAATGAGGTTAAGCCTGCTGTGATTCAGCTACTCGGTCCTCAGTTTTGGTGAAGCCCTGTGTGTTTATATGACATTTTACAATTAAAGCTTTATCTCTTCTTCAAAGATTTAACCTCTCAAGGCAGCCATCATAGACTGTACCATGTCCTATATTTCTTTCAAAAATAGAAATAAAATTCTATCCTTGTTCATACACGAAGTCTTTGTGAATGTAAAGATAAAATAACAAGTCTGCATTTAACCTGAAACAATGGTCTCCATCATTTAATGTGGTCATAAACTACTGAGTAGTTGACTATGGAACCAGGTGGTTGGCAGTAGGTAATATAATTCAAAGGCGCTGGTCCTTGAAGTCAGTTCAGGAATAAAAAACAGCTAAAGTTGGCTACCACTGACTTCTTTTGAGTCTAATTTCCTCTGTATATCATAGGAAGTAAGAATTACTTCTAGGAATGTCAAGAAGACCTATGGACGAAGAAATAAAAAGTGCCTGATTTGATTCATCACTGAGTATGCCTAAATGAGGGTAACTCTTAAGGGGGTAAGGTATGGATACATCCAAATCTGTGATGTTCTCAGCAAAACTTTCAGTGTTAGAATCCAGAAAGGAATTCCTCCCCTCTAATCTCCAGACTCATCTTTTCCTTCCCATCTTCTTCTGATACCAAGGGCAGACCTAGAAAAATAAAGCCACAGCAAGACAAAGTAAGACTTAAATTAATTTTTTAAAAATGGAAAAAGGAATGCCACTCTAGCTTAATGAAAACTAAAGTATATTTTAACGAAGTTTTCTGTTTCAACCACCATTAAGAAAGTCATGACTTTCTTTCCTTCATGAATGACTCACCACAAGACTCTCTGGTAGTCTGTTTGAAGTTGGCTTCTATGAGAGCCATCAGGTAAGAAGGACTAAGAAGTAGAATCATATTGGTGTGTGTACATGAAAGGTACCACACCAAGACCAGAAGGGATGATCTGTATTTTTCAACTAAATAGCTCCTTTTAGAAATGAAATGAAAATAGCTTCTGTAAATGTCTTGGTCCTGTTGAGAAATATTTTATTGTTATCATAAGATTTTCAACTGTTTTATTCATTTCTAGAAAAGGCATTTTTTGTAGTTAAGAATGGAAAGGATCAAATGGGTTCTCCTCTCTGTCTTTAGAACAGTCATGATTGCTAAAAATAGCAAAGCACTTGTTTTTCTAGTCGTTCCTCATCAGAGCAATGATGTGCTAGTTAGTTCTGCTTGCTTAAAGGACTATGTTTACCCAACTCTTTCAGGCTTGATTTTGTCAACCTGTCAACTTAAAGGAATAGCATTTCTCTGACAGCCTCCTATGGGTGCAGTAGCATCCTATAATAGGGTTTTGGTGTGTCAATGGGAGACTTCGTGACCCCCTGATCCTTGAGATTCCATTTCTACTGCCAAATCCTGGGAAGTAAGAGCATTCTTTCAATGATTATCTAGACAGGCTAGCTGCACTCATCACCAAACCAGCCCCAGCTCGTGCAGCATGCTCTGTGGCAGATGAGCTGGAAGCTTGGTCTTCAAGGGTTGGACTCTGCTGAATGAGAAAAGGCAGTTGAGTAGTGTGTTTCTCGTGACTTTCTCGCGAAAATCATATTGGTTAGTTTCACCATTGCTACCTTCTGTTCTGAAGTAAAAGGTGAACATAACAAGCCATGGTTCCTGACTATTTTGTCTTGATTTAGAGAATTAACTCACGGCTGACTTCATCTTGCTACTTTAGATTGACTGAAATGGCCTTTAATAATCACATTTCTTATTAATAGCTTTACTGTACTAGAGAAGCTAAATCAATATATAATTTAACAGCTTCTCTTGCCAAGGGCATTATTGATTCTGTCTCTAATGATGTTGAAATGATATGCTGTTATGCAAATGATATCTATTCTAGGTGTCTTTAGAAAGGCATATATGGATATTTTTCTTTTATATATATATATATATATTTCTTTTATTTTTTCATATCACAATTGCCAAATGCTGAAATATTTTCAGAGAATTCTGATCCTGATGAATAAAGATGTTCCAATGATAAATTGCAAACAAGTTTTACGGGCTATTGTAGCTATCATCTTTGGGTATAGAAAATAAAGTTGTTGCAATGTGTTCTAGTTTCATTTCTGTTACTATGATTAAGTACCCTGACTATAAACAACATAGGGGGCAAAGGGTCTGTTCTTACCTTAGGATTCCAGGCTACAGTTCATTATTGCAGGGAAGTCGAGGCAGGGATTTAAGCAGTTAATCACATCACACCCACAATCAAGAACAGAAAGGAACAAATGCATCCCCACTACCTTGCTTACTGCTTTCAAATTTCACTTTTGTGACATAACTGAGTGCCCAGCCCATGACATGTACCGCCACATTGAAGATGGGACTTTCTACCTCAATTAACAATCAAGTCCCCCACAGATATTCCCACAGTTCAACCTGACCTGGGTGATTCCTCCATTGAAACCAGTGTTCCAGCTGGTTCTAATGTCCCAGCTGGTTCTAGGTTGTATCAAGTTGGTAATTAGGCTAGGCTCTATCCAGTTGGCACTTAAGGCTAACTAGCACACAATGGTAGAGAAATAGTGACTTTCTACAGTGATAACAAATGAGATGTCAGTGAGTGATTTGGGGGTACTGAATAAATTGGTATATTGTCACTTGGGCATAAAACCAGTGTCTCTCCTATACACTGAATTCCTAGAAAGGCTACTGCATGTATATGAACTAGGCTTTCTTTACTACTTTAGTACAATTGTATCTGTGACATGCTTTGGGGCTGGCCATTATCTCTAGCCTTTTCTTAGCTAACTCTCACATCTTAAACTAACCCATTTCTAATAGTCTGTATCACCATGAGGTGGTGGCTTACTGGAAGATTCTAACCTACATCCATCTCAGGCTGAAGAATCATGGCGTCTGCCACACTTCCTTTCTTCCCAGCCTTCTGTTCTGTCTACTCCGGCCACCTAAGGGCTGACCTATCCTACAGGCCAAGGCAATGAAAGCAACACAAAATTAAGAAGATCCCTCCTACACCAGAAAATGTTACCAAAATTAAAGAATCTCCATATCACTAAAACTTTCTGTTTATGTAAACCTACTGTTTCAAAAACTTTAATCAAATATTATCTCAGTAAATGTTATTTTCAAAATCTTGTTAAATCAGTATTTAGGAGGCTCTGAGTAAATTGTAATATACACCACACTTAAACTTTGTTAGTTAAAAGGTAATATTAGAATGATCTATTTTCAGATTCATCAAGAGTTATGTATGGTATCATTACTGGAGTTTAGATTTGCATAATATTTGCATTTGTCCTGTCTACTCATCAATCATCCAGAGCCATTGGACCATCGGGCATACATTCCTCAAGGCTGGATTGCAGGAATAATTCTTTGTGAAACATCACAATATATTTATGAAGTTGAAAAAAAATATAAATGCCATAGTTTAATGGAAGTTGAAATTCAGCTTGGCATGGAATGAAAATAATTACATATACAGTTGTCCCGTCCCTGTCACCACACTTTTGACACAGTTGTGTGAAATAGTTTCCATCTTTAAGAATGCAAACAAAACATGAACAACTTCCAAGGAACTTAAACAAGTTAAATTCTAAGATGCCAGGGAGAAGGATAGAAGAGATTTTATTCTCTTCTATAATGCTTTTACACATATATTGTGTTAATCAAAATAAAATGTAATGATAAAATATTACACATGGGAGCACACCAATTGGTTGTCTAATAGCAAATGAACATCCCTGAAAAGTTCTGTATACAAGTAACATTATACAGATTGAACAGGTTGTCTTTCTATATTTAAGAATATACATTACATAAATAAAATACACATACATATATACATGTAGAATGTATATATATTATCATGTTATACATGGAAAAGAAGACCAGGACTTTTTTTTTAAGAAAAGGGAAGCATATGGGAGAGTTTGGAGGAAGGAAAAGGAAGAGAGAAAATAATGTAATTATGTTATAAATGCAACAAAAGTTTTTAAAATATAATGCTTGGAAATAAAGTAAAACACATAGAAAGGGAAAATTACCCCACACTTAGGCTAACATGTCTTTTAATATTTTCTCATGTTTTTATTCCCTTTATTTATTCGTGTGTATGTTGGAGGAGTGTGGGTATGTATGTATGGGGGTGTACCTGCCATGACAAATGGGTGAAGGTCAGAGGACAAGTTGCTGAAGTCAGTTCTCTCCTTCTAGCAGGTGGTTTCCATGGATAGAACTCAAGTCACCACACTGGGTGCCTAGGCATGGAAACTTCTCACTGGCCCTTTTGTGATTTATTCCTTTGTTCTAAAGCATTGGCTTCCAGGACACAGCTAAGACAACACAAGAGTTCAATACTTTAATAAGCATTTTTTTCTTTTCTTACTAGAATCTGTTTTTCTGCTTTTCTTTCTCATGCCAATGACAAGCTTGCTAATGTTGACAACTGTCCTTTGCCCAAGTTAATTCTGTGGCCCTTGGCGAGGAACTATGTTCTTAGTGACTTCTCTAACCTTGCTTTCCTCCTGCCTATGTTCCTTTGCATGCCTCTTCCCCTGTTCGTCAATTTCTGTTCTTCTCTGTTTCAGCAAAACAATTGCAGTCAAGGTAATTGATGATGAGGAGTATGAGAAAAACAAGACCTTCTTCATTGAGCTTGGAGAGCCCCGCCTGGTGGAGATGAGTGAGAAGAAAGGTGGGGGAGAAGCTCCAGGGCTGAGTCCAACAGCTTCTGCTGCCTGTGCCTCCCTGGACGCCTGCATTCTTCAGAACATGACTGACAATGCACACATACCTCCGCACACATGTAACAGGGCATAACACTCACCCTGGCAGCAGCTGGCCAGAACTGTGGCTCCATGAGCCAGTTATGGCCACTGTGCACCACGAAAGTCTGAAAGTTAATTTTGGGCAAAATCAATCAGGCCTCCAAAGCTGGGGAAATTGGCACAGATACTCTGCCATGTCCAAATTCTGAGCCAGCTTTCTTAGTTGTGGAAGAAGCAGATGGATTTATGCAAGCGATCCTTTCACACAGAGACCTCATGGGAGACGAGCGAAGAGCACCCAAGATGCCCTTTTACATATGCCCGAAGGTCATGTGTTGCCAGTTCTCTCTCCATAACATCATAATAACATTCAGCTTGGTGGACATCTAGAGCATGAGTGTGTGACTCCAACCATTTGTTTTGCCTTTGTCTTGTGTCCCCACAGGAAGATCATTACCATTAGAATAAATGATCGTGAGGAATATGAGAAAGAGTGCAGTTTCTCCCTTGTGCTTGAGGAGCCAAAATGGATAAGAAGAGGAATGAAAGGTGTGAGAGTATACACAGACATACCAGCGAGAAAGTGTACTCTTCTCCCTTTCTTGTCTCCCTACTCTCACACTTAACTCTCTCCTCTTCCTCGGCTTCCAGTACTACTAAACTTCCAGTACTCCATTGCCTTTAAGCTTAGCGGGTTCATTTCCCTTCCCTTAGAAGTTCACCAAGCAATTCCCATTTTCTCCAGGAAGGACTGACTAACCTTGATTGCCACCAGAGTTGCTAAATATTAACAAATCCTGGAAGAATTTCTGTAATTCAGGAATGAGGAGATAAGAGAATGTCCTCTGCTTTCCGCCACTTCAGAACCACTTAAAGGCACAGCTATAAAGGTTCACTCCCCTTCAAATGCTAGCGATAAAGCCTGGCATACCTTGTCAATGAAAGTAGAGGGAAAAGCAAGCCCCCCTGAAAGTTCATAGCAGATGAAGGGTGCATGGATCTAATAGCAGCTTATAAGAAATTACAGAAAGTTCAGCATCAGCCTTCTTAAAGAATCTGGTTGATCTCTCTCTCTCTCTCTCTCTCTCTCTCTCTCTCTCTCTCTCTCTACTTCTTCTTTCCCTCTCTCTCTCTCCCCTTCTGCTTCTTTCCCTCCATAATCCATCTAATAAGTTCTTAACTTTTAAAAAAAAGAATCTTATTGAGGGAGGGCGCTTTTTTTGCATTTGTCTTTTCATTTTTGAGACAAGGTCTCATGTAGCTGAGGATGGCCTAGAGCTGATCCTCCTGCCTCAACCTCCAAAGTACTGAAAAGTGTGTGCCAGTCTGTCCAGCTCCAACTTTTAAGAAAGCAATTAATAAGAACAAGGAACCTCAAGATTCACGCTGTCAATATGCTAATGTACTTATTTTGATACGACATCTTCTGTATCATCAAATACATCACTTAGCCATAAAGCTAGACATGATGGCACATGCCTGTGATTCAAGTACTTGGGAAATCAAAGAGGAGAGATGGAGAGTTCAAGGGCAGCCTGAACTACATAGCAAGATCATCTCTCAATAGCAATAATAATAATAATAAACTCTAACAAATAAAGGACAATGCATATGAAACCACAGTCATATGTATGAGATCAGTTTTGTAAACACTTAACCCTGACTTACACTAATCCTACCCATACTCCAAAATCTTTTGATACTTACAGAATTAATACAGTTTTAATATGAATAATAATAATAAAAAATTGAACAATGTTATTCTTATAACTAGATTTTTAAATGACATTTTTGTTAATTCTTTGAGAATTTCATAATTAGGTTTTGTCAGTTCTCACAGTTTTAGAAACAATTCTAATCTTAACTTTATAATAGATTCAATTTCAAATGAAAAAGGAGGATTTCATTTAATTTTTTTAATGTGGGGCAAGAAATGCAGTATATATGCCCAAATCCTATGTAGGCTTGCCATTTTCAGAAATACAATCTCACATTCCAAGAACTCACTGACCTAAGAGTCTATCTGAGGAAAAAAAAAGTTCTTTTTCTAACAAGCTTGACTTAAGCACAAAATGGCAACAGAAGTGACAGAAAAAGGATCGCTTGGGAGTCATTTTAATGAAACTCATTTAATAAGTCCCATCGTCAGTAAACAGAAAGAAAAGAGACTTCAAAACAAAAACCTATGTCTTTCTAAGATGGGATCAAAGTTGCCTCATTAGCATCTGGGAAGAAGTACTTAGTTCTGAATGTGTCCCTGCAAAGAGCTGTCTTTTATCTCAAGGAGAAGTGTCTTGGATTCAGCTCTTTTGATTGGCATTTTAGAAAAATATGCCCTCATACAGAAGCAAATTAAAATTCCTTGATGGTGCTGTCCTGTTTTATACAAGCCAGATGAATTTTTCTCAGTATGAATAAGCTTACTGACACCGTTTGCCTAGCTTCCTTCTGAATCCACTATAGGGAAAACTGGACTGAAAACAAGCCCTTGTAATATTCCTGTAGACAGCCCTGGAAGTCTTTAATTTGACTTGCTTGGCAGGCTAACTCTTATTAAAATAAAGTGCTAGCGTCCCAGTTGTTTTTAAAGAATATAATCTTAACAGCTATATTATAGATTGGCCCACATTCCTCACCCTGTCAATTACCCTGGAGTTATATGTCCACTAGAAAGCATTCAGGTCAGCCTATTAATGTGTACAAGTTACTGACAAAGGCACACAAATAAATTTCAATAGGGCTTCTTAGGACTTGAGAATTTAAAGAGTGTACCCGATTTTGAAGGAGTCAAAATATCTTCCAAGTAAAATACGCAAAATCTTCCAGGAGGGCATCTGACAGATTTTTCTGGGGACTTTTACCTGTTCAGAGGAAGTTGAGGACTTTAGTCACTAGCAACTTCCAAGCATTTGATATATTAGTCATCAGGCAGTATTTATTGGAAGAGGCCCAACCCAAACTGAGTTAAAGATTACCGTCCCAATATTCACACTAGATTTTGAATGCACTGTATGTTAACAACTGCGGGAGAAAAAATCTTATGAAATACATAGAGACATATAATAAAAATATAAGGTGACTTTTTTCAATCACACAGAAATATTTCTATTGGGGTCGTTTATTTGGAAATGTCCCCAATATTGCATTCCCTTGGGGTGCACACATTTTTTTAAACAATGGTTTCCCCCACTATAGCAAAAACTACCTGGATTTCTTTCTGCTAATATTCCTCTTTCATTATTCATTTGGTCTCTTATTCTGTGTTTGTCTCTGTCTGTTTCCTTCACAGCCCTGTTGTTGAATGAGCTTGGTAAGCATTTCATTTCTTGCATTTCCTTTCCATTTTTATAGGTTGTTTTCCATTTCTCTGAGATGATACCATAACTCTGGATTATTATCTCTCTCTGTGGATTGGCCAGATTTTTGTTTAAGACTGTTGGTCTCATTTTAATTGAAGCCAAATTATTGATATCACATTTTTAATTTAGTGTATATAGACTTTTCAGAAGGCCAGTGATTCCTCAGATATTTACAAGAACTACAATTATGCACTAAATTGTATAATCTTGAGAATGTGTTCAGTTATGACTGAACTTTTAATATTCTTCTTAATTATAAATCTGGCAGGTTTTCATAAGTCAAGTGGGTTATCAAGCATCTTAGTGTCACTAGTACTTGTTATTTATAATGTAAATTAAATTATGACATTTCTTTTCTTTTTTCTTTTTTAGGTGGCTTCACATTAACAGGTATGAATTTTTCAAGTCTAATACCACCTAATTATAGTTTTGCTGTCAATATCAACATATTATATTTTTTAAAATTATTTTCTTGTTTTATTTCTTTTTAATTAAGGAAAATACTTGTATGGTAAGATAATGCCTTTTAAAAGTTCTTACTTTTTGCCCAAATAGCTTAAAAACCAAACCAAATGTAACCTGAATTAATATTTAAGTGTGCCCCTTACTATCCTTTTGTTGATTTTACACATTAACAACAGCCTGTGTGTGTGTGTGCCATATTTATTTGTAAAATAACTCACAGGGATAGCCTCTAACTGTTCATATTTTGGTACTAATCTACAGGTACCCTCATAGCACCAAGAGTTTGCCATATACTCATAGATGCTGCACAGTGTACCAGAAAGACAGGATTGCTGGTTCCCGATGGTGGAACATATCATGACAACCACACAAAGTCATGGCCCAGGATCAACAGGTCCTAAGAGTAGATAATGTCACATCAGAAGAGGATAACAATTCAAGCCCTCCTTTGATCACTTTGCTTAGTACTAATAGAATGGTAACAAGAACTATCTCTGCTATTTGAGGTGCCTTGCATTCAAGATCCCAATGAGAAAGCTTGAAATCTTTGATTTCAAAATTCTGCCATCTCTAAAGCTAGTTCCTTGTGCACAGGTGGAAGTCATGCCTAAGTGCAGCGTCTTTGGGCCCTGCATACCTTCTCACCTGCAATAGGCTTGGGGGTTGACATCAACCTCTGCTAGTATTAAGTCATGGACACTGAGTGCTAGGGTGGTTCTCCCAGAGCAGAACTTTCTATGTATGGCAGTTCTGTATGGATGACTGGCCCCAACTCGTCTCTAGACACCAGTAAGTGACAGAATGACTCGCGGACTCTCGGAGACACAGAAATTAGAAATACTTAAAATGTTAAACAGGGTAGTCTCCTTATAGAAATCCCTGAATCCGACTCAGCCGAGCCTGTCCCAAGTCAGGTTTTCCACATTAAGCCCTCCAGGACTTGTCTATGCATCCAAATACATATATATGTATATATATATATGTATATATAATGTATATAGATGTATGTATGTATGTCAGGATGAACAACTTCCCTTGAGAGAGTTGAAAATGGTAGAAATTTGACATGCCTACCTTCATGGAGCTGTGGATTATCTTTCTAAAGTAAACCATAGTCTCTAGAAATAGCACATCAAACAGCTGTTCCTTACTCTATGCAACCTGGTGAGACTTTACGCAGTTTCAGTCCAGAGTGCATGTATGTTTTTGGCCATCTTGCATTATACATGTGAGGATTTCCTTTCATGCCACTTGAACCATCCTCCCTTTCAGCTTCTCAGTCAGTAGGATCCTCATTTTCTTTTCTAACAGATCCTATCCATAGCTTTCCATATCCCTCATATCAACATTTCCTGTTTTGACTGTATCCTGCATCCAACATGATACAATCTCTTTCTCTGAAAGCCTCTACAATATGAGTAGTTCACTGGATCTTCCCTATGGCTGGGACTTTAGCCAAAGTAACAAGTCCTTTCATTGTTGACATCTCCCAATACATAAGTCAATGCAGTTAGAATGGGAGGATTATTCCAGAACTCTCTAAAAATTTCTACATTGGCCTAATTGTTACTTATCTGTATACTCTCTAATTTCATATTCTCCTTCTCCCATAAAACCAGAAATGCCAAGGTTAAGTTGCTACTGATGCCTCTAAGAAATTTCTGCAACTTAGGTCTGCACAGTGAGCAGCGGCAACAAGACCTAAAGAGTTTTCTTTGAAGTCACATTGAAACTTTGAAGTCAAGGCTTTGAGGTACAAGGAGGAAGAGAAGAATTAATGTAGCCTTTGGACTTAGCCTGCAGGTTTTACATGAACTTGCATGGATGAGTACAGATGTGGAATTTAGAAATAGTATATATAGAAACTAAAAAAAAAAAAATCCACAAAAGCCTTGGTCCACAGCCTCACACCAGTATTTGAGACCTTGTTAGTAATAGACATTGAATGCTGGAGGTGCCTTTGAAATTTGCAAATCTCCACCTGCTGTTCTAGCCCTTGTCTTACCAAATGACCTGTGTTTAAACCTATGAACTCATGCCCCTCTGACTTATGGTTTTATGATAACATTATAACTCATTAGAGTTTATAATGAATATTATTTTATCCCCATTCTGTTAGACTTTATTGTGCACCCTTACAGAAAGAAAAAGAAAGGTTCAAAAAGATTAACCTACCCCAAACCACTCATCCGAGATGCTGACAGCCTCAACTCTGAGAAAAGACCCTTTGATGATTATCCCACCACTAGCCCTATCAATTGGCCGGTCCTATAGTACGAACTATTTCCTTCTCCCTTCATCTTTACATTATACATTGGGCCCTTTATCAGTCTATACAACTATATCTTATAAAGAGCCATCATTGTGAATGGCAGTCAACGGATCTATAAAGGAAATGCCCCAAAGGGAAAATTAGATTACATAGGTAGAGATAACTTCAAATAAAATTCAGTATCCTGACTAAATCTGGAGAGGTGTATTTGATTCCCCTAAAACTTCTAAGAGATGCAGCTATAGCTCTCCCTAAAATTTCATGCCATTCAATATATGTCCTTAGTATTGCTCTTCTGATCATTCTGTGGTCTTGTTAACAGACTTAAGGTGCGTGTCTACTTAAATGGGCCAAACTTTGAGACTGCTGGCAATTGAGAACACTTCCACCACTTCAATGTGTGGGTTAGAGGAGTAAAGCCTCTCCATCAAAGTTGCCTAATTTTACAACTGAGAAAGCTGCGTCTCCAAGAGGCAAAATCCCTTGCCCATATTTAAATAGAAAACAAGTGGCAGGGCTGGCCTTGAGTCCAAGTCTCAAGATTCTCAGTTTCATCCTTGGTGGCTCTTTGTAGATGAAGACAACGGGTGGACCTTGCAACCACCTGGACAAGGACAGTGAAACCCCAAGGCCTGGTTAATGGATCTGCTGGGGGATAACAACTTGTCCTTATTCCATGGAAACATATATGACGCTTTCCAGTCTGCACAGGAAATGGATGTAGTGAGCACCTTCATAAGGGTTCTATATTCCCTGACCTTCAAAGAAACGTGTGACATAAATGGAGTAGATACTACCTGCATATATATGTGGGAAAATAGAAAAGATAGCCTACTATACAGATGGAACCAATGGGCTTCAAAAATTAGAACACAAGTCATTATGCCAAGTGTTTTCTGTTGTTTTATGATGCCTCTGGAATCAGTTATTGAAGGACCTGGCTCATCCATTTCAAACACTTGCTGTAGTGATTGTACTTCTTACCCCAAGGAAAGAGATTCGTTATCTCATCCATCAAACTTAATCAAGCATGATTGGGTTTGACTTATGGACCATTTACCTCCCATTTGTGGGTAGCAATCTCTATTGGTAACCATCAGAACTCCTTGTGGCCTACAAGGGGTGACCTATAACCAGCCACACTAACATGGCTTGCAGTTTGTGCATCTGGGTGCTGTTTTTGCGTACTAATTTCAAAAGGCACTGAGAGCTAAGCAATGTGATCCATCCTGCTGATTTTCTGCCTGTCCTTTTGCTAGGCCAGCCTGTCTTCAGGAAGGTTCATGCTAGAGACCATCTGCTTCCCTCCACTGTAATCAGCATTTCAGGTACTCGTTTTACTGTGGCCCTTGAGAACCACAGCCTTCAGGTATATGCTTTATTAGAATCATAGATGTCAGTCCCTGGGTCTTCTGAAATAATGCTGATTGATGAGTGACTCCTCTGACAGCTGGGATACCGTGAGTGATCAAAAATCAAGGGCAGTTTGGAGAGATGATATGGACCTACAGAGAGGTTGATCCAATGCCTTCTTTCTCTCAGATTTCAATATGTTTCAAATTTCTTGCAAATATCTCTTTTACATGTCAGGTTTTTTTTAAATCTAAGTGTAATAAAAATTCTTTAAAAAAAAACAAAAAAAAACAAAAAACAAAAGCACAACCAAAACGGGTGTGTTTTCCACCAAAATTGTGCTTTCCTGGTGTACAAAGAAACAAAGGAATGCTGGCAGAGCCACCCAAGGATCACACAGCCCGCTGGTTCTGTTGAGGCTTTACTGTACTAGTCGGCTCCTGGTGAGGAGTCTGTAGCTGAGGACAACAGTACCTCCTGCTTCAGTCATTCGTGCTGCCCATCAGAGACTACTTCCGCCTGACCCTGAGGGCCCCCTCACCCTCGCAAACCGTACCTCCACCCAACAATCACAATTCTCAGCTCCCATTACCAATATTCCTCAAGAGACTAAAAATAGAAATCTTCCTGGGTTTTAATCAGAGAGGCCAGCTGGGCTGAAATATTGTCAGGTGGCCTATTATCAAAATAATCCTGAGGTGTTCCCATCACCAGCCTTTCCCTTACTTCCTAAGTCCTATATTGCCTATTGGTACTAAAACAAAGTAACAACAAAAAGACAACTATGACATTGTTCCCTTGGGTCCAGACCTCTGCACTGAACTGGTCATGTGGGTGAGAGTGCCCTCTAAAAGGGATAGACCCCCCCACCCCTTCATCACTATGATGCTACCTCAAGGTCCAGCTTCAACCAGGAATTTTTTTGTTGTTTATAGACATCAATCACTGTAAAGAACAATGACCCCACTCTGGGGATTTTATCCCAGGGACCTTCTGTGTCCATGCAGCACTGGCTTGTAGCCATGGTTGCTGGTAATGCACAGGCTCAACAACTGGCGAGCTTTACCACTATACATATGTGCATCAAAAGAGGCAAAGAGACCTGAGCTGCACAGAGAATTAATTTGCTCTACGAAATGGAACTCAAATTCCATTGTGTTGTCACTCTTTATAGGTAAGGAAATAAAGTGACCTAGGCTACAAAGAAATAATCTGCTTTGATCCATTTGTCCAAAGAGAAAAAGAAACAAATATAGTAATCAATGCTGAAAAATGTTGTTAACCAGTTCCCTATTTAAAAAAGCCACACCTAAGGAGAACACTAGGGGAAAAAAAGGTTCAGCTCTTTTCTTTGTCACCATAAAAACTCTACATGGACTGGGTGGTGGTGGCGCACGCCTTTAATCCCAGCATTTGGGAGGCAGAGGCAGGCAGATATCTATGATTTCAAGGCCAGCCTGGTCTACAGAACAAGTTCCAGAATAGGCCAAAGCTACAAAGAAACCCTGTCTCAAAAAATTAAAAAATAAAAGTACAAAAACCCAGCTCTACATCATCCTAACTGCTAATATGTCAGTACTGTTGTAGATCAGCCATAAGATCTATCCACTTGCCACCTATCAAGTACACAACTGTAACCATCCTTTAGATGTACATCATCAGATGAAAATAGCCCTGACCTTTCCACAATGCTGTGCCCATGTTTAAACTATGACCACTCATCTCTACACATCCTAGTCATCCTTGCCGTCATATTCACTTGGAAAGCTCTCTACATGCTTCGAAGATAGCTTCAAATTAATCCTCTGTCCTGATACTTTTCATGACTTCTACAGGCAGAAAAATCCTTCCCACACTGGTCCCTCAGTCCCCGCCACACTGATTCTGTTTCTTCATTCATATGCCTCTTTCCTCACTAAACCAGAAGTTTCTGGAAGATAGCTGACCAGAAAGACTGAAGGATTTGGGGGAGCGGGGCACCTTTTCACTCATATGATGGATTCAGTTTCATTTACTGCCATGCCCATGTTCTTTTTCACCATTTTCTGGATCTGCTTCATTCTGTGAGATGTTTCCATGGACAGTCCCAGTACATGATATTTTCTCCCTAACCGCTACATGTTTTCTACCTAAATCACCCTGAGCCCCATTCAAAACAACTTATCATTTGTAAGTACATCACAGAAGCAATGGCCACAATAAATATTCTCCCACACATAGCTTTGCATTTCAACTAGATATCTAAGTGGCAATATTTCTCTTGGGGGAAGTCATTTATTATTCAGGGTATGTCAGAGATTTGGACAAAGGCATAAATAAAATGAACCTGAACAGCCAGTGACATTGTCATTGACCCAGTGATCAGAAAGCAGTAAACAACCAAGCTATGATTGATTTGAACACTAGGTAAACTGACTTCACACATGTCCACCAACCCCTTGACTGAAAAATACAGGACTTCAGAAGGCAGTCTTGAAGGCTCTAACCCTTACATCTCCTTGAATTATAACTTCCCAATCTTTGTGTAAAATCCCTTGCCACTCTCACAGTTAAAATTAATCTCCTTTTCTATCTGCTTTGCCTTTTCTCGTGTTCAACAGCTTCTCAACAGGCCTAATAACTCATTTTCGTTTTCCTTTGATTTGGTGCGATTAAAGGCCGCTGGGAATTTTAAATGCATTATTTTAGAATACATTACTAAAGGCATGCTAAAGAATGTGTCAGCAGCTGCATTCTGCTGCCATCCATTCCTTCTAGCTATCCTTCCAGCCCCTCTGTCCCCCAACCCCAGTCCTCACAGTAGACTGCTAGCCAAAAATCATCCCTTGAAACCATTGCTAGATCAATAAATAGAACCAACTACAGCCGCAGAGTCCCAGAGCAGAGGGGAAGCTGTGTCTCTTTGCAGGAAATAGAAGATATGGACCCCTGCTAACACTGATGTCTAAATGTAAAAGGCAGATCAGGAAGCCTGAACAAAAAGGTCAGCCCTTCCCAGTCTGGATGACTCAGACAACAGACTCCACTTACAGGCAATTGCCCAGATATCCTGGAGGTGAGAGCCTCAGAGTAAAGGTTTTTCCATAGCAACACCTCTGCCTCCCTGGATATGAGTGCTTGGCTTGGCTCTGAGGAAGTAGCCTATCGTTTCCCAGCATCCTGGACTTGAAGGCCAAGGGTGATTACAAGTGTTTGCCCTCCACATATGCTTGGCCTTGTCAGTCTGGGATTTATCCCAATGACCACCATACAGAAAGAGACAACTGTGAGCTCCTCCTTCACAGACTCTTTCCTGAGAACCCTTCACCCCCTGCCTCTCCTAGAATGAGAGCTTACTTGGCGCTTCTGGAAATAATCATTCCCACAGAGTGAGTATTAGCTCCCCAAAGGCCTCACCCTCGCCCTCTCTGTTTACTTTAAGATTAACATGGTCAAAGCTTTCCTAATACATTTCACCTTTGCACCCAAGAGGACGCACTGGGGCCCAGCCATCTCAAGGAAACGTAAAATGGATGTTTCAGAGCAGAACCTGGGACAGGGACTCTTGACAAGCATGAAGCTAAGAAGGACATCAGAATATCCTTCCCACATCTCTTTGGCCCTGAGGCATTTTCTGATGCATCTAGAAAGAGGAAAGGAAAAAAACCAAACTCTCACTTCCCTCAGGGTTACTTTAAGACTAATTGTATTTCCCTTTAGTCACGTGTTGGGGGAAAAAAATGTGTGCAGAATGCCAAACTGGCCAGCTTCACAGAAAACAGCTGGGTGATTTCCTCAGCACAAACGATATGCAGCAGGGTCCTTCTCAGTGACGTGCCCTGAACATGGCTTTTCCCCACCCGTGCTTTCACATGAGATGAGACTGTACTACATTTCAATCCTCTGCTGCTTCAGTGTGGTGTTGCCCCACTGACCAAGCTCTGCCCCTTCTCCCCTCACCCTTCCTACCTCACCCAAGAGACTTTTAGTTGGTCCTTCGGGCATCCTTCCTCACTGCGTTTCTTATAGCAGAATCCTGAGCTTGGAAATCTGAAGGAGCACGTTGTTCACACTCTTGCCTTCCCTTTCCCAGACGAGTATGATGACAGGCAGCCCCTGACTAGCAAAGAGGAAGAGGAGAGGCGCATTGCAGAAATGGGGCGCCCCATCCTGGGAGAGCACACCAAGCTGGAGGTGATCATCGAAGAGTCTTACGAATTCAAGGTAAGCCTGCCAACACTGCCAGCCCCATCAGCTTGCTCAAGGTGGGTCGGCGTGGTCTGTGCTCTCAGAGCCTTCTGCAGACGCTGGAAAATGTGATTTCATGTACAGGCTTATTCACTAAAAGGCTGTCAGATCCAATTTGAAACTGTGGAGTTAGCAGAGAACCAAGAAGTCCTGTACAGTAAACAGCATCATAGCCACAGTCCAGCAGGTGACATGCACCGTGACGGCATCAGAACCGTCCCTTGAAAGGAAGGCTTTGTCTGAAAGGAGACAAAAAAAATGGTTTTGAGAGATCCTCATGCATTAGAAAAAGTTTGATGAATCTATCAGGATTTGTGGTGTGGAAATTCAAAGGCTGTGGTTTTGGAGAATGGTCAATTATAGCTAAGCTATTCCGACCTGAGAACGCATTTTAGCACTGTCTACCAAAGAAGCAGTGTCTGCAACTATACAGTTTATTTGTGAGCTGATGAGACTGGATTCTGTAATTCTCTCCCTCCCTTCCTGCCTCCCTAACCCCCTCTCTTTCCCTTTCTTTCTCTTTTTGTTCTGGTCCTCTATATTGAACCCAGGGATTCGAGTATGTCAGGCAAGCTCTATACTACTGAGCTACATCCTCAGCCCAGATTTAAAATTTCCCAGGTCATGGAAGTCATTCGTTTAAAAGTTAAATATATGGAGATGAGCTTCAGATTTGAGGATGAAACATGTCTGTCCCTCCTAACCCACGGCTCTTCCCCAATCTGCTCCATCCACCCCATCCCTCACACATAGTTTTTCTTAACCAGATCCTTAATATCTAAGAATACTCGAGGTGAAGCCAACTTTGGTTGTACAGTGGGATAAGAGGCTGTGTATCTCTTCTTATAACATCCAGAATTACAAACCCAGAACAGAACAATATTTTCTTTGTTTTTCAAAAGGAGATGATGCCTATTCAAACAATCAAAGAAAAAACAATAGAGAACCAGGCTAATATAGAAGCCTCGGAGTCCTACGCAGATCTTTAGTACTAATTACCTCTTCCTTTGTTGGCTCATTAAATTTAATCCTCAGATTGACTTGCCTGATAGAGAGTAAGTGAGAAGGTGTCTTTGAAATTAAAATAAAATTTTTAAAACCTTCTTCTGGCCACTGAGAAACTATCTGTCTCTTGGAGTCAACCGGGGAATGAAGACTTTGGGACTGAGCCTACTGCCAAGGCCAGCACGGCATAACTGTGAGCCTGGCTCACTGCACACATGGAGGGAGCATGCGTATGCTCATGTGATCTCTGAGCACATGGAGGAAGCATCCTATGCTCATGTGATCATCTTCGCGAGTCTCCGTCTGTCTGTTTCTCCAGCCCACTCCATTACTCAGTGCCCATGAGTGTCCAGCTTCGCTCTTCCTCCCGCAGCTTTTTCCAGTGGGAATCAAAGGGTTCGGTGTCACCTGACACAGCGGAGACTGCCGCTTCTGGAACTAATTCACTCCCACACTTTTTATACACTCTGTGTGCCCTCTGCCCTAGAGGATGCCCAGGCTTGCCTTCCCATGCACCCTCCATGGTAAGAGTACGGTAGCTTCTTTATATAAGCCTACTTTGCTGAGTTTTTTTTTAACTCTGTAGAATAACTTTGAACCACATTTCAAGTTTACAAACACAGTCATTGTTAACTTTCACACCTAAAGGTCATCCTGGGGGCACATTTTTCAAGGGCAGTAACATCACCTTTGGCTTTCTCTTTGCTTAGGAATTGTATTTTTCTAGAATGTAACTTGAGAACTTGCCCAGAGCTCTAGAAGAGCGTGAGCTGGACGGCATGTGCCCCCCCCCACTTCTCATCCCCCATGCCAAGGCGGTGGCTTTACTAATGCCCACTGTCAAGGGTGAGGTATTCATAACGAGTGTCACTCTCAAGGTGAATAGAGAGTAATGTCTGAACTTTAATCCGTCTGGATTCACTCTCCTTCCTCACATAGATGAAGGAACCATACTGCACAGCACTTGGAAAAATTTTGGCTCTGCCTCTCTGGTTAATGTTTACTACATTTTAATATATACTCAGGGCTTTCCACAGCAGTACAGGTCAAGTCTAGTTCCCCTTGAAAGTTGGACCTTTAGCAGTCGTTTCATGGGGAAGTCTGTGTTCCTCTGCTGGAGCAATGCTCAACTACTTATCTCTCAGATGAGGGGGTTCTCGGACCTGGCTACGGCACAGTGTGTTCTCTCCCCTTTAGATAGATAGGTAGGCTCCAAGTTTCCACTCCATGTAGGAGAAAAACAGCTCATTTCTTCTTACATTCCACACAGCCCTTTGAGTTGGCATTAGCCAAGATGCTTACAGTACTGGGTGAGATGTGCCTGATTTGAGAGGGAAAAGTCAGATGCCTGCCGTGTGTTTCAATTTATCATTCCCAAGAGCAATGATTGCTCGAACTCTTATCAGGGGCACTAGCAGTTCTGGATACCAGGCAAGAAGCTGAGAGGTCAGCCCCCTCCCCAGCCCAAGGACGTACTAGCTGGCCACCAATAACGTTGCAGATACAGAGAGAGCTAATTGGAGATCGGTCCTTCCATGTGTCATTTCTCCTCAGTGTTGCAAATCAGTTCCAATGACGCATTTAGAACTAACATGCTCAGCCGATATTGTTAGCTCCCTCAAACCATAGTTTGATATCCTGCATTGAACACGTATAAGTCATTACTTAAGGCAAATAATATGTATTTTCTGCCTCTTTGCAATTAGTGGAAATTCGAGGATGCCCTGACAGTAAGTGTGGGGTTTGGTAGACTAGTTGGTGCAGTAGTTTCCCTGGGAGGTGCAGCCTCGTTGCCCTGGAAATGTCCCTTTTCCCTGTAGTTGCCATGATTTGTGGTAGCGCTTTGACTGTATGGCTTGCTTAGTTTCCTTGTGAGTGCTTGGCAAGTCCCGTTGTTTTGTTAGCCAAATTTAGAAAGTTGAAGAGTGCTCATTGCACAAAAAACTAATTGCCCAATAAGTTCTAAAGTAAAAGAAGGGGCAGGCACCTCAGTGCTAGTAAAGTATGGAAATGCGGTGCAAGGTTATTAGCAGCGTGCCCTTAGCCACAGGTGTTGACTTTCGCGTGTCTAACGTGCTCCTGATGTAAGAGCAGTTGAGTGAGAATAGAACTGCCTGGATATTAGCAAGCTGAAAATTCCAGTGACCTCTCTGCACCCTCCACCACCACCACCAAATCATCCGTTTGTTGTTCAGCATACAGCAAGCAACCTTAAACCCTGCTACCTGGCTTCATTTTGTGACAAAAATACAGCAAGATGTCTTCCATTTCAGATCTGTCACTTTCAGGCGGTCACAGACACTAAATACTGGACGGGGCCTATATTGATTCACTCATGGACAGCCTGCCACAGATAAGCCAAAGGGAATCAAGTTGGCTGCGCTGTTGAGGGTTGCCGGTGACCTTTCAAACAGCTGCTGTTGGAAACGCTGGAGCTGCTCCTGATTGGTCACTAGGCTGTAAAGGAGGCTAGACTTCTCTAGGCAGAAGTTCCTGTTTCAGAGTGTTCCCAAAGATCACGCGTGTTTGCATAACCCTAACAGTGTTTGATACGGATACATTTCTTCTGAGATTGACATCTGCTACCCCTTTATATAACCCTGAGGCTTCCAAACAAGGTTTGAGATTCCCTGAGGCCTTCACAACCCCAGAAGTTATTGTCTTATCCCTTTGCCCCTTTCTAGAGCACTGTGGACAAACTCATTAAGAAGACGAACCTGGCCCTTGTGGTGGGGACAAACAGCTGGAGGGAGCAGTTCATCGAAGCGATCACTGTCAGTGCTGGTGAGTACCTCACTCTGTATCCTGTGAGGAGGTGGGATGGCCAGTCTCAACTAAGTTTTCCTATTCTGCCACTGGCAAAGCACCTTTTGTGGCAAAAATAAGAGAAGTCAGAATATCCGTTACCTGTATCCATTTAGACAGGATGAATTTAAACCCACTTGTGCCTTAGTTTGCTGTTTAACCAATCATGGAGAATTTGTCTGGATCCCTGAAAGCAGCACACATTGGCCAAGGGAAGGTCAAAAAGGAGCAAGTTCATGGGAAGAAAGACATTGAGACCTTTGTGCCACTGCTTGCATCATTTTGCGTCCACTCCCAAGGCACTGAACATCATCAGTGTTTGCATTGGCTCTGAGGTGCACACTGAAGCATGCTGCAATTCTTCCTCTACAAGCAAAGTATGGGGTTTTCTTTAGGAATATCCTGCAAAATGGACCTGAGCTGTAGGAGGAGGAGCTGGCTGCATCCCGCCGCCTGGCTAGCTTAACCCCCAAAATAACCACACAGAAATTGTATTAATTAAATTACTGCCTGGCCCATTATATCTAGCCTCTTCGTGGCCAACTCTCACATCTTGATCTACCCCATTTCCATTAATCTGTGTTCACCACAAGGTCGTGGCTTACCGGGAAAGATTCTAACCAGCAGCAGTGCCAGTCTCAGGCAGGAGCTTCATGGTGTCTACTGCACTGCCTTCTTCCTCCCAGCATTCGGTTTTGTCTTCCCACCTATCTAAGTTTTGCTCTATCTAAAGGCCAAGGCAGTTTCTTTATTTAACCAATGAAAGCAACACAAATACCGAAGGACCTCCCACACCCCTGAGGATAAGAAACAAAGAAAGTGTGCCTCCTTTCTTATGCTACCAATGCCTTGTCCACTCTCACTGTGTACAGACACAGAGGGAATCACTGACGTTCATCAGAGCAACACTAGCTTTCATTTTTCCCTCCCTTTTCAGCTCTTTTTCTCCACTTCCACTAGTTCTTTCTCCCAAATCTTCATAGGCTTATCTCACTGTAGCCAGTCAACAAACAGAGCTAGGGGTTTTGAAGCAGCGGGTGATTCCCAAGCTCTAAAATATGGCAACAGCATCATCACCAGCAGATAGGCCGTAGCTTCTGTCACAGCCTACTCTTTCCAACTGCCACAGAATACTTGGATAGATCTCCCTTCTGCTGTGGGAACAGAGAGTGGTTTTTTAAAAAAAAAAGTATAGTTGTTTATTGTTAGTGCTGGCTGTCACCATACTGTGGTTTCTTGCAGTCAAGTATACAATGGGAATGTATGAGCACTAAACAGTAGAATACTATTGGGAGAGTGTATTTAAACCTTTCACGTCAGCAGTAGTAGAAGGAGATGGAAACAACCCTTGGGTGGCTTATGTTTTCCTGGAAATCCAAGATTAGTACCTGAGAGGAGCATACTTCCTTCTGCCCAGAACTGAGCAGATACTAACACTGACAAAGTAGTAGGAAGTATCAAAATGACCAAATTGTTACAGAGCTTTGAGGCATTCAAATTGCAACATGAAAGACAACAGTATGTTGAAGCTTGTCCAGAAGATTCTGGGTCTCCTTTAGATATATAAGCATTTGTGTAATGGCTGTGTACTGGTCACCAGTCCTTGGTCTGCCTGTTTCTGTCAAAGCTCTTATAGGGGCAAATGGAATAAACAGATACTACTGCTAAAATTCTAGTATAGGGACTTAGTTTTCTGTGTAGGAGAGAGTAAGTAAGACATTCACGGGTGTCTGATTACAAGCTTTGGCTAGATAACACTGGGAATATAGAGGGAGACAGGGAGTGTGCAGGTGACCCCCATAATTCCATCAGTAGACCATTTAAGGGCAGATTTGCTTTCCTAGCAACAGATTGGCTTCGTGTTCTTAGATATTTTAGTAACTTTTAGCAAGTGTGCCAAATACTTCAAGACTGCTTTAAGCTAATGACATGGTGCAGTGTCAAAATGTGAGCAGGATTATGTGACAAGGGGAATATTTTGGACAAGGCCGAAGCCATGCATTTGATGCTTAGGTATGAAGAGAAACAAGTATACAGATGTTGATACTTCCTTCATTAAGAATGCTGGAATTACAATTGTAGACACTGAAGAAATCCTTTTTCGATTCCCATATAGCACGTCCAGTGGTTGTCCTTCCTGTATAGATGGAAGAATCTATATAGTTCAGAGAAACAGCTCGGCTCTAGAAGGCTGTGTGTGTGTGTGTGTGTGTGTGTGTGTGTGTGTGTGTGTGTGTGTGTGTGTGTGTAGATGTGTGCACATTTGAAGGCCAACAGTCCATGTCTAATGTCTTTCTTAATCACTCTGTACCTTATTTTTTGAAGCAAGATCTCTCATTGGGCCTGGAGCTCACTGATTCGCTAGACTATCTGGCTAGCAAGCCCCTGGGATACATCTGTCTCTGCCTCCCTGGTGCTGGTATTACAAGCAAACAACACCTTTCCCAGCTTTTGATATGGGTGCTGTGTATTGAACTCCCATCCTCACACTTGCCCGCTCAGCCCTTTACAGCTGAACCATCTCCCCAGTCCTGATCTTAAGCTGTGGTCTGCTGAGAAAGGCCACCATGTGCCAGTTACTGTCTCAAGAGACAAAGTTCCAATGTAAGGAAAGCTGCTGCCATCTGTTTCATGGATAGGCTAGCCTATCACTTCTCCTGATAGCATGCTGTCATCATTCTGTAATGAGTCTTAACTCCAGCACTGTGTGTGTGTGTGTGTAAGTGTGTGTGTGTATTACTGAAGATTGCACACAAGGTGTTAGATATGCTAGACAAGCTCTCTACAACACATTGAGTTATATCCCTAGCCTTATGTTTGTTTGTTTTTTTTTATTTTGAGGCAGCGTCTCAATAACTTGCCCACACTAGCCTTGAACTCACCCTATAGCCTGAAGCTTTGCATCCTTCCAAGTGTATTGCATGTGTGTGAAAACTCATCCGTCTTCAGTTCTTTTGAAAAATAGTTAATTAGTGACATGCAAAATCTCCCAAGCGTTATGGGTTTATGTGTGTATATGTGTATATGTGTGCTTGTGTCTTATTCATGTGTGTGTTTCTAAATGACTGCTTAGAGACAATGTTTAGAAACGTGCCTTTCCTGAGCTAATTGACCTTATTTACAATTTTGAGATAAAGAAGATCTGAAAAATAAACGCATAGTTTATAGGCACTAAATTACATTAAATTACATGAAAGACAGTTTTCAAAGTGCATTGTTTGTAATTATAACTGAATTTAAGTGCCTAAGGAATGCTAATATTCTCAGGTTGTTAAACAGACAATAAAAATTGTAAAGAGGCATTTATTGAAGGCAGACTTTCATTGGATTTTTAAGATTTCATGGCTAAATAGTTGAGAATCAGAAAGATTTTCCTTATTAAAAATACTAAATTGTCTTTGAAGGGCTCTGCCGAGAGTCTTTTCTTCCCAAGCAATTTTCTGTGCAAAATTGAATCTATGTGTCTTGCGAAACAAAAGTAATAATTTTGTAAATAGAATTTGGCTTCTCTCTCTCCTTCTGTCTCTCTCTTCTTATTAACTATATCAAAACTCTTCTCAAAGTAACTAGCTGATAACGTTGCTCCCCACCTGCCTGAACTGCACAACGCAGAGGAAGTATGGGCTTCCTCTGACCATAAGAGATCGGCTCAACAGTTGAGTATTTGAAAAGCTGAAGGACTCAAGAGACTCTGAAGATTAGGAAAGATTAAACAGTCATGTTCCAGCAATTCTCCTTCTGTTGCTTCCTGGGTAGAACACTAGAAGCAGTCAAGTGCAGCAGCTGAACGGCTGACAAGGCATTTCAAGGCAAGCCCAGTCCCACCAGTTCCTTTAGGATGCGTCCACACATGCACGTCTTAATGAAGCTAGCACTTGATGAAGCCTATCCAACTTGAGTTCCGTTCCACCACCCCCATTCTTCTTTCTTCCTTATGCTCCCCCACCCAGAGCAGCACTTTTAGGCTGGTCTTAGGAATCAAGTCTGAGTCAAATATAGGAGAAGCAGGAATATCAGCATACAGGGCAAACATAAGCTGGGTAAAGCCCACTAGGATGCTCGTCATTTGCCTCCATCTTGCTATTCATCACTTCAGCCTCTGGCTAAGGAAGGGTGTGGGAAGTCATAGCAAGGCCAGCCATGCACACAGACGGAGGTTTGTGACTCTGCCCTTCAAAAAACCCCTGGGTGACTCAGCAGATTATCACACATGCATACCTCTCCCTCATCTTTGTTCCCTGGTATGTAAAGTGAAGAAAAGCATGCCTGATTTATGAACTCACCATAGTATTACTTAACACACTGCACATGTTCACCTATAAATTTGGGCACCAACATTGGTTATCTGGGAAATAGCTAATTTTTACTGAAGATTCTAAAACAAAATGCAGCAAAATTTTATAGGTATAGGTAGTTCAACCTTGGTTGGACTTCCCATTTCATGGGAGTACTGAACATGGCATCTTATATACAAAAATACTGAGATGAGAAAAATACTATAACTCACTCAAAAAGCACACTGGAAAGGGGCAGTGCTGAAGTATAGGTCAGCTAAGGAAGATCTCCATTGTGAAGTATGAACTCACTGGCAAGGCCTAAGGCCTGAGTGCATATACATGAAAATATGCACATGGCAACACATAGAACATGTGCATAAGTGCAGATGTGCAGACAATAAATGCACACCTTAACTGCCTGATAATCTGTGACGTTTTAAAAAAGAAATGCAACCCATTAGCCTTTATTTCACCGATAACTTAAAAAACCCAGAGTAAAAAGTTTTCTGAAATAATTTTAAATATAATTTTTGTGTATTTTGCATGGCACCTATTAGCATTTCCACAATGAAAAGACACACACATATGCATAAATATGAGAGAGAAGAGAGAGCTCTCAAAATGACCGGAAAGAAAGTCCTTCTTGCTGCCTTGGTTCGACCTCTGGTATATCCTTGACCAAGTATATAAGTTTCCTGACTTTGAGTCTCATCAGTAGAGGAATGAAAGGGCAAGGCCAGGCTAGCACTAAGGTACCATCCCATACTGAGACCTAGGAACTCGGCCAGTGACCATCCCTTCCAACAGAATTCCCTGGAAACATGGTGCTTTGTTATGGAGAAACACGCCCAGCCTACCCACCTGCCTAAGCCAGATTAAACATTCAGAACAGTGGGGTACACCTCCTGTCTCTCCTCCCATTAGGGAAAGGATGAGGAGAGATAGTCCTGAGTTAGGCTCAGAGGAAACAAACCGAGATGATAAAGATGCGCAAGTGTTGGTTCCCTAACTGGCATTTTCTAAGGCTGGTGGAAACTTCACTGTATATGAGAAATCACTCAATATAAGCCCAGTTTGGCTCAAGTAGCCACTGTGCCCAGCCTGAAGACAGGTCACAGGGGATGGATCACATCAGGAGGTAGCCAAATGCACCTGGAGACTGGCGCAGTATAGGGGATGCTGCTCTTTCCAGTTCTTTGCCCATTGATTTGCTGGGTGGATTGGGAGGATTATCAATGAAAACACAGTGTTTAATTTTCAAAGCTACCAACCCAGTACTGTCCCCAGACAGTAAGTGACTTAAATAATTGCCAGCCTGAAGACTGGCCCTCTCCAAAAGTCCTAAATAATAAAAATGGAACCTCAAATGAGTTTCAAGGGATTTCCAGACTGTCCCATCTAATCAGATCGCTTCCCAGAAGCCCCTGTCACCAAATAACACTGTGAGGACATTCTCCTTATATCACATACTGGTGCCGGGTCACCTTCAAATCCTACCTATGTTGTTAAAGACAATCCTGCTTGTTCAGGTTTGACACAGCCTCAGTGGGACAGTGTGGCAAAGAGAAAAGAGGACGATTATTTTTACTTATTTCTCATACACTGCAAAGATTTTTAAATATCCTTTGTCTAAAATCTTAAAAAATATATAAATTCTCAAATATTCTCTGTCTAAAAATCAAAGAAACTAGTTTCATGCAATAGGGTTGATATGATTGCTTGTTTTAAACAAAGTCTGTGAAGGGCCAGCAACTTAAAGGCTGACTTCCTCCGCTTAAATAGCATTCTCACTTATTTGGCTGTCGACTACGAGTCCGAGGATCTATATGCATTTCCTCTGCTCACCGCAGCCGCACTTTGAGCAGCAGTACGACTGAACATCCTGAGGCTCAGATGGGGACCTAGCTGCTGAGTGTCACACAGTGGAAAAGGACCTCGCCTTTGCAAGTCTATACCCAGCAAGCACTGAGCTTGGGCCTATGGGGCTCCCGTAGTCATGTCTTAAGAAGCAAGACGAGAAAAGGAGGTTTAGCAATGGCTAAGTCTTTTGGTTGTGAAGTTGAGGTTTTGGGGAAAAAATGTGCAAGCCTAAAACAGATTCACTGAATAACTAGAAAGAAAAGTCAATCTTCAAAAACAAGCTAGATCAGACTGGAGAGATGGCTCAGTGGTTAAGAGCACTGACTGCTCTTCCAGAGGACCCGGGTTCAGTTTCACATAGCAACTCACAACTGTCTGTAAATCCAGTTCCAGGGGACCTGATACTCTCACAAAGACATACATGTAAGCAAAACACCAATGTACTAAAATAAAAATAAATCAATTATTTAAAAAGAAAAAGATCGATTTCTGGATTTCACAGGTTTGATCCCATCCTAAGGAACCCAGGAGACTTCCAAAGTGACTCTATGACTTTGGGGCTCTGTTACATCTGATCCCAGATGTAAGGTTGATTGTTTAAGCTCTGACAGGAGTCACTGACCAGCCTCTTCTATAAGTTCTTGGCCTTTCCCTGTGACTTATGACAGTCTCTAGATAGATTCTTCTTGCCTTGAATCCCCCACAGGATTCGCCAGCCTTGTTGCTAGAGTAACAATTACTTGACATAAGAGTGGCTAGCACTGCTGCTGTCCCCCTTAGCTCTGATCCCGTCTCTCAGCATGTAGCTGAAACACATTCTTTGTGAGAGAAACTGCATTTAACTTATTTAATTCTTAAATTTTTGTGCTTGAAACCCTTAGCTTCTTTGATCCCTTGAGTTTAAATAGTCAAAGAGCTGCAAAAACTCATTGTGTTTCTCTAGGTCAGTCCTTTAGCTTTTCCGGCCTGTGAATGGAAGCGATAGAACACAAGGCCTTATGAGTTGTCTTTGAGACACAGAAACAATGAAGGAAGGAAGGAAACAGAAATATTGGTGGAATCCCCAAGGATCATTCATCATAGGCAATCAACTTGCATAGTTCTGTTATTTGAAATGACACCTTAATGGAGATTAAATATCTACCTTTGAGCATGTGTTAAATAAATTACATAGTTACGTTTGATCAACGGTCACCACAGACATCAGATACACTGTTTGTACTAAGCATGTTACAGTTTCTGATCTAGGAAATTAAATATATCTGTGCATATTTAATATATACAATATAATATAAATATGTAATATAGATGCAAATGTTTAATATATGCACAAATGATAATATATACAGTTTCTTACACACATGCTACACTTCAAGAATATTTTGAGACATCTGTAATCCTATAGTTTTACAAAAATCCATAAGCACGTGGCACATAGAGGTACACAAGTATGTACTTATAAACAGAAAAATGTGTTTTACAGATTGAATATGCAAACAATTCATATTGAAAATCGCACTGTCTGTCACTGCTGTTGGTGGAATGTCCTTGCCATTTAGCTGATAATATGAACCCACTCAAGAAAAGAGTAAAAGTAGAAGGAATGAGTGAGAGAACACTGAGGACAGCAATTTCCAGAAACTCTTTGTGGAGATACACTAGCTTATACTAGTATGGAAGCCCTATGATACCCATCAGTTTAAAACTGTCAGTGGTAACAGGCAAAAATGAAGATTCCAGTAGCTTTCTTCCCTCATCGTTCTGGAACAAGGCAGGCAGACCAGTCACAATGGGGTGCAAGTACAGAAGACAGGAGGCAGAGCAATTAGTTTTCCTGTCCCCTGGATGTGTATCTGCTAATTTTTTTTTCAGAAAAGAATATTGGCTTGTTGAGCTGTTGTTCTCTTAAATTGCCTATTACAAAAATCTTGAGGAAAAGGCTGTGCCGAAGGGCTCCAGAATGAATCAGCGCTCTCCTTCATAAGCCTGAAGTCATGTCTCTAATGCGGCTTTTGTCTGGAGAGGCTCAGCTCTGCTAACAATGCTCCATCTCTGGAGCATTTTTGTTGGCACTGGCTGCTGCGATGTGAAGAGCGATTCAGCTGTTGCTTACCCATCAGTGCTTATGACACAGGGGCACTTTCCATCCCTAGTGGGAGCCTTTGTGTTGTGTTTCCATGGAGGAGACATTTCAGTATTATCCGAAGAACTGGAAAACATAAAAAACACACCTCCTGCATGTGCACAGACCCCCACCCCCACACACACTATATAGAGCAACGACCCACACCACAGCAACCTACAGCACTAATTCTTGCTGTTCACCGTGTGTCCTCTTGATGAGGATCTTGTGATCTATGATCCTACGATGAAAAGCCACTTGCCTAAATCAACTTTGATACACACTCCCCACCCCGTACATATTTACTTTTCTTTGATCATTTCTGGCTGAGTGTTTTATCTTTTTTTCTGGTTAGAACATCTCAGGTCCAAATCATGGCAAAGAACAGTGTTCTGCTATTTAATAAAGATTGTGGGGGGAGAGAGAGGAGGGGCTCCTCCAAGGCAGCACAGAGGCAGCTTTCAGATGCTAGGCTCTTGCTACCCTCATACAGCAGTGTTCTCATTTTCCTGTTGGAACCGTGGGATGCTGGCTTCACCAGTCAGGCAGACATTCTATCTGTGGGACTCCCGGTGATGTGATACCTCAAGACTAGGCAGAGCAAAGCTGGAACTTCCCAGGCCCAGAGTGTTAGCAGTGTGGGATCAGTGAAAGACCTTCCTTTGGTGGCTAGCTGTTTTCTGTCCCCACTGCTCCTGTGCAGGACCACCAAGCACACTCAACAACATGGGGACATGGATATTGGATTCTTACCCTGAGCCAAAGATTCTGAATCTGAAGCTATCAGCTCTCGTTCCATCTTATCTGGCTTGTGCCTCCCAGAGTTCCAAGCCTGTAAGCCGTTTCTCACTCTGCACAGACACATGCTTTGCCTCTTCATGCAACTCACAGAACACCTCGCCTTAGGGACTTTTTTTCAACTAGCCAGATTCATTCTTTCTCTCTCTCTCTTTCTCTCTTACGTGTGTGTGTGTGTGCACGCGTGCGCGCGTGCGCACACACACACACACACACACACACACACACACTCACATTTACATTTTTAAAAATCTCATCACAAAAGAAATAGCTGGTTGTCCCTATTACCCATTTATCCAAAGGAGGAAATGAGGGTACAAAGGAACTCTGTGAGATGCCCATGATAATCATGGACAGAGCCTTGTTTTCAGTGGTGGGCCCTATTTATGGAGATCTCACAGACAATGACAACTGGAGAGAAGGAGGTAGGAGCATGCAGATGAAAGACTCCCTGAGCAATTGCAATCACTTTGTATTGTGTAAATCAAGGCCAGGATTAGAATCTTGGGTACACACTCACACCACCACTTTGTCAGCAATAGACTGATGTGACGTCAAGACCAGAACAGTCCATCCAGGTGGCCCTGGGACCAGGAAAATGGTCCTAGGAAGGTTGTTGTCACCACCGAAGGACAGGAGTTCTTCCTTCTTGGTGACCAGAAAGATGTTTGAAGCAAAATAAAAGAGAATTTTAGTCCCCCAAAAAGCTGATATAAACCATTAACCTGAATCTCATAGCAAAGCTGAATTCTTAAGAATGAAGTGGAGCCAGCCATTCTCCCAAAGACTAATTCAGCATTTTATACATCACCCAGGGACAAGACAGATATTTCTCAATTATACCTTCCCTAAAAACAAAACCGATGAGATTAGATTGTACCTGAATGAATGTTTGCTGCACAAAGAGATTAGTTTCCCCTGTGGACACAATGGATCTCCTAGTCATGGCAGTGAGGAAGCAGAAGGAATTTTAGAGCTTGTAAGCAAGTCACTTGCATCTTTAGAGTCTCAGTTTTTTTTCATTGATATGGCCTTATTAGGCTCCCGGGAATGTGAAGAGCTGAGGTGTGTGCATTTACCATATGCATGGAAGCAAGTGTCCCAGGAGGAAGGGATGCCACAGCTTCACTACAGCCACATCTTAGGGTCCCTGGGTGTCCTTCATGCTCCCCTGGCTGAGGGGAGGCTTGGGTGCTTACCTATCCTTCATGTAAGTTTGATCATTTGCCTGGGATGTAACATCAATATGTTTGTTGACAACAACAGGATCATAGCTGCCCCAACAACGCCTCCAATCTCAACCTCCATCACCCTAGAAGGCTAATTTAGACACCCCTGCTGATATTCGCAAAGTGCTAACAGAATCCCCAGGTCAGTTTTAGAACCTGGTGTACCCGCCATAACAAGACCATCAACAGTAGCAGGCGATGTGTGCATTTGCACTGTGTAGGACCTACTTGCTGAAGTTTTGTTTCTTAGGTTACTGGAGCCTGCAGGAAATGGGTTTTTATTGCTGGAACCTAGAATTCTTTCTATCCTGCAATTCATAGATTATTAGAGAACATCGAATTTCAAGATTCTTGCTGTGACACAGTGGGGATAGGAGCTAGAGGCAATAGCACGCATAACAGAACATGCCAAACTGTTGTTGTGTACAAGTGGGGAGGGGGATGCCCAAACTCAAGCAGCCAGCGTTTCCCTCCTAAGAGTTTCTTTGTGTTAATAATCCGACTTACAGAGACCTGGAGCACCTTAGTGGATCCGTTTTTCATTTTGACAGTGGCTACAGTGCTGAGAAATATTTGTGCCACATGAAGTATTTCTTCCTTTGTGTCAACCGTTCTAATAAGAGCTGGAAAGGCCTAAGGTTGATGTCCATGGAAGGCCTCTCCCAGAGGCTCATTTGTCTCAAACAAGGATGAGGCTCACACACTGAAAGTGAGGGGTTTTTTTTGAATCTCTTTATAATATTGTCACAGGTCCCCTGACCCTTGGCTCCCTAAGAATAATCACCGGTCCTGTAGAGAATGCCCCACAGCTGGCTGTGGCTGGAAATAACTGGTGAAATTTATCAGGAGGGCCTATAATAGCATCTTCTCCACTCAGAATCAGGCCAGTTGTCCAAGCTGTAACTGCCATAGGAATCTCCAACTCAGATTTGACGGACAGTGATATTGGGATCCAGTGCATTCATTGAAAAAAGTAGGGTGCAAGCTGGAGAGAACTCTATCCAGAAGTGACCCGGAAATTATTGTGCATGCCAGCGTCCAGTAACCATAGACTCCAAGACCAGTGTCTCCATGCTAATTCTAGTACCATCAGCTAGTGGGAAAAAAAAAAAAGACCATTCAGTTGTAACTGAGTCTCTCTCAGACCTTTGGCTCCACAGGGCTTGGGCAGTAAGAAAATAGACATTTTCTTCCTGGCAATCAGCCTGAGCTGCCTACCAGAACCACTAAATTCCGACTGTGAAGTTGTAAGTCCTCTGGTATAGCTGACTCTCTCAAGTTTGGCACTGGTGGCCATCTCAGAAAAGCAGTTACAGAAGAAGCCACATGAAGGAGCCTGTTGAATCTAGCCAACCTGAAGTTCACTTTCCCCAAATGCCCACTTGTTTCAGATGTCAGAAGCAAATGGCTCCAGTTTCTCCTGTGCTTGAGTAGCTCACACATCTGAAAAGACACAAACTGAGTTTTCAGACCTCTCTCTGACAAGAAAGTGTCTTTCTAGGTTTTCTAAGGAGAAAACTTTAACGTCTCTTTTCCCTGCAAGAGTATGTAGTTGTGTTCTCACCGAGCAAGCTAAAGAGAATGGTGGTCAGTGTCCAGAGCCAGAGGTGAATCTTTAGGGAGGGGTCACTGAACTTGAGATACATAAAAACCATAAGACCAGAAAATGATGATTATTCTTAATAAAAAAATGACTTAAAAGTTCATAAAAGGGTAAAGGAAAAGAAAACCAAATCATAGTAAGAACGAGACAGTAAAATGCTACTGAACTTAACGCAAGCTTTATGTAGTAGACATAGAGATATAAACACAGGTACGCATGATTAAGGAAATAAAGCTTGGCTTGTTGAATCTTGGGTTGCTGCTCTTGCTTCTGTCATTTTTACTGTTATTGCTGTTGCTGCTGTTCCTGCTATCGCTGTTATTGTCATTATTGTTGTTGCTGCTGCTGTGGCTCTGCTTGCTATTGCTGTTGTTATTGCTGGTGGTGAGTTCCTGTTGTTGCTATTGCTGCTGTGGTTGTTGCTGCTGCTGTTGTTTTTATTGTTGCTATTGTTGTTATTATTGCTGGTGGTGAGTTCCTGTTGTTGCTATTGCTGCTGTGGTTGTTGCTGCTGCTGTGGTTGTTGCTGATGTGGCTGTTGTTGATGTTGTTGCTGTGGTTACGGCTGCTGCTGTTGCTGCTGTTCTCCCTCTCTGTAGAAGAGAAAGGGTGAATTAACTGATGGGCTGATGATGACTGTGTTTTCTTTTGCCTTTTCCATTTCAAGATTTCCATTTCAAAGGTCTAAACCTTTGCAGGCAATGGGAAATAAAATAGAATGGGATAAGTAGAATAGCACTTAGTTTGATTCTGTAAGTTAAGCTATAAAAGTAGAAAAGATTCTGCTATGGTAGAGTAGAGAGCTTTCCATATACCTGTGAAGGACTAGAGCGATCAGATACCAACTCAGGCTAACAACGTTTTGTGTCACCTAGACTGCCTTATACATACACATACGGCCTTTCAAGCAGTTTTTCTGGGTTCTAGAATGGGCAGTTAGATGCAGGTCAATATGTTCTGAACTGGAAAGCTGACCTTTGTCCACTAGAAATGGGAGTAAGAACCTGACATTTTCCAAAGCAGAGATTCCAAAATGGTCACACTATGATCCTTTCCTTGCTTGTTTCCCTGTGTGCATTGTCCCCAAAGATATAAAGAATGACATACATATGACTTGGTAAATAAAAATGATGTCTGAAAATACTAGAATTCAAATGTTATTGATTATGTGGGCCAATATTTTCATTATCATAGAAGGCACAGCATTGTCTATAGCTAGCACAATGCAATGGAAGGGTAGAATCTGGATGTGATTGATGCTAACCCTAATTGCTTCATCAGGGCATCATGTAGGAATATGATCCCTCAGGCAGTTAGATCAAATCACAACATAGCCACTTACCCAACTTACCCACTGAACAATTATTGTAAAATACAAATTTAAATTTCCCAAGTTTGAGATTCTTCCTATATAGGATAAGAATAGCGATGCCCACCTTAAAGTATTACTGTAATGTCAATATAAGGTCAGTATGGGAAAAGACTTTGTTTTTGGCTCTGTATCTGTCTCTAGCTAGACACCTTCTCATATCCCTTTTTTCTTTAAAAAAAAATCAGTTTTAGGAATAGTGGTGACCATGGTTTGTTGAGCTGTACATAGATCCTTTGACATCAGACTGCAGGGGCTGGACTGATTTATTGCCTTCCGGTCAGCAAACAACAACGCTGGGCTATAGCACAGGTCTGTGAAGGACCCATGTTTTTACAGAGGACCCAGATCTTTCCTCTCTCGGTTTTCAAAGCAGCACTGTGATGTGGCAGTTGGCAAAGTCATTTGACAGACATGGATCTGAAGCTTGAGAAATATAAGTGCCTTCCCAAGAAAGAGAAACTTGTCTGCAGTATTTTTGACTCAAGTGCAGCTCATCCCGGCGGCTTCTTTTTCTGGTTCCCAACGCACTCCTTGAGGCCCATGTCTTGGAGGGATGTCAACAAACATGTGCTTACTGTAGAAGATAAGGTATCAGCTGGTGGCAAGCCTCGTGCCCAGCTCCCATGGTCCACTGAGCCTTTGAAACCCTTGTTCTGTGCTCCAAGGAAGTGGAAGTGAAGCTGTCTCCACTACCTGCACATTTAATGATTTGGCTATTTTTATGGCTGTATTTATGGAGGCCAACGTGTATCAGGGAAGCCATTTCTAAGGCTCCAGGAGGGATTAATGGGACACAGATTGTTTATCTTTCCATTAGTGGAATCTACAAAGCTGAAAAGAAGGATTCTGCGATAAGAGGGATTTAACTGAGAGCCTATAAAAGCAAACCCACCAACTTGTCTATCTCCATGCCAGCCCAGAGGAGGGATGTGAAGGAAGCATGCAGCCCCAGGCAATCCTGCACTGACAGGCTACAGAACCAGCAGATGGCTGTCCTTCCTGCTGTGGAATAAAAGATGCTCCCAAGTTATCGGAAGAGGGCTAATGCTCCATTGCTCTTCATGAGAAACAGACTCTTAAGGATAGTCCAGCTGCTGATGGACACTCTTAATACTCTCCTGTCCTTCCCCAAGACAGGACAAGTGTGCAGCACGCATGTCAGCCACTGGTCATTTTTAATAGTTACGTGACTTGTCAGCTAATCCTTAAAATTTTTAAAGTTCAGTGAGATCCCAGGGAAAAAAGAATGAACACACAGCTCTACTTTAAAACGTTGTAAGATACATGCGGATTTTCCATCAGATTCAAACATGACAATATTTAAGATTCTCTGTAATACTGGAAGGCTAGGGAATATTCTCTCTCTTCCCCTCCCCCCCCTCTCTCTCACACACACATACACATACATGCTTTATACTTTGGTTTTTGTTTTTGAGACAGTGTCTTGTTTACATAGCTCCGGCTAGGCCTCAAACTCAGAGATTCAACTGCCTCTGCTTCCTGTGATTAAAGGAGTGCACCACTACAGCCTGTGCTTTATGCTATTTTGTTTCAAAATTTGTAGAACATAACCTTAGAAAACAGCATATTAACTGTGTAATGAAATAATGATTGGAAAACACAGCTGTATGCCTGAGTAGAAGGAGATAATAATAAGCAACATGATAATCATTAGCTTGAAGCATCCTCAGGAACATGATACAATTTGTCTAATTATTCCCCTGAACAGCCCTCCTGGGAAAGGTGTTATTATTTCCACTTTCAAAATAAATTTAATATCTACTCCTGATTTATATGTGTCATTTCTTTTGAGAAGTTTCATTCTTTGCTTTCTCTTTCATCTTTAAACTTTGGCACTTAATCATTCCCAAAATAAATAACTTTGCAGAGGCAGAATGCTTTTTGCTTCTGTGGATGATTGATAGAAATTCAGTGTTTACCAAACATTTTCATCCTATATCCTGAGATATTATCAAATGCCCTAAAATATGGAAGTTAAGAGAATAGTCTGATACACAATAAATATAACCAGAAATTGTGGTGCTTTTGCCGAACATACAGGTGGGCATGCTTACAGTTTTTTTAAACAAAAAGTGAGGACAAGTCAGGAACAAAACTAACATGGTTATTGTCTTCCTCCCAACTTAAAATTAACTATAAAATCTGAAGCTTTCACAGTTTTATCTGGAGCAAAAACAGGGTAAAGAGAAGTGGGGGTGGTAAGGAGTAAAATGATAAAGAAATAAAGAAGCAGGGAAATTTCCTAAATGCATGGGCAGTGTTTGTTTTTAAATGACATGCAGCATTTGTGCATAGGTGTGGCTACAGTGTGATATGTACCCCCATTTTAAGAGGTGACAACAGGAGGATTTCGCAGAGCTGATATTGGTTGACCAAAGCTGCCATAATAAACTGCCAAAAATTGATGCTTTAACAGAAGAAATTTATTCTCTGTGCATCAAGGTGTGAGTCGGTTTGGTTCTCCCAAGCAATCCCTTGGCTTGCGCATTGCAATAAGGTCTCACTGTATAGCTCAGCTGTCCTCAAACTCTGACTCCTGCCTCTGCCTCTCAAATGTTGACCATCGGGACTGTGCCCTCCATTCCTAGATTCAATGTCTTTCTGGTGCATCATCTCACATTGCTGATCAAAACCATTATCTCTCAATAAGATCGCATTCTAGGGATGGGGGTTAGGGCTTCAAAACATTGATTGGGAGGGAGGGGTATAGTGTAACCCATTTCAGATGCTTTTATTAAAAAAGCAGTTTGTGCCTTCAGAAAAGGCTACTCAAAACATGTTCTCACTCCTGGGAGGTCAACACTGCCTTTTCACTCACAGAATTTTCTGTCAATTCACTTGACTCAAGTTCTTCTCCTGTGCAGTCCCCAAAGGTGATTCTTTACATTTATGGGAACATTCTCCTAATAGCTTATTGGCTACCTCCCAAAGCCTCAAAGACAAGGCTATATGTTCTCAAATCAAACACTTTACGTAATAACTGCATCCATGTGCTCATGGAAGAGAGGTTCATCACTTTCTCACTATTCCTGTATGGTCAGGGGAAACCAAGGCTATCCTGCTTTCCAAGTTTCATGACACCCACTCTCTGCTCCAAGCTAAAGTGTGTTTAAGGGGTTTCCCACATTTCTTTTTTGTCCCAGATGGCTTTACCCTGGACTATGTCACAAAGAGTACAGGCGTTTGCTTGGTGTTGGCATTCTCGTACCATACAATCAGCTAGAGAGCTGCCAGCCCCACCTGCTGTCAACCATATTGGTTAGAACAAAGTAAAGTTAATTCCAGGTGATGCTGGAGGAAGTAAACAAAATGTTCAAAGAAAAATTTCTTTTAAAATCGTCCCCAAACCTATGAACATGTATTTTCTATCACTCTGAGAAAAGTGACATTGACTATCATAATTTGAAAGCACATGAATGGGGGCTATTTTTACTTAATATGTATTATATTTGTACTAATTTTATGTCACCTATATGAACTATGTCTTAGGTTATTGTTATTAACTTCCTGGCCTTTTTAACTAGCAAGTCTCCTGCATTTCTATGTGTGTTCAAATGTGATTTAACTGAAATACTTGTCATCTACATACCTATATTCCACAATTGCATAGTGATCAGTAGAAATTCATGAACGCATCCCTTCATTTGGCAGCTTCTTAGTCATCTAAGTGATGGAAATGGCACCAAATGCTAGGGATACAAAATAGTTATCTAAATGATGGAAATGATAACTAAATACTAGAGAGACAAAAAGGGCTCACGTCAAATGGGGAAGAGAGGACATTGAACAGGTCTAATTTTATATAAGGCAGCAGCTTTCAAAGTTGAATATGCAGTTAACTCACAAGGAAGGTTTATCCAAGCCCACACTTCCTGTCACATTCAATGAGTTGAGAATTTGCATTTCTAGTACATTCCAAAGTGCCATTGCTCAGTGAACTCACCAAGAACCATTCATCCAAAGTTCTAAGTATGTGGAACCATGGGAGCCAGAAGAGGAGTGAGAGGCATTTTAACTGATGAGTGGAGGGGAATGATGGAGGGGTAAGAATATGAGGCACACTCGTAGCTCTAAAGCCTGAGAATGTGACGATGGTTTAAAAATACCAATAATACTAGTAGACTAAGACAGGGTTGGAAATAATTAAGGAAGGTGAATCTAGAGTGGAATAAAAGGCCCAATGCTACACTTGGGGGCCTTGACTGAATAGCACATAGTAGAAGTCATGCAACTATCAATCTTCAATTAGACTTTAAGCTCAAAGTGAAGAACCCTCGTAGAACTTTGTCCAAGCTTCCAGAAAGGCTTTTCTCTCAGCTTTCCATGTTGGTAAGAAATCTTTTGCATTGTCCTGATGGCAAATCCCACTGGGAGGTAATGTGAGCAGTGTGTAGGGTATATTGATTGTGTGAGCTTTACCCCTGACCACCTAGCCACAGGGAAATGGTTTCTGACTACTATTACCAATAATTGGTTCATGATGGCTGACTTTTAGAAAGCCCTAAGCTTCAGTGACCTCTGATGACTTCCTGTCCCTCAGAGGAGCGTGACAACCATCTAGAAGGAGATGAAGGGAATGGAAGAAATCGCTAGAAGCTGGGTCTTAATGAAATATGTTTTTGTTTTATTTTCTTTTCTAGGGGAAGATGATGATGACGATGAATGTGGAGAGGAGAAGCTGCCCTCCTGCTTTGATTACGTGATGCACTTTCTCACAGTGTTCTGGAAGGTTCTGTTTGCCTTCGTGCCCCCTACAGAATACTGGAATGGCTGGGCCTGCTTCATCGTCTCCATCCTCATGATTGGCCTCCTGACAGCCTTCATCGGAGATCTGGCTTCCCACTTTGGCTGCACCATTGGCCTGAAAGATTCCGTGACTGCAGTTGTGTTTGTCGCTCTTGGAACCTCAGTGCCAGGTAAAGGATGACTTATGGGACTCCCCAAAACTAAAAAGCACACACACACACACACACACACACACACACACACAACACCTTTGAGTTCATTTCATGTTGGCCATGGGGCATGACCTGGAGTGTGGATGATGCACCCAGTGACACTCCTTTGGAAATAAAACTGATTTTGCGTTTCCCAGCAGGTATCAATCCCAAATAGCTTCTTGGATAGGGTTGGGGCTTTGTGTCACCTTCCCCTTCCTCAGTGCTCAAATTTTGTCTGGTTGGAACCTGTGCAGGTCTTGTGTGTCCTCTTCTACATAGATCCCTGAGCCTTGAAAGGAAGGATTTGATTAATTTAGTGCTGAGTGCTCAAAAGTCTCTCACTCGCTCACTTCTCTTTGTCCAGTCTTAAATCACTTTGTTAATCTCTATCTATGACAGGAAGCCTCTCTGAGAGGGCTGGAGTAATGCTCGGCTCCTTGGGTATGGTAATAAGATAGTGTTGTGCTTCTGCTCTTGTTGTTCTTAGTTTCCTGATTGTGAGAAGCTCCAGTCCACTCTTCTCATATGCTAGGTCTTGCCCCTTCTCAAATTCCCCATCCTGTTGACATGGGGCTTGAGACTGCCCTTTGATCATGGGCTCAGTCACATGACAGACTGACTCAGAGTTGTGAGACCAGCCACTAGCCAAAAGAGAGAAGGGACCATAGCACTATTGGCTTTCCTGTGGCTTTGATAAACTTCAACCACACTTTATACCAAAAGAAGAAAAATGGACCCCAGCAATTGATTCCTTATTAAAAGAAAACAACTAAACCATTCGTTGTTGTAATGGTTTTTCTGCTCTGCCAGAAATGCTTCCCACTGGGACACAGTCTTCTTTGCTGTAGTATGGTGAAAGTGCCTATGATGTAAAATTGACTGTACATCATTCTCCCTAAATAAGATATTCACAGGAAGTTTCAGAATATATGTGTGTATGTCTATACATACACACAGAGATATATATGTATGTATATACATGTGTATTTGTTTGTGTGCATGTGTGTGCATATGGAATCTCCTTACCCCCAAAAGCTATGTAATTAAAGATGCTAAATGACTGTACCATTTGGCTATATTCAGCACATTGACTCTCACATCTGTTTTATTGTATCCCAGGCACCTAAAAGGGGGGAAATAATGCTATTGTTTCTGGAACACAACACTTGATGGCTACAAGCAGACAAAATTAAGACAAAAGTAAAATGGATGTTCTCCATGTCAACCTGCTCTTAGTCAGCACTGACCATAGACCCAGCTGATGACTTGACACTCCTAAAGCTGAAGGGTTACTGTGTACTTCCTGATGAACTGCTTTCTCATTCTACCAAAGACTGATACTTAGACTCTGTGATGGCCATATCACAACTGAAAACTTCCCCATGCTATTCTTCTAGCCCTGGGGCAGGATTGAATGCCTACATGCCTTGTTGAAAATATCACTTACCAAATTGTTCTAAATATATAGGGGAAAGTTTGTGGCTTTGCAGATGAATGGGCTTTTCTCTCATCACACCAGCTGGTGCCAAGAGCTCATTCATGAGCTGGTGGGGCAGGGGAGGAGGTGGCTACTCATGTCCTCACTCTTCCTAGTGCTTGAAAGCTACACCGGGCAGCAAAGCAAGGCCTCTTTTTGGCTTTTTTTTAAAATTAATTTTATTGAGTTATACATTTTCCCTTCCTCTCCCCTCCCCATGTTCCAAATTTACTCAGGAGATCTTGTCTTTTTCTACTTCTCATGTAGATTAGATCTGTGTATGTCTCTCTTAGGGTCCTCATTGTTGTCTAGGTTCTCTGGGATTGTGATCTGTAGGCTGGTTTTCTTTACTTTATGTCTTAAAACCACTTACGACTGAGTAGATATGATATTTGTCTTTTTGGGTCTGGGTTATCTCTCTCAATATGATGTTTTCTAGATCAATCCATTTGCCTGCAAATTTCAAGATGTCATTTTTTTCTGCTGTATAGTACTTCACTGTGTAAATGTGCCACATTTTCCTTATCTATTCTTCGGTTGAGGGGAATTTAGGTTGCTTCCAGGTTCTGGCTATGACAAAAAATGCTGCTATGAACATAGTTGAACATATGTCCTTGTGGTATGATTGAGAATTCTTTGGGTATATACCCAAAAGTGGTATTTCTGGGTCATGAGGAAGGTTGTTTCCTAATTTTCTGAGAAAATGACCATGATATATGAAGGGGCTGTACCAGCTTGCATTTCCACCAGTAATGCAGGAGTGTTCCCTTTACCCCACATTCTCTCCAACATAAGATTTTATCAGTGTTTTTGATCTTGACCATTCTTTACAGGTGTAAG